>JAJSOF020000011.1:13378512-13650306 GCA_025594305.2 Periplaneta americana | reverse complement strand
TATTACTATCACATTTACAAGAAGCATGTAAAGTAACATTTCTAAATTTCTGTAAAGTGGTACGTATCAGCTCCGATGTTTCTGTATTAAATAATTGATTAAATGGCGACCTTACTCGTGTTAATTATGTAAGCATGTGCGGCTTACAGCTGTTTCGGTGTTGCTCGACACCATCCTCAGAGCCTACTAGATCTCGGCGCTATCTTAAGTTTGCTGCCTGTTGTGTGGGTGCGTTTGTGTGATGAAGAGTTGTGTCAAATAGTGTGTGTGTTCTGAAATTGACCTGTGTGTTGAGAATTTGATTAGGGTGTGTTTTAATGTGTCTGTATATTGCTTTAGCAAAGAAGGGCAGCACTGCTACTTACAGACCGGTTACTAAATCTACGTATTACTCTGTGTAAAGATTTATTAAATCTACATACTTAGACTTCAACAAACAAAATTTGATAACACAATCTCAAGGGAAAAAATGGAACTCTCTGCATCAAAATCCACAGTTAATTCCCATTTACCACGAAAATCGTCTGTAGCTGCATTTAGATTAGCAACAGGCCATGATTGTTTGGCCAAACACCTGCATAGAATTGGAATATATCAGTCCCCTAACTGCCCATTGTGCAACTCAAACAAAGAAATGGATTCGGAACACCTCAAAATCCGTGCTTCAGTGGCTGGTCATGATAATATCTTTGAAAAATATTGGAGTGCAAGAGGTCAAATGACTTTACTGTCAAACGCCTGGCATTAGAAAACAACTACAACATATTTCATATTGTTCTAGTGTGTTGAGTTTCTAGTTTTTGGGTTGTATGTGTAGGATTTCCATGTCTATATTTATGTTACTGTATGTGTGGTTAGCATTAGTTATGTGTTCGGCATATGTAGATGTATTGTGTCCTCTGGTTATTGCTTTAATCTATTCTTTGTATCGAGTTTGGAATGATCTGCCTGTCCAAAAAAGCAAAAACTCAACACACTAGAACAATATGAAATATACAGACACACTACAACACACCCTAATCAAATTCTCAACACACAGATCAATTTCAGAACACACACACTATTTGACACAACTCTTCATCACACAAACGCAACCACACAACAGGCAGCGAAGTTAAGATAGCACCGAGATCTAGTAGGCTCTGAGGATGGTGTCAAGTAGCACCGAAACAGCTGTAAGCCACACATGCTTACATAATTAACACGAGTAAGATCGCCATTTAATCAATTATTTACATTCAAGTGTTAAAAGTAGTGTACGAAAGATTCAACATGGGTTTCTATATTCTTTAGAAATGGATTGCGAGACCTCGAATCTAGAATAGGAATGGGAGAAATGAAATTCTTCCGATATCGAGGAGATATTTCTCTTTGATAGAAAGCTAAATGAAAATAGCTATAACATAGTTACTGTACTGTTATTACAAAACAATAATGTAATTTTATTCTCACACCAATAATAGTCACTTTCTACAATTTAATTCTACTCCCGTCAACAATGGGATTTCCACTCCACACCGTATTCGTTATTGCACTCCACAGACGACAATGACAATTTACTTGGATTATTGAGAACAACAATGAACTGTTAATCTTAACTAATGTTCACAAAGCACTATTTAAGAATCAGAACTGTCAGTTCTCAGTTCACAGTTCTTCTAGCTCAGTCACTCGAGTTCACAGTATCTCGAACCCCAGACCTTCAGAGACAGTCCACTGAACTTCGAACTCAGGTCCCCCAACTGCGGTCCACGCACTCGAACTCAGGGCTTCGGATGCTCACACAGCTGCGGACACACTCAAGTCGAACTCCGGTCTCGAAGCTGGCTTCACTGCTACACAAGACTGGTTGGCTTGCTGTCCAACGATTACAACAACGACTGCTCAAGTTCACTCACGTCTCTTCTTTTATAACCAAACCATAGCTACGAGAATGTACGATGCTAGAAATTTCTACGGATGTCCAGAGATGGCACTCTCGAATTCTCTGGATTTCTCCCCTCTCTGCCACGGTCGCTCTCTCTCCTCTCCTCTCTACGCCACAGCACATGCCCCAGGAAGCAGATGCGCGTGCAACTTCCGCCCCGAACTACGGACGACCTTGCCCTTCTTCTGCCGGTCGTGAGATCGAATCTCACGTGGCTGTCACAATATTTAAAACAGTCAGCAAAACTACACTGGAGGAAAATTGCTGCAATATGAAAGTAAAGTAGGAAATCAAATCAATACAGCCACTTCAATAAAAGGACAAGGACAGCACTCAAGTGCCTGATTAAGAATTTTCAGAATTCGCGAAACATTAACGAATTGTATCTCCTTCATTCATGATTGTTGGGGATGATAATTTGGCGATGTGTTTCCGTGAAAATGACTGTGGAAATCCTTATAATGATAGGTCTGAAGAAAAAAAGTTAATAATAGAATTATTCTTAATTTCAAATATTTCTTCTCATAACATAAAAACCGACAGGAGATTTAGGGAAACCCCAGTTATTGCGACAAACGTCAATCTCAATCATTAACATAATAAAGTACAATTTGTAACACAGTAGGTTGGTACAGAGTGCAGAAACAACTTCGATCACACAGCTGAGACTTGAAGTAACATATGGAACACTGGCTTCCATGCCTGGGAAGAATTGGCCACTGAAATTAGCTGTAGAAATTGAGGTGTTTGGAGCAAGAACTAGTTAAATCCAGAAAAACACTTCTGAAGTAAATGCGAAAACAAAATTGGGTTTCCCTGGTTTTTGCACCAAACATTAAAAATCTTATTTATTACTAGCAAAAGGTCATTATTGTCTAAGTAAAGTTCATGAATAACAAAATGTAAACAATACTTTTAATTTTATTAGTAACTAACATTAATCTGAAATATCTATACATGTGAATCATATTATATTACCAAATACAAATTCTACATACAGAACTGTAGAACTAAACAGATTCTTGCTCCAAATTCAACCAAGGTCTCTGTTGGTAACTAAGCATATCTCATTCAGATAAGTCCATAGACCTTTGGTTCTTGCACCAAAAGATGTGCACTGTTTTATTATATATGTTGTTGTTTTCTAATGCCAGGCATTTGACAATAAAGTCATTTGACCTCTTGCACTCCAATATTTTTCAAAGATATTATCATGACCAGCCACTGAAGCACAGATTTTGAGGTGTTCCGAATCCATTTCTTGGTTTGAGTTGCACAATGGGCAGTTAGGGGACTGATATATTCCAATTCTATGCAGGTGTTTGGCCAAACAATCATGGCCTGTTGCCAATCTAAATGCAGCTACAGACGATTTTCGTGGTAAATCGGGAATTAACTGTGGATTTTGATGCGGAGAGTTCCATTTTTTCCCTTGGGATTGTGTTATCAAATTTTGTTTGTTGAAGTCTAAGTAAGTAGATTTAATAAATCTTTTCACAGAGTAATACGTAGATTTAATAACAGGTCTGTAAGTAGCAGTGCTGCCCTTCTTTGCTAAAGCATCTGCATTCTCGTTTCCCAGGATTCCACAATGGGATGGTATCCATTGGAATACAATTCTTTTATTGAGTGAAATTAATTGAGAGAGCATTTTAGTTATTTCTGCTGTTTGAGATGAAGGTGTGTGTTCAGAGACTATTGATAGAATAGCAGCTTTCGAGTCTGACAATATAACTGCATTCCTAAATTTATTGATGTGGCATAGAAGATTCCTGAGACTTTCACTTATTGCAATGATTTCACCATCAAAACTTGTTGTTCCATATCCAAGAGATCTATAAAGTGAGAAGAGACAGCACGTAACATCTGCACCAGCACCTTGTTCTCTGGAGATCAAGTCGGTGTATAAATGAAGCCAGTTTTGTGGAGGGTAAAAGGTAAAAAAGGTATCCCCGTAACATGCCATGAAGGCATTTGGGGGGCATGAAGGTAGAGCCCCATGCTTTCCAATTGTCTCTAAAGACAATTGTTTCAGTATTTCAGTGTTTACTTCTGATTTCAGTATTGGAATATATCAGTCCCCTAACTGCCCATTGTGCAACTCAAACCAAGAAATGGATTCGGAACACCTCAAAATCCGTGCTTCAGTGGCTGGCCATGATAATATCTTTGAAAAATATTGGAGTGCAAGAGGTCAAATGACTTTATTGTCAAACGCCTGGCATTAGAAAACAACAACAACATATCAGTACAAATCTTCACTCTTGTAGGATTCATTACATAATTTCGATATTTTTTCCTCTGGCATCTTCTGGACAAGCCACAACTCTGTAGTCTACAGGAAGTAATACCAATTGCAAAAAGTGCATTCATTCATTTATTATCTTCCATAGATCTTACATGAGCAATGAAGCTTTAAGATGTGGAACAAGTCAAAATTTTACAATATTACAATTACAATTTTTACAAATTTTTACAATATTTTACAATTTCTACAGTTTCACAATGTAGTAATTTTCTACAATGACGAGGTGAGGTCCGAGAATTCGCCAAAAGATTACCCGGCATTTGCCTTTTGGTTGGGGAAAACCTCGGAAAGAAGCAACCAGGTAATCAAATCAAAGGGGGAAATGAAGTGATGCCGAGGACTGAATATTGTGTGTGTCAAAGTAGAAAAGTGCATACCGTTCATCACATAAATAGCAATAAAAATGAACAAGCTGATGAAACGCAAACTAGACACCAGCAGTCATTTTTGTTTCTTTCACAGATACTAAATCGTAAGAAGTATTTCAAAATAATGCATGCGTATTCTAGAACAAGATCTGAAGTAGTTGTGACTAATGCATGTCAACATGAAGCTCTGCAACTCCTAGTTTTCAACTAGAGTTTGTAAATTACTGTATGATTGGGTAGTCTAAATTCACTGTTGGAAGTTACAGATTCTATTCCTCTGGATAATTTATTGCCAGCTATGGATTTCAATAGGCAATTTTAGAGTTAGTAGAAGATAATTCTCAAAATCTGAGTATGTTCCTCAACAGGAGCTCAGTGGATAACGAAGAATCCATCACACATTTCACTTGTTATCACTCAGATAAAAAATTATTACCTCTGGGTGCTCACAATACTAATTGCACCAACATTATTACCACCGCAGCCACCTATAATATCACCACTGGTATCTTCACAACCACCAAACACTCTCCATCACTCCACCATCTCATTCAATACCATACCATTATTAAACCTCACTCTTTTCTTTCGCTCCCCTGCAGCAAACAACAGGCTTATAACTTCAGCAATAAAAGTGTTATCCCTGGGACTATTCACCACTTCTTACTAAGAAGCATTCTTATGCTAGGTGTTGTTACAGGGTGGAAGTGAAATAAACACACAAATTTTCACAGCGAATTCCTAATGTTGTGTTAGTTGGGAGACCGGAGGGAAAAAGACCTTTAGGGAGGCCGAGACGTAGATGGGAGGATAATATTAAAATGGATTTGAGGGAGGTGGGGTATGATGATAGAGACTGGATTAATCTTGCACAGGATAGGGACCAATGGCGGGCTTATGTGAGGGCGGCAATGAACCTTCGGGTTCCTTAAAAGCCATTTGTAAGTAAGTATTCCTAATGTTGTATATAAGAAAAATGTGTAATAGGTACCAGATTCGTGGGAAGTTCGTAGTTTTCTGAGAACAATAGTAATATGCGTTACAAGAGCGGTATGTTGAAGTTTTCATGTTCGAGGAAAAGTTTGAAAAAGCGAAACGTAGTTGAGATTTTTTAATTTCCGAGAATTGAAAGAAAACATACCGCTCGTGTATCGTACATTATTTTGTGCGAAGATCGTTTATTACATACATGAAAGAGGAATTTCTAATTAGTTGCAATGAAATCTCCATCTTGGTTTCTGTTCAATGACGGCAAATTTGGAAAACAAAAATATCTATCTTCAACATTGTTGCTTTAAAATGTTTTCTGTGTTTACGATACTCCAGCAGGTCGTGATATATGTCTGTCTTTTTTTTTCCCCAGTCTATAAATGCGAACTTAAAACAAATGGTAAGGTTATGTAATTATTTATTTTTCATTTTAATATTTTAACAATATTATTTATATAACATATTGCAGTAATAACATCAGCATCTGGAATCTTGTTGATTTTTTCATGGCTTCCTTAATGTTACTTGCATCACGAATGCAGTAAACTTTAGTGGAGTTGTAGACTTTACTTAATTTTTGCAAATATTTAAAAACAATAATTAACATTGCAATTTAAGTGAAATTGCAGTGGTAAATTTCCAATTTATAATTGTTACTACATTAAACGTCTCTAAAAATAATATGTTAAAAGCCTAAAGCAGTAAAATCAATATGTCACTTAAGCAGTAAGAAGAGAGAAATTGTTATGTGTGTTACGTTGGGAATACAGAATGTGGATTGGTTTTGTGCGGAAACCAAACAAATACGCACGATCTCGCACAAACTATATTTTGTCAAATATTGTTGTTGTTTATGTCAGAAGCTTTCCTTGCACTCGAAAGAAATGCCAAGAAAATGGGTTTATCTGTTAATGAAAAGAAAACTAAATACATGACATCTGACAGTAGCTATTATAATAAAACTGATGTAAAAATAGGAGGATATACCTTTGAATTAGTACACCAGTTCACTTACTTAGGGTCCATAGTCCAAATGAACAATGATGTTATGCAAGAAATCAAACAACGGGTCAAGATGGCCAATAGATGTTATTTTGGTCTGATTCAACATATGAAGAGTAACATATTATCAAGATCTGTGAAGGTCTCGTTGCATAAGACCATCATAAGACCAGTACTACAGTATGCCTGTGAAACGTGGACTAGGAACAAAAATAATTAACAAATTCTCCAGTGTTTTGAAAGAAAAATATTGCGCATAGTTTATGGCCCAGTGTTTGACAGGGATGTATGGAGGAAAAGGTATAACCAAGAATTGTATTCTCTTTATGAAGATGTGGAAGTCTCTAAATACATAATGTTAACCAGGCTAAGATGGGCAGGACACCTGATAAGGAAGGAAGAGGCAGAGATCCCAAAGAGAGTAATGCTAACACAGCTGGATGGGACAAGAAGGAAAAGAAGGCCGAGATCGAGAAGGATTGATGGAGTGGATAGTGATGTGAGAGCTCTTGGGCTGAGAAATTGGAGGATGGTAGCTTTGGATCGTGATGGCTGGAGATGAGTCCTTGAGGATGCCAAGACTCAGCAATGAGTTGTAGAGCTACTGATGATGATGATTGTTGTTGTTGTTTGTTGTTTTCTAATGCCAGGTGTTTGACAATAAAGTCATTTGACCTCTTGCACTCCAATATTTTATTTTGCCAAGTGTTCAACATTTTCTAATTTCATATGTAACTGTTGTGAATAGGATTTGTCCATGTCGATGGAAAATCCAATAAAAAATTATTTATCCCTTTGGTGTATTTCAGTACAATGGACGGTTTTCGTGTAAATTTGATTTTAAAAACCACAGATTTGAATTTAGCGTACAGTGTGAAGAGGTTGCAACATTGCAGTTGGGGAGGAAGTGCAGGAGAAGTTTACCATATTGGCTGACAAGTCGGAGTTCGTTTCCCTCTTGCACGTCCTGGTTTAGCCGGTACAGTCCCGAATTTCTAACATTTGTCCCCTGTCTCGAAAAAGAGTGCCCGGGATGCCAAATATCTCGGTTTTCCTATAAGATATTAAAAATTTTTCGATTTTATTAGGAATCGATGTTCAATTGGAATGAATTCTGTCCTTTCCTATATCCAATGAGAGTATGTTAATATGAGTATGAATTCTTATGAGTTTTTGTCTAAGTTTGCCGGGTTCAAATGCTTCAATAGAGAGGTTTTTCTCACTTATGAACTCTGTTTGGACTGCTGAAAAGATTCATGCTCAGAATTATATGAATTAATCTCCAAAACATTAAAATATGGTGTTCACTTAAATCGGCTACAACTTGCCATTTTTTAAGAAATGGATTTGGAACACCTCAAAATCTGTGCTTCAGTGGCTGACCATGATAATATCTTTGAAAAATATTGGAGTGCAAGAGGTCAAATGACTTTATTGTCAAACGCCTGGCATTAGAAAACAACAACATTTAGTTTCTCATTTTCCTTTAAGTCGACAACGTTTACTTCATCATTTAACAATAATGCCACATTTTTACGCAACTTCTTTTTTTATAAACGTTGCGTTCCGCCCAGCTACGACATTATACCGGTGTGAAGCATTTAGAATCTTTGAAGGACTCACTCGTCTGCCTAGTCAACTGGGTAATAAAATTTATGACTGCCAGGCCAACATACCCTCACACCCTGTAAAATTTTGCAAAGAAAACTTGTTTTTATCTTGGTGACCTACATATTTCGTACATTTCTTGAAATTACACACTGTTTCAAAATATAGTTTACATTAAAATAGTGTGTTCAAAATATTATTTCCGTTTTGAACAGTATCGGATAGTTTCCGTTTCCGCATTGGACAGTTTCCATTTTATTCAAGACAAATTATACATATACGAATTTCGCCAGGACCAATAAATTGTTTCGAAATAGACAGGATTCAGGATTATTCAGGTTCTGATTTGAACAGGTTTCACTGTATTACAACACAGTCGGTGAAAGTTAAGAAATGCTTTATTTCTCCCATAATGTTTTATCTAAGCACTACAGTACAAGGTGCTTGTCTAGCACTTTGCACAAATCTGGAATTCTCTGCACTCATAACTATACTAAAGGATAAGATGCCATAGTGGCAATTCCACAGCTGTTATTTCTGTTTCGTGCCATCTTCATGTATCCTGAAATGCCCCAGTCTTCTCCCCATGAATTCTTCACCAGCCAGTAGTCTTCCCCAGTCTTTTCATCCTTGCCATATCCAACTGCAAGTACAGCGTGATCTAAATATTGTATCGCTGACGAGCAAAATGTGGTATAATAGACACCTGGAAATAGCAAATGAACAGTTAGTAAGGACTAGGACTCGTATGCAAATGCATGTTTTTACTGGTGAGTTAAAAATCATAAATAAGGTGCTTAGGAAAATATTTGGGGCTAAGAGGTATGAAGTTACAGGAGAATGGAGAAAGTTACACAACGCAGAACTGCACGCATTGTATTCTTCACCTGACATAATTAGGAACATTAAATCCAGACGTTTGAGATGGGCAGGGCATGTAGCAAGTATGGGCGAATCCAGAAATGCATATAGAGTGTTAGTTGGGAGGCCGGAGGGAAAAAGACCTTTGGGGAGGCCGAGACGTAGATGGGAGGATAATATTAAAATGTATTTGAGGGAGGTGGGATATGATGATAGAGACTGGATTAATCTTGCTCAGGATAGGGACCGATGGCGGGCTTATGTGAGGGCGGCAATGAACCTCCGGGTTCCTTAAAAGCCATTTGTAAGTAAGTTAAAAATCATGTGAAAACATTTTTAAAAAAGTTCTGAAGACTTCGAAGGAGAGACCAAAGCCTCCACACAGCATTACAACTGATTAGCAACAGTGACGAAGCTTTTGAGTTATTATAACTAGTAACAGCAGGCCTGGTAACGTAACACTTGGCTTCACTCTGATCCTTTCATATCAAGTTCACTGTTGGCAGTCATTTGAAGTTGGAGAGTTCAGTGCGAGAGTCTTGTGGCAGAAGCCTCTGCTATGACAGCAACGAACTTGACTTGCAAACTTGAGGGGCGACTGGGCAGGGTTTTGATTTGCTACAGTTGGTTGTTGAGTGTTAGTTTAATCAAAAGTGCATGCATGTGTGTGAGTGTGTGTTACATTATTAATTTTGTGTAAAATGGCTCATACTGAGAGAACAATGACGTCATTATTTGTAGAATTAAGGGGTGTTGATCTTTATTGAAGGCAAAGTAATGATAAAAATAGCCTAGCAGTCATAACTATAATACCAGAGCTCTTCCATTTTTTAGTGATATATGAATACACATTAAGCTTTAAAATAAAAAAAAAAAAGAATGGTTACTCTAGAGTAAATCTTTACCCTTAAGTTAATTGTTGAATTTAAACATAATTTTTTTTATAAATTCACTACGTGCATGTAATTATGTACACTCTATTCACTTATCGTAGCACATATTGAATTTTTTTTTTTTTTTAATTTATTGACGATGATGATTGGTATAAGCCCTATGCCCATAATACTGCAGGTATATTAATAATTTTAGTAGGGTATGTTTTCGTATGTATTAGCAGTAAGTGGCCAAAATTTCAATTCAATTTGTGCTATATAATAATAATAATAATAATAATAATAATAATAATAATAATAATAATAATAATAATAATAATAATTGCCTCCCATTGGAGGTAGCCCAGAAGGACTCAGTATATTCTCCTACATGAATTTTACAATATTAAATGTTTACATAAATTTGTTGACAGAAGATTAAAATAAACATATATGAATTATACAGTGAAGAAAAAATAAATTAAACAGAGTGAATATGATGACTCAGAATTTGGCAAGATCGTTTCAAAACTGAAGTTATGATGTCAGCAGTAAGTGTCAGTGGTAGTTCAAAAGTCTTCCTGAAGCTTTCAAAGAACTTGGGAATCACACCACGAGCTCCAATAAGAAGACCAATCACCTCAATGTCTTCAAGCTGGTATTTTGCTTTGAAGTAATCAACTGTTGGCAGATAAATGTTGATCTTCTCTTTATTGACATCCTCCGGCTGGCTACTCCCTGATTCAATCCTTATGGTAGGATCAATTATATTGTGGCAGCGACGTGAGATTCGAACTCACGACCAGCATCCCGCAAGAGAGAAGATCGCGCGGCGAAGAGGGGAAAGGGCCAACGCGGCAAGAAAGTGGAGAGAGAGTGCGCGCGCATCTGGTGCTGGTAGAGAGGAGAGGGCTCTGGATTTCTCTGGAGTGCCATCTCTAGAGACGCGTGGAACCTTCGAGGCTACGTCGCTGTGGTTATAAATTACGGACGCGAAGGAACGGCAGTAGTTTCCAGTTTTCAGTTATTCAGTCAGTGAGTAAGCCAGAGCAAGCAAGCCAGACTTGTGTGCCGGAGTTCGACTCGAGTGTGCATCCGCATCTGCGTCAGCATCCGAAGGCCTGAGTTCGAGTGCAGTGGACCGCAGTTGGAGGGACCTGAGTTCGAGTGCAGTGGACCGCAGTTGGAGGGACCCGAGTTCGAGTACAGTGGACTGTCTCTGAAGGTCTGTGGTTCGAGATACTGTGAACTCGAGTGACTGAGATAGAAGAACTGTGAACTGAGAACTGGTAGTTCTGATTTGTAAATAGTACTGTGTAAATATTAGTTAAGATTAACAGTTCATTGTTGTGCGTAATAGTCCAAGTAAGTTGTCATTGTCGTCGGTGGAGTGCTATAACGAATACTGTGTTGAGTGAAGATCCAATTGTTGACGAGAGCGTTTAAGATGGATTGTAGAAAGGAATTATTGTGGCGAATAAATTACATTGTTGTTACTAATAAAATTCACAATATATAACCTTTCTTGGTAGTCTGGGAATACGCTATGATGTCAATAAGTCTAGAGGAGCCATTAGTAGCAAGGCAAAAAACTTCCTCTTCTACTATCCAAGACTTTTTTCTTAAAGCAGTGAGTAGAATGTACCTAATCACAGGTATGTAGTGAATTTATAAAAAAAAATTATGTTTAAATTGAAAAATTAATTTAAGGGTAAACTCTAGAGTAACCATTCTTTTTTAATTTTGAAGCTTAATGTGTATACACACATCACTCAAAAAGTGAAGTAGCTCTGATACATAGTATTGTATTTATGATGCTTGGCTATTTTTACCATTATTTTGCATGCGATAAGGAGAGTATTGGACGTATGAAACAAAATGTGCTTACAAAGATAGGAGATCGACACCACATTTACATATTAAAATAGTGGATGCAGGAAGACAAAACAGACTTTTCAAATTTTACAGTATAAGAAAATTCCTAGCTAACAGGGTGCTCTGCGCAAATAAATTATATTGTTACATCTGTGTTCTGTTTGGGGGTAAAAATGACTGCTCATCATCTTCTTGTGGGGTCTGTGTCACAAGAATGTTGATAGAAAAATCCAGAAACATCTGCTGTATAAAAAGATACAAGGTAAGGAGATTTTTATCAGCCTAACCAGTGGTTACGCCTTAGCTTCACCACTGGACATGAAAGGGCTGAAGTACATTCCCCTACCACACAAACTCTCCCCTGTGTGGCGGGTAGTATATCAAGATCTGCCCATCACTAATTTAAACCATATAAAATTTGGTTTCGTGCATAGCTTTTGTTGTAATAAGAGTCTCTGTGAAATTTTAAATTTTTATATCAAGTACTTTCTGAGAAAAGTGCACCTGAGTACACAAAAAGTACATTCAGGAAAAACGAATGTAAAGTTTTCTTTGTTTTCACTTACTATGAAATTGCCCTAAAATGCTCCAGCCTCAAATTCTTCGTCTTCATCATCTTCCCTCTTCCTCTTTGTGTGTCTTCTTGCTTTTCTTGCCTGTTTCTTTGAGTTATAAGGAAATGACTGAAGTTCTACCACAAAAGGGGGCGTGGCAATTTGTGCTTGGAGATAGAAAATGTGTGAAAATCAAGACAAGAACAACACTAATTTCATAACCGTATTCTAGACATACTGAACTATAAACGGACACAAAAAAAAATTCACATTTTTCGTCCTAATTTGATTGTTGAAACTGTCCGAATCGCGTAAAAATCACAACTTCACAGCACAATTAAAAAAAAAAAAACAGTAAATTCAGGAAGCAGGAAATATAGCAGTGTGACAAACAATTGAATGAAATGTCTCGAGAAATATAAGTGCTCGTTCACAAATGTTACTCTATTCCTTCCAGAGTTATAAGGGAATGACTGAAGTTCTACACGAAAAGGGGGCGTGGAACTGTATCCATGAAGATAGAAAATGTGTGAAAATCAAGACCAGTAAACACAATAGTACATTATGCAATGAACCTATAATGGTAGTAATTAAGACGCGAGTATGTTCATGAAACGAGCGCAAGCGACTTTTTATGCTCGACCATATTTCTAACTTGAAATTATTCGTAAGTATTCATGTTATTCCTATCTGACTGAGGAGCGAAACTGACCTTGTGCAACACCTCGTAAATTGTGAGATGTGCGCAGACGCGAAAGTATTGATTTTTTCCGAGAAACAAATGTCTCGCGCTAGTTGTGTTTCGATTGTATATCCGAGAATAATCGATACTTGCGCTTTCATATTGCTACAATGGTATTTTCTGATTGGTGGAACACCTGAACTTTAATAAATAGGTGTACTTTAATGAGGTCCATTGAAAGGCTGCTACCAGGTGTATAATTACTACATTTCGGCATGGTCGAGCATAAAACTAATTTAATAATCATATTCTAGATATAATGAAATATAAAATGACACAAAAAACAAAATTTCCCATTTTTCAATCAAATTCTCCCCTTAAGCCGTAAGTAGACAGACTGACTCCACATGGCATCACGGATGCTTCGAACTTACGACGCTACAGCAAACTTTCTAAATACCGGTACATTTCTGCAGCATCGCAATACCCTCTCTCTTCCATAACGCACATAAAGTACAGAGCAATTATTCTGATATTGGTCCATAAGTCGTTACCAAGCATTTCATTATTTAATGTCTATTAATTTACTTACCACCGTCATACGACGTGAAGCTAAGAGACCTAGCATCAACGCCAACAGAAATAGGTCCAACCGTAGCAACAGCTGCCTGCAAATCAGCTTCTGATCCGGATTTTAAGTCAACGAATCCAACATCAGTAGCTCCCACATGCTCCAGATTAAATCGACATGTATCGTTCTGCAACAATACAGATATTCTGTGACAACAATTACTTTCAGCACAATAAAGATTAATACCGATATAAAGTTCTTGCTATTTGGGAAAAGGAAACTCTACCAGAGCAGTGGAAGGAATTGTGCCTAGCTTTAAGAAGGAGGAAAAGACTAACTGCAGGAACTTTCGAGGAATATCACTTTTATTGATGTCGTACAAAATTTTATCAAATATTCTTTAGAGAAGATTAACTGCATATGTAGATGAAATTATTGGGGATCATCAGTGTGGTTTTAGACGTAATAGATCGACTATTGATCAGATTTTTTGTATTTTAGCAGATACTGGAAAAAAATGAGAGTATATTTCAAAAGACATATGATTCAGTTAAGACATAAGTTTTATATAATATTCTTACTGAGTTTTGAATTCCCAAGACGCTAGTTTGATTAATTAAAATGTGTCTCAGTGAAACGTACAGCAGAGTCCATATGGGCCAGTTTCTGTCTGATGCTTTTCCAATTCACTGCGGACTAAAGCAAGGAGATGCACTATTACATTTACTTTTCAAATTTTCTCTAGAATATGTTACAGGAAAGTGCAAAAAACAGACACGGTTTGCAATTGAACGGGTTACATCAGCCGTTTGTTTATGCCAATGGTGTGAATATGTTAGAAGAAAATACACAAACAATTAGGGAATACACAGGTTTTACTTGAAGCAAGTAAAAAGATAGGTTTGGAAGTAAATCCCGAGAAAAACAAAATATATGATTATGTCTCGTGACCGGAACATAGTACGAAATGGAAACATAAAAATTAGAAATTTATCCTTTGAAAAGGTGGAAAAATTCAAATACCTTGGAGGAACTGTGACAAATATAAATGACACTCAATAGGAAATTAAACGCAGAATAAATATGGGAAATGCCTGTTATTATTCAGTTGAGAAGCTTTTGTAATGTAGTCTGCTGTCAAAAAACCGAAAGTTAGAATTTATAAAACAGTTATATTACCAGTTCTTCTGTGTGGTTGTAAAACTTGGACTCTCACTTTGAGAGAGAAACAGATGTTAATGATGTTCGAGGATAAGGTGCTTAGGAAAATATTTGGGGCTAAGAGGGATGAAGTTACAGGAGAATGGAGAAAGTTATCCAACACAGAACTACACCCAATGTATTCTTCACATAATATAATGAGGAATGTTAAATCTAGATGTTTGAGATGGGCAGGGCATGTAGCACGTATGGGTGAATCTAGAAATGCATATAGAGTGTTAGTTGGGAGACCTGAGGGGAAAAAGATCTTTGGGAAGGCCGAGACATAGATGGGAGGATAATATTGAAATGGATTTATGGAGGTGGGATATGATGATAGGGACTGGATTAATCTTGCTCAGGATAGGGACTGATAGCGGGCTTATGTGAGGGCAGCAATGAACCTCCGGGTTCTCTACAAGTCATTAATGAGAAAGTATGGATTAATAACAATTTCTTACACACAGCATGGAATACTCTGATGATGACATGAATGCCACCCATTTCGTACTTTACCTGAGCTTCGTAAGGATAGGACTCCTCTGTGTCAATTCCATGGTTTTCTTTCACATAAGTGAATGAATTATCCATGAGACCTCCTTCACAGCCGTTGTTGCCATATTCTCCGGAGCAGTCTATAAGATTCTGTTCACTCAAGGAAATCAGTTTACCAGTCTTTCTGAAGTGCTGACCCTCGAGGGCTCCTGTCTGAAAATTAAGGATTAAAGGTATAATATGGACCAATAAGCAACAATAAGATGTGTTGCTCGGACGAATCCAGAGTCACTTAAGGCCATATATGCCCGAATTACCGATAATTTATGGCCATTCAAAATCCAGTCCACTTCTACTCACTAATAACACCTCGCTTAGGTTAGCTTTATTTTAATTGTCATATTTGCCTTAAATCCCGTTACACTAGGTGTTAATTTCCACAAATTTCTGTGCCATTCCCTAACTCTCCATAACATTTCATCTCTTGCTCTTGATAATCAGCCAGGCAATTGTAACGGCCATCACGAGTTAATACTACAGTCACAGTCTACTATATAGTCACGAAGCTTGAGTTTTGAGGGTGCTAGAAACAACAGACCGTGCCGGTACTATTTCGCATTGTCTGTAATGAGGCGATATTAGCGATCCTAGTGGTGAGCAACTATCTGATGTTTGCATATTTACTACGTATTGAGCTTCGTGACTGTATATACTACACTGTGCTATAGTCACATAAGAATAGTCACCCAAACAGCAAATATTCCCGTCTTGTCAGTGTTGCCAACTGTTACCAGATATCACACGATCCTTCATACTAAATGACTCATTTACTTACCGTACTTTATGTTGGAAGGTTATCCTAAATAATTCAATAATTTCGCGGGTGCACGTGTAAAGGGAGTTAAGTCAAATTGTAAGGTATGTAAACTTCTCTCCTTTGGTACTGAACAAGACCCCTTTGTCACAAAATAGGAGCACTGTAACTGCATCATGGATGGAAGAATTACTTAACCCCTTTAACACAAGAGAAAAGTAATTGTGGATAGTTCAAATCTGTACTTATTCCAGTTTAGCCAATTCATATTTAGTCCCTTTACATGAGCACACGCGATTTATAACATGTTTTCATAGGCAAACTATATGAGAAAGGGATCAACATGCTAGGTATTTTGTGTGGCAATACGAAATTCATTGGTTTGACTAAACAACTGACTCACGAAACCTAACCTAAAAATGTATTTTGTTCGGCCACATGAAATTATTGGTACTAACTCCGAAAACTTACCTGATTATAGTCTTGAATTATAACCACAATGCAACACATAAAATAACTATTGTGTATTAATATTAATACTGATATTAATTAATTATTAATATGTTCAAATTTCTTTAGCTTCCAGTAACAGGCTCAGAAATCTAGTACAATTTTAATTTCATGGAACTCCAGTACCGACAAAATAAATACTGTCGATATTTGTCTCAGCTGCCAACATACTAGTTACAAAATCACTACAATTTATAGTATTTGTCAGTACTGAAATTCGAAACGAAGTTGGCAAAAGAAAATTCAACCTGCAAACTAGAAAATCACCACAACCCACTAGCATATGTAGTAATGGGGGAAAAATGGTTAGGTTTCACCCTTATGTTATGAAGTAAGCTGACCCGGACTATAGAAGTGGAATTAAATTAAGGTTACCAGATTGTTTTTTACAATTTCTGGAGATACATATCGACATATGAAAAACTACTTTTAGCATCTCTCATAGTTTGCCATTCAAACTCTGCAGAACAGGGGTGCACGCAAGGGGAGGGGGTTTACCGGGTTTGAATCCCCCTGCCCCCTTGAACTTAAAAAAAAGAAATACATATTTAGATTTGAATATTTTTTATCCATAATTGTTTCCCTTTATCTAATTTTTCACTATCCGTGTAACAAAATCTACATTTATATATTATTTTATGCTCGACCATGCCGAAATGTAGTAATTATACACCTGGTAGCAGCCCTTTAATGCATGTCATTGATGTACACCTACTCATTAAAGTACAGGTGTTCCACCAATCAGAAAACACCATTGTAGCAATATGAAAACGCAAGTATCAATTATTCTTGGATATGCAATCGAAAGACAATTAGCGAAACGTCACGGAAGCTGGAAATCCAATACTGTCGCAGAAGGTTATGTTCTGTTACTATAATAATTAGCGTTAATTGTAAATAATATTCAAATAAATTCAATTTGACATCTCGTTTTTCAATGTCTAAATCAATTTCAAGGTTATATCAAGATTAATGTTTATTTTACTCTCTAGATTATATCAAGGTCAATTACATTTCTTTCTCGGAAAAAATCAATACTTTCGCGTCTGCGCACATCTCACAATTTACGAGATATTGCACAAGGTCAGTTCCGCTCCCCAGTCAGATAAGAATAACTTGAATACTTATGAATAATTTCAAGATAGAAATATGGTCGAGCATAAAAAGTCGTATGAAACTTGCCTATAATGGTAATTAAGACGCTCATAAGAAAATTATGAAACTCGCTTGCGCTCGTGACAAAAAAAGAGGTAAATCAGTGACAGAATGCAAGAAGAGACTTGCACGTCCTTTATTATTATGCCATTCACTTTTATTTTTCACACACTTTAAAGAGTCAAGATACTCATTCTATTTACAGACAAAAATACTCATTCTACTTAAATACTAGTCTTACAATACTTCCAGAACAGTTATTTTTTTTAAGCAGGTTTTTTCTGGATCCCCATTTCACAACAAATTCATAACAGACCATGTAGAAACATGTTAAGATAGCAAGGACAGTTTCTAAACTCTTTCTGGAGTTTTGGGATGTCCACATCATGTTCATTAAAGAAAAAACTCTCTCCACTGAAGCATTACTACCAGAAAGACATAGAAATAGTTCAATCAATTTTTGGAGTTGTGCACAAGGAATCATTTTCTCAGAGAAAAATTTAAAAGTTTCGCTGCATTCTGAGCAAAAATCAGTCAGTATTTTTCTATTCACTCTGCTATTTTCTCCAGAGTCACATATGTCTTAGAGTAAGAAATTCCATCAAATTATTTCACCCATGTAAAGTTCATCTACATTTGAAGAAAAATTATGGACAGTCACTTCTGATTTTTCTCTTTCCGGAGGAAATTTCGGCAATAGACATTCCATAGACATTCAACAGCATTTTCATAAAATTATAATATCTGGATTAGGTACCCTCCACAAAACTGGCTTCATTTATACACCAACGGATCCTTGATCTCCAGAGAACAAGGTGCCAGTGCAGGTGTTACGTGCTGTCTCTTCTCACTTTATAGATCTCTTGGATATGGAACAACAAGTTTTGATGGTGAAATCATTGCAATAAGTGAATGTCTCAGGAATCTTCTATGCCACATCAATAAATTTAGGAATGCAGTTACATTGTCAGACTTCAAAGCAGCTATTCCATCAATCGTCTCTAAACACACATCTTCATCTCAAACAGCAGAAATAACTAAAATGCTCTCTCAATTAATATCACTCAATAAAAGAATTGTATTCCAATGGATACCATCCCATTGTGGAATCCTGGGAAACGAGAATGCGGATGCTTTAGCAACGAAGGGCAGCACTGCTACTTACAGACCTGTTACTAAATCTAGTATTACTCTGTGAAGAGATTTATTAAATCTACATACTTAGACTTCAACAAACAAAATTTGATAACACAATCCAAGGGAAAAAATGGAACTCTCTGCATCAAAATCCACAGTTAATTCCCGATTTACCACGAAAATCGTCTGTAGCTGCATTTAGATTGGTAACAGGCCATGATTGTTTGACCAAACACCTGCATAGAATTGGAATATATCAGTCACCTAACTGTCCATTGTGCAACTCAAACCAAGAAATGGATTCGGAACACCTCAAAATCTGTGCTTCAGTGGCTGGTCATGATAATATCTTTGAAAAATATTGGAGTGCAAGAGATCAAATGACTTTATTGTCAAATGCCTGGCATTAGAAAACAACAACAACATAATATCTGGAGATATCTGGGAGACAAATTATTATTAAATTCGGGGACATTCCATGGGCGAATTTTATTCGGGGACAAAAAGTAAAATTCAGGGACTGTCCCCACAAAACAGAGATGTCTCATAATCTTACATTAAGTGCAAAGTTCCAATCATCCTATAAATACAATATTATCAGCACTAGAAAAATTACAGACAAAAGCCCTCTCCATAGTGAAATAACTTCAACAGAATTATTCAAAATCAATTACCAACTTACTGCACTGAATGCCCAGCAGGATCCGCATAATAGTTGATTTTTATTGGAGTAACGGCACCCTTTTCCCGCCAGTCAATGCTCTCAGGCAGCTGAACATTTGCAGGGGGGATGAAAGTTGCCTGACTTCGACAGTTTTGCATTGTTTCTTGGGGTGCTGTTCGCAAACCATATACCTCTGCTTCTACTTCTTCAAGGAGCTGAAAATATAAACACTTTCGAATTAATATAATCTCGTAAGACTTTGTGGTGTATGTGCAAAAAGTACTATGTCCAATCAGCATGGTTGCCATTGCATAAGATTTTGACAAGCCACCTGCTGACATCATCACATAATGCCGATGAATGCGGTATTGAAAAATCTCATTATTGCAGAATAAGGAATTCCAGTTCTGTGGTAGAGGCACGTGCATAGAAGCTGGAATTTATGATCCCGATGACACTATTAGTGTTACTACTTTTATAAGTTTCGATTACCAGAACTACTGTTTAGAATTTAAATAGAATTAAAGTCAGTAAATGGGATTCTGAAAAAGGGCTTACTTTTCTGTAACATCAGAAACCAAACTACAGTAGCGTGCAAATTAATCCGAACAACGTAATTACTTATGCAAAAACACTCAAACGGGATAAAAAAAAGGATCTAAGACATACCTCAGTAACCTATGTGGCCTCCCTTGTTCCTAATAACAGCTCTGAGACGATTAGGCATGGATTCCACTAATTTCCCACAAATATTCTTCATTTCTTCATCGCGAAACCATACACCAATGAGGGCAGAAATCATCATCTCCTTTGTAGAACAATCCATTTTTTGCATTCTTCTTTTGCAAATTGACCACAAGTTCTCAATGGGGTTGATGTCGGGTGAGTTGCCTGGCCAGGGGAGTACCTGAATATTCTTCTTGTTGAAGAATTCTGTAGTTTTTCGAGACGTATGGCATGGTGCCAGGTCTTGTTGGAACACACCTCTGCCATCCGGAAATGATTTTTGCAGCTGGGGTACGATTCTGGTTTCCAATAAATGAATATATTTGTCAGAATTCATCATTCCCTTGATAGGTATTAATGCTCCAGCCCCTTCATGTGTAAAACAACCCCAAAACATTACTTTAGGGGGATATTTGGGTGCTTGTTGGAGATGAGCTGTTGTTACTTTTTCGGATCCTTTCCGTACGTAAGAAACACGATGGCCGTGGACCTCGAAATGAGACTCATCAGAAAAAAGTACATTCTTCCAGTCATTCACTGTCCAGTGTTGATGTAATTTTGCCCACATTAAGCGTTTTTTGCACATAACAGGGGTTAGCAGTTGCTTCTTAATAGGCTTACGAGCCCTTTGTCCAGCTTCCAAAAGCCTACGCCGCACTGTTGTGACGTGAATATTCGCCCCAGTGGTAGCCATTAACTCGCGGGTTAAGTCGACAGCAGTTAGTCTAGGATTTAATTTACTTTTCCTGATAATTAAATAATCATCTGCAGGTGAAGTCTTCCTTTTCCGGCCACAGTTTCCTTTTTTCTGGGGTGTGATGGATCCAGTCTCCCTGTATCGTTTTATGATCGAATTAACAGTAGCCAAACCAATGTGACATTCTGCAGCAATTTGTATCTGTGTCATAGAAGAATGCTCTGTTAATGTTATAATTTTAGACCATTTTCGTGGAGTTGTATCCATTTGTGAAGACGACAGAATGTACACAGGATTGCAGTATTAAGTCTTCAACACAACTGAAATGCTTATAAGTACAAAACGACAGGCAAAATGTCACATATTATAAAAAAATAGTGACAGACCTTCAACAATGGAATTACACGTACTACAGATGTCAATTAAAGCGGTATGAGCAGCTGTGAGGCCAACAATGACAGAAAATGTAAAAATATGTCGTGTTTGGATTAATTTGCACGCTACTGTATTTACAGCAGGGATGTCACAATGTGTGCTCTCAAGAACCTGCACAACGTTGTACTTTATCTTGCTGATTGGGTTTGTATTGCTCGTAGTATGAGCATGTAATTCAGGCGTTTTGGCATCCTTGATTTACAGAAAGCTCATGTTGATAAATTTTGCATAATTCGAATATTCCTCACATCACAGATGAAATAAAACTTTTAGTAATAATTTTGTCCTTTTTATTATTAAATATGAACAAAGTACCTCCTCGTTTCTTCTGCCTAATAGAACACACAAGATACATAATTACAAATTTCATACTTTCTTTTATTTTCAAATTGTATAACCTACACTATAACAAGACGAAGACCATGGTTGTCGCAAGAAAAATGAAGAAGGTAAACTTACGAATTCTAAATGAGGCAGTAGAGCAAGTGGACAGCTTCAAATACTTGGGGTGTACTATAAGCAGTAACATGAGCTGCTGCCAGGAAGTCAAAAGGAGGATAGCAATGGCAAAGGAAGCTTTTAATAGAAAAAGAAGTATCTTCTGCGGACCTCTGGAAAAAGAACTAAGGAAGAGACTAGTGAAGTACTTTTTGTGGAGTGTACCATTGTATGGGGCAGAAACATGGACATTACGACGAAGTGAAGAGAAACGAATAGAAGCATTTGAAATGTGGATATGGAGAAGAATGGAGTGTGTGAAATGGACAGACAGAATAAGAAATGACATTGTGTTGGGAAGAGTGAGTGAAGAAAGAATGATGCTGAAACTGATCAGGAAGAGGAAAAGGAATTGGGTGGGTCATGGCTGAGAAGAAACTGCCTACTGAAGGATGCCAAAGGAAGGAATGGTGAATGGGAGAAGACTTTGGGGCAGAAGAAGATATCAGATAATAGACGACATTAGGGTATGTGAATTATATGCGGAGACTAAGAAGAAGGCAGAAAATAGGAAAGATTGGAGAATGCTGGATTTGCAGTGAAATACTTACCCATGGGCAGAATATGTATGTATGTATGTATGTATGTATGTATGTATGTATGTATGTATGTATGTATGTATGTATGTATGTATGTATGTATGTATGTATGTATGTATGTATGTATGTATGTATGTATGTATGTATGTATGTATATAATCTACTCTATATTCCATTACTGTCCAATTTTAAATTTGATTTTTTCTGCCTTGGAGAGCAGTCACAAATTGTGACATCAACAAAGAGAAATAGGTACCAGGTCTATTGGTAGGTCACATAAGAAACAAATTTGTTTTAATAGTAGTCATAGTGTAAATAGATAATATTTATGTATAAGCATTTTAGTTTTGCCAGACTTTCAGAAGTTGCATTATCCCAGACTCTGGACAAATACTTTAATTTCCAGACTGTCCAGGTGAAATCCAGACAAGTGGTAACCGTAGATACGATGTTATGCTTGAAAACATAGGAACATAGGCTACTCGTCGAACTTTTATGGCGACAAGAACTGGCTAGTAGTTATTTATGTCATTGATGGAGTGTCTTCTTTAACGAGCTTCTTCAGGAAGCCAAAGTAACGAATTCTGCATTACTGGAAACAATGTCGAATTTTATTCGAATATTACTTGAGTGATTACAGCTTTGCTATTCCTCTAGATACAAATCTATCGAAATTGAATCAATTTCTGGCTCGGAAATGAAGATACATCTACCTCGCATTATTACTAGATGTGTGCATGGTGCCACTTGACGAAGACAAACTAATGTGAATTTCTATTGCTTGTTCATAAATCTTACACGACTGAGGCAGGAAAAAAAAAAGAGCATGACGGAAATGATGATGATGCTTAAACATCTATCCAAAACCAGTGAATGCATATTTTAAATGAAAATCAACTTCTTTTGGAATTATTTATATTTTGTCATAGCATTGTAGACTCAAATTTTGTGAATACACAAGCTGGTAAATGTTATCCTCACATTCGGAGCGGGTACATACCATTAGAATGTGATCAAAAGTTTTCTTGAGTTTGTGAATGCATTCAATTACGAGCACTATCATTCTACAAAATTATATATAGTTACCATGTCTGCAAATCTGTTAATTCTAAGTGTGAAGGTGTGAAGTCCTCTTGCATATTCTTCATTGTGCTTATTTATCCTTTCCACGTTGTCCAGAAATATGTCCAGGCGTAACATTTCTTCTTCTGGACTGTATGTCTTCCCATACTTAACCTGTGCAATAAGAATACAGTATTGTATAACATTGAATTATGCGTCCAACTCTTTTCTATTCAAAAACATTGTTACAACAGAAGAAACTAGTGTCAATGAAATAACAATGGTGAAATACGACTAGCAACATATTTAAATACAATGAGTTTGTGATGAAGTAATGTCATTTCTACCAAGAGATAGGTTTGCCACAATTCTGAATACAAAAATACGGACACTTTTGTTTTTCCAAAAATTTGGGATATCACTTGCATTAAAGAAAGCTATCCATTATACTATTATAAAAAATTAACACCAAAGTTTAATATATCGTACTTCTGTTGCTAATGGCTTAGATCATATATGTAACAGATAACTCCTCGCTACGTTAAAATCGGCAGCACTTTGAAGAGAACAACTGCCAGGATCGCCACCCGTCCGCCGTAAATGAACACGAGATGGCAGCACAGTCGCCAATGCAATTCAAATGGGTATTATGACGTGAGTCCTTATGTAACAACTAGATGGCAGCATAGTAAACCTGACAAAAGTTGTTAACCTCAAAGCCTATAACCCCGATATATCTGTTACATATATGATCTAGGCTAATGGTTACAAATAGATATGCTAGTCTGATTAAGTGATTTAAACATACCAGTACATAAAATTAATCATTAATAAACTTCTGGGAAGAATCTAGCTTCAGAAAAGAAGTAGCTATTTACTTTGATGAAGTCATAGAAAAATACAGACATGAAAACTCTAAATTTACTATAGTTTCAAGTAATGATTTTACCTTCTTCATTTGAAACTTATTTCTTTCAGGTTTCCAAATGATTTTTTAGATTTTTTTTATCATATTACATTTCATTATTTGTTGCAGTCTTCCTTATGTTTTCCCATGTAATTGACTTGCTAATGGTATATTCCAGTCTTTAGATCTGTATTTACTTTTTTTTCTATTAGCCTATGGTATTATTTTTATTTTGTTCAGGTCAACTCTTGCTATATTATTATTTTCTGTAATATGTTAGTATTTTGTTCTTTTACTTTTCGACTGCTTGTGTACTTTGTGACCTATGGCCTTAACTCTGCCAGTATAAAGAAAATTATTTTCATAAAAGAAAACATTGTCTAGAGATGCAGAAGTTCTGGAATATAGTACACAAATTCTAAAACTTTCTCAAAATTGTTACATTTCGTTTCACTTTCTTTTAAATTGCTGAAAACTAAAGGAAATAGATTTACAAAATGCAGTTTCACTTTCTTTTAAATTGCTGAAAACTAAAGCAAATAGATTTACAAAATCCAGTTCTTTGTTCGGATCTCTCTTTTTTTTCTGCTCTTCTATGTTTTCTCCGATTTTTTAGCACAACATTCACAAGCATAACATCAAAAAAAAGTTTGTCAATACTGATGGGAGCATTAGGATTGTAAGCGAGTTAAAATTTATAAACTCAACTGATTTCGCGACATACTTTTTCGTTGATTTACGTCTTATAATAACATTTTGAAAATGAAGTGCTAACAAGACAAATTACATTTAGTCACAATAATAAATGTAATTAATAATAAGCAATCTAAAAAAATGTACTATAACAGCAACAAGAGCTAAAAATTAATTAGTTTAAGCAATTTAACGAAATTTAATATTTCTCTGCTAAATGAGATTGTGTATGAAATTATATCACGTGTTCCTATGAACTGATATTATTGAGAATGCTTCCATTCACAATATCAGCAGTATTATAATGTAACAAATTTTAAGTTCCTCATGATTATGCCTTCCGGTTTATTACTTTTGGTATAACTATATTTGTATACCAGGTAATATCAATATATTAGAAGATAAGATGACTGATCACTTATTTCTACAGTTTCCATAAATCCCATGAAACACGGGAATGTCCCTGTTCTCGTTAATCTGCCCCACTGTCCCAAAAGAGGTCTTCTGGATATGTTTTTGTCCCGTGACTGAAAAAACGAAACTGGGAATATCAACTGTTACTTTATCATAAATATCAGTCTCCATCACTGTCAGTAACACTGGAATCTACTACACTGGCAACACTGGAGGTGACACTGAATGCATTACATCAAAACTCAATTTTTAAAGTCAGTGCTAAATGTCCCGTATTTGCTTTTGACGATTCTGGGAACCCTAACCAAACACTTTATTTTATATTACATTCATCTGTCTCTTTAGTTACGGTACTCAATGGTCCACGTAAAATTCTTAACCACAATGGTAAGTACAGTTGTAGGCCTACCTTAAAAACCTCCCACTCATCTAATGCCAGTTCGAATAAACTGAATCCTTGAATAGCTGTCACAGCTGCCAATAACATTATCATCAGACTCCTCATCTTGACCAGATCCTATAAACAAAGTATTTCATTATTTCTTACAATTAACACAGAATTTGTTATTTTAATGCATTAATTAATGGAATTAGTGATAAATGTAATATAGGGGAACATTTGCACTTCAATACTGTTAACCCTCACTCTCCCAAGCTTTCCAGCACCTTCCTTATACCAAGCATGGTAGTTGAAATACCGCAGTAAATTTTTGTATATTTTCTGATGTTTAAAGCAATTTTTATTATTTCCAATAGATTCTATGAGATTCCTTACTAATATTAACAGCATCAAAATGACAATAGAAGAAAAACCACTGATTCAATATGAAAAACTTATCAGAATTTAAAAGAAAACTTACAAATTAAACCAAACCCTTTAACTCTATTAAATATATAATATAATCTAAATTTAAGAGAAGAAATACTGAAATTAGAATAAACACTGTCTTTAGAGACAATTAATATTAGGTACCCTCCACAAAACTGGCTTCATTTATACACCGACAGATCCTTGATCTCCAGAGGTGTTACGTGCTGTCTCTTCTCACTTTATAGATCTCTTGGATATGGAACAACAGTTTTGATTGTGAAATCATTGCAATAAGTGAAAGTCTCAGGAATCTTCTATGCCACATCAATAAATTTAAGAATGCAGTTATATTGTCAGACTCCAAAGCAGCTATTCTATCAATAGTCTCTAAACACACACCTTCATCTCAAACAGCAGAAATAACTAAAATACTCTCTCAATTAATATCACTCAATAAAAGAATTGTATTCCAATGGATACCATCCCATTGTGGAATCCTGGGAAACGAGAATGCGGATGCTTTAGCAAAGAAGGGCAGCACTGCTACTTACAGACCTGTTACTAAATCTACGTATTACTCTGTGAAAAGATTTATTAAATCTACATACTTAGACTTCAACAAACAAAATTTGATAACACAATCTCAAGGGAAAAAATGGAACTCTCTGCATCAAAATCCACAGTTAATTCCCGATTTACCACGAAAATCGTCTGTAGCTGCATTTAGATTGGCAACAGGCCATGATTGTTTGGCCAAACACCTGCATAGAATTGGAATATATCAGTCCCCTAACTGCCCATTGTGCAACTCAAACCAAGAAATGGATTCGGAACACAGCTTCAGTGGCTGGCCATGATAATATCTTTGAAAAATATTGGAGTGCAAGAGGTCAAATGACTTTATTGTCAAATGGCTGGCATTAGAAAACAACAACAATTTTTATTATTTAGTGACATATAATGGGATCTTTCTTATTCATTGTCTCGATTAATGATCTTAAGTACAACTTACTATATTCCCAGGTGATCGAGTTCCAAGTCGTCATATAATTCATGAAGTAGTTAATAAATTTCGGGAATGGAAAGTGTTCAAGAAGGAGACCTACAGTGCTCACAAGAGAAACTCAATTCAATTTCTGAAAGACAACTAAGAAAGGTGATGGGTAATTTCCTAAGCAAATACCAGAAATGTATGGAAAATGGAGGCAGGCAGTTCCAGCATGTCCTTTAGTGACATAATATGAAAAGAAAGCTATTAGAACAAAAAGTTTAATGAATCGTGTACATCATAGTTTGTTGAACTAACAATTGTATATGAAGAGTCCACTGCAAGAATGATAGATGTCAGTTGGAATACATTTTGCAGGAGAAGCAATTGAAAGTTTGAAATGCTTAGCGCTCAAAGCTTAACTGTGATTTTCCGATCATTACTGGACAATGACTATCAGTGTTAATGCCATATAACTCTCTATGTACATTCTATATGTCTTAAGCTATGCATTGACAGTCTTGGTTCATTTTCGACAAGAAAGTGACATCCATCATTCTTGCAGTGAACTCTTCATATATAATTTATTTACATTTGTTTATTTATGATTTATGTATGATGACATATATGAATGTACAGTGATGTACACTGGGCTGCAAAACATATCCTGATACGAAATTATATCATATTCCTAGGACTCTAGCAAACATGGCGAGGCGGAAAGCTATTTTCCTGTGATTAGTTTTTTAAAAATAAGTAAATATGACTTTTATAACTTGTTCACGTTATTATTTAATATGAACTGATTTTAAATTATTCATATACTTTTATTTTATAACATTGCCGTAATAAGAATAAGTTACTACATGAAAATAGTGAAACTGCAGTTTATATTGTATTCCAAAGCCTTCCTTATTATCCATGGATGCTGTCATTGTTACAATCGATATATACGGCCAGTTACGTTTCATATTGTGTTAACAAAAAATGTATCAAATTTATTATAAATATAAATATAAAATTTTATTATAAGTACAGATACAGAACTAAAAATTGAATCTAATTGAAACAATTGACTACACATTTCTTCTTTGCAATAAAAACTCTCTAGAAAATCCAGGTCAGTTCAGATGTGATTGTATACCAGTAACTATTTATAGGAATGTCTCCTTCCCACATCCTTACAATAGGTCCACATGTCACTTCTGATGTATAAAGCATAATGTTTTGTAAAATTTATAGTTTATTGAAGACATAGGCTACACAAACAAGCTGAATGATGTAATGATAACACAGCAATAATAGAGTTTATATGCAATGCCTTCTGTTTATCTCTATTTCTATTGTTTCCTAAGCGAAGTTCTTGTAACATGATAATATTTCAAGTCGATAGCGACTTCGACTCGATATTTCTTCTGCAGCCCAGTGTACATGAGGTGAATACAAGACATAAACTGAAACTAGACTTTCCTCGTTGGAGACCAAGTCCAACTCTGGAAACTTGTTTTTATTAGTATGGTGTTCATTTTTCAATGAACTCCATGTGAATGCTAGAACAGCTCCTAAAGTAAATTTTGAAAATGAAATTTACTACTGGTTGTTGACAAGGTCATTTTATTCAATTTAATGAATTTATGTCATTTAAGTGTGATGAGACACATTTTATTAATATCACTGTAAATATGTATCTAACCTTTAACAAAATCTCTTTCAAATGTACTTAGTCTTGTACAAATAAATTCTCGTTACTATTGTTATTGTTGTTGTTATTATTATTATTATTATTATTATTATTATTATTATTATTATTTACCACTATTATTGCACTTTAAAAATGAAAATGTCAACATAATACTTTAATCTACACAACATTTAAATTCACTCCAACTTCACATGCAAGATCTATAATAATATTAATAAAAAAAGGCATTTAGGACAATGGTACACAGATTACTCAACATACCCACGAGCCAACAACACTACAATGAAGAAGTGAACACAATCAAATACATAGCACAAGAAAACGGTTACAATCCAAACATAATAGGTAACATCATAAGAAAGACAAAACAAAAACTTAACAAACATACAAATACACAAAACACAACACAAACACAAGAACACAAGAAATACATCACACTAACATATGAAAACAAAAGCACACATAAGATCGCATCTTCATTCAGAAAGCAGAAATACAACATAACATACAGAACAGAAAACACACTACAAAGACATCTCAACACACAAACAACACAAACAAATAAATACGACCACACAGGTGTATACCTCACATGTAATAGTTGCGACAAGTTCTACATAGGACAGACAGGCAGATCATTCCAAACACGCTACAAAGAAGACATTAAAGCAATAACCAGAGGACACAATACATCTACATACGCCGATCACATAACCAATGCTAACCATACATACAATAACATAAATACGGACATGGAAATCCTACACATACAACCCAAGAACCAAAAACTCAACACACTAGAACAATACGAAATATACAGACACACTAAAACACACCCCGATCAAATTCTCAACACACAGATCAATTTCAGTACACACACACTATTTCACTCCACTTTTCAACACCTTTCAACAATCAAACACACCCACATAACAGGCAGAGAAGTTCGAGATGACGCCGAGATCTAGAAGGCTCTGAGGATGGTGTGATGAAGCACCGAAACAGCTGTAAGCCGCACAAACTTACATAATTAACACGAGTAAATCCGCTAGTTAATCAATTACTTAAAAAAAAGAAGTCATACACGAAATAAACCTATTAACTGAAGTCAATTTGAGCTGTAAACTAATAATTTTACATGGCTTACCTGGCTTCTTGGTCAAGGGGAGTCCACTGGCTTCGAAAACACAATGCTGCCTTGTAAGATGAGCCCGTCTTTATTTATCAAGTTGTCAGTGTCCACATCATATTTTGTGTTTTTTTTTTCTTTTCAGATATATGGTAGTGCTCCAAACTTTGAACTCCACTTCCAGATAAGACATCGTAATGAGGTGATGCAGTACCTATATTATCATGTTGCCACATATGCTGCATCATTTCAAACATAAATAAACAATCATATTAATCTGGTTATTTGACCATACACAACAAATGGTAATATAATTGTTTTATAATACATTAATTTTGTGGCTGTCCTCTTACTCAAGATCCGAGTCACTCTGTATAACTTATTATCTTTCAAATACCGATACAAAATTTATTGGCTACAGATTTCCTGAAAATTTGAAACAATTTGAACAATACGGTTTATAAAACTAAATACAAATATTTACATACGGAATACTTAATAAAATTTTACAGGAGAAAGAGTTCGTCCAAAGGGCTGAACTCGGGAAGAGTATCCAAAATGCTCATTGCATTTCCGCGTTGAATTGCAGTATTTAAGCGTTGACGCAAATAAATAGTGCAACGACGATCCCCAGTAATGGAGATCAAAATTTGGCTGATTTGAGATATCAAAACTTTAGCGTCATAACTCCAAACAATTAGTTTGTGTTTTGTTTATTTCTGATACAACATTAGCAGTTTCAAAGAGTATGGCCCAGTTACAGCAAGGATAGTAATCGAATATTAGATTTTATAATAAGTTAATAATTAATGTAACTACTTTTGTTTTGGATTTCCTGTGTTAAGTCATAAGATAACTCAATTTTCTATGTGAAACAATTAAAATACCTTCAAATTCACAAGAATACATGTGAAGTAACATTTCTACAGTACTGTGAACATTCCAATTTTTCTGTGAGATTTTTTCAAATTTTAGAAATGAATGCTAGAGCTTGAATCAAGTACAGATATAGGAGAAATGAGATTCTTGTGAGGTGTGGCAGATATTTCTCTCTGACAGAAAACTAAACAAAAATAGTTACAATATTTAAAACAGTCAACAAAATAAAGTATGCAGAAAAAGTAAGATAGCAAATCAATACAACCATTTAAATAAAAGGGCAACAAGAGTATTGCGGTATCTGATTAAGAATTATCATCATTCGTGGAAGTAGTCTAGGGGTAGTAGGTGTGACTCGTAATCCAAGAGTGCATTAGAGTGTGGATCTAATTCAGTTTCAACCAATTATGTGATTAGAAAGCGAATAGGGATTATAAAGAATAGACACTTCGCGTCAGTACCTTTCATGTAGCCGGACTGATTTCAATGACCTTCAAGCCAGCTAAAGCGTGAGATTCTGCTTTCTCCCTAGAGTTGGCGCTGACATCACACCAGCTAGCAGTCGACACAGCGGAAATATAACACATATAATTAATATATCTAGTCACATTACGTACTCAAATAAAATAAAATGGATCCATAAAATAATAAATCCGTCATTAACTGTAATGTCTAGACTCTAGAGTTCCTTTATAATGAGAGTTGAGACGTTGACCCCAACAACAATTAAAATATGTAATGATTTGATAGCGCTGAAAATGGAAAAACAAAACTCTTACGAGAAGTAAAACCATAAACCTATATTATATTATATACAAATATTAAACGAATTTGATACATAATTTTATAATGTATTATATTATTATATCTGAAATATAAAAAAAATATTATTACAACTAGTTCGTCACTGAGAAATAAGGAAAGCTGTTAACTTGAATTTATTTGAAGCAAAGCGTTACTGGATTATGCAATAAGGTAGGCGATGTTTGGATCCCGTGTCTCAACTCTATTCTCAATTATTATCTTAGCGTATGCTCGATTACACTAACCTCTAGCGCTTGAAAGTAGAACTAAACGCTGGCGCACAGAGAAACAAAACACAGGAAAATTCGCTCAGTGTCCATTCTTTATAATCCCTATTCGCTGATTAGAACTTTTCCGAGTCTTTCTCTAACTATAAGACGAATGTCATGTAATCCCATAGTGAATGCCTGGACTCATCTCGCGAAAAAAAGTTCTGCTAGGTAATCTAGTAGTTGATATAGCATTGTTAAATGATCGATTAATGATCATGTATAAACATTACAGTATGAAGATGTCAATATTTAAAACGAAAGTTGCAGCTTTCCATTCATACTGAAGACAGTCATCCCATGTCAAATTTTACAATTTATCTCCCTGGAATTTTACTTAAGTGAGTCATTCCTAAAAGTTAGGAAGATCCACGGCCATAACATGTAGGCTAGTTGTTACGTCACGGTGAGTGCAAATAAGTGTTTGTAAAAGTAAATAATTTAAAGTTTGTGTTTAAGTTACAGATCTCCAAACATTGAACTGGGTTTCGAGATAAAGCATTATAATCGACTTTGAACCTGGTAACATATTAAAAAAAAATTATGTGTATTGTATTGTATTTCTTCCCTGTACAATCTATTGCACTTTATAGATTCGTCATTAGCTACTGTCACAAACACACACACAAAACAAGTTTTCCAATATGAATTTAATTTTAATTTTAACATACTTCCTGTAAACAGAGGTTTCGTGACAGACAAAATACTCGTACATTACTCAATTTTAATGTATAATTAATAAATTAATAGAACTCAGAGTTAAGTTCTTGGAAATAGTAAAACTATCAAAAGACAAAACAAATAACAAGATACATAATAAATTTCCGTTTGCAAAGGCATCAACTAAAAAAAAATATATTAAATAACAAAGATTAAATAAAAACAAACACACCACATAAGAAGATTACAGCCACCGGCGTTGCTCATTCGATTAAGGTGCTTGTTTGCCGGTGTGAAGTTGCGCTCAGGCACGGGTTCGATCCTTGCTTGGGTTCAGATGCTTCCATGTGGCTCTGAATTTTAGAAATGAACTAGGATTACCAAATTTTCAAAGAGATTCTTGCGAGATGCAGTGGGTGTATTTTCTTGGACATAAAACCAAATGAAAATAACAAGAGCATATTTGCAATGTTGAAAGTAATATGCAGAAAAATGGCTGAAATGTACTGGTATAAATTCAAGCACTCCTTGATATTAAATTTCATTGTAATGGCAGACACTGAAATGTTGAAATAGTAATTCTACAGAGCTTTCCAGCAATAAGTACAAGTTTATTCTTTGGCTGCTGGACGGCACGGTGCTTGATCAACCGATCCCTTAAACTCACAGTGCCTCATGGAATTTGAACTCACATGCATACTTACTAACTATAATATGTTGTATTTAACATTAATTATGGAAGTGTTGACCATTTTGCACTATACAGAGTTCACACAGCTGTAAAAAACCATTGTTCACTCTGCTCTATAGTTTTCCCCAGGAATAAAAACAGACTGTATGCAAATAATCCTCGGAAGTTGAACAACTGAAAAACAACATTCGTGATGCAATTAGACAAATCAGTGCAGCGGAGCTCATGAATGTGAAAGATGGTTTTTTTTTACGGCGATGTGAACTCTGTATAGCACAAAATGATCAATACTTCCAGCTGCTACTGTCATGAGGGTGAGTACAAAATTCTGTAATTAATATGACATATAGTAACTACAACCCAACACCGTAAAAAACAGCTTGTTACGAAATCTTTAAATAAGCTTCGGAATGGGACTGATTCTCTGGCACGACCACAGCAAAGGAATAAGGTTTTGAGAAAAAAATGGATTTGAGGAAGGTGGGATATATGATAGAGACTAGATTAATCTTGCTCAGGATAGGGACCAATGGCGGGCTTATGTGAGGGCGGCAATGAACCTCCGGGTTCCTTAAAAGCCAGTAAGTAAGTAAGTGAGTAAGTAAGTATAGTAATTAATGTTAAATACAACATATTATGGTTAATAGCATGCATGCATGTAGGTTTTTTAATTCGGTGAAGCGCCATGACTTTAAGGGCCCGGTTGCTGCCCATCAGCCAAAGGATAAACTGGTACTTATCACTGGAACGCTCTGTACTAGTGGTGTGTACTTTCTGTCAATGTCCAGCAATAATGAATAATTTTATTGGTTTATAGGAGTTAGTCAAGATGAGGGGAGTGATTGTTCTATTGGCAATTGTGGCAGCTATTGATGCATTTGCTTTCTTCGAATTGGCCTTAGGAGAATGGGAGGCCTTCAAGATAAAATATCTGTCATTTCGTATATCTAAATTACATTTCTTAACTTTAGGATAACAGCTTTAGGCTAAAAACAATTACGAGATATGTTTCAGTGTTCCATTACTCTCAAAGCAGTTATATAGTAAACATGAGGAAACAAACAGGGTTTTGCAATTTTGTAACAGAAATTGTGGTTCATATAGTCAACATAATTTTTCTCCTCAACCAATACACTTAATAAGTTAAACCATTGTAAATGCACATTATGCTATATTATATCACAGTGGTCGCTCAGAGTGACCATGATTTGTCTGAAATTGTGTGCGGAGTTAAAATTTTGAAAAAATTTGACCAAAGCTTTGTTATGATTCATGATATGAAAAACATAAAAAATCACATTTTGTTTTCATTTTTTGGCTTACTGTGCTGCAAAGGGTTAAATTTGGATTACAAAACGTTAAATTTCTGAGTGTATACCACATCGTCTAAATTCTGCACTACATAGCAGGAGAAAACTTCTAATAAATTGTATAGGGTACAGCACAAAAATGAGTGGTTAAGAATTCATCAATATGGAATGATACAGATAAATGTTTACTTACCAAATTACAGAGTGATGAAATGTTGACATTCTGCCTCTTATATCTGCGAAGAAGACATCCTCCAGGTGATCTCCATTCCTCTGCAGGCATTCCTCACATCTCTCGCACACCAAATAAGTGACTCAACATTTACTATGCAACTGCTATAATTTGATTGCAAATTCTAGCCTTGAGTTCTTCAGTATTTTGCAGGTGATAAGTATAACCATGTAGGAACAGTAAAACCCATTTAACATTTTTCAGGGAACAATTATTTTTTACCTTAAATGGAGTTTACATTATACTGAGGTTTCATTAACAATCGCATATCAATTGGGACAGGGGGGTCAACTACTGAGTCCGAAGGATATTTTTCATAATATCTCTGTTATTACAGGGAAATTTGTTTTATGCGGTTATGATTTTTATTGTTGTTATATTATACACATTGTAACAAAAAATCAAGTTTTGGCGGCAATTAATTGTCGAGTAAAAGTAATTGTTGTCGGTACATTGCACAAATGTTTGTGTTGAACATTTGATCAATAATAAATGCTAATTTCATAATGTGCGCCATTTTTATGATGAAATTTTTGTTTTTCAAGTTCAAGGCTCATATTGTATATTTTTAGTAGGTTATTTTACGACGCTGTATCAACATCTCAGGTTATTTAGCGTCTGAATGAGATGAAGATGATAATTCCGGTGAAATGAGTCTGGGTCCAGCACCAATAATTGCACAGCATTTGCTCATATCGGGTTGAGGGAAAACCCCGGAAAAAATCTCAACCAGGTAACTTGCCCCGACTGGGATTCGAACCTGGGCCACCTGGTTCCACGGCCAGATGCGTTGTTACTCCAAAGGTGGGGACAGGCTCATGTTGTATTGTCTAAATCTTAGCTGCATCTGTATGCATACAGTTCAACTCGATGTGACACAATCTGCAACTCTTGTGAAGCTCCCCTAAGTGACTTACAGAGCCGAGAATGTTGTTCTCCATTTGTTAATACTTTATGGCAGTCAGACTGGTTCTTCAACATACTTTCAGTCAATAAAAACATGTCAGGCCATTTCTTGATGACTTTAGGAATGGTATATCCTGATTACACACTTGCTTAAACTTCTGTTGTAGCATAACAATTTATTTTAACTCAGTAAATCACAGCACCACTTTCACCTTTACTTCTGGAGATGCCATGATGTGACCATTACTCCATCCATTGATGGGAATTGAAAACATTACAAAATTTGAAAGTTTTCTCTTTGAATGGCATCTATAGCTTCATTACATCTTTAGAAGCAATTGAAATTAAGTACATTTCAGTAGAATACTGTGTATATTTGTCAAGAATGAGAAGGGATGATGATTATGATAAAATAATGGTGATAATAATAATAATAATAATAATATAAAACTAATGATAATAATAATAATAATAATGATGATAACAATAATAATAATAATAATAATAATAGACCAGGAATAATAATAATAATAATAATAATAATATAGTATAATAATAATAATGATGATGATGATAATAATAATAATAATGATGATAGATAATAATAAATAGTAATAATAATAATAATAATAATAATAATAATAATAATAATAATAATAATAATAATGTTGTTGTTGTTTAGTCAACTGTCGGAAGACAGGTTTGAACCTCGAAGTAACACCAATAAGGCATCACTCATGAGGCAACTAGGCCAGGAGATAATGGGGTAGGATGGCCAGTTCCTTTCCCCCTCCAATGCATACATCGTCGATTAGCTACATATTCCACTAATCAGACTTCAGATGCATACAAACAATTGTTCTCCTCTGACACATATCGTCAAGTGAGATGTACTGCCTGATAATAGATGTACATATCAGTCAGTATCTCAATCAGAGGTAAAAATAAAATAATAATAATAATAATAATAATAATAATAATAAAATAGACCTTTAAAAAGGCTTTTGGGAGGCTGATACGTAGATGGGAGGATAATATTAAAATGGATTTGAGGGAGGTGGGATATGATGATAGAGAGTTGATTAATCTTGCACAGGATAGGGACTTATGGCGGGCTTATGCGAGGGCGGCAATGAACCTCCGGTTTCCTTAAAAGCCATTTTTAAGTAATAATAACATAGTATTATTAATTATTATTACTAAACCCCAAAAGCTATCTTTTTACAATAAAATTTAAAATGATGTTTGTTCTTTTCCATTCAACAGGAGTGTATTTTATAAGATATACATGTGTGTGGATGTGTATCCAATGCCTACCCACTTCACTCACGTGATTCAGGTTTAGCATATTGCGGATAGATGGCAGAACTGGGACCCATTTTCAAATTGTACACCACTTCGGTGGGCCACACTATGCATGTATCTGTAGAGAGTTATGTTGTGTATAGGCCACCAACTTCTTATTACCGACTGGAAATGACGTCGCTGCTATCTCTACAAACAGGAAACATCCAATGAGTTCAGTAGTTCAGACTCCTGCTATCGGCAATCGGAATTTGGCTGGCCTATACTAGGGTAAGTGTAGTGTAGAGAATGGGTGAGGATGATGATGAAGATCAGGAAGGGAGAAGGGAACCCAGTGCGGCACATAGCCTACTCCTGTCGAATAGCACCAAGGGGGCCGCCAGGCTTAACGTCCCCATCCGAAGGACAAATCACTATCAACAGTGATATATGCCTTCTCTTTATATGCACTGTGGAGAGATTTAGGATTTAACCCAGAGGCATATTGGTGCACAATCTAGTGATTAGAAGTTGTGCAGCACCATGTCTCCTAGTCCCGAGGTAGAAATTTTACAAGAAAACCTCTGACCCCGTCAGGAATCGAACTCAGACAGGGTACGCTGGAGGCAGACAAGCTAATGTGGCAGACTGTAAGATATACTGTATATAATTACAGTGTATCCTGAATGCTGGAAGAAATGCTTCTTTGTACTGAACCTGGAGAATGAAAAAAAAAAAAAGTAGTTTTAAACAAGATCTAGGAAACATATCTGGTAAATTTCAATTTCATTTTTGTTTTGTTACTGATAAGCTGCTATAATTTAATGTATAACACTTTTATTAAGCCGCCAATGCTTATCTACTACAATAGTCATTTACATGAATAAGATTTTTACATGAACGTTTTCGATACCATTTTTTGTATCATCTTCAGATGCATTATAATGCTAGGTTTTCAATCATTTACAAATGTTAATTGTTAATTTTAATTATAATGCATCTGAAGATGATACAAAAAATGGTATCGAAAACGTTCATGTAAAAATCTTATTCATGTAAATGACTATTATAGTAGATAAGCATTGGCAGCTTAATAAAAGTGTTACACATTAAAATATCTGGTAAAATTTACTATTTGATAAACAAAAAAGAAAATCAGCATTTCTATCACGCCTGTAATACAACTACCTGTAACATCACAGTAAGAAATTATTTGTGAGGTATAATTACTATTCACATTTTATAAAAAGTGTTTATTTTCCCACAAATATGTAGATATAACTGACAGAGATGGGCTATCAGCTTCTTTGTTTATATGAAAATGGTTTTTAATCTTTAGGCTCTTTGACAATGAGTACTTGAAATATTTATGCCGTGCATAATTACATTATTAACATTACAGAGTTAAACGCAAAGAGAAAGTAAGTGCCAATAACAGCTTCTGTTCTGCATGGTGAAGGAAAGGAGGTTCATCTCTATGAAGCAATGTAAATTTGAATGTACAGCAAGATCCTTCTGCTATATTTCAAACTACCTACAGTTTGATTGTCTCTTTATGTGAAGTACTGAATCTTAATTTATTTTAATGTACATTTCATGTAGACTAGCATTACATAGTACACATCTGAGTATTTATCATTTGCATTGTAATAATTCAAATACAGACATAGTATAACAAAAAGTACCTAAAAACAAAAATACAATTGCCAGCTTTTAAGCAAGATATTTGAAAACTAATCAAGATTGCACATCATAATATATAATTTATGTATACGATGATAATTAAATGCTTGCATATAAACAGAAGACTATTTCAATTCCACTTCAGGAATCGACAGCTGCCAAGTCAAGGACTGGAATGAAACGTTACCGTGCAAGAGTTGTTTTAACCTTACGACAAGAGTGCCTAGTCCCGTGATGACTACAGCATCACAAACGAGGCCAGTATGAAGCAGAAAACAAGAACCAAGTACGTGTTGGAAGGCAACTTATTTGTGATTAAATTCCTATGCATAAAAAAGGGCAGTGAATGAAGGGCCCAATGGATAAAATAGTTTTCTCTCCCTTAATTGATAAATAATACAGAAATCAACCTTGAGAGGTAATGAAAGGTTACAGTTTTGTATGAAATGGCCACATGTCTAAAGAAGACAACAATCTCTCCATCCTACGAGACGGAGATCATGTAATGTCATGCAAATTTCGTTAATTAAGGGAGAGAGCATTCAGTAATAATGAGACTTCGTTGAATTGCCACATGCACCATGCAATCAGGTTGCCGATGTACGGTAGTATAGAGGAGGTGAGCGACTGTCCGGTCTCATAGTATAAGCAGTTCATGTTAAGAGTTTGACCGGTCCAAATAGATAGAGTAGCTACAGCTAATGTATACCTATGTAAGCACTTGTTTTTGCATTACTGTGGTTGCAATAGTCAAAGCTTAACATTTGTTCAGTCCAGACAAGGATTCAAACATATTACAACGAGAGTTTCAAATAATTGCCCCTGGAATACCCTTACCCCCGCAGCCAGTCCTGACCCGTTGGGGAACGTGGTTGGATGCTGTTAATTATTATGGAGAACATTACGTCAAAATAATGGAGGTAATTGATGCATTGGATAGCACAGACAGTTCCGCTGTTGCAGCTGTAAAATCATTGCCTTCTGAACAGCTATTGGAAGATATTCTGTTCATTGATTCTAATTTTAAAATCGTGTCCAAAAGCATCATCCTGTTAGAATCGTCTAAACTACAACTCTCAGAAGCCCTTAATATAGTGGATAAAGTATCACAAACCGTTATCCAAAATAACAATTCACTAATTTCAGGAAAAGTGAAATGTAAGTTGTGAAACATTGTTGCTAAAAATTCTGCCTATTCACAACTTCGTATTATAAATGACAAGACATCTGAAGTTGGTGTACTAAAAAGTAGTGAATTTCCGTTCTTCAAATATGCACGTGTTATATCGTGTCATGTTGAAAGTAGATTTTCCAAAATAAAAACTGTTTAAGTGACCATTCGGAGGAGGTTACTTTGCAGTTGCTCAAAATGTACGTAACTCTTCACTGCACATATTCAAGAATGATGTATCTTACATTAAATTTTAAGAGTTAATATATCTCACTACAAAGTAATTGTGTATTTACATGTTTAGACATTTCCTATTTCAAAGATCATTCATTAATATTATATTTCTTGAATGCAGGATACAGGTTTTATTGTAACCGCAGTATACTGTTCAGTGTTTACATCAGAGGCATATTCAATCCTTTGTACGCTCCCTTCTCATACAGTCTCTACTGCGTGCGTAGTAAACCTTGCGATTCTCGTGGCAATTCCACGAAGTCTAGTAATAATGCATGTGAATATACAAAGTTTAAATTGGGCCACGAGCCCTTCAAATTTACAGAGACTATGTCCTACATTACTAGACTTACCCTCCACTTTTCTTTTGACTTATGCTCCAATCCATCGTATTATTCATCACACGTGTTTTTAGAAGTACGATGACTTTCCGATTTCTGGCACTTACAGGGCAAAGTACTCAATACACAGTTCTCAGTTCCTGTTCAGGCTCTTTTGTGTTTACAGCTTAAACCATTTTCTTGCACAATTATAGAGCATGTTAGAAAGTGATGTGAGACGGTCAGCATCTCAGATACTGAGCATCAATGTAGACCATCAGAGGTATTGTGATGTAACCGTACCTGCCCACGCATTCTTCCAGGCAACTCATGTACTCACACAACCATCCTTCTTGCCCATGTATGCAATTTTACAGCTACTATTCTACAAAAAGCTGGGTTAGAAAACTGAAATTCGAGTTCTAAGTAAATGTGTTCCTCATATTCACAGGAATGAGTTTAGAATTTTACGTGTAATGTACAAAATTAATCATTACTGACGAATGGAATATAAAAGTAAAGTCAGTGATAGTTAATTAAACTAGAATTACTGAACATACAAAAAATAAGAAAAAGTTCTACATAATCAACATTTAACTTACGATTATTATTTCATTAACAGCTAACGCAAAATTTAGGCTTGTTACTGAATAGGACTGCCTTTATACCGGGTGTCCAGATGAAAGCTATCCAAATCTATGTCTAGATTATATCACAAAGGGAATCTCTGTAAGTTATTTCCGTAATCCACATCAGCTTCAGCCTTTCCTTACCATTTTATACAAACCCCATTTCAAGGAAAACCCCTATTTAAGGGGGAAAAAAGTAATCCCTCAGGATTCCTGGTTGAGTGTTAGAGAAGGCCCTAAGGCCTTAACTCTGCCAGGTTAAATAAATAAAACCATTATTATTAAAAAGGGTTTCTGCAGTATTTTTTAAATTCTGGATACCTTCCATCCGGACACCTTGTATAGAATGGAACTTTTAACATTTGTAAATTGTATGTTATGTAATGGACCAGAATAAACTGATGTAGAGCTTGTTAACACTTGTGAAGCCCTTGTAACAAATAAAGAAATAATGGGATATAAAACAGGAAATGACTATTAACTAGCAGTGGTTATTGACAGCATGTGTCTTAAGACGCTTCCAGGTTATAAGGTCCATAACAAAATGTCCACAAAGTACAAAAGGTCCACAAACTAAATAGTCCAACATTTCAAGTCCTACATACAATTTGTCCATGGTGTGAAAAAGCCCGACATCTATGTGGTCCACCTTATTATAAAGCATAGGTCCATCATACGAAAGGTCCATACAAAAGGTCCAACATACAAAGTTGTTCAATAGAGATAAGTTACTAGCTAACCTTCCGGCTCTGTTGTCAGACAGGAACTTGCTGGAGTTTATAACGAAAAATTATCGTAAGTCTTCCACAAAGAAATGCAGCAATCAGAATGGGTTCTTATCAGCAGAAGCTAAATCGTCCTCCACTTCCCCAATCAATAAGAGGAATTGACATTGTTGAACCCTACAACAAAACATTGAGGGGACAAAATTTTATGTTCTTTGATTCAGGTGTTAATGATGAAGGATGAGTGTTACTGTTTGCCACCAATAGAAATTTAGAACTTTTGGCTGCTGGTGACACGATTTTCAGTGATGGTACGTTAAAGACTGTACCAAATCAATTCTTTCAGCTTTTCACAGTGCATGGGATTGTTGGAAGTTTTGTAGTTTGTAGTTTTAGTATATTACCTAACTGCAAATAACAATGAAAATACTTACTGCACTATATATAATGAGATAATTTTTTTAACAATAAATGTAGCTTTTGTATTACATATGTAATATGTATAACATAATTGAAATGACAATACATTTCTCGGCACTTTTCTTGCAATTTTCCTTGTCGGACATTTTAGGGAAATGGACAAATTTATTTGTGGACAGTTTTGAACGTAGGGCATCTTTAAGAAAAGAACTTGCTGACATTGGACTGGATATTTTTATGGCATGGACGAATTTTGTATGTGGACATTTGTAGACGTTGGACATTTTCGTAGAAAGGACCTATTGCAAAGTGGACCATATCTCACTTACCCTTAAGACATGATGACATTAACTTATATATTATACAGAGTGAACCATAAATCGCGCATATTCAAGCCACCACGCAATTTACCATTGCAAACTATGTCCACATTATTCTTTCCGAAAATTGTGCCCGGGCCTTAATTTCCGAGAAAAACAGAGTTCAAATTATACAATATGGCAATAATGGGTAAACGGCAGCATGAATGTAAATTCAACCCATCATTACTTACCCGCTTCAGTTACGAGTTCTTAGAGTCTAGGGGTAAAGTGAAGGAGTGTTGACAGTGGTTCGAGTCTGCTAACAAGTTGTTTTTTTTTTTTACAATTCATTTTTATATTTCAATATGCCTAGTGAATTATTAAATAAGTATATAATAAATTTTCAATCTTAAGACATATCAACTTGCAAATGTTTATTTGCTATTTAATAAGATGTATGAACGTTTTCGCCGTTTGGGGCATCTTCAGATATAACAAAAACATATAATCTGAACCTATAATAATAATAATAAATTATGCAAATAACAAGAATAAAGAACAATGTATGTATGCAATGCATGAGATTCATGAGCTTTATGTAAAATGTTAAATAATACAGGATAATTGTTGATATAATCTTTAGATTTGAAATTGAATTGGACGGATATTTTATACATATAGCTCATGTCACAATTAAAATATACAATTATAATTAAAATTTGTTAATAATGTTAGAATTTATGATGATGATTGATAAAATAGATATTTTAAGAATAGTCATTAGTTGAGGATTGTCGTAGGGTATACGATAATTTGCGTAGATGATGTTCGTGTGTTATGTATGTATTTCATTGAAAAACGTTCGCTAATGAACTAAATGTTATTTTATGTTGGAGATTATTGTTTCAATTTATTATTTGACTTGATGACATCTTATTGATTATAAATGACTGTTACGTGTAATCAGATTTGTTGAGATATTATTTGAAATGAATGCTCGTTGGTTATGGATGTCATAGAGTATACGATGATTTTCGTAGCAGATAAATCATAAGTTGAGTATGAATTTCAATCATTCAAGAGATCATTCACTTATGAAATGTTGTTTAACGTTGGTGATTACTCTGATTTGATGACATCCTATTGATTATAACTGTTGCGCGTCATCAGATTTATTTGTATGTGTTGGTGTTGATGTGTTGGTGGTTTTAATTATAATTGTATATTTTATTTGTAACATGAGCTATATGTATAAAATATCCGTCCAATTCAATTTCAAATCTAAAGATTATATCAACAATTATCCTGTATTATTTCACATTTTACATAAAGCTCATGAATCTCATGCATTGCATAATTTATTATCATAGGTTCAGATTATATGTTTTCGTTATATCTGATGATGCCCCAAACGGCAAAAACGTTCATATATCTTATTAAATAGCAAATAAACATTTGCAAGTTGATATGTCTTAAGATTGAAAATTTATTATATACTTATTTAATAACAAGTTGTTTTTTTATGTACTTAATATTAATAATAAACTCCTTCAGAGCCCAATGGATCTTGTTGCAGGCTCCATGCAGTTGTAATGACTGTCAGCCAGACATTATTAGGTGCGTGGACTTTTATCATTGTATGGAGGGTAATGCTTTTGAGTTCAGTTTGTAAATAAACGGAATACAATATAGTAAATGTAAAAATGTGTTGTGACTGCTAAAAAAACAAACCCAACATTAAAAGATGCATAATGGAAAGCTACATCAATAAATGAGTTAATGAAAATACTGTGTACTGTAATTCATTTCAAAATACATAAGTTTCAAAAACAGTAAACAACTTTATACATAAAAAAAAAAAAAAAAAGCGAAGAGATGGAGATTCGAACACGTACAGTTACGTGCTTCAATATGAAGACATTTGCGTTACCATGAGGCTGTGAAAGCAACGACTTTATGGTCCACTGATGTTGGACCAATTCTACTCCCATGCTACTGTTTATCCAGCATTGCCAGATTGTGTAATTTGAACTCAATTTTCTCGGAAATTAGAATCCGGGCGCAATTTTCGGAAAGAATAATTTGACATAGTTTGCAATGGTAAATGCGCGAATTACGACTCACCCTGTATGTTTTTGATGACAAGGACTAAAGAATCAATCCTAAAGAATAGATTATTCAATCTTAAATGTGTCTTGTGAGAGTTTAAACATTTAAAAAATAACTGAAGTAATCTGTGATATGTTTATGTATGACGTTTCGTAGCTAGAGTAATATTGAACCTTATGATTCATGTCTTCTTCCCTTAATCCAAATAATTGCACAAAATAATAAATATGCATATACGTGACTTGCAGCATTTTCCTATAACTGTACATTCTGCATTTCTTGAAATGCTCGAGAACTTAAGCAGCAATATATTCTCCACACACAGATTTCATCAGAATGTGAAGATAATTTGTTTAGTCTAAAAATTACATTCTTATATCTTATATTATTTTAATTGACAAGCAAGGAAAGAAAGATAACTTATTCTATCATTAGTCTTAAGTTAAAATATAATTAAATGGCACATAATATATATAGTTCTTCTTTGTTCCACAACTGCAAACTTCTGCTTTAAAGAATTTACATGAAATGCCCATATTTTGTATTTTCTATAGTCACTGCTGAAGCTTCACTTGAGTATATAGCTTTATACAGTGAGTCCCAGCGAACATTCACGGTGCTCCTGCTGGTTGCCCAGCAACAGGCCCTCCCCCCCCACTACCACAGCTGCGCAGCAAACTCAAGGCGCTTCACTGGAGAAGTGTTGCCCATCTAGTGTTCACAATTCACATTAGATCAATCATACAACCTATTTCATTAAATCTTTTCACTAAATTTAGTAATTTTTTCCTAGATGGAGCTGAATGACCAGGAAATTTACATTTAAAGCTTTCCCTTGTTCTGCCAAACGATTTCTTTTTCCATATGTTGTTGTCTAGTGCCTTGCATTTGGCAATGAAGCCATTAGCAGTCGTGTTTCCAATACTTTTGAACTGTAGTTTCTTCTGATTTTAATGCTTCACAGGTCTTCATTCATTTCTGCTGGATCGTTACACAGGACACATATGGGTGAAGCTGAGATACGTATTCTGTAGAGATGACTTGCTAGACAGTCATGATTTGTCAATAGTCTGAAGGCTGCAACTGCTGTTTTCCTTGGTCTCTGGGGGATTATATCTGGGTTGGAAAGTAGTGTAATCCATTTTTTTGTCTTTAGCATTTGATTCTATTTCTTGTAGGTATGAATGAGAAAATTTTGTAGTGATGAAGCGTTTTATTGAGGAATATGAGAAATTAAATTTAGATTTTTGTTTTATTGTTGTGCCTTTCTTGGCAAGTGTGTCTGCGGTTTCATTCCCCATGACTCCAGTGTGCTGGAATCCATTGGAGACGGACAGTCTTATTAACTTTTTGGACTTGTCTCAACATTTTGTAGCATTCCCTTATTTTTGTTGACTTCTTTGTAGCATTTGAACATATTCCCTGAATTGCAGCTTTAGAATCTGAAAGAATTACTGTCTTGTTATATTTAAGGGAAGATTTAATAATTGTCGGAGAGCAATGTGTATAGCCTCTATTTCACCATCATAATTTGTTGTGTCTCTGCCAACAGAATGATAAAACTTTTCCATATGTGAGTTTTCAAAATATGTACACGTTCACGCACTGAATATGTAACCATTGCAAAACACAACACAATGATATTAGAGTTCATTGTCCTTGTAAAGACATTCTGCAGACTGACACAGCTACTTTCAGTTTTCAATCATGAAGCTTTACAGTGATTTCTCCTTCATTGGCAAACACAAGAAGAGTTTGCATAACATAACATCAGTAAAGTTGAAATTTGCTAAAATTCACTAGCCATGGAGATAAGGAAGACGATTTCTTGAGAATAGACAAATCAGCATGCTTAGTTGATTAATCATAAAACAGAAATGTCAAATTTTTAAAACTTATTAATAGGCTTCGAGACTTCGGACCCAATAGAGCAGTTCAGTGGGAAATCCGCATAACAGCGTACTGAGTATAGTGGTAAAGCGTACAGTGGGAACTGTAGAATGGATGTCAACAAATACAAAGGAAAACACTCTGGATTTGAAGGTTCTGACGAATAATTTGGTTTTCACAAACCTATTTTCAAAGTCTGAAACGGACGGTTAGAAAAGTCCGAGCAAGAGATGGTTCAAATTAATTTAGAAAATGATGCAGAGAATTTGACATCAAGCCCACGGTTTGACGGTCTGTGGAAATCAATATAAAAATAACGGATATGGAAATTGTGTAACATAAACAGCAAATTAGTGGACATAGTCACCCGAGAATGAAAGACTGTCTCTTAGGACTGCAATGATGTTAGGTTTTTTCGTTTTGCTCCTATAAAGTCCCGTAGAACGCAGCTTTTCACAGTACAAACTGTGTTTGGTAGACAAATGAAAAGATTTACATTTGAGACACTGAAAATGTATCTTGTAGTACATTGCAATTCGGTACTGTAACTGCACTTCCTAAAGACGACCAATAGGATAAATGAAGAAATTAAAATGGCTACATGTTTATTTATAACATTAACACTGTGTATAATTAAAAAAAAATGCTTATAAAAAAAAAAGAGAATAATGCTTTTCACATACTTTTGACATTGTCATTGTGTAATGTACATTTACTTTCACAATGTCCATATGTGTGTGTTTCCCCATACTATCGTATTCTGTTCTAAATAGCAACATTGTTACCTCAACACATCTCTACCTTTCACTACCTGCAGCGAGTCAACAACCTATAGTACAAGCACAGTAAACTTATTGTATCGGGTCCAACATCTCGAAGCCTGCTTATTAAATTCATTAATATGATACAGTACGTAAGTTTCCAACTGCCAAAGCACCATGAGTTTACTGATGCAAGCAGCAGCAGTAGTGGGGGGAAGACTGTTGCTGACTGCCTGATAAAAACACTGGGAACATTCACTGGGAGATTCATTGTATAATAAATGAAGTGCAATATGTTTTTTGTGATCTGTAATCTGGCGTAGAAATTTCTCAAACATTTGACAGCTATTTAAAGAGTTAATATTTAGTGTAATATCCCGAACACTGCTTCCACTCTTACCATGAGAGTAGAAACTGTAACTAGATAGTTACAAAATGTTCAGAAAATTAGCTACACAGCTGCAAAATTCAGAAACGTAATCATAATCTGATCACCTTAAATATCCATGCAGACTTAATAACTAACCATAAAAAAATGAACCAAAAACAGAACCTCAATTTCTTCAACATTAACTATAGACAACCCATAATGTAAAGACTAACACAATAAGAAATTATAGTCTTTTTTTAAATTGAATGAGTAGTATACAACTAAACTTATTTAGTGTGTCTTGCAATCCTGAAACACATGGAACAAAATGGAAGTACCTACTAACTAGCTATATAATTTGCTGTTACTTTTGAAGCATTACAATATACACTCCTAATTATCCACATGACTTTATTTCCACAATTTAACAGTCGAAGTCTTGGTAAATTACATTACTTTCAACTCTAATAATGAATAAAAAATTTCCTAAACGACTACCATGGAAAATTCCCCCTTTAATACCGTATCTCGGATGTTATAATAATGGAAGTGTTAATATAAAGATTCTATTTCGTGCATAACTACGCATAATTAATTGCAAAATAGGTAAACATGTGACCAAATTATTCATGGTATAATTCATTAGGTTTGCATTTTATCACAGTTACTTATACACTAAAAGTACAGAGATAGAGAGAGAAGAGAAAGGGCGATACAAGGAAATAGAAAAAAAAAAGAAGAGAGGGTCTGAGGCAGAAGTCATGTATACTGTTTTCGCTGTAAGAAAAATTCTAATGTAAACATAAGCACGTTGCTGTCATACCTGTGATTGGCTCCCAGTCAAAACACTCACATGACGCATGAAAATATAGTTCGTATTTGGAAACCACAATCTTTTATTATTTGAAAATAAAACATTGAATTCTAGTTGTTAAATACGATGAAACATTTAACTTCACTCATATGTAAAACGATATGTAAAAGAAAAGCCACTTTTATATTTTGTTATGTACTATGAACGCGGATGAATACCAACAGTAATACCGAGGTAGTCTGTTCTTGCAACAAGCTGGCGTCACTTGAGCTCGTAGTTGTTCACGTAAGCACGTGGTACTGAAGTATGGCTTCTGCATCCTCAACTGTCCATTATGAAGACATAAGACTTAAAAATAATTTAATTACAGTAATTATAAAAAAATGTTTCCTAAGCAAACGAATGCATAGTAGTGAGGTTAGGCCTACTTGACGAGTAACGGGAAATGTTTAACATGAAACAGAATGTACAACAGTGGGCGGGAACACGTACTGAGAATCTATGGCGCCAAACAGCGGCCAATGAAGCCTCACTTCAGTCACGTGCTATTGTTTACATTAGGATTTTTCTTACAGCGAAAAGATTATAGACGGGTAGAGACAGACAGACAGAAAGTGTGTGCATATATCTACGCAAGGTTCAAAGAGGATTGAAGAAGTTGAAAAAGATAATTCATGAAATTTCATCATAAAATATTATTATTCAGTAAAGGTAATTTTGTTTATACAGGATGATTCAATAAAAGCGTGCAAAAATTAAACAGGAAATAGAGGATGCCATACAGAACATTTTGAGATAAAGAAACTTGGGGTCTGTGAAGTCAGATTAAGGAGATATCAGCTTAAACATGCCTATCGCTATTACTTACTGCTTCATGTATTATCTACATCATTATTTACATGTACTTACATTTATTTACATTTTCAAGTTATTTTCATGTAATCTACAAAATCAGAGTTAACAACGTACTGTAGGTACTGTGATTAACTCTTGGAATGGTGTGAAATGGTCTGTCGTTGACTCATATCAAGGTTTGTAATGTGACAATGTGAATATGATAAGCAGAACCACCTTGTGGACGATAGGTCAACAAAGAAACCATTATGGTTTGCTTACATGTAAATAATAGTCTAATAATAACAATAAATTACTTTGCCAAAACACTTGAACAAAATTGAGTTATTTCTTTACCTCTTTGTCATTCTGTACACTGACAGGAATTTTTCATCATCTAATGTCAATTGTCGTGCTGCTACAAAACAATCTACAGTTGATATTCCTTTCAATGTACGGATGTACCCAGTATTGTTTTCCTTTCCTTCGTAACCTTAACGCAATACATAGAATGCAATATCTTCTTCATCACTAGACGACATGTTCTTTAGAAGTTTCAATAACTACTGAGAATTTAGAAAATGTGCAGTGGAGTGACGCAGAGAAAAACACATGTATGCCACAGACATGCCGTACCGTGAGGGAGTCCAGTGAGGTACAACATCAACAAATGTTGCACCGCTGGTATACCGACCCGTCAGGGAAGGCCCTTAAATGTAAATAATAAATGTGGTTGCTCGGCATATTGGAGTTCTTGCTGGCCATCAGTTCAAGCACCTGCTGTGATTCTTTGTTAACTCAGATTTTTGCTCATCTCTTAGACAATTATATCTTTGTCCCCTTTGCTGTGGAGACCTTCAGTCCTTGGAGTCATGACGCTAAAAGTTTTGGTATCTCAAATCGGCCAAATTTTGATCTCCATTACTGATGATCATCATTGCACTACTTATTTGTGTCAACGCTTAAGTATTGCTATTCAACGCGGAAATGCAATGAGCGTTTTGGGTACTCTTCCAGAGTCCAGCCCTTTGGACGAACTTTTTCTCCTGTAAAATTTATTATCTCTATGTAAATGTTTATATTCAGTTTTTATATATGTGTATATTGTAACGGTGAAAATATTGTTAATCAATTTTTTTTTCATAAGTGTATATTATTTTTGGGAGTGTTTTTGTATACACAAACGCATTATTAATTTGGTTATAACTTTTATATCACCTTTATAAAGGTAAACACGCTTTGAAATATTTAAGTGGTTGTATACAAATCTCTTAATATACCTCCTACCTAACCTAGGAAAATTAGAAAATTAATATGTTTACATATTGTACATCATATGAAGTTCCTAAAGTCGTATGATTTGTAACAACTTTTGTGATAAGCGCATAAGAATGATGACATTTTTAGTTAAAAATTGAAATACAAATTCTGTACAAAGCTATTGATTTGTAAATGATAAGAAAATAATTTTAGAATGCAAATAAATGTAAATAATAAGTGTAAAAAGGTGAGGAACTCAGCATATAAATGGCCCAACCCACAAACTTTGCATATTACTGCTTTAAAGAGCTCCTCATTTTGTCCTCTTCAAAGTGTAAATCGGCCTAATCATCATTCCCAGTTCCACCATGAGATTTCAGCACAAGTTTCATTCTTGTATCGCATTTCGAGCACTGTTACGAAGAGGTAAAGTGGAAATATAATTGTGTGCACTGGGCCATTTGTGTGCTGTAAATATGTAAAACAATAAGGGATAGTGATGGACAAGTTTAAGCTCATATCATGTCAATCTGACTTCACATACCTCAAGTTCCCTATATCAAGATGTTCTAAAGAACATCCCCTATTTCCCATTTAATTTTTGCATGCTTCTTATGAAACACCCGGTACTTCAGACTGTCTACGCTCCACAGCCTCAAGTCAAGGCAAACAATACAATGTGTATTTAGATGATGAAATCTTACTTCTTAGAATAACTCTTCTCAGGTTCTCAGCCAGGTGAGTTGGAGATTAGATTCCAAGCCATCTTCTTCGGAGATGAAGTGATGTGGGACCATGTCTAGCTGGTATTTTGCATAGCTTCCCGCTGCAGGCCAATCAGGAGCTAGTTCCTAGTCCCGACCGCCAGGTGCATTCTGGTTGGTGGACGCGGCAGCCAATCAGGAGCTACTTGCTGGTCCCAACTGTCTGCCGTGTGCAGGTGGTCTAAGCGTATTGATGGCAGGTTTCCATGCTGTACTCAACTGTAGACCCTCGTCTCTGTTGAGACAATAATTTGAGGTGGCAATAATTTGAACAGAGACAGGGGTCTACAGCTGAGTACAGCATGGAAACCTGCCATCAATACGCTTAAGACCACCAGCACACGGCAGACAGTCAGGACCAGCAAGTAGCTCCTGATTGGCTGCCGCATCCACCAACCAGAATGCGCCTGGCGGGCAGGGCTAGGAACTAGCTCCTGATTGGCCCTCAGTGGGAAGCTCTACTTTTGCATATATACCGGCTAGACGTGGTCCCACATCACTTCATCCCTGAAGAAGATGGCAGAGCTAGCCGTCGAAAGCTTGGAATCTAATCTCCAACTCACCTGGCTGAGAACCCGAGAAGAGTTATTCTATATCAAATGCCGGGAAAGCCTCAAGTCATATCTTACTTCTTGTTTCTCCCCCTCCTCACTGATACTCAGGTTCTGGCATCATTAAGAAATACCCACAGATTATATCATCCACCGCACAGTGATAATGTAGGACAGTGCAGTTGATTTCAGCAATGACTATGACAGTAGTGCATGGAGAGAGACAAAATATAAATTTTCAGTTTTCATGGTATGAGAAATATCCTTGGCTAACAGGGTGCTCTGAGACAGATAAGTAATACTGCTTTACCTGTATTCTGTTTGGGGGTGAAAATGAGTGGCCATCATCTTCTTGTGGGGTCTGTGCCACAAAAAATTTTGAAATATGTAGTTTTTGCTTTCGCATGTTAAATACTAGTCAACAAGGTACCGCACCTACTATTTAACATGCGAAAGCAAAAACTACATATTCCGAAGTGATATAGTTGTGTAATCAAGATGTATAATAAAAAAAAATATATTGATAGAAAAGCCAAGAAACATTGCTGTAAAAAAAAAAGATACAAGGTACGCAGATTTTTTCAGCCTACCTAGCATTTACACCTTAGCTTCGTCACTTGACTATCAATTTAGACGTGTTTCATTTTAGCGCAACATTTAGAAATACAAAACGCAAGTAATTAATTCTGCATATTTTAACATTGTCATTTCTTCCGAGTATTACTGAAAAATCATTATGCTATGTTTAAACAATGAACTACAATTCAATAATTAAGTTATTCATTTTGGAGAACATAATTAGTGACAATACAGTAAACACTGCTTAACTAAAAACAGCAAATAATCAATAAGTGTTCCCTGTTTCAGACTTGAAGCATAAGGTTTTATACGTTCTTACATTTATTTAAATCGAAATAAAGTTGCATTTTATGTCGAAGGCACATGATTGATGTATTCAAATTTGTGAGGGGACAAATTATGGATCAAAAAGTTTTATTAACTACTGGCATGTAAGCACAATGTTTTGTACTTGCAGAGCTGTGTGTGTGTGTGGATATTATTTTTGAAAATCATATTTAAGTAGGATAACTGAAAACTGATGGCACATTTATAGACACTGAATGAAAAATTTGAACTAATTATAGTAAAAACAAATCACGTGAAAATAAAAAATTTCACAGATATTTTTTTTCTAAACACTACCCAAATATCTGACAGATTATTACACATCACAAATCAAGAAATGGAGGAAAGAAAAAGAAAGTGAATCGAAGTATTATGCAAAATAATTTGAAGGATGAACTTACAGAATAATTCCGTTCTACTTGAGTGAATAATATCTGTATTAATGGCGAAAGAAAGAAAGAAAGAAAGAAAGAAAGAAAGAAAGGAAGGAAGAAAGAAAGAAAGAAAAGAAAGAAACGAAAGAAAGAACGAAAGAAAGAAAGAAAGAAAGAAAAGAAAGAAACGACAGAAAGAACGAACGAAAGAAAGAAAGAACGAAAGAAGAGAAAGAACGAAAGAAAAGAATGAAAAGAAAGAAAGAAAAAAAGAAAAGAAAGAAAGAACGAACGAAAGACAGAAAAGAAAGAAAAAAAGAAAAGAAAGAGCGAAAGAAAGAAAAGAAAGAAAGAAGGAAAGAAAGAAAGAAAAGAAAGAAAGAACGAAAGAAAGAAAGAAAGAAAGAAAAAAAAAGGAAAGAAAGAAAAGAAAAGAAAGAAAAGAAAAGAAAGAAAGAAAGAAAAGAAAAAAAGAAAGAAAAGAAAGAAAGAAAGAAAGGAAAGAAAGAAAGAAAGAAAGAAAGAAAGAAAAAAACGAAAGAAAAAAAGAAGAAAGAAAAAAGAAAGAAAGAAAAAAGAAAGAAAGAAAGAAAGAAAGAAAGAAAGAAAAAACTGTGTGAACTTATAGTCTAAACTAGGAATTAAAAAAAAAATATTATTTTTAATGGCTGGCTGTGATCCGTTAGGTAACATTATGACATAACATGGCAAGCAGTTTGCAGTAAACATCGGCACAGTTGAAAATATGGCTATCTGAAACTAAAAATGTCTTCAGCACGGAAGGTTCTTAACATGCAGCAAGGCCTAGTGTTGCATCTTGAAATTAGTAACTCTGATTCATTGTAAATTTTTTGTGGATTAAAAGAATCAGTCTATTCGAAATCATGTGATTCAAAGACCGAATATTTTATATGGCCTGCTTCAATGAACGAGATTGTATGGTTTCATTTCAAGATGAGAAATGTATGATAAATTGCAAAATAACTGAATTGAAAAACAATCTGTGTATTAACTACCTCACAAAGACAATAATATGAAATGTGGAAAATACTAAGGCTATCTTCTAATATTATATTTTCAGCGTTATCAATAAATAATTTATATATTTCGTTGAATCATGAAATTACAAGAAGTTAGACACCAGTTTTTCCAGATTTCAAGTAATAAATAAAGCTATATTAAAGCAAATGCTTCAGCATTCTTCCTATATTATATTCTCACGTGTTTTCTAAACTTTTAAACTCAACTACAGAAATACATTTTAGTTACCATAATAAACATAGTAATTTGAAAACATAAAAATATGGGCAAGAAAACCTGAGCATTCATACAACTTCATTCAATCTGCAGATCTATGCTTTCCACTCATTCTCACAGAAACACGCATGATACAAAGATCATCTACTAACCTGAATATAAATAAACTGTCTTTAGAAGACACATCCATGCATCCATCGCATTTGTTCGTACACTGCACTATGTACCTTGTGGTAGTGTAGATGACTTCACGACATTGCCTTGTATCTAATTCTATTGTCAGTATGCCGGTTAAGTACCTACTGACTTCATCAATTTTGTCAATTTTCTAATAGAAATGCTTAATGATACAAATATATTATTTACTATTAAAAAAGTAACTTCATATCTGTTATTTTCTCTGTATGATTTCAAAGCAGGTAAACTCATAAAAAGGTTTGTACTGTAGTTGATGACCTCTACACAGTTCTTATACTTAATTTCAGTCCTCTTGGAACACGAGGAACTGAGAGAGCTAAGAAAGATACAAGATTTGTATTTCTTTCATTTTTTTTTTAATCTACCCTCATTTTATATTTTTAATACTTAGTTTGAGACCTTTTTCATAAATTATATTTTGTTCGTGGAGTGATTCCACCCACTTTTCAACAACTAATCTCCAAGATACAAGGTAAAGTCATGGTTTTTCAAAGCATTAACGCACGTAGCGTGGTGGTTACCTCTACAATATTTAAAGGAATGTATCAGGAGACGTTTCTTTGTTCAAAGCGTATCTTGTAATGAAACCTCATCTCCAATACTTTGTGACAATGGAAGAAACAGAATGATAGTGGTCTACATGTCGCGCAGACTCTCACGACTGATGGAGTCTCTGGAGAGCCCCGGTGCCGAGTCACGTCGGGCTACGACTGCAGGCCCGCCTGCCGCCACCACGTCCCGCCTGGCAACGGCTGCTAAGGTTCCGCCTCCCGGCAACTCCTTTTGTTCGCCACTTCTTTTATGGAACTCAATGTCTTGTGTAGCCAGGGCGGCCACGAGTTACGTGCCGTCTGCAGTTCTGCCACTGCGGAGTGCAGCTGGTGCACCAGATCCTAAACACACGCACAAGCAACACTCATCTTCAAGCACGACAGTAGGTTCAAATTTGACTGAGGGTCTCACTCACTTAACAAAAACAGATTTGAATATACAGTAAAACCTCGATAAGACGCTTATTACGCTATCCCATGCCGAAATGTAGTAATTATACACCTGGTAGCAGACCTTTAATGCATGTCATTAAAGTACACCTACTCATTAAAGGTCAGGTCTTTCAGCCAATGACGACTCAGGTTACAACTGTTCAGCCAATGACGACTCAGGTTACAACTGTTCAGCCAATAACAGGTCAGCTTTCTACCGTTATAAAACCGCAAGTATCGATTATTCTCGGATATGCAATCGAAAGAGAATTAGCGAAAAGTCACGGAGGCTGGAAATCCAATACTGTCGCAGAAGGTTATGTTCTGTTACTATAATAATTAGCGTTAATTGTAAATAATATTCAAATAAATTCAATTTGTCATCTCGTTTTTCAATGTCTAATTTTATTTCAATGTTATCTTTGTAGGTTCTTATGGCCTAGCACGGTCACTGTGGACATCTGTTCCTCGGAAAAAATCAATACATTCGCGTCTGCACACATCTCACAACATACGGGACATTGCTCCAGGTCAGATACAATAAAATTAATAATATCAAGTTAGAAATATGGTCAAGCATAAAAAGTCGTATGAAACTCGCCTATAATGGTAATTAAGAAGCTCGTATGAAAATTATGAAACTCGCTTGCGCTCGTTTCATAAATATCCATACTCACTTCTTAATTACCTTCATTATAGGCTCGTTGCATAATGTACTTTTTTGTCTGGTCCCTGCACATTTCATATAAAGCGCCTTTATAAAATACCCCGTTCGTTGCACTCAAGTCCCGCATAATACGCTCTTTTTGTGGAATATTTTCGATGTGATTTTCAGCAATGTACTATAACAGCAATGAAACATCTTGGTCATTGAGCTCACTGGTGCCATTAACCTGAAAGTATTGGTATTCGACCCTTTACCTGCGCATTTAAACCTTCATACTTCATACCTTAGTATACCCCACCCTCTTGTTACGCTCTCTTATTAGACTCCTTATCTGCGCGGTTAAAGCCTACATACAGTTACAATACCTCACCCTCTTGCTAACCCTCTCTCTCAAACAGCATTCCTCACTCGGCCGTAATAAAATTCTGGAAATTTTTGCTGGGCAGTTTGTTGTCCTTTAGTGAATTGAAGTGTCTGTGAATGTGATTATAATGAGTGTTAAACGAAAAGCGCTTTCTGTGTCGGAAAAACTGGAAATCTTACGAAAGTATGATGAGAACAGTACTCTTACTCAGAAACAACTCTCTGATTCATTAGGAAACCCATCATCGATATTAAGAACGATAATAAAAAATCGCGACTCAATCACTACAGATGCAACATTGGGAGAATGTAATCGCAGAAACTGAAGTGTGGTGAACATGAGGACTTGGAGAACACGCACACGGCAAACAACTATAAATGAATTTTTTAGAATTAAGTATAGTACATATTGTAAATGTCTTTGACGTACAGTAATTACATAATGGAGTAATATTGTATTACCTTTCATGAATCATGTATTTCAATAAAGAAAAATGCTAATAGATACTGTATATAAGTCAAAATTAGTATACCCGCCTAATACGTGGTCCCGGTTAATACGCGGTTTACACCCGGTCCCTTGAACAGCGTCTTATCGGGGTTTTACTGTAATCACTTTGGAGAATCTGGTTTTCACTTAGGCTTTTCTTCTGGCATGCCATAGACAGCACAAAATCTCATATATTTATGTTTATGAAATCTGAATAAATTATAGACTGAAATTTACCCCACACGTGATATTAGCCATGTCCTCTATGCCAGCTGTGTATCTCAGAAGTTATCAAGTACTGTTAAATGAGAACGAAGTTCGGTACAAGTCTGTTCATTGATGTAAGTTGCGAGATACTCTGAAACCTGTACAATGAAGAACTAAAGTCTGTTAGACTAAAAGCATACTATGAAGTGGTTTATGATCGAGCTAGAAGCAGGAATGATGCTAACTAAAGTCTGTTAGACTAAAAGCATACTATGAAGTGGTTTATGATCGAGCTAGAAGCAGGAATGATGCTAACAGCAATGATAGTAGTGTAAGTGGTGGTATTTATTTAACCTGGTAGAGATAAAGCAGTCAGGCCTTCTCTGCCCCTCTACCAGGGGATTACAATTAGAATATGAAGAATAAAATTACAATTAATATTAAATTTATAATTACAGTTACAATAAAAATTAAAGTACGACAAGCTTACTTGATTAATGAAAGCTAGACATTTTATCACAGAAGTTACGAACAAAGAATATTTTTGTATTTACTGAATTACAAATTAAACCTAGAATAACAAAATTCTATAGTGATAAAATTACCGGATATTGAAATATTTTATGTTAGAATAAGATAACTACCTATTTACAAAAAGCCATGTCTGAACAAGTCTCAATTACTGACCAAGTGCCTAGTAAGTTTGCGTTTGAATTCAATTTTATTTGACAGACCCTGGTGCTAGCAGGTAACAAATTCCAGAGTCTTGGCAGGGCTATTGTGAAAGAGGATGAGTAATAAAAATGTAGGTCATCCCATATTATTTGCAGATGACACAAGGTAATTACAGCCAATAACTCCAACACATTCCAATCTTGAAATTCTCTTCAAAATATGTGACTGGTTCTCAGTCAATAAATTAGTATTAAATTGTAACAAAACTAACATAATTCAATTTAAATCCTGTCCAAATTCAACGTCGCAAATTTCTAGCGCAATAATTAACAATAGATCCCTATTAGAAACAACAACAACCAAATTTCTTGGCTTAAAAATCGATAATGTGTTAAATTGGAAAAATCATATTAAAGAAATTACCCCAAAATAAATTCAGCTTGTTTTGCTATTAGATCTATGCAAAAGATAGTAAATATCAATACCTTAAAAATAATATACTTTGTATAGTAATGAGTTTTGGAATAATATTCTGGGCACATTCCACAGATAGTAACAGTATATTCCTATTACAAAAAAGAGTAATTAGAATAATAGTAGGTGCCAAATCTAGGAATCTTGTGGACTATTTTCAAAAAACTACAAATAATGCCCATGGCTTGTCAGTACATCTTTTCATTAATAGGTATGTAAGAAAACTTTGTAACTAATTCAACAGTTCATAGCATAAATACACGTCAAAAAAATGACTTTCATACTGGCAAGTCTATCGTGCTATCAAAAAGGAGTTATATGGCAGTAAAAATTTTTAATAGCCTCCCTATCGATATAAAACATGAAACTCAAAACATAAGATTATTTAGGGCCAAATTAAAAAGTACCTAATTTTACGCCTTCTATTCTGTAAGTGAATTCATTACATTGAATAACACTTCATGAAATTGATACTAAAACTTTGTGTTGTACTAGTAGAAATTGTAAACCTCGTCTGTATATATTTCATCTAAGCTGTGACTATAAATTAAGACTTTATAATAGTATTAAGTTTTTTGACTTGTTCCATATTCTAGCTTAAAGCAATGTATGAATACCATGGAATGTTAATAAATACAATACAATACAATGAGGAGGTGCGATGAGTTGGTATTGTTAGTATTGTTTCATGGCGAGACAGTGGCAGCAATAATGGTAGTGGTGATTGTAACACTTGCAGCAGCAACAGTGGTGGTAGTAGTAGAATGGTAGGTGTCATGGTGATGGTGGTAGTAATGGTTATAGGTAGTAGTGTTGCTGTGGCAGTGGTAGCAGCAGTTAGAAAAAATGCCTACTATGATGCAACAGAAATTATTACACAGTAAAGTACATAAAGCTTGTGAAATGTGGATATTTTCAAGATACGACGGGAACATCTGAAAGTACGTCATGTAAAGTGCTATTGGTGCATCTGTGACAAACAGAAATGGAAGAAGATGATTTGGAGTTCCGGGAGGACAAATGATGCGGGGAGTAACAGAAAAGACTGTAGCTCAAAACAGAGCTGGATGGCGAACTGTACAGCCAAAGGAGAAGGTCCGTCTTCCTCACCTGATTGCGACACTCTGCCTCCACGTGCGCCAGCTTCGTCTGCGCAAGCTCGAGCTCCAGCTCCCTGATGCGCTCCTGGGCCCTCGTCAGCTGCGGGTCGCTGTTCTTGTTCGTCTGTATCACCGGATCACCTCCATTCTCCGCCACATTGCCGTCGCCAAGCAGGGCTCTGCACTTCGCACAGCCAGCTACCTGGCTCTGCACAAACATTAGCAACTGTCTACTCTCATGCACAAACACAACCATGATAGGCTTTGTCACAACATACTTACTTACTTACTGGCTTTTAAGGAACCCGGAGGTTCATTGCCGCCCTAAAATAAGCCCGCCATTGGTCCCTATCCTCAGCAAGATTAATCCAGTCTCTACCATCATATTCCACCTCCCTCAAATCCATTTTAATATTATCTTCCCATCTACGTCTCGGCCTCCCTAAAGGTCTTTTTCCCTCCGGCCTCCCAACTAACACTCTATATGCATTTCTGGATTCGCCCATACGTGCTACATGCCCTGCCCATCTCAAACGTCTGGATTTAATGTTCCTAATTATGTCAGGTGAAGAATACAATGCGTGCAGTTGTGTGTTGTGTAACTTTCTCCATTCTCCTGTAACTTCATCCCGCTTAGCCCCAAAAATTTTCCTAAGCACCTTATTCTCAAACACCCTTAACCTCTGTTCCTCTCTCAAAGTGAGAGTCCAAGTTTCACAGCCATACAGAACAACCGGTAATATAACTGTTTTATAAATTCTAACTTTCAGATTTTTTGACAGCAGACTGGATGATAAAAGCTTCTCAACCGAATAATAACAGGCATTTCCCATATTTATTCTGTGTTTAATTTCTTCCCGAGTATCATTTATATTTATTACTGTTGCTACCAGATATTTGAACTTCTCCACCTCTTCAAAAGGTAAATTTCCAATTTTTATATTTCCATTTCGTACAATATTCTCGTCACGAGACATAATCATATACTTTGTCTTTTCGGGATTTATTCGTCACAACATACATTTGAAAATACACATATAATTGAAAACAGTAAAGTTTAATTAGAATGAAAAAACAAAACATTTTGAAACTCTAAAATTAATGAAAACACTTCACTCTTAATGTAATATTTGTAACTAAATGTAAATAACTTTATTTATTAAAAAACAATTTCGTATGAATTTATGTTAAGAAACTCATCTACAGAGTAGAAAGGATTAATTAAAAATCTAGCTTTGAAACTATTGGTTGGTAACTTATAATATTGACTGGGAAGTTTATTATATAATTTCATCCCCATGACAGAAAAATTTGTACTAGTTTTATGTAATCTACAGTATGGGATATTAATTTGTTCACTATTTCTAATTTCATAATCATGTATATTGGCTATTAATGAGTAATTGTCTATATTTTGTCGAGTGTAAAGAAATAGGTCGTATATATATAAATTTACGACAGTTAATATCTGTGATTGTTTGAAAAGGGGTCGACAATCCACCCATTTAACGTGAAAAGCATGCAGTCCATCAAGCAATCAAGCTCCCCTAGCATTACCATATAGTGTCCCATCAGTACTTCTACTTCGAGGCTCTCCTTCACATGATCAGGAGTTGTCCTTTGATGGTCCTTCAATAATCATCCCTTGCTATATCTCACACTCACACACGTTCAGTTTTGAATGGGAGTTTCTGACACTTGATTTTAGACGTCATATGTTTGTTTACCAAGACTGATTTAATAATTTGTGGTACTTTCCAATGTCCTAGTTTCGCACATACAGTAGAATTCCTCGTATCTGGCAACTGTGGGACAAAGCCAGTGCCAGATAACTGATTTTGCCGGATAATTCGAAAATACGTTTATGCTCGACCATGCCGAAATGCAGTAATTATACACCTGGTAGCAGACCTTTAATGCATGTCATTAAAGTACACCTACTCATTAAAGGTCACGTCTTTCAGCCAATGACGACTCAGGTTACAACTGTTCAGCCAATGACAGGTCAGCTTTCTACCGTTATAAAACCGCAAGTATCGATTATTCTCGGATATGCAATCGAAAGAGAATTAGCGAAAAGTCACGGAGGCTGGAAATCCAATACTGTCACAGAAGGTTATGTTCTGTTACTATAATAATTAGCATTAATTGTAAATAATATTCAAATAAATACAATTTGTCATCTCGTTTTTCAATGTCTAATTTAATTTCAATGTTATCTCTGTAGGTTCTTATGGCCTAGCAAGGTCAATGTGGACATCTGTTCCTCGGAAAAAATCAATACTTTCGCGTCTGCGCACATCTCACAACATATGGGACATTGCTCCAGGTCAGATACAATAAAATTAATAATATCAAGTTAGAAATATGGTCGAGCATAAAAAGTCGTATGAAACTCGCCTATAATGGTAATTAAGAAGCTCGTATGAAAATTATGAAACTCGCTTGCGCTCGTTTCATAAATATCCATACTCGATTCTTAATTACTATCATTATAATGTACTATTATAGGTTATGTAAAGACATACTATAATACAGAAACATTTGTCCATTTGTTTATTATGCCCCTGGTACTCATTTCTCTTAGAGGATGAGTAGACCCCAGAGCCAAAGAGCAACTGGAAGGATTAGTCAATGGAAAAATCCATGACCCCATCAGGAATCGAACCTGTGACATTCTAGCTTGCAGTATTATGCCTTAACTGCGACACTACCATGCACCTCCTAATTCTGTACTTGGTATAAAAAAACAAAAACTTCCAAAGACGTCGATATACACAAGATTATAAGTATCTTTGCAGTACAATTCGTATGAGGATCAGTGTCATAAATCACAACTACTCACTCTGAGTTCATTCAGCGCCCCTTTTGCTGCAACTTGTTCATCATCCAGCCTTTGGCAAATCTGTAATCCACAATACGATAGTTTACATTACAAATATTAAAAAGATTTAAAACCAGTATTAAACCCAAAGATTTCTTAAAAATTGTGTAGAATGTCTTAGAATATCTTAATTAGTGTTGAAGTGCGATTTAAAGACCTGTGATTTTGTCGCTATAACAGGTTTGTCGCTGGTTCCAACTGTGTCTATAGTTCGAAAATCACATTTTTGCCATACACATTTCACAAAAATATTTAATTCGCAATGAATAAAATATTAAAAAGCACCTCAAAATACAAAGTAATAAAAAAATAAGTAAATACAGACATAAGTAATCACCATCGAAAAATTTGAGGTTTTAATTACTTTACTTATCTGCAAAAAAAATCACGAAACTTTTTTTAAATGTAACAATGCTTATCTGAAATCACAACCTGAGTTTGTATTACTCACATAAGATTCAATTGCTTTAAATTCTATATGGAGTATTCCATCTCAAATCGACCAAAATATAAAAATTGACATTGCAATTTTTAAATACAATGAAACTTTTTCTGTCTGTAGACAACTGTGATACAATGCTTTGTGCAAAGTTTGAGGCATCAGAACTTCATAGTGTTTAAATTAATATTTAAATTTATCGTATTTTCATAAAATTAGCAACTTTAAACTGTTGTGGCTCTGAAACCCTTTCACCCAATGATCAAAATCATGGTTTATTTTGATGCTGAGAAGTTAAAGTTTATATTGATATGTAAACAGTTTTTCTTACTTTTTATGGAAATGGAAAATTTAGATTTTTCTTCAATAAGACGCCTTTGGCCACGAAAAAATATTTTTAAAATATATGGTTAAATTCTGCATTGAAAGTACAAATAAACACGTATTTTTTACTGGTGGTACGTTGATAAGAAAATATTGAAAATATCAAATAAAGAAAATAAATAGTACACGCGTGAACTAACCAGCTCACTGTAGGTAGTTGAGACAAGCAAGGCCAGGAGACAAACACGTGATGTGTCGTCTAACAGTCATGGCTGGGCTAACTTTATCACAAGTTTTCATAAACACAGGAGTAAAATGACGCCCAACGCTCGCTTATCTTCAGTTCTTGGCCAATGCGTGGGGTACAGCGCCGTTCAAGTCTAGGCGTGTGAAAATAATTTATTTAATACCCTCGAAACTTATTGCCGAGCCACTAAGCAAACAATGCCGAATCCCTCTTAATAATGCACGGTTTTTTCTCAATATTTTTTTACATTTTTACAAATGGGCAAAAAGCCTAAAAGCAAGTAAAATCAGATTATCTCTCTCTCTCTCTGTGTACAATAAAAATAAGTATTACTTCTTAACATAACCTACTAAATGTCAGCTTCAAAATGAGCTCCTGTTCAATGTTCTGCAGTAAATGGTTCCAGAGTTCTGAGCGCTGAAAGAGGCTTGTTTTTATAAAATACGCTAAATTTGTCGCTTAACAATACGAAAACTATTTGACTTTCGATAGTATATTTTTGCAAATGCACTCCCCTCAGCACCTTGTATAAGTAGGGAAAAAATTAGAGTATAAAAAAATCCGAGGTTTTTTACTGATCGATTTCATATGGAATAGCCCGTAAAGAAAACTGAATTAATTTTGCATACATTTACATTTTCTATCACTTTTACAATGAAAGCAGTACTGGGTGTTCAGTTCAAAGTGTGTCATGGCTCGCTGTATGCCGTCATGTGGCTAGCCGATGAGCCTAGAGAATTCAATCTTCCTACATTTCCGCAGAGGTGTATAACCTATGAGGCAGAGAAGTTGCCTAGCAAGTACGGCGTTCATTCTGCACGATACGTACAGTAACGCCGGTAGTGGCACGAATGTCAACTGTTTGGAAATACGACTGTCGAGATATGGGGAGAGGGTTAAGACGATTACTTAATTTGTTGAACGGTCAACATGGACACGGAGCATTTGATTTGTGTTGTGGAATGTTTACGCAACTGATGATAACAAATACCCTCGACTTGCCGGCACAAAACACAGTTCGAAAGAGGTTTTGGTAGCACACAGACCATAGACCGCCATCTGTTGCTACGACGTTCAAGTTATACCGAACGTTCTCAAGTTCAGATTGAAGAACGCCTTAAATAATAGGCAACTTCTCTAACATATAAGCTGAAACTCGCTTCAAATCGGTGACCCAACAACAGTGGCGTCATGACACACTTTGAAATGAACACCCAGTAGATATCCACCATAGTCACATAACAGAGCACAATACAATTTTAAACAACAGAGCATGGCATAGTGAACCTAATAAATAATTCTAATTCTAATAAAAGCTCTTACCTGTTTATATTCAGTAATAATAGCTGTGTTTCGATTGCTTTCGTTTTCAGCTTTCTGCACTTCCCTTTTTAACATTTCCTTTACCTGTAAATTAAACAAATTCCGTCATGTTTAAAGCTACACTTGCATGAAAATGAAAATCACTTTTAAAATAAAATTTCAAAGCCTCATATAATACGGCAAAGAACTAACCTGAGTAACTTCATCTTCTAACCTCTTTTTTTCTTCTTCAGTTCTAAGCAGTGTTGACTTAAGTCGATCGAGCTCATTTGTGTATTGGTCAGCATTGTCTTGCGCCTCTTCAAACATAAATAAACAACGCATATGAGTTATTAAAAAAATCTCAACAGCAAACAGCATACAAAGGAGAACAGAGCTCTGTCTATTCCATCACTAACATCACTTGTTACCAGATAGACATGCTACTGCCACCATTCTACAGATAAGGATGTTACATGAACAAATATTTCCATTAGTAAAGTTCATTATACATTCACATTATCACTTTTGTTTTCAAATAGATCTATGTTAAATAATTGCCAGCAGTCCACAAAAAATTATAGCTCAGATGATGGTGGTGGTGGTGGTGGTCGTGATAATAATGGCGATATAGATGAGAAATAAGCAAAATATTATTATTTCTGCTTATAAATGAATTAATGAATGTATATACTCCCAAATATGGAATAAAAATCTTAATAAGCCACCGATGTAGCTTGTCTGCTGACCCGGAGTTGCACTCGGGTCTGTTGGCCCTATATGATAGGATGACATTAGTGTGGTGATAAATAGAGCCCGGATGTTTGGCAAAATGCCTTTTTTTACTGGGTGGAAGTAAATCAATATTTGCATAGATATAAACATGATTTGGAGTACATCAAAGTGATAGGGCCAATTTTTATTTTGTCCATTTCGTCTTTTTAAGGTGTTTCTTACTAATAAATGCCTTTTTTTTTTATCATTTTAAAGCAATATTTCTTGTTTATTTATAATTTTCTAATTAATTGTAATGTAATGTGTATGAAATTTAAATATTTGAAACAATGACTAACTTTACTAACAATAGTAAATAAAAATAATTTATTTCGGTGCTTAATCTGCTAATAATCGTGCTTTAATACTATTGCTGTAATATGAATAATGATCGACAATCCACAGTTACAAATGTCATGTCTTCATGATACCAAAAATCAGCTTTATAATTTTATATATTAAGCTCGTTCTCATATAAGTAGCATTTTCAATTGTTTGCTTTCATATTTTCAAATCTTACTGTTACAATTTTGTGCTACAGGTGTTTATTTTTGTAGGAGAAAGAAATCTAAGTGAGGAACAGTCAGTTATTGTCGGGTGACAGAAGTATTTAAAAGATCGGTTAGCTAGAATGCCTAAATTCAGTAAACCATTGAAAAGTTAATTTGCTTACGTTAGTGAATTTGGTGCCCATGTGTTTTAAACCGATGGAACAGTTTTGTTATGTAAGGTTTGTGAAAAGACAGTTAATCAGGAAAAAAAGTATTTTATAAGTCAACATGTGTCAACTACGAAGTGAGTTATGTTGATATAATATAAATTTATTGCTCAAATATATTATGCCTTTTTAAAATTTATAATGCCTTTTCGAAGATTATTGTGCCTTCTTTTACGTTTTTATTGCCTTTTTTGCCCGTCTATTTTAACTGGTATAAATGCCTAAACATCTGTGCTCTAGTGATAATGATGGCAAAATGAACCCAGGGTCCAGCACCGAAAGTTACCTAACGTTTGCTGTTAACAGATTGAGGGGAAAACCTGGAAAGGACCACAACCAGCTAACTTGTCAATCCTGGATCCACTAGTTTGCTGTTATTTCAGGTCTCCGCCTCTTTCGACGTCAATGAACTCTATAAAAGTGGTTTCATTTTTGTTCAAGATAACAAATGGCCTGTAAAATTATCATTACTCCTAGTAATAAATCAAAGGACTGTAATTCAGCTGGTCAAGTCCCTCAATGAAAGAGCTAAAATGGCGGGCATTGTCATTTATTGAGCCTTAACAAATGTGCGAATCACAAGACGCACAGTTTAAATGAGCTGACCTGCAACGCGATTGGGCTCGGAAATTGAGACGGGACTATAGTTTTGCAGTCAGGTCAGTTGACCAATACTCCAAAGTGGTTTCACAAGATAACAAATGGCCTATAAAATTCATTACTATAGTAAGTAATAGCAAGGACTGTTATTGGTCAAGTTCCTCAAGCGAGGGATCACTGTCAATAGTGTGCCATACAGTCAGACACTGTGGGCTTATGTGAAGGTGGCAATGAACCTCCGGGTTCCTTAAAAGCTGTAAGTAAATACTATTGGTACCAAAATCTGGTTACAAAAACCAGGTATAATGGCTGGGGATCATTGTGCTAACCACAAGATATCTCACTTCTGGTTAGATGATCGTCCACCTCTGCACAGGCATGTGAACGTGAGATAGCAGTCTGCTGGTTGGTCTTGGACCTTCATGGATTGTCACACCACGGATGGATTTAAGTCAAAATGAACTACAGAAAGTGGCTGGGAATGTGGTGAACAGATGTGAAGCATGTTTGAATGCAGAAGATCACTCCTTCCAGCATTTACAGCAATAAGGCAAGCTTTTTTATTTGAGTGTAATTTGCCACCAGTTATGATCACAGTTTGGCAGGAGACAAGCTACCTTCGGTTGAGCAATGGCAGTTCGTAGGTTCAGTATATGTGGGCAACATCCCTAAACAATTGCAGTTATTACCTTTCAGAGCAGTGAACTCCTGTTCGTATTTCTTGAGTTTCTTAACTTTAAGACTGGTGGCAAGCTTCATGAGTTGCCTGGCAACCTCTTCAGTGCGGCACTTCTTGGGAAGCGTAACACGGAAGTATTTCAGGATGCTCTCGAAGTCCAGTTGAAGGAGCTCTTTCTTGCACATCTGACCATAGCATGGAGGAGCTTTGTTAGTACGAATTCAATCCTACTATTAAATTCATTAAATTAATATACAAAGGTATTAATTAATAATCAAAATTTTATGTACAAATTGCAAGAAAAGAAATGGAACATTTTATATAAAAATGCACATGTGATTCTTGATTTACCACGGAAATCCTCTCTATTCAAATTGAACATAGGACATGATTGTCTGGCCAAAATTTGAATACATCAATCTCCAAATTATCCGTTATGTGACTTACAAGAAGAAATGGATTTACATCATCTTAAAATATGTACTTCAGTAGCTCATCTTGAAAATATCTATGAAAAAAAATTGGAATAATTGATTAAATGGAGGTCTTACTCGTGTTAATTGTGTAAGCATGTGCGGCTTACAGCTGTTTCGGTGCTTCTTCACACCATCCTCACAGCCTACTAGATCTCGGCGTCATCTCGAACTTCGCTGCCTGTTGTGTGGGTGCGTTCAATTGTTGAAAAGTGTTGAAATGTGATGTCAAATAGTGTGTGTGTTCTGAAATTGATCTGTGTGTTGAGAATTTGATCAGGGTGTGTTTTAGTGTGTCTGTATATTTCGTATTGTTCTAGTGTGTTGAGATTTTGGTTTTTGGGTTGTATGTGTAGGATTTCCATGTCTGTATTTATGTTATTGTATGTGTGGTTAGCATTAGTTATGTGTTCGGCATATGTAGATGTAAATATTTCATTTAGGTGGAATTTATTTACAAATGTGTCGTGTTACTGAACTGAACACTCAAATTCTGCTTGCTGATTGGCCAGTTTCAAGTCATGTAACGGAGGTGCATTCACACGAAAACTGGTTTGTAGGCTCTCACTTAATCTGAATAATCTACCACCACTTTTATGCTAGGATGGACTATTCCAAACCAACTTCCATTTCAGAAAATTAGGTAAAATCCTCTCTCTCCCCTTCTAAGACAAACTGGAACAAGCTTGCCAAACCAGTGTTTGTCTGTAAGACAATTTTTTCTTTATATTTTAAATGGCAGTTTTGTAGTTTTTTGGGCATTTTTGCATTTTTAGTATCGGTATTTATATTTTAAATATATGCAAAATACTAAAAAGGCACTTTTTAGACACAAACATAGTTTTTGGGCATTTATAGGACTTTATGGTTCATTTAAATGTTATAGATCCAATAGAATTTTAATAGAGGGATTCTGTGTATCTGAAACGCAGAGATATCTGAATAATATTCGTCTAGAATGTAGCAAACAAAACAGGTACAGAACTAGAAATCCAATCCCAACTGATAACATTAAAAGTTTTGGATTTATAAAGCACTGAAAATGTCTATTTCTTTTGTAGTAACCCTGTATATTATTTTAGATTGCAATTGCTCTATGCCACTAAAAACACTACTACACTACTTCCGTTTCCTTGTCACGAAATAATAAATTATAATTTCCTGCAATTTTATGTAAATTATATAATGATCTGAGTAGATCAGTTTCTGTCTTAGTTAAAATCAATTGTGTAAATAAATTACAGTTCATAAAGAATTCCCTTGCAACATAATATTGTGACAGTCGGGAGTCGATCGCGTCCCACAGAGGTCGGGGGTGCACGAGAAAACGAGCGACGCAGTGAAGAAGGCTGCGGCCAGTCGGGTCTGGAGGGGACAGACATAAGAGGGGCACAAAGTGGTGGCGCGGACGTGACGAAGGGTGAGGGGGAAGTAAGCAGCTGGTGACTGAGAGAAGAAATCCAGAGAAGTCTGGATAGGCGTCATCTTCTAGGCATCTGTCGATAGATCGCGAAATCGTAATTTCTCGATTGAGCAGTTGTGGTTATAGTCGGTGGACAGCAAGCCAGGCAGTCTTGTGTAGCAGTGAAGCCAGCTTCGAGACCGCAGTTCGACTTGAGTGCGTCCGCAGCTGTGTGAGCGTCCGAAGTCCTGAGTTTGAGTGCAGTGGACCGCAGTTGGGGGACCTGAGTTCGAAATTCAGTGGACTGTCTCTGAAGGTCTGGAGTTCGAGATATTGTGAACTCGAGTGACTGAGCTAGAAGAATTAGCCAAGGCAAACGAACTGTGAACTGAGAACTGACAGTTCTGATTCGTAAATAGTGCTCTGTGAACATTAGTTAAGATTAACAATTCATTGTTGTTCTCAATAATCCAAGTAAACTGTCATTGTTGCTGTGTGGAGTGGAAATCGCATTGTTGACGGAAGTAGAATTAAATTGTAGAAAGTGATTATTACTGGTGTGAGAATAGAATTACATTATTGTTTTGTATAAAAGTTACAATATTAACACTTACCATCAGTAATGCTAAAGCCACTTGGAACAAGGTGTCTACACCTTGCAGTAGGAACACGTCAATAATGTGAAACACGAAATATAGAGGGAACCGAGCTGTGAAGAGGGTGAGGAACCACTGAGATGCGAACATGTGTGACTCCACACCCTTGTCTGAGAAGTGTTGCCACAGCTGGGGAAGTTGTTCCTGTAACAAAGTGAAGCTTAGTACAAACACTCACACATACATGAAAGCATTGTTGTAGTGCAAGGAAACTTTTTACTTTCCTAATAGAGAAAATAGTGTGTGAAATAAAGCAAATATGAAAAACTTATACATCTAATTTCAGAAGAATCAATTAGGTACTGACCTCCATCAGTCTGTTCAACTGGTAGAGCCGCATGTACAGGTTCTCAAAGCCATCTTTATACAGATCCCGCAAACCATAGTCATACATTAATTTTACAAGAATGCAGAATGCTTGCTCCTCTGGCATCTGAAATAAAACACAAGAGATGCTTTAAATGCAGCTCAATTAATTTCAGGTAAAGAACAAAGTCTTCTCTTGTCCGCAACTGTCAACCATTGCTGTATTCCAGCGGTTCCTGATCTGGGGTATGCATACACACACCGGGCCACTCAGAGGTATGGACATCACATCGAGTTGCACCATCTAGATGATACAAGTAAATATAAATCTGAAATTATTGTAAATGTGTTTCGTAATTGTAATTTTTATATTTCGTTACTACAAAATTTTATAAAATATGTATCAGACAGATAATTTTTGGAATGATTTCCTGGAATTTGTATGCTATGTACTGGAATCACCCATTTCCATGGAGAAATTTCGTTCACAACTGGAGTTTTAGCAATGAGTGTGTCTGTGATATAGATTGGTATATCTTCTTTGTTTATTTTATATAAATTACACAGGATATTGTCTGACAGTTTGAAGAACATCTGAGAACTGGATGAGGCTTACAATTTTAAATTATTTCTAGATCCTTTTGTAATACACAGTGTCTGGTTGGTTGAATATTACATTCAATTTCTAGGGCAACAGTTGATGTGGTTTTTGGTATTCCTAGGTATAATCTTAAGGTTGTAGTTTTGAAGAACAGAAATTTTTTGTAGATGAGTTGCTGATGCTCCGCCCCATATTTCACATCCATAGGTCAATTTTGATCGTATATCTTCTTCTTCTTCTTCTTCTTCCCTTCAAGTATTAGGCCAAATGGCCTGTTACGATCTCATAGTTGAATTTTCAATCCAGCGCTTCTTTCGATGACTGAGAGATCTCTTCCCGTTTGGACGATAGTGGAGCATGACTTTTGGGATTCTATCTCTATGCATGCGATGCAGATGATTTATCCAGTTGTTCCGATAATGTTTTACGTGATTAATTACAAGTTCTAGTTGTAATTCTGCCATTACATTTTTGATCGTATATAAGCATTATAAAACAGACGCATTGTCGTGATATCTGTCTCCATTCCTTATTAGCTATGATCTTTATGAGATTTAATCGTGGAATCTTAAAAAAAAAAATTTCATACTAATATTTCAACAAATAATCCAAATAAATATAAACCTAATCCTTTCGAAGGATAAGGACATAATGGTAATAGTAATATGCATTACAAGGGCGGTATGTTGAAGTTTTCATGTTCGAGGAAAAGTTTGAAAAAGCGAAACGTAGTTGAGCTTTTTTAATTTCCGAGAATTGAAAGAAAACATACCGCTCGTGTATCGTACATTATTTTGTGCGAAGATCGTTTATTACATACCTGAAAGAGGAATTTCTAATTAGTTGCAATGAAATCTCCATCTTGGTTTCTGTTCAATGACAGCAAATTTGCAAAACAAAAATATCTATCTTCAACACTGTTGCTTTAAAATGTTTTCTGTGTTTACTATACTCCAGCAGGCCGTGATATACGTCTGTCTTTTTTTCCCCCCAGTCTATGATGAGTCTGGAATCTTGTTAATTTTTTCACGGCTTTCTTAATGTTACTTGCATCACAAATGCAGTAACTTTAGTGGAGTTGTAGAGTTTGCTTAATATTTGCAAATATTTAAAAACAATAATTAACAGTGCAATTTAGGTGAAATTGCAGTGGTAAGTTTCCAATTTATAATTATTACTATATTGAACGTCTCTAAAAATAATATGTTAAAAGCCTAAAGCAGTAAAATCAATATGTCACTTAAGCAGTAAGAAGAGGGAAATTGTTATGTGTGTTAGGTTGGGAATACTGAAAGTGGAATTTTAGACTTTCCGCGGATTGGTTTTGTGCGGAAACCAAGCAAATACGCACGATCTCGCACAAAGGTTTTTTTTATCTTTAAATTTCATCACGTTTAGTCAGGTTTGAACAGATGAATATTGGAACTTGTTCTCGAAAAAAACAACACACCTCGTTGAGACATATTACTGCTCCATGCTTACATGCAAGAGGAGAGTTGCAGCAAGGAAGCTGAGGCCCTGGCAGTACCCCACTTCTGAGTCGTGCACAGCGTACGCCTTGGAGATGCGGTACAGGGAGTCCTGGCCCAGACCACCCGCTTCTTTGAAGAAGTCATGTGCCGGGAACGTGCGGTTTATATCTCGCTGAATCACATTTTCACAGCTGCTATCCTGTAGATTGGAATGAACACAAAAATATACTTTACTCTCACTCCAGTTTCAACATTCACAGGATACAAACAAACCCGGCCCCGGGACAATTTTTCCCTTGAAATTATGCAAATCTGCTTTACAGGGAGCTTTACCTGAAAGACTAGATTTGCATAATATATACGTCACTGTGTCCGTTAACAGAAAAACCACAATTCCAACTCACACAGAGATTGTGTGCACTCGATGTGGGTCTCTGGCATTTCGTCCACGCGAGTTGTGTGGATATAAAGGGAAAAGTTGAGACGGTGTCGTGTGGAGTTCCCGGGTAGCTCAGTTGGTACAGCGCTGGTACGTTCCACCAGAGGTCCCAGGATCGATACCCAGCCCCGGAACAATTTTTCCCTTGAAATTATTCAAATCTACTTTACAGGGAGCCTTACCTGAAAGACTAGATTTGCAAACTGTAAACAATATATTCAAATTAAAGACTGAACTGATCATATTCACAATCTTCAAGTGTGTTCCTTCAACATTGTCACTTTACAGATTTCTTATAGGATTGAAAATAGGCTCTACAAATTTATTGAAATATAATAACTACTCTTTCAGGTCAAATTCATGTCTAAGCCAGCAGTACATATTCAAGCCTGTACAAGCAAGCGCATGCCACAGGCAGATTGCTCTACACGTGGTTTATTTCTCTTCCCCTACAAGGACGCAGTAGAAGAGGGGTAGCAGTTCAAATCCTGTCCGTGTACAAATCAAGTAAAGTAGGAAATTTTCCTGCAGAGTTGTAGTTGGAAATAAATGATATCTGACATACTACATTACTGAAATGGACATATGATGACCAATTTCTTAGCTTTACAATTAATTAAAAGTTAATTAATTACAAAATGTATCCGAAGATTCTTAAATTTCCAGTGAAAATTACAGTATTACAGTCCAGACATGAGTCCACCTAACCATGACTTTTTCCCCAAAATGAAAAATTCACTTGTGAGTCAACATTTTACAAAAGTAAGGCCCAGTTTCATCAACAATGGTTAAAACTTAACCTCGTGTTATATAGTTTTAACTCTAGATTTATATAGTTTTAACTCTAGAATTCTAAACAGACTTCTGTACGGGCCAAGATTGAAATACAGATTGTCATGGCAAATATATTGACTGCAAGGCCTCCAATCGCGGTAATATTGAAGGTATAATGAAATGGATGACGCAAAGCTTATTTTATTACTCCTATAGTATGAAGAACTTTACAATTTATTAAATTAGAATTATAGCAATGTAATATGGAGAAAGAACATATGGGATGAGATTGGAAAATACTAAATTAACCAAGTATGTCCTTCATAGTTTAAGTTACAGTGATATTCATTTTATTTCTAGATTCAGTTCAGAACACTAAAATGAAATAATGCGCTCTAGAGATAAAATCTGATGGCTCATTTGGAAATGCGGATAAGTGAGCAATACTATAATAAAACTCCGAACATAACGAACAAATTTTTTCCAGTAGGCGAGGTGTCTACCTTAAAACAGAATCCAATTATTTTTTTTTTATTTTCGTAGGTTATTTTACGATGCTTTATCAACATGTTAGGTTATTTAGCGTCTGAATGAGATGAAGGTGATAATGCTGGTGAAATGAGTCCGGGGTCCAGCACCGAAAGTTACCCAGCATTTGCTCATATTGGGTTGAGGGAAAACCCCAGAAAAAACCTCAACCAGGTAATTTGTCCCGACCGGGAATCGAACCTGGGCCACCTGGTTTCGCGGTCAGACGCGCTAACCGTTATTCCACCATCCAATTATAACTACAACATTGGAAGCAGTCATAGCACTCCAAGAGGACTACTTTGAACGGATTGAAGAAGTAAAATGTGTCAATTCAGTAAGTTTGTACATTACTTCTGGGATCAACCTCGTAGTTTCAAGGCTATTTAATGAATTCCGCCCTCTCAAAATTGAAGAGAAAAGTACAATGTGACTGCCTTTTAAGGGTAAATATTAAACAGCTAACTAAACTACCTGGAGTTCGAGCAGTTGACAGTGAATGGAGAACTGAGGGAATAACAGCTACAGGAACAAAAGTCTGTTCCAACACAGTCTTATCCACTGCAAATTCAGTCTGACAAGCTGATTCTCTAGACATCAGGTTAAAAATCCAACTACAGATGGAGAGAAAAAAAGCAATGATAGGCAGTTCATAAGCTTACCTTCGTAATGAGGATTCTGTATGTGTCCATCATAGCTGTATCATTCTCGCACCCAGCAAGGCGTTGCCAGACTTCCCCACGCAAAGCTTCAGGAATGCCACCTCTCACAAGGGGTGCCAACTGTCGAGGACGCTGCTTGGTGGTAGTCCAGCGTGCCAACACCTCTGCCCACGACTCTAATTCCATTTCAGAACAGTCTTTCGAAACTTCGCCTGTTCCACTCAACAATGGCTCATCACCATCTTAAAACAAGACGAAAGAAATTGATATGGTTTACTATCAATTATCATCATAATTTTCTGACCTAGAGCTTCATTGTGCTTTATATTTTATGTAACCTGTTAAAACAAAAATGACAAAATCAAAGTTAATAAAAAGTTGCAGCTACCTCGACTGAAGATCCTATAACATAATAACACCATCAACAAATACAAACTTTGTTTTCATAACATGAATGAAGTAGGCTCATCTTACCTAATTCGCACTTACTGAACACAAAAACGACCGTGAAAAGTTCAAATGAATTAGCTATATTTCTGAAGTGCTTGGGAAAAGTGACACAAGTCAGTTTCCACAAACCTTATTTGATAATTTATTGACAACTTACAGAACATCTGCTACCTTGGAATGTTATGTTTTATTTAACAACGCTCGCAACTGCAGAGGTTATATCAGCGTCGCCGGATGTGCCGGAATTTTGTCCCGCAGGAGTTCTTTTACATGCCAGTAAATCTACTGACATGAGCCTGTCGCATTTAAGCACACTTAAATGTCATCGACCTGGCCCGGGATCGAACCTGCAACCTTGGGCATAGAAGGCCAGCGCTATACCAACTCGCCAACCAGGTCGACACTCCCTTGGAAAAAGAGACATAAGTATTTCTCCCATTACAATAATTCATACAGAAAAAAAATCAAATCGACATAAACCAGTGTGAGTTGTCAATAAATTATCAAAAAGGTTTGTGGAAACTGACTTGTGTCACTTTTCCCAGGCGCTACAGATTTAATACTCCAAATATCACAAAAGACATTCAAGTCATATAGAATCAGTATTATCTGAAACCAGTTTATATAATTTTTCATTTTAAATTTTATTGTGATCTGTGTCACAGGGCAAACCCAAAATATTGGGTCAGACCAATAAATTAATATAATGAAATTTGATACGTACAGTTGAACTCTGTTACAACATCATCAAAGATACTAAAGAAATTATGTCACTATAAAAAATAAATAAATATAGTAGGTCAGAAAAAATATATATGCAATATTACATATTTTGTATACCACTATAATTTAATCTGTAACTTATACTACAACTGCAAGACCAGTGACTGGACATAATTGTTTGGCAGCATGTCTGTCCAGAATTGGAATTATATACGGTGGTCTAGTGGCAAGAGTGTTGCACTTATGATCCTGTGAACCCAGGTTCAATCCCTGGTGTGCCCCCGATTTATAACTTGTGTTGGGCCAGTCTGTGGTCCAGGAAACGCACAAGTTTTCTCCAGGAGCTCCGGTTCCCCTTTGGATTCCAACAAATCTCAATCATGTAGTTCCAAGTTTTTAAGAAATTTTTATATTTTATACATAGATTGGAAAGAAAGTAATGGCAACACTGCTGTCACGTGACGATGGTGCGTTCGAGAGCTGCCAGCTGTGTGGACATGAACAAGGACTGTTAGATGAGTTAGTACAGCCAGCGGCGACAGTACTCCATCAATCTACTGCAGTGTGTAGAACGTTGACTTTCATAGGGATAGTGCGAGCGCTCTAAGACCATCCTTACAAAACTAGAGCAACGTTCCTGGATCAAAATTGAAATGGCACGAGGTCGTAGTGCACAATAATGTTTTCAGGGACTGCGTGAAACAGCGTTGCCATATCGCACAGTTGCACGATGGGTTAAAGCATTCCGGGAAGGCCTTGTTGCACCGGTACCAAAGGGAAGGTGACGACTTCCTTGGACGAATCGTAGCTATGGACGAACCCTGGACTTGCTCGTATGAACCAAACTTGAAACGCCAATCAAATGAATGGAAGCATCCGGTTCTCCTCGTCCAAAGAAAGTGCGCCCTACACAAAGTGCTGTGAAGGAGATGTTCATTGATGGGGTAATACTGCACCACGCTGTACCTCCAAGGCAGACGGAAAACGCAGACTACTGGAACATCCACCGTACTCACCCGATATGATCCATGCAATTACGATCTTTTCACCAAAGTGAAAGAACCACTGCGAGGGACCCGGTACAATACCAGAGATGAACTTATCCGTGCTTTAGGGCGGTCAGTACGGAACATCAACAAAGATGGTTGCGCTGATGGTGTACGACGCCTTCCAAACATTTGGCAAAAGGTAATAAATAAGGGGGGCGACTATATAGAAGGTACGTAAATGTTGTACTCCTGTGAATAAAGCCATGTCAGAAATATCCAACTGTTGCTATTACTTTTTATCCAACCCAAGTAATAAGTGTTAAAGTGAACATCAAAGACAAATAAAATTCGTACTTCTTAATAACTGTCATTGTAGCTCAGGTATCGCACTGATTGTGGAGGCTATAACCCAGTTCAACCATACATGTCCATCAATCTAATGAACACATTCTGACTAGCCACATACCTGATACAGCCTCTTCTTTTGGGGTAAGTGTGTCGATGTCTATGGAAGTAATGCTAGGTGAACGAATTAGACTTGCTAAGTTCAGAGTGAGATTTAATCTGTTTCGATCCAGTTCACCTGACGTGTCGATACTCATCACCTCGTAATGAACTGTGCTGACATCGTTTGATGGCACCTGTAAACAATCCCAAAGCTGACATTGTACAACTCTACAGCAGAGGTTCTCAACCTTTATCAATGACGTACCACTATTTTTAATTTAGGTCATAATAAACGTTCCTGTGCTCCAATACCAATAACCGATTGCTTTATTTAGGCATATTTAAATTAAAACAGTCACTATTTAAGCAAATCAAGCTTTCAGGTATAACTCCCTGTAAAGTTGATTTGAATAATTTTGAGGGAAAAATTGTTCCGTTTAACCAAAGGTCCCGGGTTCGATACTCGGCCCCGGAACAATTTTTCCCTCAAAATTATTCAAATAAAGTTTACAGGGAGTTATACCTGAAAGCTTGATTTGCATAATACACGTCACTGTTCGTTAACAGAAAACCACAATTTAAGTCACACAGAGTTATGTTGGTTGCTTGACGGTTGTTAGCCCACTTTGAGCTCTGTGGATATAGAGGGAAAAGTTGGATCGGTGTCGGGTAGAGTTCCCGGGTAGCTCAGTTGCAGAGCGTTGGTACGTTTAACCAAAGGTCCCGGGTTCGATACCCGGCCCCAGAACAATTTTTCCGTCAAAATTATTCAGTCACTACCGGTATTTAAATTTTTTAATGGAGTGTTTCATAAAATGTACAGAAAACAGCTATATATGTTTATATTTTATGATAATTTATATTTTTGTTTCACACTTTAAGTACCACCCAACAGTGGTTCACATGCCACCAGTGGTACACACACCATAGGTTGATAACTGATGCTCTACAGGGTAATCACCCACTAAACCTTCTCTCCAACATGACTGCTACAGCAATTCCTTCCCTTCCTCTCTGTTAACAATTTTAATTTATTTCAGTATTCTGGTACTTGATTTTTACTATAAACAACAGAAATGTACTGACATTACTTTCCTGTGCATTACTTTTTCTTTTCCAGCACATTTTCGTGAAAACTTCCATATTTCAGGAGTTCCAGATTAATATTATGTTTAACAGTTCTCATTTTGTTCTTTAATTTATTTAGCATTCATTAACGTTATAGCTTCTTTACTGTGTTGATATTACAAAAATTACCCGGGCTTCGGACAATGACAGACACCACATCGAAACTAGTCAGCCAGGTATTTTTATAATAATAACACAGTAAAGCAGTTATAACGCTAATCAGTGGTTATACAAGTGTTGAAAGAGTGTATCCAACAATGAAGGTGTTACTTAGCACATAATGCACTTCTTCCAGAGATACACTACACAGAGAACTGAAGGTATTTGCCATAAATGATAAAATCGAAAAATATTTGTAAAGATGGCATGCACATGTTCTAAGGATGGAAGATCTTATTCCATTTAATTGATATTGAAAGGTTTGCTTTGGCAGGCGATGAAGTATGAGAAGGAGAAGGAGAAGAAGAAGAAGAAGAAGAAGAAAAAGAAGGAGGGGGGAGGAAGAAGGAGGAGGAGGAGGAGAAGGAGGAGGAGGAAGAAGGAGGAGGAGGAAGGAGGAGGAGGAAGGAGGAGGAAGAAGGAGGAATGAGAAGGAGGAGGAAGAAGGAGGAGGAGGAGGAAGAAGGAGGAATGAGGAGAAGGAGGAAGAGGAAGGAGGAAGAAGAAGAAGGAGGAATGAGAAGGAGGAAGAATGAGGAGGAGGAAGGAGGAATGAGGAGGAGGAAGGAGGAATGAGGAGGAGGAAGAAGAAGAAGAAGAAGGAGGAGGAGGAGGAGGAGGAAGGAGGAGGAGGAAGGAGGAGGAGGAAGGAGGAGGAAGAAGGAGGAATGAGAAGGAGGAGGAAGAAGGAGGAGGAGGAAGAAGGAGGAATGAGGAGAAGGAGGAAGAGGAAGGAGGAAGAAGAGGAAAAGGAGGAATGAGATGAGAAGGAGGAAGAATGAGGAGGAGGAAGGAGGAATGAGGAGGAGGAAGGAGGAATGAGGAGGAGGAAGAAGAAGAAGAAGAAGGAGGAGGAGGAAGAAGGAGGAGGAGGAATGAGGAGAAGGAGGAGGAAGAAGGAGGAGGAGGAGGAAGAATGAGGAGGAAGAAGGAGGAATGAGGAGGAGGAGGAAGAAGGAGGAATGAGGAGAAGGTGGAGGAGGAAGAAGGAGGAGGAGGAGGAGGAAGAAGAAGGAGGAAGGAGAAGGGAGGAGGAGGAGGAAGGAGGTGGAGGAGGAATGAGAAGGAGGAGGAAGAAGAGGAGGAAGGAGGAGAAGAAGGAGGAGGAGGAGGAAGGAGGAGAAGAAGTAGATCAATGGGCTGGAAAAAGCAAGAATGTCTAATCTGTGAAGTGGATGATGATGAAATCCCAAACAGTAATTATATAGGTTATTAACTGTGAGATAAGATACTATTTCTAGCTATTGGTGAAACAAACGTGTACAAATTAAGATGTTGTTATCCGAATCATGTGACGTGTTAAACATCACAATTTCGATACCAGAATATAATTTTAATAAACAATCTAAATTTTATATGTGTGTGCATGTGTGCGTGCATGCGTGCGTTTTTTTTTTTCTATTCTACTTTAATTGTTTGTAAAGTCAACTGAATTCACATATTTGCAAAAGTCTTTTAAGAACCATTTCGTTAGGTCTCTTCTATCTCATAGCGTACACGTGTGTGTGTGTCTATATATACAAAATGATTATTCCAAATGTATTGTTAAACATTCAGACATCTGCATAGTGTTCCAGGTACAACTTTGAGGGTGGTAATTCATGTCAGCTGGATGGCCCAGATTAATAACGACTTTCCATTATCCTTCAATACTTCTCTCACAACCGTGTGGTTTCCTCCCCCTTCCAGGCACTGAGCACTTACAAACTAATGGAATACGTTTCACTTCACTTACTATTCACTATTTTTACTTACAGAGCAACAACCATCATTCATAACTGAGGAATTTAACGAAGTACCGTCTTTCACTGACTACACTCCAGCAATTTCTGAAGATTATTCTGCAACTCTGTCAACTTACTAACTGGTATCTTATCTTTGTAGACCTTAACGTAATCGGTAAATTTAATATTGTTTTGTAGGAAACAAGTTTCTTATCTTGTAAATAATCTGATGGCTTCAATCATCAATTTAATATCACTTACAAAACTGTATACATTTTTCTGTTATTGTTTACTGATAAAATACACATTTGCTCTGGAAGCACAAGTCTACAGCATCATAATCATGGTACAGTATAGCTTGCATCTGCTTCTCTTCCAAATCTAGGGAGGTATGCTGTGGCTTCTGTTCACATGATAATCAGCATCATCAATCCATCTTCTTAATGTATCCCGCTGTTTGCTGACAACATAAAGTCCACTGTAGTCTTTACAGTTCTTGTTTTTCACGAGAAATGAGGGGTATTTTGATCGGTGTTCATTATAGATGCCTGTTGCTAGTAGCCAGAGTTGGGGTGTAGTCAATACATACTGCAGGGCTGTGTCTTCTGCAACTGGTACTGAGGATTTTAATTTACCGTATTTGCTCGCGTAATTTGCGCACTTTTTAATTAACTTTGGCCACTGAAAAACTGGGGTGCGTAAAATATGCGGATTTTTCAAATAAGAGGTCCTGTTCTGAGTTCTGAGCTGAACGATTGCCGAACTTTTCCGCGAAACTTATCACTTTCAATTTATATGACGCGGTGTAATTGTTACTTTTCTTTCCCATCTTGAAATACTGTATAAATACAAGTGCACATTAGAAGTGTTGAAAGTCAACTGATTTACAGTAGGGCTAATTTTCTATACCGGTAACTTGTCTCTACCAAGGACAAGCATTGTTAAAGTAGCGGGACTTTGGAGTTTCTTTCTGAAGCAGGTACTTCAGTTGCTGGTGAATGACCTACGATGGACTGTAGGGAAGGAAAATCCCTACTACACTGAAAAAAATATGTAAGTAATCCCTACTACACTGAAAAAATATGTACGTAAAATGTGTGCGCAAAATACACGGAGCAAAAATAAAGTTCAAAATAATCCCTTAAAAATTAGGGTGCGCAAAATATGTGGGGGCGCAAATTACGCGAGCAAATACGGTACTTCTTTTGTGGTTTATGGATGCACAGTATAGAAGAATGTGTTCCAGATCTTCATCATGATTATTACACCACAGACAAGTAGGATTATCAGAAATGTCAAATCGGTGTAGGTACAATTGAGTGACAATGTGACGTGTTCTGGCTCTTGTTAAAAATGTTTGAACATGTCTCGGCAAGTTTTTGTACATTTCCAGGTAATCAGCATCATTAAGACTTCACCTAATTTTCAAAGACTTTTGTTTCTTCTAATAACTCTATGTAACTATTTTTTGTGTCTATTGTTTGGACATAATGTTTGGCACTGCAATATAAATTGTTTACGTAGTTTTATTTTCCTTATCAAAAAATGTAGTATCTGGTCTCTTGTGACGTAGGTACATTCTTATCTGTTATGATAGCTCTATCAAAACACAATTTGTTTAATTTATTTTTACAGTCTGGCGGGTGTATTTGTAGTACAATATGCTTGCACAACGATTTAAGTTACGTGGACAGATGTAGCTTGAATGTATCTAAGAAGACAATCTCTGCAATTACAGTAACAAGCATTTGCTGCGATTGTTGTCCTTAGTGTTCAGGGTGATGCTGGTATTGATGTTGATGACGTAATTGATATTATTACTATTATTATTATTATTATTATTATTATTATTATTATTATTATTACTGTTGTTATAGATCTCGCAAGCACGGAATGCCGAGAAAAGAAATGCGAATCAAACACTGCGATAAGGAAGAGCGGGTGAGAGGAAAGGTCACGACATAACTTGAATGATATCCTAGATCATATATGTAACAGATATGTCGGGGTTATAGGCTTTGAGGTTTGTCAGGTTTACTACGCTGCCATCTAGTTGTTACATAAGGAGTCACGTCATAATACCCATTTGAATTGCATTAGCGACTGTGCTGCCATCTCGTGTTCGTTTACGACGGACGGGTGGCGATCCTGGCGGTTGTTCTCTTCAAAGTGCTGCCGATTTTAACGTAGCAAGGAGTTATCTGTTACATATATGATCTAGGGTGATATTCAAGAGTACAGTCGGAAGAGAAATGACATCGATAGAATCAGTCTTGCGTTGTGATAGTTACATTACGACTTTGGTTTGTTCCATTGCATGTGAATGCGTGTCTTGTATCGCACGGTATTATTATTTCATTCGTAAACATATGTTGCGCATTTAATTAGCTTCGAATTTTTCTCTTGTTACGTTCTTTATTTCCACAGCGATGTCCTCATTTGTTCATCTTCTTGGAGAAGACAGTACTTCCATCGCTCGCACCTCTCCCCCCTCTGCGTGCCTACATACACACGTCAAAACAGACAGCAACGCCACCACTGGTTTTCAGTAATTGCTTCTTGCACGAGCTATATAACTTAATCAGTGAGTCAATTTTAGAAATTAGCAGGCTTTGGCAATTTGTAAAACAAGAGAACATAAATTATGATTACGACATCACAATCTCATATTCTCTTGTTTTACAAATTGTCAAAGCCTGCTGATTTCTAAACATGGCCCACTGATTAAGTTATTTCTTCATTGTTTTTATACACAAATTTCTTATGGCAACGTTAAATCCCTATGTCAGTTCTATACGCAGAAAAACACACAGCACCCTATGTATAATCTTATTTTAAAAGCATTTGCTACATTAACCAACAGTACGCACACTTATCTCCATAAAAAGTGACGTTGTGTATGATTTAGAATTTAGTATTTATTTACTTAACAGGTAGAGATAAGGCCACGAGGCATTCTCTTATCCTCTAGCAGAGGATTACATCTACAACACCAAGAACAGCCGTCTTCATGCTTGCATCTGAACCCAAGAATCGCAAATCCAAATTCAATAAAGATTTTTCAGACTAGACAGTCCAAAGCATGGCTGGAGTTCCTATGGTGCCCTGAGTTTGTAGTATATAAAATAACTTTACTACAGTTGAGTGACAAATGAAAGGTTCAGGGGAATAACAATCTATACCATTTCTTTTTTTTTTAAATTAGCTAATGGTGTCATCTGTTGCAGGTGGTCAAGCACTATCAGTGATCAGAAGCCTGAATATGAGGGGTAGAAATTTGAATCCAAATGGAATAATGATCAAAGTCCTTCAATTTTTGTGATACAAAATAAGAAGCATGTCTGAAGGAACCTAATATGTTATTAGGTTGACTAAACTGGGTTGGTGTTGAATTAAATTTTGTTACCATTGTTGTTGGTGTTGTTGTAATCTGACTAGGATTTATCTGTAATATGCACATAACATCCTTCATAAGACAAAGTTGAATTTATTTTAGTAATTAAAAAAGTAAATAAACGTGTTGGGTTTTTGTCAGAAAGGAGAGTGATTGCATAACAACAGGCATCAGAGAGTCCGTGGAGCTATCGCCTGTCTTCTTCGGAACAAGGGTTAGGAAGTTCATGAAGAGGTCCACTGCATTTCTGAAGACGACTCTCACAGAAGAGCGGGTATAATAGCAATAAACAGGCAACAACAAAAGGCCATTATCATAGATCCAACTATACGCATGGAGAGAGATCTAAACCAAGCTCATCAGGTTGATCATGAAAAGAGGGCCATTTATGAACCTTGTATTCCCTACCTTAGTGCCAAGTATAACAGCCCTCTCTTCAATTGGTCAGTGACAGGTTTATTTTTTGGTACTCGGAGTTCTTTACCAAAATTTACATATAACTTTTTTTAAATAATTATCAATATTATCTTTTGAAATTCAAAAAATCATCTTGCAAATTCTTAAAGATTCCCTGCAGATTATACACTTTCATTTATACCACTCATAAGGCCTTAATTAAGGATATGCTAATTTTAAATAATAGTACATTATGCAACAAGCCTATAATGGTAGTAATTAAGACGCGAGTATGTTTATGAAACGAGCGCAAGTGAGTTTCATAATTTTCATACGAGCGTCTTAATTACCATTATAGGCAAGTTTCATACGACTTTTTATGCTCGACCATATTTCTAACTTGAAATTATTCATAAGTATTCATGTTATTGTTATCAAAGTGAGGAGAGGAACTGACCTTGTGCAATAGCCTACCTCGTAAATTGTGAGATGTGCGCAGACGCGAAAGTATTGATTTTTTCCGAGAAACAGATGTCGACGACCTTGATATAATCTAGAGAGTAAAAGAAACATTAATCTTGATATAACCTTGAAATTGATTTATACATTGAAAAACGAGATGACAAATTGAATTTATTTGAATATTATTTACAATTAACGCTAATTATTATAGTAACAGAACTGACTTTATTTCAAATGTAGGTTATTTATTGTGCAATTGGTGAAATCGATACTTGCGCTTTCATATGGTGCTTTCTGATTGGCGGAACACCTGAACTTTAATGAATAGATGTACTTTAATGAGGTCCATTAAAGGGCTGCTACCAGGTGTATAGTTACTACATTTCGGCATGGTCGAGCATAAAATCTTTTATTTATAAGTATAATTTTAAAGTCATCTTCTAAGATTTTATTTTATATTGATAATCAGTGGTGCTTTAATTATTACATTTTATTTTTTATAAGAATACTCATATTTAATTAATTATATTTTTATTTCCGGATCCTCGTGGTCATCCTTAATTAAGGCCGGACGATTTATTTCTCTCTCTCATATTAGTACAAATATAAACACAAGCACCTCATTTTACATGGTTCTGTACTCACCTCTCGCAGGTTGAGGTAGAACTGCTGTATGAGAGGACGTCGACTGAAGTACCAGAAGCGTTCTCCTTGAGGAAATACTTTGACCGGCGTTTCAATGAGAAAGCGAACAGGCTCCTGTATGCCGCGGATCACCAAGTCCACAGCCACTGTGATATAGGTCCGTCCGTCACGAGTCTCCACATTCAAAGCCTCGAAGGCTGGATCTGCAGGGTCCCAGTGGCCGGAGATAACATAACACTGCTTGTCACCAGTTCCTGAACCCATGGACACCTGCTGAACACACAATCACAGTCAAGCGCCATGCATGGTGGTCTTCAAAGATCTTTTGTATCCCAATCTTCCACTTTATGCACTCGACAATCGAGAAATCTGGTCACACTCTGTGTTAATACGGTCATGTCATTTACGACACTATGGAAACAGAAGTGTAAGGCCGGGTGAACGAAGAATCAGATGCGACATTTTGCTTTACAACGCCTCACGACAGCTTAACACGGTCTGTTCATGACAATTGACTTGCTGGCTGTGCGGGTTTGGAACACTGGTCTAGGCTAGAAAATGGCGTCAATGAAAGAGAACTGTCTACATGAGAAATTCATTGTATTTGGTTATTATTTCCTAAGGACGCATAAGCCTAAAAATATATACAATTGAAACAGTCTTAAAATTAAATACTACTAATGTAGTGAGTGCACAAACGTCATTTTCTACGTTTATGACTACTTCACCACTCACAATAAAGAAAAATAATATAATAATGAATGATAGTATGAGTAGAAGTAGGCATACTACAAATTAATAATAATAATAATAATAATAATAATAATAGTTAGTTACTGGCTTTTAAGGAACCCGCAGGTTCATTGCCGCCCTCACATAAGCCCGCCATTGGTCCCTATCCTGAGCAAGATTAATCCAATCTCTACCAACATATCCCACCTCCCTCAAATCCATTTTAATATTATCTTCCCATCTACGTCTCGGCCTCCCCAAAGGTCTTTTTCCCTCCGGCCTCCAACTAACACTCTATATGCATTTCTGGATTCGCCCATACGTGCTACATGTCCTGCCCATCTCAAACGTCTGGATTTAATGTTCCTAATTATGTCAGGTGAAGAATACAATGCGTGCAGCTCTGCGTTGTGTAACTTTCTCCATTCTCCTGTAACTTCATCCCTCTTAGCCCCAAATATTTTCCTAAGCACCTTATTCTCAAACACCCTTAACCTATGTTCCTCTCTCAAAGTGAGAGTCCAAGTTTCACAACCATACAGAACAACCGGTAATATAACTGTTTTATAAATTCTAACTTTCAGATTTTTTGACAGCAGACTAGATGATAAAAGCGTCTCAACCGAATAATAACAGGCATTTCCCAAATTTATTCTGTGCTTAATTTCCTCCCGAGTATCATTTATATTTGTTACTGTTGCTCCCAGGTATTTGAATTTTTCCACCTCTTGAAAGGATAAATTTCCAATTTTTCAACAATTATCGATATGTTATTTACATTCTTAATACCAGTCATGTACCTATATTTTACAATAGATTATTATTTTAGGCACAGTATAATTCCAAACCAAATGCAGCAAACAAAACATACATAGCGTAGTTATGTCACAGAAACCTTGTGACATAGACAAACAATCTTAAGATAGTAATGCTATTCCTGCTTTACAGCTCTACAGATGAAGCCTCGTAAGTGATGGACTCACCATCTCAAGGAGCTGCATGTCGCTGTGCTTCACATTGCGGCCGGGGCTGACTAGCACCCCAAAGCAGCGCTCCACTTCCAAATCTCTCTCATTTTCTGACACCTGCTGCACTGTAAGACAAAGCTGCTTCTCCAGGTTCACACGTAACTTAAAATAGCTGCGATCTTTTGGCACTGCACTGAAACCACCCTGTACAAAAAAACACACACGTATGAAAAAAGGAGTGTCACGAAGGTGATGACACATACTTTCTCATATATTACACAATAATTGAATTTACTTAGGCCTATATACAAAGATTTATTTTCAGTCAATGACTTTACTTTCTATATGTGTAAGGTACAAGTCCTTATATTACATAATTTAATACTGTATTAACGTTTTCGTCACTCATGCCGACATCATCAGATATAACTTTTTATGCAGCAATATCATCTCTGAATAAGTACATGTGCCTCTATGATCAAAAATACAATATACATTAATAAACATAAAAAATATTAAAATCAACATAGTCTGGGGACATCAATATTTCTTTTCTTATGTAAATGTACCCTTATTGTCAATTAGTTAAAAACACAAACGTGTGATTACAATGCATATATATATAAAATTGCAGGTCTTCACTATATAAAAAATAAAACTGAAAAATTCATGTAAAATACTATGTGAAGAGATACTTACAATCTTTAATCTAAACTTATCTAATTTGCTTGTGTCCATATTCTTATTATCCAGTTATTACACGCCTTTTTTTGTGTCCAAAAGATATATATACACCATAATGTATGTGTTAAGATTGAGAGAGTGAAGAGCTGCAATTTTTTATATATATATATATATATATATGTGTGTGTGTGTGTGTGTGTGTTGTTGTTGTTGTTTTCTAATGCCAGGCGTTTGACAATAAAGTCATTTGACCTCTTGCACTCCAATATTTTTCAAAGATATTACCATGATCAGCCACTGAAGCACAGATTTTGAGGTGTTCCGAATCCATTTCTTGGTTTGAGTTGCACAATGGGCAGTTAGGGGACAACATATTGGAGAAAATGGCAAGTTGTAGCTGATTTAAGTGAACACCATATTTTAACGTTTTGGTGGCTACTTCATTTACACACAACCCCCAGAATGTCTGAAGGACCATGCCTGCTGTTGGTCGACGGGTCCATTGGACCTAGCTGGGAGATCTTGTTGATCACCAGCTTTCCCTCCTTAAGCCACTGGAGGACGATTTTAGTGCCATAGCAGGTCAGCACTAGGAACAGGAAAGTAGAAAGAGGAGGAAGGAAAGGGAAATGAACCCCTAGGCCTCGAATGCTCTAATGCCGTCGGGGTCGAAGAAAGTAAGAGTTCAGTCAGAGGACTGGATAGGAAAGGGTAAAGAGGGAATTAGATATTGGATAGAGGAAAATTATACCAAATTCAGTCATTAACTCACCAAGCTGACCAGTGCTAATGGATGAGTAGTCCCTCCCTTTAGTTCAGCTTGTAAAATTATGCTTTCTAACAGCTGCACCACGGGAATGTAGGGATGGGACATTGGGTATTTGTCCAGGTTGGTTCCTTAAAGCCTTCAATGGGAAGGATTAATGGCTCTCCCCCCTGTATCCAACAGATGCCCTTTTGCAGCCATATATATATATATATATATATATATATATATATACATTGTAATCACACGTTTGTTTTTTTAACTAATTAACAATAAGGGTAGATTTACATAAGAATAGAAATATTGATGTCCCCAAACCATGTTGATTTTAATATTTTTTATGTTTATCAATGTATATTGTATTTTTGATCATAGAGGCACATGTACTTATTCAGAGATGATATTGCTGCATAAAAAGTTATATCTGATGATGTCGGCATGACTGACGAAAACGTTAATACAGTATTAAATTATGTAATATAAGGACTTGTACCTTACACATATATAAAGTAAAGTCATTGACTGAAAAATCTTTGTATTGTATATCATAGACTTTTCTGAAAAAATTATTCAAAATGAATAGCAAAACTATATTATATTGTTACATTGTTATTATGCTGTGTTTACTATTATTATTATTATCATCATCATCATCATCATCATCATCATCCAGAAATGCATAGTGTGTGTTATAGTTGGGAGGCTAGAGGAAAAAAGACCTTTGGGGAGGCCAAGACGTAGATGGGAGAATAACCTTAAAATGGAGTTGAGGGAGGTGGGATATGATGATAGACACTGGATTAATCTTGCACAGGATAGGGACCGATGGCGGGCTTATGTGAGGGCAAAGTCATTTGTAAGTAAGTAATTATCATATATTATTTATTTATTTAATGCAGAGGTAATTGAAAAATGTCATTAACCTTACATTGACCAAAAGCAAAAGAAACAGAGAAGGTAACTGCAAGAGAACAACTTAAAAGTAAATAGTTTATAAATTCATCATTTTTTCTCTGGCTTCCCACTACCTGTCTACAAGACTGCTAGCTGAGAGTGACGAGCAAAATATGATGTGATCAGCGTCCATGAAATCCAAGGTATTGCAGGGGATACAATATGGGCTTGGTAGAATACCTAGGCGATGAAGATGGCTGCCTAGGCAGTCATGCCCTGTTGCAGTATGAAATAAAGCAACAGCTGTTCTTCTAGGCCATTATCATTATTATTATTATTATTATTATTATTATTATTGTTGTTGTTGTTGTTGTTGTTGTTGTTGTTGTTGTTGAACATTTCAGTGTCTATTTCTAATGCATATCCGGAATTTAAACATCTCATACGGGAATGTTATTACACAATACTACATTCCAACTTACTCTGCCATCCTCCTCTTTGATTTCCATGCTCACTTCGAATATATACACCTCCACATGTTCCTTGTCGGGTGGTGCTGCTGGACCAAGGTCACTCGATGTAACGGAACTGATCATTGACTTGGGCACTCGCTGGAAAGCTTTTGCAAAACAGGCTGAAACCTGGCCAACCTGTCAACAATTCAGAAAGTGTATTACTTAAAGCTGGCCTTCTAGCAGGTAAACAAACATGATAACAAATGTACTACATATACACAAGTATTAAAAGTGCTAATTAAACAATTAAAACAAAATTAAATCCAAACTCATCCAATTCACAATATTTTTTTAACTTCTAAGTTAATCATATAGGATAAATATTAGCAACTGCTGGGTGTAAACAATATAAACTCCCAAAATTAAACTTAATTATTTTTTATAATTTTATTTTTAATTTACAAAATTCAATGTTTTTAACATTGACAGTAGTCCAATACTTGTGTACTGTTTAAGGAACCAACCTGGACAAATACCCAATGTCCCATCCCTACCTTCCTGTGGTGCAGCTGTTAGTAAGCATAATTTTACGAGCTGAACTAAAGGGAGGGACTACTCATCCATTAGCACTGGTCAGCTTGATGAGTTAATGACTGAATTTGGTATAATTTTCCCTCTATCCAATACCTAATTCCCTCTTTACCCTTTCCTATCCAGTCCTCTGACTGAACTCTTACTTTCTTCGACCCCGACGGCATTAGAGCATTCGAGGCCTAGGGGTTCATTTCCCTTTCCTTCCTCCTCTTTCTACTTTTCTGTTCCTGGTGCAGACCTGCTATGGCACTAAAATCGTCCTCCAGTGGCTTAAGGAGGGAAAGCTGGTGATCAACAAGATCTCCCAGCTAGGTCCAATGGACCCGTCGACCAACAGCAGGTGTGGTCCTCCAGACATTCTGGGGGTTGTGTGTGAATGAAGTAGCCACCAAAACGTTAAAATATGGTGTTCACTTAAATCGGCTACAACTTGCCATTTTCACTCTAACATGAAATGAGTACCAATAAGGTAAAATTATCTGAGGTAAAACAGTCGCCCAATTTCAAAATCTGTGCTTCAGTGGCTGGTCATGATAATATCTTTGAAAAATATTGGAGTGCAAGAGGTCAAATGACTTTATTGTCAAATGCCTGACATTAGAAAACAACAACAACAGTCTAATATTTGTTCACATTTTGACTGAACGTGAATGCCACTGCCAATGACCTTCCGCCCAATAATTTTTTTTTCCGAAATTAGAGAATACAAATATTATGTAGGCTGAATCCATTATACACATATAAACTTTAATCAAATTGAATATATTAACATATTTTATTTTCTTATATTTTAATAGGTTACATATTAAAAGTTCTGGGTGTAATTTAGCCACAGAATTATACAACCAAGGACCAAAATTAATGCTGTGCTTTAAATCAACAGACATGAAACATTTAGGTTCTACTATGACACAAATGACATAAATCAAATGACACAACACCATGAATAGTCATGGGGTATAAGTATTATTTTATTATATTTGTATTCTGTATTTATGTGTATTTTGTATTTATCTGTATTTTTTGTATTTATTTACACAATATAAAAAATTCAATCAGCATGCTACCATGTATTTTGCTCGAGCATGAATGTTCTGACATTTAAAACAGATAAACACAACATAAATGACGGTCTTAAAGCTATGACATAACCAAATCCTGAGCCAAGCATCAAGTTCAACTACCTGTGCTAAAAACAGAACAGTTTGTTTTCTCTCAATAAGCAATCACTGACAGGCCAGAGTAGATAAATAACCATTTGCAGCTAACAATCTTGGAACTAATGATGCCTCCCACGAACTAACTGTACACCACGTCCAACATGCTTATCTGGTTCACACCTCCCATTAGCATACATATTGCCAAACACTCTATAGTCTGACTAAAAACTTCTGTACCCCTGCAAGTCACACACAACAGACTGAGAAAAAGGAATGCATTCCAGCTCTGATATTTAATTACATTTTAATAACAAAACTTAAAAAGCAAATGTATGTAATTAACCTAATAAAATAGTAGTATGTTAAAGTACAGTAGTTAGTCATGGGTAAAAGCGAACAAAGGAAAGAGGATATTTCTGGAACCAAACATTACTTGTACCTTTCTTCTGAACACTGATATTTTAAACATATTTACTTTTTTTAGTAAATATTTCAACAACAGTATTCCTACTGGTGCACAACCTTACAAATTATATTGTGGCTTCATGAATTATTTCTATCACAACCAGTCAAGTCATACGAGTTTCTTTTTATGTAAAGATATTTATAACATAATAATCTGCAAGAAGTTTCTGATTCGTAGTAAGTAACATTGTTTTTAAATAGCTACAATAATTATGTGCATACATAACCTTTATTATAAACACCTTCAGTTGTTTTTTAAATAATTCATATGAATAAACTGCATGCACTATATTATGATCTTATATTTCTCGTCAAGATTGTAATATCGATTTCTAGTTTCATTTGTTTTTATCAATTTAGCTATTGTTATGTTTTATTATGCTTTTGGAGGTTTGTTATCTTTTATTCCATGTGACAGGTTATTATAATATCCATAATATACACTAGTGGCAGATATGTTCACGGCTCTTTACGTAATAATGCTATAAATATTACAAATGGAACTCTTTCTTGCATCATATTTAAATAATATCATAATTTAAATTGGTAAATACATGGGTTGATGAATAGAACGTATTATTTGAATCAATTTGTTTAATAAGTTGAATCTATGTTCGTAGACAAATGAAGGAGTAAATAAGTTAAAAAATAATAATGAAAATAATATGCGAAAAGAAAAACAAGAATTACTCTCTAACAGATAAATTATACATAATTGGCGTACACTGCTGTAAGCTATGGCCAACAAGTCCTTTCTGAAAGTTGTCACTCTAACAGTATCAAAAACAATTTCTCAGGTGACAACACTCAGAAAATAGAATTTACTACCTACAATGACAGAATGACAGTATAGAATGATTTACTAGCAGAGTTGGATTCTAACATAAGTAAATAACTAGCAGTAAATTTTTCCAGAAATTCCCATCATTGTGAGACAGGGTTCTTGTGTGTTATAAATCATGGGACTCTGATTTTACTGGTTTTCGCAAAGGATTATTTTTATCAGACTTTTACAAATTTACTATGCTTGGCCTGGTTTAAACTTTGGGTATCATAAACAGCACATACGGTAACATTAGAACAACAAAATTCATTTAAAAAATCCTGCCGAATTTATAAAGTACGGATTAACAGACATCATAATCAGAAGAGTGAGGACAAGTACTGCAGAAGTCTTAAGGCACATTGGTTGGGAAGTTCATGAAGCGAGATCAACAAAAAAAACAAGAAATATACGAACCATGTCTACCTCTTCTCTCTTGTAAATATAAAGGTGCATCTACACGGTTAAATTTTTCTTCCAACTTCATGCATTCAAGCAATACATCCAAGATAGATATTTAATATTAATTTTATATATATATATATATATATATATACGTAGTGAAGATGACGTTCAAAACGGCGCACCATATAAACACAAAATCTTCACGCATCTTAATGGAACGTGCGTTTTAAACTTGATTCTCTCAATATTCTTCCCAGATTGCATGCGTATGTGCATGGAAAATTGAACCATGTAGATGCACCTTAACATACTTCTTACTCAATGGGTCATTAGAGGTATGTTATTTGGAGCAAGAGATTCCCTATCACAGTGTACTTACAAACTATTAGTTAAATAATTAAAATTGAAAGTCTTTAAAATATAAAACGTCGTATTACAAATTGTTAGGAACTCTTACACATTATCCAATATTATTTATATTTTCAAGAAAGATAATTTTGTCAATATGACAATTTGGCATCAACTGAACCCCAAATTCTATTTTTTTTAATTAACTTACGACTTAAAATAACATAACTGTTCTCTATTCAGGATCCTTTTGTTCAGCCTCACTGAAAGGTTGATGATTTCACAAATCTTACTGTAAAAGAATATTATGAGTTACACACTACATCACTTGTCAGAAGCATGACGCCACATTAATACAATGCTGAGTATTCATATTCAATACCATGCACAATAAAATGAATAATTCGGGCGACCTAATTTTATAGCAACATCAGTCGTGAATGAATGAAACTCATTTGTTGTACTTTGCATTTGAACAAGTAGCTATCACCTCCTTTGAACTATTTGCGGGCTCGCATCTTCTGTGGTGATCATGTTGCTTATAAGTAGAGTTCATATTTTACGTAGTAGGACACTGAGAAATATGTACCCAAAACTGACAAAATATAAACTGTAGACAATTTAAAAATATGTAACTTAAAAATCTAAGCTTTATTAAATGGATTTATTTTAAATGATTGTGATACAAAACTCTATGGCCACATAATGGAACAAAAACAGAATTAAACGAATGGGACAAGACTTCCTTACACATTTTATTACATCTATTGTCATCAGTTGATTCAAAAAATGGCAGGTCTACTTTGAAAATGACTGTTTCTGGTTAAAAAACATACACAAATAAATTGCATCGACAACAAATTTATTGAAAATTATTTCGGAATATGTATGATAAGACTTTCTTGTGTTAAATTCTAACGTACCTTTTTTACATGTTTCGACCTATTTATGGGTCATCTTCAGAACTGGTCGTTGTTGATCCTTTGTTTCCTGTGAGGGTGTGTTCGTAGTGTAGAGTCAAAGAGTGTGTGTGTTTTGAAATTGAGTTGTGTATTGTATTGTATTGTATTTATTAACATTCCATGGTATTCATACATTGCTTTACAGCTAGAATATGGAACAAGTCAAAAAAACTTAATACTATTATAAAGTCTTAATTTATAGTCACAGTTTAGATGAAATATATACAGACGAGATTTACAATATAGTCTACTAGTACAACACATAGTTTTAGTATCAATTTCATGAAGTGTTATTGAATGTCATGAATTCACCTACAGAATAGACGACGTGAGAAATTAGGTACTTCTTCAATTTGGCCCTAAATAATCTTATGTTTTGAGTTTCATTTTTTATATCGATAGGGAGGCTATTAAAAATTTTTACTGCCATATAACGCACTCCTTTTTGATAGCACGATAGACTTGCCGATGGAGTATGAAAGTAATTTTTTTGACGTGTATTTATGCTATGAACTGTTGAATTAGTTACAAAGTTTTCACGATTACATACAAGGAAGACTATTAATGAAGAGATATACTGACAAGCCATGGGCATTATTTGTAGTTTTTTGAAAATAGTCCTACAAGATTCCCTAGATTTGGCACTTACTATTGTGTGTTGAGAATATCGTTGGGGTGTGTTTTCGTGTGTCTGTATATTTCATATTGTTCTAGTGTGTTGAGTTTCTGGCTTTTTGGTTGGATGTGCAGTATTTCCATGTCTGTGTTGATGTCTCTGTAGGTGTGGTTGGCATTTGTGATGTGTTTTGTAATTTTGTTATGGCTGTGATGTTTTTTTGTAACGTGTTTGAAATGATCTGCCTGTCTGTCCTATGTAGAAGTTGTTGCAGGTGTTACATTTGAGTTTGTATACGCCTGTGTGGTTGTATTTGTTTGTGTTGTTTGTGTATTGAGATGTTTTTGTAGAGTGTTATTTGTTCTGTATGCGATGTTGTAATTTAATTTCTTGAATGAGGTTGCAATTTTATGTGTGTTTTTGTTTTCGTATGTTAGTGTGATGTATTTTTTGTGTTCTTGTGTTTGTGTTGTATTCTTCTGTTTTTTGTGGTTATGTTTTGTCTTACGTACTGTATTACGTTGTCTATTATGTTAGGGTTGTATCTGTTTTCTTGTGCTATGTATTTGATTGTGTTTAGCTCTTCGTTGTAATCCTGTTGGTTCATTGGTATGTTGAGTAGTCTGTGTACCATTGTTCGGAATGCAGCTTGTTTGTGTTGTGTGGGGTGGTTGAATGTGTTGTGTATGTGTGTTGTTGTTGTGGGTTTTCTGTATACTTTGAATGTGTGTTTGTTGTCTACTTTTGTTATTGTGATGTCTAGAAACAACGACCAGTTCTGAAGATGACCCATAAATAGGTCGAAACATGTAAACAAGGTACGTAAAAATGTAACACAAGAAAGTCTTATCATACATATTCCGAAGTGATACAGTGTTAAAAGTTGTGTAATCAAGATGTATATGTGAAAATTATTATATAAAGCAATTAAGGATTAAATATAATTTAAAAAATTAGGATGTATTTGTGTAGGAATGGGCAATATCTACAATCAACTGCTCTGCCACTGCGTTACAATACTGACCACTTTCTTTTAATGTGATTAAATTTGACTCTTATAATGAGGCAGATTACAGCAGTGAAGAAGAAGTGATAATTGTCTGTACATCCGCACAGCGATTATCTGTCTAGAAAGAGATAGCAACACAATCAAGGGTACTTAAAATATTCAATCTACTGTATTGATTTTTTTTATTTTTTATTTTTATTTTATTGGGTTATTTTACGACGCTGTATCAACATCTAGGTTATTTAGCGTCTGAATGATATGAAGGTGATAATGCCGGTGAAATGAGTCCCGGGGTCCAGCACCGAAAGTTACCCAGCATTTGCTCGTATTGGGTTGAGGGAAAACCCCGGAAAAAACCTCAACCAGGTAACTTGCCCCGACCGGGATTCGAACCCGGGCCACCTGGTTTCACAGCCAGACGCGCTGACCGTTACTCCACAGGTGTGGACTACTGTATTGACGCAATTCTAATATACAACTATTTTACAAAATGCCATCTTGAAAACTGGGATGCATATTGTATTCGATGTTGTATTATATTCGGACGCAAACACACAGGCTTGAACAAATTTAAATGAATGCTCTCTTTACGCTACGAAATAACCTGTTGATGGAAACGGCTATTGCAGGTTCGTGTTTTCTCATCTTTGAGCACTTTGATTCCTAATTTCATGTCCACTTTTGACAACAATCATTGTTAATAAGATTATTATTTTTGACTATGATAATGAAATTACTTAATGATACCTTTTCCTTTATTCTGAAATTTTACATGTAAAAATTTTCAGTAACCCTACGTCTTTAAATGAAATAAGTATAATAATCCTTCAATAACTGTCAACACCACGCAACTGGCCATGAAACATCGGTTCTTCCTACAGCTTCAAATTTTATTCATAACACGCTGCCCATTTTTTGCGTCGTGATGACTGCTGCAACATTTTTACCCATTTTAACTGTGTCAGCTTTATACTTCTAAGCTACACACATGTTTTTGCAGCCTTCTATTTAATGCATGAATCCTGTATTTTAACATCTAGACTCTATATGAGGTTCAATCACTATAACCACTACACCTTTCAAGTGATTAATATTACATTATTTCGTGACTGTACAATCATTCATATAATATTGTTTTAATTATCTCACATCATGCAATTCATCACATTTTATTATGTTGCTTTTTACCTACGTCTTTATGCTTAAAGCATTACTATATGCTAATTAGACCTGAAGATGCCATTTAATTGGCGAAATCGCTAGTCATATTTGATTGTATAATAACCAGACATCAGATTCTAGGGCAAATGCCTATTTTGTTTCTTTAGGAGAAAAGTAAAAATAATTATTAATATTTGTGTTTCATGGAAATTGAAAGGTATTCAAAGAGTTTTATAGTGCCCTAAAATGCCCTAAAACGGTTATTAGAGCCTAATTTGTTAATATTCGCCTAAAAATGCCTAACTCACTGTACAGTTTCGCATTTTACTCTTACTTTTATAATTTATACATGCATTCACTGCGAAATTTAAGGCATTTAAAAGTGGAAAGTTTGCTTCACACCGGCCATGAAACCATTGATAAAGGAAACAAAATGTTTTGAATCTCACGACACTCGCAATAGATTTCACCGAATTTAACATGTTTGGAGGCATAAATGCCGACAAAGAACCAACCTTAGTTTTGAAGCAGGCAACAATCACAACATGTGCTGCTACCGATTCAGAGATATACTATACTATAAAAATGACTGTTTTCGGTCTGAAACCGATTAGCTGTACTGCCCTTCAGAGTGTCATAAAATCACAATTTTTGGAGAAAGAGTGTTTTTGAAATATTTATGAAAAGTCGTAAAACTGCGAATTAGTAGGGTAAACCGTTACAAAATATTTAAAAGAATGGCCCTCCTAGTGTTAACACTACCAGGAAATGCAACAATAAGTGGAACTTTGTATTTTTGTCCAATTCAATCTCAATAACAACGGTTCATTTGAATGCTCGTTAACAGTTGCTCTTTCCCTCACCTTATTTGTGTTGAGAAGTTTTGAGCGGTAGGACGTTTTCCTGTGAAGTTTAACGCGATAATGCCGAAAAATATAAGTGCAAAATCTACATTGATCGGCAATGGCTAACAGAATATTCAGAATTCACTTATGATGGAAAAATAATATTCTGCAAGATGTGTAGCAAACAGGTATGTAACAATAGTTGAAATATATAAATTCTATTAATTTTAATGAGTAGGCCTATAATATTTATACACTGACTGAGCTATCCTGAGGTATAATTCTTTTAAGACCACTACACTTTAACCTTTTAAATTCCGATAGTTAAAGTATTTGCAGATCATTAAAATTCTGATTGTTCGAACCCACTAACTTTGTGATAGAAATACGGCAATACAACAATTAGGATTTTATTTTAATTCAGTTTACTTTACATTTTTAGATTTCGCAAGAAAAGAAGTGCCACCTAAAGCAGCATGTGCAAGGAGCGGCTCATAAGGCTAAAGCTCAGCAGAAAAATCAACTGCAACAAACTTTACTAACACAGCCTATTTCATCCAATCTCAGCAGCAATTTCTATGCTGATTTAACCAGAGCATTTGTTGCTGCTAACATTCCATGGAATGCAATTGAAAATCCGGTTTTAAGACAGTTTTTACAAAAATACTGCAAACAAAATATCCCATCTGAGTCGACCCTAAGAAAAAATTACTTAGACAGAATATGCAATGAAACTTTAGCTTCCATTCGGGAGGATATAGGTGATTCTTACATATGGGTCTCAGTGGATGAAACCTCAGACCTATGAATAGGTATATAGCAAATATGGTAGTAGGAAAACTTAGTCCTGATGGACCTTCGATTCCACACCTCGTATGTGTTAAGGAACTTTCGAAAGTGAATAGCCAAGCCATTGCTTATTTTGTAAATAAAGGCCTACAGTCTTTATACTCAGGTAATATAGACGATTCTAAAGTTCTGTTGTTTTGTACTGATGCTGCCTCATACATGGTTGCTGCAGCTCCACTTCTTAAAACATTTTATCCTAACCTCACGCATGTAACCTGTTTAGCACATGGCCTTCACAGGGTTTCTGAAACAATCCGGAATGAATTTCCTCTTGTCAATTCGTTTATTTCTAACACAAAAAAATGTTTTTGTAAAGCCCCATCCAGGATTTCAATATTCAGAGAGAACTTTCCAGATATCCCACTCCCACTCAGCCGGTTGTTACACGATGGGAACCTGGATTCAGTCAGTGGTGTATTATTCTAAGTATTTTAAAGAAGTGGTCACAGTTATTGATAAATTACCTGAAACTGATAGTGCAGCGTGTGTGAAAGCAGTGAAAGATTGTCTGAATGACTCACGAGTGAAAAACGATATTGCCTACATAACATCAAACTTTTCTTTCATACCTGCAAGCATTGAACAATTAGAACGTGAAAAACAATCTCTTTGTAGCCAAATAGCAATAGTAAAGGAAGCTCAAGTGAACATACATTCTGCTTTGGGCGAAACTGGGAAAAAGTTAAAAATAAGTGGGACAACGTATTAAATAAGAATGTAGGATTTTCATTGTTGGAAAAAGTATCAAGAGTGATATCGGGGAAAGTGTAAATGTTCCAGTAAGTATTGATGTTTCTATTGTACCTAATTTAAAATTTGCGCCTCTCACATCAGTTTCGGTTGAAAGAAGTTTTTCTGCTTTCAAAATGATTCTCAGTGACAAAAGGCAAAGGTTAACTGTGGAGAATTTAGAAAAATTCAGGTGGTGTACTGTGCAGATAATTATAATAAAGTCTGAGCATGGAACTGAATTTCAATAACTTAAAATGAATAATCTTGATATCAATAATCATTATTTCATTAGTTTCAATGTATTAAATTTGTGCAGCTCTGTTTATAAATATAATATAGTATTCTTTTTAATGTTTAAACATACTTTTTGTGCGTATTTTAGTGTATAACTAAAAATTTCAGTGAAAGAAATAAGTATGATACCTTGATGTGCCTAAAATGCCTATTTTCATTAAAATAGAGCCTAATTTTACAAATTTTGAGCTTATTTTAGGCGCCTAAAACTGCAATTTTTAGTGCCTAAAAATCCGATGTCTAATAATAACCTAATGTAATTTCTTGAATTATTTATTAGGTTAAAATAGACAGTTATTGACGGATTATTATACTTATTTCATTTATATGCTAACTTGTTGGACCAATATGCCTCTTAAATACTGCGTCTTTAAATAAACCAAAAGAATTTGCTAATAGATACTGATGGAAGAATGGCATGATATTAGTCATTGTCAATCAGTGTTCTGACATCAACCCAGACTGTTGACTGGAAATTCCAGTTCTGATACTGCAAATAAGCATGAATGTGATGCATAGCTGAGGCAAGGGTATCTTTATAACCTGCCTTGATAATATAATTTTAACCTTGAGTGGTTTTTAGCACAGGTGCGTATTATATTCGACAGTATTTTTTTTCTAGATTTTAGGATAAAAAAATTTAGTTAGTATTATATTCGAGTAAATATGGTATTTGTAAATTCAAAGGGCCATTTAACAATCAGTAGATTAAAAAATAAATCTCCCAGCTAGGTCCAGTGGACCCGTTGACCAACAGCAGGTGTGGTCCTCCAGACATTCTGGGGGTTGTGTGTGAATGAAGTAGCCACCAAAACGTTAAAATATGGTGTTCACTTAAATCGGCTACAACTTGCCATTTTCACTCCAATATGAAATGAGTACCATTAAGGTAAAATTATCCGGAGGTAAAAAGTCCCCCAATTGGATCTCCAGGTGGGGACTACTTTAATGGTACAGAATCAACTAAACATTTTACAATGCAATGCTGGCGGTATAACATCAAATCAACAAATGGATTCAGAACATCTCAAAATCTGTGTGTCAGTGGCTAACCATGACAATCTCTTTGAAAAATATTGGAGTGCAAAATGTCAAATGACTTTAGTGTCACACACCTTCATCTCAAACAGAAGAAATAACTAAAATGCTCTCTCAATTAATATCACTCAATAAAAGAATTGTATTCCATTGGATACCATCCCATTGTGGAATCCTGGGAAACAAGAATGCGGATGCTTTAGCAAAGAAGGGCAGCACTGCTACTTACAGACCTGTTACTAAATCTACGTATTACTCTGTGAAGAGATTTATTAAATCTACATACTTAGACTACAACAAACAAAATTTGATAACACAATCTCAAGGGAAAAAATGGAACTCTCTGCATCAAAATCCACAGTTGATTCCCGATTTACCACGAAAATCGTCTGTAGCTGCATTTAGATTGGCAATAGGCCATGATTGTTTGGCCAAACACCTGCATAGAATTGGAATATATCAGTCCCCTAGCTGCCCATTGTGCAACTCAAACCAAGAAATGGATTCGGAACACCTCAAAATCTGTGGTTCAGTGGTTGGCCATGATAATATCTTTGAAAAATATTGGAGTGCGAGAGGTCAAATGACTTTATTGTCAAATGCCTGGCATTAGAAAACAACAACAGATTAAAAAATAATAACAGAATAAAAGTTATAATTATATGTACTAGCGTCATGCTATGTTTGGTTCAGGTTTGTAGAGTATAGTGAAGTTCGATTTTGCCGCTGTTCGATCTGCAGAAGGCAGCCTATCATGTTTGTCTGGCCTTGTTATGAAAATATTCGCTGTCCTTCACTTTCATTCCTTCATGTTTTAACCATTTAGGATTTTAACACAGATCTTGCGATTAGTTTTCATATGGAATAAGACGAATTTTGTTGCTTCTCATATGTTCGAACATTGCAGGACACTAATATGTACTTATAATTAATTGCAAAGCATAAATAATAAATATGCTGCATCAACAGATAGCTACCATCATATTATGGTTAGCTTTTATTAAAGAAACTGTTATATTGTAAAACACGCATGTTTTTAATTGGTTATTTCATGACGCTGTAGCAACTGCTACAGTTATCTAGTGTCTGAGTGAGAAGGTGATAATTCCAGCAAAATTAATCCAGGCTCCAGTGCTGGAAGTTATCCAGCATTTGCTCTTAATGAGCGAGGGAAAACCCCGAAAAAATCAATCAGGTAACTTGTCCCAAACAGAATTTGAACCCAGGCCCACCCGTTTCTCAGTCAGGCATGCTAACCATTACTCCACAGTGGTGGGCGACACGCATGTTAAAAATGATATAATTTTATTTGCAGGTTCGCTCCACTTGGGCTGCTGCTTCGTTTTGCAAACGACCTAGATCACAAAATAAAATATCATTTTTAACACTTGTATCATAAATAATTACTTGCTTATATTTTTTTAAACAATGTGAGATAAGTTTATCATAAGATAGTTTTATAATAAATAACAGGAAACTGATGACATTTGGAAGTAATTTACTTTCTTTTCCGAATCATAAAATGTTTGCCTTTATTGGGCATATTTATAGTTCTAATGGTACACTGGGCTGCAGAAAAAATGTCGAGTTGAAGTCGCTATCGATTTTAAATATCGTATTACAACGTTTTCACTTAGGAAAGAATATAGAGATACACAGAAGGCATTGCATATAAACTCTATTATTGCTCTGTTATCATTACCTCATCCAGTTTGTTCGTGTCTGTCTTCAATAAACTATAAATAAATTATGTATGAAATAATTATACAAGCACATCTGAACTGACCTGAATTTGCCAAAGAGTTTTTATTCCATGCAAAGGAGAAATGTATAGTTAAATGTTTAAATTAGATTCAGTTTTCAGTTCTGTATCTGTATTTATAATAAAATTTTATATTTATATTTATAATAAAATTGATACATTTTTGTTAACTCAATATGAAACATAACTGGCCGTATATATCGATTGTAACAATGACAGCATCCATGGATAATAATGAAGGCCTTTGAATACCATATAAACTGCAGTTTCACTATTTTCATGTAGTATTCTTATTAAAGTTGTAAAATAAAAGTAAATGAATAATTTAAAATCAATTCATATTAAATAATAATGTGCACATGTTATAAAAGTCATATTTACACGTTTAAAAAAAATAATCGCAGGAAAATAGCTTTCACCTCGTCATGTTTATTAAAGTCGTCGGAAAACGATATAATTTCGTATCGGCATTTCTTTTGCAGCCCAGTGTACATCACTAAGTCGAGCGAATTACGAAAAAACACAAACTCTACAAGTGCAAGTGCACAGTTAAATGTCTATTGCCATTCCCACTATATGGATTCTAGACACAAAATTATTGTTTTGTATCACTGGAATTTACAAATTTCTTTTCTTTTAAGTTTATTTATATACATGCACTCAAACTCACACATGCGTGTATGTGTGTGTGTGCGCGTGTCTAGGATCTTTGGGTATATCAGTAGGCTTTTCTTTTTACTGGTGTTGAGTTCTGTTTCTATTGTTGTGTGTTATAGATGGCTTGTGTTCGTGTAACTGATTTTATATTTCTTTCATTAATTTACAATTTCTTCAGCCTGTTGATTCTATACAAGTGACAGAAATGAAAACAAAAGTCTCTTTGTAGCCTAAGACATTCGAAAAATGACACAGTAATAGTAATATGCGTTACAAGAGCGGTATGTTGACGTTTTCATGTTCGAGGAAAAGATTGAAAAAGCGAAACGTAGTTCAGCTTTTTTAATTTCCGAGAACATGAAAACAAACATACCGCTCGTGTATCGTACATTATTTTGTGCGAAGATCGTTTATCACATACCTGAAAGACGAATTTCTAATTAGTTGCAATGAAATCTCCATGTTGGTTTCTATTTAATGACGGCAACTTCGGAAAACCAAAATATCTTTCTTCAACATTGTTGCTATAAAATGTTTTCTGTGTTTACTATACTCCAGCAGGCCGTGATATACGTCTGTCTTTTTTTTCCCCCAGTCTATAAATGCGAACTTAAAACAAACGGTAAGGTTATGTAATGATTTATTTTTCATTTTAATATTTTAACAATATTATTTATATAACATATTGCAGTAATAACATCCGCATCTGGAATCTCGTTGATTTTTTCACAGCTTCCTTAATGTTACTTGTATCAGGAATGCAATAAGTTTCGTGGAGTAGTAGACTTTACTTAATTTTTGCAAATATTTAAAAACAATAATTAACATTGCAATTTAGGTGAAATTGCAGTGGTAAGTTTCCAATTTATAATTATTACTATGTTAAACGTCTCTAAAAATATGTTAAAAGCCTAAAGCAGTAAATGAATGTCGCTTAAGCGGTAAGAAGAGGGAAATTGTTATGTGTGTTACGTTGGGAGTACTGAATGTGGTATTTCACACTTACCGCGTATTGGTTCTGTGCAGAAAACAAGCAAATACGCACGATCTCGCACAAAAATTATTTGTATACCGGTTATAACATTCAAATGTGACTGCACTAAGAACAAGAACTCTGGTCACTTACGGAATGCTCATACTTTTAACTGTATTTCCTTTTAACCAAACAAGAAAGAAAAATGTAGCCTACATGTTGAAGCACTTATGTCTGAAATACAGAGGGGTAAACCATTCTTAGCTTATTCAACATAGCATTTAATTTGGAAAAATGTTTTAATCTATACGCACCTGAATAATTATAATTAGTTCCTTGCTTGCTTCCTCGGCTTGATATTACATCCAGTGGCGAAAATTAGCTGAATCTCTGTTTGGTATGGGTTGAAGGGTGGTCTTTAATCTTACAAACAGTGACTAATACAAACACAGAATATCTAAAACGAGAAGACTAATCTGGGCACATGATGGAAGAGTTCACAGTGCAAGTTGGGTGTTTACAAATGAACAAGTCAATATTTTGGTAAAGCTAATGACAGAGACTGAATCATCACGAGAGTGGATTAATTCTTAATGAAGGTTGCGAAGTACATGAATGTGATGGTGTCATACTGAGAAAATGGAAGGGGAAAGGGGGAAGAAAGAGAAGACAGAAAAAAATGGGTGCACGAAAGTAACAGACACTTTCTCATATTTTTTACACATTTAGGACAATTCAATTACTTTACCATGTGTGATTTATAAAAGAAAATATTTTCCAGCTTCCCCCCTCGTGATATTGGGGTTGAAAAACATAAACTGCCTAATGCAGAAACAGAAATAAAATAAGTCTCCATGCGAAAAATGTCCAATGTTCCATAGTGTATCGTTTAGAAAATTTTTAAGCACTCTACAGGGTGTTTCATAATTCCCATTACAAATATCTAGGGGTTGTAAAGGGGACTAAGTAGATAAAGTTTTGATTAGGAACCCATGTTCGAAAATGTATTGTTTCAATGCAAAATAAGTTTGAAGATTGAATCGATTTCACATCTCCCAATTCACTAGAGACAATGAGCTCTTGCCATTGTGCACTACAAGACTGGCTCCACATACCGCCTAACGGTTCCCAGGTACTTGACCTTCCTGCAAGAGGTACTGATAGAGTTATGTGAAGATTTTCCACTGCCACTACGTCAGAAAATGTGGTTCCAACACGATGGCTCACTCGCGTACTTTTCACTTTCCATCCACGAACATCTCCACCAAACGTTCGGGAAAAGGTGGATAGGTCGAGGTGGTCCAACTCCTTGGCCACCACGGTCGCCAGATTTAACTTATCAACTTTTTCCTTTGGGGCCACATGAGACTTCTGTAGAGTCGGAGGAAGATCTTCATTGTCTCTAGTGAAGTGGGAGATGTGAAATTGATTCGATCTTCAAACTTCTCTGCATTGAAACGATACATTTCCGGACATGGATTTCCACCAAGTCCACTGCTGTGTAGAACTTCCTATATCTCTTTAGAAGATTTCCTTCGATCTTTCAATGCTAATTCACAAATCTGGCTCACATCTCTTGGACTTACTTTAGGTTTTCTACCAGTCCTACGTTTAACCCTCTGTCATATCTTCTGGACGCCATACACTGTAGCACAATTACCAAGTTTTCTTGCAATTTCCTTGAATGTGTAGCCTTCTTCTCGAAGTGTGACTGCCCTGGAAGGTGTCCAGTCCTTTCGTGGAGCCATTATGATAAAATGATCAATAAAGTTTGTCGTGAAGCAATCAGGTGTTAACCTAAGAAATCTTAAGTCAGATTAATGATAGAAACACATTAATAATGTCTATATTTTATGCTAACAGTGCTCAACAATGCTTCTAATGATTAACAATAATCTTAAAATCAACAATGGACTAGTTTTTATTACAGTAAATAATGGGAAATTATAATGAAATCTGAAATTAATATTTAGATCTTAAACGACAAGAACATAATTTCCACATAGTAATGATTATTTATTGTTAAAATATTCAGGATTTAATATAATACCTTTATTATAACCCCATAATTAACGAATCAGTCACGACTAACATTTTCAATTGTATAAATGTGTGAATCAATGCAGATGTTACAATAATCCAGTACAAAAACAAAAAGTTTCCAGAATTATGGCCACCAGCGTATCTACTTAGTTCCCTCTACAACCCCTAGAAGTTTGTAATAGGAATTATGAAACACCCTATATACATTCTACAGACTTCCATTTCAGTATATATTTGAACTTATATTCATGGATTTGTGATCAATTGTGTCTTAATGTTTGACATTCTTTGTTACCTATGTACTCAAACACAGGTGATCTCACTTGGAACACTTTACACCTACAAGTTCAAGCTTGTAGCTGGCAGTGCTAACTCTTTCATTACTCTAAGAGATGTGAAGCCAGGTACGTGTCCTTTCTCCTTCGTAATTCTTTTGTTGCTTGTTGCCTTCCTTGCAGAATTTTTTACTGTAATTGCTTCTTTAGTGTTACATATCTCTGTTCTTCACAGTTCCTGTGCCAATGAATGGCCAGTCAGTCACCTCATACGTAAATGTAATTTTAACAGCAATTATTTTGCATCATGCATGTTCGTAACTTACTTGTTCCAACTTATGCAATATATGGAACATAATACTTCCCACATGAAGAGTCAATAGCATATGTAATTGTTTCACATTTCATTTGTGTTCAATTTTAACATTTATGATAAAATCCAATACCATTGGGTGATCACCTGACATATGTATATGTAATTCTCAATAGCAGAATTTTTCAAACTTAGTAATTATTTAGCATTAAGCACGTTCGTAACCTGCTTGTTTCAATTTATGCATTATGTTATAGTTCTTTCTAATGCCAGGCGTTTGACAATAAAGTCATTTGACCTCTTGCACTCCAATATTTTTCAAAGATATTATCATGACCAGCCACTGAAGCACAGATTTTGAGGTGTTCCGAATCCATTTCTTGGTTTGAGTTGCACAATGGGCAGTTAGGGGACTGATATATTCCAATTCTATGCAGGTGTTTGGCCAAACAATCATGGCCTGTTGCCAATCTAAATGCAGCTACAGACGATTTTCGTGGTAAATCGGGAATTAACTGTGGATTATGATGCAGAGAGTTCCATTTTTTCCCTTGAGATTGTGTTATCAAATTTTGTTTGTTGAAGTCTAAGTATGTAGATTTAATAAATCTTTTCACAGAGTAATACGTAGATTTAGTAACAGGTCTGTAAGTAGCAGTGCTGCCCTTCTTTGCTAAAGCATCCGCATTCTCGTTTCCCAGCATTCCACAGTGGGATGGTATCCATTGGAATACAATTTTTTTATTGAGTGATATTAATTGAGAGAGCATTTTAGTTATTTCTGCTGTTTGAGATGAAGGTGTGTGTTTAGAGACTATTGATAGAATAGCTGCTTTGGAGTCTGACAATATAACAGCATTCCTAAATTTATTGATGTGGCATAGAAGATTCCTGAGACTTTCACTTATTGCAATGATTTCTCCATCAACACTTGTTGTTCCATATCCAAGAGATCTATAAAGTGAGAAGAGACAGCACGTAACACCTGCACCGGCACCTTGTTCTCTGGAGATCAAGGATCCGTCGGTGTATAAATGAAGCCAGTTTTGTGAAGGGTACCTAATATTAATTGTTTCTAAAGACAATTGTTTCATTATTTCAGTGTTTACTTCAGATTTCAATATTTCTTCTGTTAAATTTAGATTATATTCTATATATAATAGAGTTAAAGGGTTTGGTTTAATTTGTAAGTTTTCTTTTAAATTCGGGATATTGATTTTCTGTTTTAATTCTTGAAGAATGGATATGAAACTTTTTTGAGTTTTCAATCTACAGAGATATTTGGATCGTAAGCGGAGACAAAGAGGAAGACAGAAAATAGGAAAGATTGGAGAATGCTGGGTTTGCAGTGAAAGACCTGACCATGGGCAGAACACTTATGTATGTATGTATTACCTTTCGCCGTCAACAAAATTTATAAACAATACATGTAGGCCTGTATGAAATTGCATTCTTTGTTACCGGTATTTTCAGTCTTTATAGGCAGCCTATAATGATAAGAAGTGTTAAATAAATAAATATAGACAAATTATCTAAAGAAGACGTAAAAACAATGTCAACTTATGAACAATAGATTCCCATACAGGTAATATTTGTAGTGAAAGAGCAAACACATATTAAGTAACCTGTAACTATAACTATATTATGAACAATACTCTTAAAACAAATACATCTAAATTCTATAGTGTATAATGTACTATTACTTACAGCCTCAGGAATGTCACATCTGAAAACATGGCACTGGAAAATGGCTGACTCTTGGGTGTCTCCGTGAGACCACGTGAAGGCAAAGCATGAGGCTTCGCTAGACCCAGCCGTCCCACGTGCGTAGAACAAGATGCGGTGGATCTCGTACCGAGCCATGACTACGTGGGACGCGGCGTCATACAGTCTGGAATCAAACCAACATCACATTGGGCAATCAATAAGAAATTAAACAAAACAGTACTTGCTCGTGCTTTGTGCAAATATTCATCTATCGGTCTTACCACAATGGAACTTCTCTTAACACTAACAGACTTTAAAAAAAAGTTTCAGTAAAAGTTGTTTCTTTTCAAAAGTAGTTTTCATTGCTATCTTCAATTACATATGTCAGCACTTGCTGAAATCGGTAATGAGGTAATGAGTGTATCGGAATATGCACCGTCATGCAGCAGGGAGAGGGAGAAAGTATACCTTCCAGCAGCCACGGATGCATTCTAGTGCATCTCTTATTCACAGGCAAGAGAGGCTAGCCCGAGGGTACACTGTGCTGATGACCGCTGACCCATATTCTAATTCTAAATTTCGAAGTTGACCACAGGTACCCTACTTCCGGTTTGTTACGGAAAATGGTACTACCACCAATCGATTTTTTACATGGGTTTTGGTTATCAATTTTTTTTTTTTATGAACAACCAGTATCACATAGTTTTCGAGAAAAAAGGCTGATATGGGTGGTCTGAAACACATTGTATATTATATTTATAGTCATTTACTATTAAACGTTAATTTGATCAGTGGGTTATTTTACGACGCTGTATCAACATCTTAGGTTATTTAGCGTCTGAATGAGATGAAGGTAATAATGCCGGTGAAATGAGTCCGGGGTCCAGCACCGAAAGTTACCCAGCATTTGCTCGTATTAGGTTGAGGGAAAATCCCGGAAAAAACCTCAACCAGGTAACTTGCCCCAACCGGGATTCGAACCCGGGCCAAATTTGATCAGTGCATGAGTTGTTAGAAGTTACTTAAAACCCGTTCAGTCCCAATATTTTGTACTCATCGTGCTATATCCCCCTCCTCAATTTGTTACCTCCGAATTTTAGGGGAAATTACATGATTAAAGAAGGTAGTAGTAATAATAATAATAATAATAATAATAATAATAATAATAATAATAATAATAATAAAATAACAATAATAGGCCCTATATATATATATATATATATATATATACATATACATATATACATACATATATATAAAACTTGTTACGAATCCTTCAAATAAGCCTCGGAATGGGACTGATTCTCTGGCACGACCACAGCAAAGGAATAAGGTTTTGAGATTTGGTACTTAATAAATATGGGAAATGCGTGTTATTATTCAGTTGAGAAACTTTTATCATCCAGTCTGCTGTCGAAAAATCTAAAAGTTAGAATTTATAAAACAGTTATATTACTGGTTGTTCTTTATGGTTGTGAAACTTGGACTCTCACTTTGAGAGAGGAACAGAGATTAAGGATGTTTGAGAATAAGGTTCTTAGGAAAATATTTGGGGCTAAGAGGGATGAAGTTACAGAAGAATGGAGAAAGTTACACAACGCAGAACTGCACGCATTGTATTCTTCACGTGACATAATTAGGAACATTAAATCCAGACGTTTGAGATGGGCAGGGCATGTAGCACGTATGGGCGAATTCAGAAATGCATATAGAGTGTTAGTTGGGAGGCCGGAGGGAAAAAGATCTTTAGGGAGGCCAAGACGTAGATAGGAAGATAATATTAAAATGGATTTGAGGGAGGTGGGATATGATGATAGAGAATGAATTAATCTTGCTCAGGATAGGGACCAATGGCGGGCTTACGTGAGGGCGGCAATGAACCTCCGGGGTCCTTAAAAGCCAGTAAGTAAGTAAGTATAGACTATATAACTTATATACAGGGTGTTTCAAAAATACGGGGCATAATTTCAGGTATGTATTTCCCACATGTAGACAATCAAAATAGTTCATTACAACATGTGTCCGGAAATGCTTCATTTCCGAGTTATGGCCTTCACAATATTGAAATCCACTGGAACGTTTTTCTTTCCGCAGGTCGTTGTCATAACAGAAGATGTTCAAAATGTCCACCTCCTGCTTGAATACAGACCTCACATCGATGTCTCATTGACCTGTGAACACGATCCCAAACTCCAGGAGTATTGCGTATGTCCTCAGAACATGCCACAATTCGATTCCGAAGGGATTACAAATCAGGCACCGGAGACGAATAAACCAATGATTTTAAATGGCCCCACAAGTAGAAATCGAGAGGGTTCAGATCAGGTGAGCGTGGAGGCCAAGCAATTGGGCCACCTCTACCTATCCATCGACCAGGAAACCTTCGATCCAAGTACTAAATGTAACCTTCGCCTCGGAATGAACTGTCAGAGTGCCCTCTTAAAGTCTCCTTTGACGGCAACGACCTGCGGAAAACGTTCCGATGAATTTCGATGTTGTGAAGGCCATAACTCTGAAATAAAGCATTTCCGGACACATGTTGTAATGAACTATTTTGATTGTCTACATGTGGGAAATACATACCTGAAATTATGCCCCGTATTTTTTAAACAGCCTGTATATATATATCTCATATAACAATAATAGGCCCTATATATATTATATAGTTTTTTTTAAAGAAATAGTCTGCCCAGGCATCCTGGGTTGCCAAAAACACAGAATAACACACATATAAGAATAGTAACGATTACAGTAAATAGATGAGTCAAATTGAAATGTGAACTAGGAGCTTACATTTAAAAAAAATAATAAAATTTTAATAATAATAATAATAATAATAATAATAACAACAATAATAATAATAAACATCATCATCATCACCATCACCACGATTATTATCTACAAAAATTAAATCACAACTACTGTGCAAGTACATCAGATCGGCCAAATCTTGCTAAAATCTTTTACTGCTACTACTGTAACTCCCTCTCAGTGAAGATGATCTACACTCTGCTACGTAACAGTGAAGGTAATTATGTTTTCGACTATTTAACAAAGGACAGTGATCATTCTCACTCAACGTGATCAGAGCTGCAAATGTTCATGCAGGAGTGGCTGGTTACTTACACAACAGTTCCATCTGATGAACTGGGCACAGACACAGACACCTTGATGGCTTGCTCTGAAGACTGTTCATTTAGAATGCCCATGTTGCGTTGAATTTCTGCCTCACTTTTGGGAGCGTTGATGGCTGCGGCCCCCAAGTATGACACTCCGCTGAATATTGTGCAATCTTGTTGGACATCTGGAACTAAAGAAAATATCATGTACTACTTCTCTTGCTAGACGAACTAAAAACATGAACACAAGTATTTTTTACAATCATTGTGTTATAGATAAATGCAAGTATAAAAAGAATAAATTCCTAAACTTATTATTGAAAGCCATGTCAACTGTGTCTTAAAATTTTGTCAATAATAAACGTCTTTCATTTAAATGCAGTAAGTTACTTAAAGTTTTACTGAAATATTTTAAATAATTGATTAAATGGCAATCTTACTCGTGTTAATTATGTAAGCATGTGCGGCTTACAGCTGTTTCGGTGCTTCTTCACACCATCCGCACATGCTTACATAATTAACACGAGTAAGATCGCCATTTAATCAATTATTTATATTCAAGTGTTAAAAGTAGTGTACGAAAGATTCAACATGGATTATCAAGAAATATTTTAGTTTCTTTCATACGAAGTAAACAATATAACCAAACCATTGACGAATAAGGGTCATTTCAAGGAGTTGCCTCACAACTATAAAGTTATGGAACCTGTAAATTTTTCTGCTGTTGCTAATAAGAACTTAATTAGTCCTACTCCAATATATTTATTTATTTATTTATTCTGGTGTAGTTAAGGCCATCAGGTCTTCTCTTCCACAACACCAGGAATACAAATACAATAATAGAAATAAACAGAGAAAAAAAAATACACTATATACAAAGTAAAGCCACACAATGCGTATTCCAAGGTTTATAGCAAGGTTAGAAGAAGTTTTATGAGGGGTCAGCTAAGCAACAAGCCAAGGTCTGTGAGAACAATGATTTCATGACATTTCTCATGTGTGCCATGATGGTGCTTACTCTATTTCAAGTTTCATCATTATCTATACTCTTTTATGTACGTCTTTGAAATTGGTCGCATATAGGGTGTCATCCTGGAGTTGGAGTGTTACGAAATTATTAGTCATTTATAACAGATACCTATAACTCAATAACTAATCAGCGGATACTAACAAGTGATATTACGTTTGATTGCGGAGTCTGGGGAAAGCAACGACAAGGCAAGTGAAGAAAAATGGAACGGATTCAGGTAGCACTGATGAAGGAATAAAGGCGAATAGTAAAAAGAAACATTACGATTTAAGAAGTTGGTGTAGTGGGGGAAAATACAAGAAAATAGTAGGGGGCGAGTCAAGACATCAATAGGAAGTGAAGTGAAGTGAGGGGAGGATATAAGTGTGGGGTCAGCAATGGGGAAGTGGGGAAATACAGATGGATAGGCCGGTGAAGGAGAGGTGGCAAGATACATTTAAAGAGAACATAAGTGGAAGAGATGGGAGTAAGTTATGACTTGCATAAATTTGCTATGTAATAAGGTGGATGGCACTGTATACAAGTGAAGTGCCATCTCATCGGAAGAAAGTGCTTAATGACAAATATATATCATATCATATCATATTACGTTTGAAAGTCAAAGGCTCAAAGTTATAAACAGAATACAGAGCGCATGTGGGGCAAACAGGAAAGAGAGTGTAAGAGAATTGCATTGAATTGTGTGTGAACTTCAGGCATCTGTAACACAAGAACTATGTGTGGGTTCTACGTCTGACCAAACCGTGGACATCACCAAATACGATGATCTCAATGAATATCTCAACCAACATTTCAAACTTAGCTAGGCATTCGACTGCAACCATCTAATCTAGGCAACCTTGTAAACCAAACATAACATTAAATTTAAGTAATAAATTTTAAAACTAAAGCATCACTTTTGAATGACTAACCACTAAAGATAAGATGCCGATTCCACTATGGTGAATGCATGGCTGGTGAATGTTTCATCACTCCTGACTGGTGTTTATGTTATCCCCCTCCACCCATAATTAAGCTCTTATTGTATTTGCGCCAAGAGATAGGTACAGTGAAACCTCTCCTTACGGACACTCCTCATCTACGGACAGATTTTTGTATCCCAACTGTAATAATATAGAAATACCCTAATCATAAATTTAACTCTCGTTTACGGACACTCTCAGACACGGACACGGACACGGACAGCTGTTTCACAGTCCTAAAGCTTGCTTTACCTCCTGAGTGCGGAAAGAACTTAGATTTCAAGACCTAATGTGTTACAAAAATGGAAAATTTAGTTTTCAGAACTGTACATAAATTCCTTACCATGAAAGAAGACAATAAGGGTCTCGTAGGCTACCACTAGCCCAGCCGGCTACCCCTTGTTAGCTGGAAGCGGGTGGATAAACAAAGTCATAAAATTTAACCTGTCTGATGGGTCCAAAGTTTCCGCGATCGTGAAATTGTATTCGACACATGATAAGGTTAGTAGGATTATTCTCTTCACTTCAATCAGTTGTTCTGTTTCGAGAGACATGGCACCTGAACGTAAAGGTTAAGTTGAAAACTGTAAATTACAGTACTGCATAACTGTAGGCCTAGAATAAAATTGCATCGCACAGTACTGTATTTTCCTTTTTCGGTCTTATCTACTGTAGTTCAAAGAATTTACTGTAGTGCAGTAGACTGTATTTAGAATTAAACTACAGTAATACATTTCATTTAAAGCGTGAAGGGATACATAATGCATATTATAAATTTACTGTTAGATTGGGGAGCCTCCCTCCCAATAAAGGACACCTCCCAGATGCGGACAGATTGTTACGTCCCTTCGATGTCCGTAAATGAGAGGTTTCACTGTAATGAGGGAAAAAGAGCTAAAGATCATCATGTGAAAGTTGCATGACTGGTCAATCCCAGTTGTCTGAAATTAGCTGTGTCAGTTTGTCTCCAGTAAAAGCACACATTAAGTCAGTTAAGAAGAAGTGCAATTTATTACGTTGTGCTGTGTTTTGCAATGGTTACATTTCAGTGAGTGAATGTGTACACATTTTGAAAACATACATAGGCCTATATTATAGTAAAAGAAATAGTTTGGCACAACAAGGGAAAACTTTTAGATGTAAATTTCCTGGCCACCAAATTCTGTATAAGAAAACAATACCAAATCTAGTGAATAGGTTTAATGACGTGAATAAATTATCACTCATGATGGGCAACACTTCCAGCAGCTACTGTGTGGAGGGTGAGTACCGAAAGCTATTAATATAGCCTAAGATAGAAGACTTAATATAAACTTGGCACATCCAATTAAAAGCTAGATGGAGACTTTCGAGAATTGATTAGGCAGGACAAGACAAAGAAGAAGAATTAAATAAAGAAATATGTCGGTTTCTAATGCCAGGCGTTTGACAATAAAGTCATTTGACCTCTTGCACTCCAATATTTTTCAAAGATATTAACATGGTCAGCCACTGAAGCACAGATTTTGAGGTGTTCCGAATCCATTACTTGGTTTGAGTTGCACAATGGGCAGTTAGGGGACTGATATATTCCAATTCTATGCAGGTGTTTGGCCAAATAATCATGGCCTGTTGCCAATCTAAATGCAGCTACAGACGATTTTCGTGGTAAATCGGGAATTAACTGTGGATTATGATGCAGAGAGTTCCATTTTTTCCCCTTGAGATTGTGTTATCAAATTTTGTTTGTTGAAGTCTAAGTAGGCCCTATGTAGATTTAATAAATCTCTTCACAGAGTAATACGTAGATTTAGTAACAGGTCTGTAAGTAGCAGTGCTGCCCTTCTTTGCTAAAGCATCCACATTCTCGTTTCCCAGGATTCCACAATGGGATGGTATCCATTGGAATACAATTCTTTTATTGAGTGATATTAATTGAGGGAGCATTTTAGTTATTTCTGCTGTTTGAGATGAAGTTGTGTGTTTAGAGACGATTGATAGAATAGCTGCTTTGGAGTCTGACAATATAACTGCATTCTTAAATTTATTGATGTGGCATAGAAGATTCCTGAGACTTTCACTTATTGCAATGATTTCACCATCAAAACTTGTTGTTCCATATCCAAGAGATCTATAAAGTGAGAAGAGACAGCACGTAACACCTGCACTGGCACCTTGTTCTCTGGAGATCAAGGAAATGAAATTAGCTAAATTAAATTATTTGTGGACCACCTTTCACAGTTTGTGAATAAATGCATGATTTTAAGGAGTTCCGCTTCTTTTCTGTCATTTTTTGGAGGAATAATTTCTATTAGGTTTACTTTGAGTCTCGTGCCGTACTGTCGTGGGGTAAGGCATGCCTGTGACTCATGTTACAGAATGCGGGCCAGTTCGAGTCCTCCTGGGGACGGAATTTTCTCATGAAATTTCGATCAGTGTATGGGACTGGTGTTCACCCAACATCGTGATGAATTTGGGGAGCAACGATAGATAGTGAAATCCGATTACGCGAGTAGATATAACAGCAGGGAGGATTATCATGCTAACCACACTATACCTCCGTTCTGATTGGATGATCGTTCACCTCTGGTGAGGCATGTGGACGTGAGGCCAGCAGACAGCTGGTCGGCAATGGATCTTCATGCATTCTCGCGCCTCAGATTTATTTATTTTTTACTTTCTTGCAATATTTAAACACTGAAGTTATGGAGAATGGGGGAGAGGGTGGGCCAAGCCAATGATGGACACTTAGACCAATGATATGGATCTTATTGTACTACTCCAATTTTGGCGTCGGCGAGAAATGACGAATTTTGCCTGGGGAGGAAGAAAGGCTCATAAAAGATCAAGTGACATAGTTTACAGGCCCCGTCTGTAACTGACCTGAAACGTTGTGTTATTTCCTTATCAGTGCCTCATGACAGTGAAAGCTGAAGGTTATGAAAGGTTGAAATGATTAGGAACAGCTTTATCACAGAACTTAACTGAAATGTAAGAGATAGAACAGTCTGTCACTCCAGGAGGCCTAGCAATTTCTCTGACAAATGAAACAAACCTTCAACAGTTCGACGAAAAAATAACTAGGTGAAACTTAATTAACTTACGCCTACAGACTACACTAAAATTTAGTGGCGCGCTTCCGTATAGGGGCAGTGGCATTTCCTCTAAGGTTAGAGCCCAGTTTAGGTGTGTGTGTGTGTGTATTAATCGGAAATTAGGGGCTAGAAAATACTGAGAATAGGACGCATGTTTATAGGACATTATTTTCTATTACTACACACACACCTAAACTGAGGTTAGAACACATAAATTACAATATTTAAGACAATACCTTCATCTTCCGACTTCATGGCATCTATTTTCTCAGTTTCTTTCGATACAGCAGACACAGCAAGAGCTGACTTAACAGTATCAACTTCATAAAACATGCTTTGCCCAACTTTCTTGATTGTCTGGTTTACTGGCACATGCTTAATAGTTGCATTATTTTCCATTTTGGAAACACCGTTTGTATCTTCACTTAGCACTTCGGTTAAAGATTTACACAAATCATCAAGATTACCGTTATTGGCAATCTTCAAAAGTGGTTGTTCAATAGTCAGTAGGCCTTTGCCAGCTGAACCTCCATTCACAAATTCATATTCATCACTCGTTGCAACAGAATCGTTTGATTTCACACTGACACTATCCTCCATCACTATCTGAAACAAAAAGAAATAATAATATATTGAAAGTAACTGCTACAATATGAATGGTTTCCATTGCTTTATTAATAGGCATTAAACACTACATTCTCACCTGCTTCACTTCATTAAATACTGAAATAATTCCTCTTACTGACACACTATATCATCTAACATTAAATTATGGCTTAAACCTGTCAAATATATAGTTGCAGCTCCTGTCAAAAGGTGCTATAGTCAATAGAATACCCTGTCACTGTCACACTTTCTGATATGTCAGTATAACACATGTCTCGATGTCATTACATATAATATTCATATGATACAAGTGCATACACCACTATATTACTATGCATTTATACCTTCATTTATATTCCTTTTTCATGTCCGTGAATTTCAAGGTGAACTGTAACATTTATCATTAAACCATTTTCAGCCATCATGTACATAATATGAATATAAGATACATCAAAGATTGTACATATTGGGAAGACATCTCCAACAAGAAAATCGATAATCGAAATAAGCAACGATTATATTCACATTTCAATTTTTCAAATTTAATTTTCAACAACCATTGATTAACAGATACATAACACCTATTCTCTACAATATATAACGAGTAAATTCATTGGGAATCCAATTCGTCGATCAATTAAGTATTTCTATATCAGTATAAAACAAAGCTCAAGAAAGTAATTAACTCAGAATTTCACTGAACACAGAAAACGATTCAGGAACAAACGTTTTATATCGCATAGTGTACAGAGAGAAGATGTAGCCAAAGATAACTGTATGGCTGATTGACTTCTGTATCATCTGTGCTTCTGACACAACGAATGAGGAGTTAACTCGTTGGACACAACCGACTTCTATTACAAGCACAAAGCAGTTCCAATAATGAAATTGTCCTTATGATTAATGATTATTTCTTAAATGTGTAGCGATTATATCAGCGCCAATATATTTATGTCCCGCAATCAACAATACCCTACTTCGTGGATATCGTTCAATCCAAACCCCTGTCAATAATAATAATTTTATTTTTTCTGTTTTCTCTTATGACAACAATACATCTTGTAATAAAATAGTCTACTAATTTTTATGTAAAGCCCGGTTCAGACGGTGCGTGTTTCTGTGATGGATTCCAAGGTGGCTGCGCGGATGGGTAGCCTGCGTGCTCACTTGCCGGAAGTAATGCGCTCTAGTGGCTCCTTGGATGGCTAGCTTGCTGGATTTCGAGGGTAGGTTCCTTGCTATTTTTCGTGATGGTTTGCAGGCTGGATCTAAAGATGATCATATAATATCACCTCTGAAACCATGTCGTCATGTTCATTGTTTTCCAACTAAACCTGTTTTTTTTTCTGTATTCTTTAATTTCTAAGAAACAACTATATCGGATTTTAGCTGTTTTGCACTTATGGCTTAATTACTTTATTACGACATTTACTACTGTTAATGTAGGACTTTAGTTGTTTTCCACTAACGGTTTAGTTTCTTTTTGACCATGAGTGTTGGCAACAGATAAAACAGCAGATGATTTTCCAATTTGAATTGTGAAAAGAGCCAGCTCCGTGTGAACAACTACCGTCACTGTAGCCAACACGGGAGCCAGCAAGTGAGCACGCAGGACAGCCATCAGCGTAGCCACCTTGGAATCCAACACAGAAACTAGCACCGTCTGAACCAGGCTTTAGAGTTCAGATGGGTCAGATTCTTTCACATCATAATGCCAATATGTCGATCTTCATTTGTGTAATTTTTGATAACGTATAAAAATAATTTACAGGAAAGATTGTCTGGTCTGTAGTTTTCCGAGTACAGCTGTGTATTGGATATTAAGAACTATAAAATTAAGAATATTTGATGACATTATTACTATTAAAAATGAAATATTATTATAGTTAATGCAACACATAATGCTATACTGATGATATGAAAGTGAAATCTTTTGGGGTTTTATGTAAGTAGGCGCAGAGAAAGAATATTTTATATTAGATCTTCATTTCTATAATTTACTGAGTAACTGCTATATATTTTATGTTACTGAAAACTATAAAACTTACGTAAGGTAACAATATTGTTATTAAAAATGAAATACTTTTATAGTTATTAATCAAGGTGGTGTGGGTCTTTTTCATATATTTAATGGCAGTGTGATATAGATATTTCTATGTCTAATTCTCTAATTTTCCTTGGTAGTAATCGAGTCATGCTTCTTATTCGAGTTGCATCTTTAAACTACATCAAAATTAATTTCATATTTCTTTCGTTTAATCGATTAGATTTGTGATCGCTGCCAAGCATACTTTGTTGTAGGGAAAATAGCAGGCCATTTCACTTGTTGCTGCCGTGATGAGTAAGCTCATTTCCCGCAACCAGCAACGAATGAAACTGCTAATTATTTACGATGGACAATTTTATTTTAAGGCGCATATAAGATTCTACAACTCTGACATATCATTCGCCTCATTTTCCGCATCTTAGCAATAGATTCCTCATAACAGCCTATATTACAGAAAATATACGGGATAACATTCATTGTTAAACAAATTAATCCAGCAGTATTTGGTAGATCAATATTGTCTGAAGGAAGCGCAAAAATTACAATTCATAAGAAAAGATCAAAAGGTATTACTTGCTAATAAAATAAGAGGCCTACAAGATTTTGTAGCCTCTTAATCATCTCAGCATGATCTCTCAGTGGGAAAAAGTGATTCTGCCCTCTACATTTCAGGGTAGCCTAGTTCATGAAACATGCAGCAGCTATACCAAGATGCTAAGTCTTTTGCTCAAAGCATGACAAACCTTACATTTTCTTAACTTTAACCTACAATCCGCAAGGATCTGAAATAGCTACTGCATTACTCCCACATGAAAAACTCTCTGATCGTCCTGACATTGTTACTTGCGATTTCGCATTGAAACTCAAGAACTGAAGACGGATAGGTTCAAGGAAAAGTATTTGGCATAAAAAAAAAAACATTCAGATGGAGTATGTTTCATTATTATGGAAGCAAATACCTTTCAAAATGTCTGGTATTCTTCATTGAAAATTAATCTGAACAATTTTTATTTGAACTTGTTATGGACTTCGTTTACAGTATTTGCTGCACAAGCCACTAGTAAAATCATATAAGTTAGACCTAACTGTAAGAAAATATTTATGAATAGAATTATTTAGTTTTATTTGTTCTTGTTTCTAAATCTGCTTATAGCAAAATAAATTTACAAAACAAAAACCATATAGGAGTAAATCTAGCTACAAGGAAATATTTGAGAATACAATTCTCCTGCCCTGCCCTGCCCTGCCCTGCCCTGCCCTTTTCCTTTCCTTTTCCTTTCCTTCTCTTTCCTTCTCCTTTCCTTTTCCTTTCCTTCTGCTTTCCTTTTCCTTTCCTTGTCCTTTCTTTTTCCTTTCCTTTTCCTTTCCTTTTTCTTTCTTCCTGTTTTCTTATATTTTGCCTTCTTTCTCCATTCGCTTGCTTCCTACGTGATTCTCAATATCTCCTACTGTATCTTTGATCCTTGTCATTGTCACAAGTTTAATATTCAATCTCTACATTGCCTTCAGCGTCATCATGAGCATCATCATCTGAATTTTCATCTATGATCTGCAGAGTGGTGTCGATCACCACGTAAGTTTTCATCCATTGTTACTTTGTTAGATAAAACACACTTATGGGAATAAATAAACTGCACTAACAGAAAATTTTCTACTAATACTTACAAATGGCTTTTGAACCCGAAGGTTCATTGCCGCCCTCACATTCCCTAAATGCAAGATTAATCCAGTCTCTATCATCATATCCCACCTCCCTCAAATCCATTTTAATATTATCCTCCCATCTACGTCTGCCTCCCTAAAGGTCTTTTCCCTCCGGTCTCCCAACTAACACTCTATATGCATTTCTGGATTCGCCCATACGTGCTACTATGCCCTGCCCATCTCAAACGTCTGGATTTAATGTTCCTAATTATGTCAGGTGAAGAATACAATGCGTGCAGTTCTGTGTTGTGTAACTTTCTCCATTCTCCTGTTTCATTTAGCCCCAAATATTTTCCTTAGCACCTTATTCTCAAACACCTGAAATGTTCCTCTCTCAGAGTGAGAGTCCAAGTTTCACAACCATACAGAAGAACCGGTAATATAACTGTTTTATAAATTCTAACTTTCAGATTTTTCGACAGCAGACTGGATGATAAGAGCTTCTCAACCGAATAATATTTCCCATATTTATTCTGCGTTTAATTTCCTCCCAGTGATTTGTTACTGTTGCTCCAAGATATTTGAATTTTTCCACCTCTTCGAAGGATAAATCTCCAATTTTATATTTCCATTTCGTACAATATTCTGGTCACGAGACATAATCATATACTTTGTCTTTTCGGTTTACTTCCAAACCGATCGCTCTACTTGCTTCAAGTAAAATTTCCGTGTTTTCCCTAATCGTTTGTGTATTTTCTCTAACATATTCACGTCATCCGCATAGACAAGCTGATGTAACCCGTTCAATTCCAAACCCTGCCTGTTATCCTGAACTTTCCTAATGGCATATTCTAGCGCGAAGTTAAAAGTAAAGGTGATAGTGCATCTCCCTGCTTTAGCCCGCAGTGAATTGGAAAAGCATCAGATAGAAACTGACCTATACGGACTCTGCTATATGTTTCACTGAGACACATTTTAATTAATCGAACTAGTTTCTTGGGAATACCAAATTCAATAAGAATATCATATAATACTTCCTTTTAACCGAGTCATAAGCCTTTTTGAAATCTATGAATAACTGATGTACTGTACCCTTATACTCCCATTTTTCTCCATTATCTGTCGAATACAAAAAATCTGATCAATAGTCGATCTATTACGCCGAAAACCGCACTGATGATCCGCAATAATTTCATCTACGTACGGAGTTAATCTTCTCAAAAGAATATTGGACAAAATTTTGTACGACGTCAACAAAAGTGATATTCCTCGAAAGTTACCGCAGTTGGTTTTGTCCCCCTTTTTAAAAATAGGTACAATTATGGACTCCTTCCATTGTTCTGGTACAATTTCCTTTTCCCAAATAGCAAGTACAAGTTTATAAATTTCGCTATATAATGCACTCCCACCCTCTTGTATTAATTCTGCTGGAATTTGATCGATACCTGGAGACTTGTACTTTTTCAGATTTTCTATCGCAATTTCGACTTCTGAAAGCGTGGGTTCGGGTATAAATGGCTCAGCAGTTTGTATTTCAATTTCGTCCCGATCATTTCTATTTGGCCTATGTACATTTAGTAGTTGCGCAAAATAGTTTTTCCATCTGTTTAGGATTGATGGAGAGTCTGCAAGCAAGTCACCATTCTCATCCTTGATCACGTTTACCCTTGGCTGATATCCGTTCTTAAATTTCTTTATACCCTTATATAAATCTCGAATGTTTTTATTCTTACTATTTGTTTCTACCTCATTCAGTTTTTCCTTCAAGTAACCTCTCTTTTTATTCCTAAGTGTACGACTTGCTTCCCGTCTTTCATTGAAATAATTATCTCTATTCTCCTCAACTGGATCCTGTAAGAATTTCAATTTTGCCTGTTTCCTTCTTTCTACTACGATGCAACAATCTTCATCAAACCACGGTTTCTTTTTCTTAGTTTCATAATAACCTATGCTCTGCTCAGCTGCAATTTTGATACTATCTCTGATATTTTCCACACGCTATTAACATCTAATTCTTTCTCAACTTCGTCGGAACTTTCTAAAGTGGCAAACCTATTCGAAATTTCGACCTGATAATTTTCTTAGCTTCCTCGTCCTTTAATTTCAAAATATTGAATTTAGTAATATTAACTTGTTGCTCTACTCGCTTGGCTACTGATAATCTTTCTCTTAATTCTCCAATCACCAAATAATGGTCAGAATTACAGTCTGCACCCCTGAAAGTTCGAATATCTACTATACTAGTATGTCTCCGTTTATCTATCAAGATGTGATCTATTTGGTTGTGTGTCAATCCATCTGGAGAAGTCCAAGTATATTTATGTATATCCTTATGGGGGAATGTTGTACTTTTGACAATTAAGTTTTCGATGTGGCAAAGTTGACTAATCTAACTCCATTGTCACTACTAATTGCGTGTAGGCTCTCTTTTCCAATAGTTGGTCTAAAAATATCCTCCCGTCCTACTTTAGCATTGAAATCCCCCAATAAAATTTTCATGTGATATCTAGGGAACTGATCAAAAGTATGTTCCAATTCCTCATAGAAGCTATTCTTTATATGGTCGTCTTTCTCTTCTGTAGGGGCGTGAGCATTTATAACTATGATGTCGCACCATCTACCCTTAAGTACTAAATATGATAACCTGTCACTGATAAATTCGACCTTTTTTACTGCTGATTTTATTCTTTTATGAACAAAGAATCCTGTTCCTAATTGGTGATTATTGTTTCCTTCCCCATAATACAACAAGTAATCTCCTATTTGTGATATGCCATTCCCATCTAACCTAACCTCTTGTACTCCTACGAAGTCTATTCTATATCTAGCTAGTTCTTTTGCTACTAATGTTACCCCTCCTGTTCTATAAAGACTAGTTACGTTCCAAGTGCCAAATCTCAAATCCTTATTCCTTTGCTGTGGTCGTGCCAGAGAATCAGTCCTATTCGAGGCTTATTATAGGGATACGTAACAAGCTGTTTTTTAAGTGATGGGTTGTTAGCCCTTCGCCCAACCCCAAGCTGGAGGACCACCCCTTATCGGCTGTCCACGACTAATACGTAAATCTGACGTACACTTCCAAATAATTATATCTCATAATAAGCTGGCTAAGCGTGTAAGTTGCAACCTGCTGTCACGACAACTATAGTCAGCAATGAAAGACGGAGGCATAGCTAGAAGAAGGATAACGTCAAAATTACGTACGACAGAAGTTTTAAACAATGGCATTACTTCCTTGTGAGCAGGAAGAAAACCACTGTTTGATTTCCACATATCCTACAAGTTTAATACAAGTAATGTTAAGTTCATAACAATAACCTTAGTATCTCGTTATCATTATATTACTTCTCTTCAAATTATCTACAATCAGATGGAAAGAAGTTTATGAGATTATACAGTACGTTCTCGTGCATAACATCGAAATTTCGCGTTGATGTCGATGTTATAGGCATTCCTAATTTATAGTCTCAACAAATGTTGACGCAACATCCGTCGATCGACCACGCTGTTACGTAAGTTTATATATATCCGTTACTCAGTATATTATAGAAATGAAGATCTAATATAAAATCTTCTTTCTCTGCGTACTCCTTGCCCAATTTCACTTCCTTCTGACATTTCTTCTTCTATCCTGACTTTGACTCGTTTCATATAGTTTAATGAACAGCCTCCTGTCTTTCCAATCTACACTTATATTCTTCAGAATGTCCATTAGTTTGTTCAATAAACTCTGTCAGAAGTCTTTTCTAGGTCGACAAATACTATATACTGCCCTCCCAAGCGAAAAGGGCGTATCTCAAGGATTTTCTGAAAATCAGTTTTTAACATAATTGGAGAGTTCAGATGCTAATATATCTATTTCCTAAAGGAAATGGCCGTTTCTCAATGAATTGTGCCTTTAAAATGTGATTTAATGAAAGTCGTATCTCAAAATTAATATAAATTCCTAAGCGAATTTGGCGGAAGTTCATTTTTCTAAGCAAAAAGGCCGTTTCTCAGACATAAGTTCTTTTCGCTTAGTATTTCCTATTTGCCATTCTAGTCAAATTAGACGTAACTGCATTAGTAACAGATCCTTCGTGTTTTAATCCGTTCTCAGCAATGTAATCACCACTAACCGAATGCATATTTCCCATCGTCCTGAGCAGCAACGAAAACCCCTTGATTCCCTGCTTAAAAAAAGAGTGCCATAATTCGCAATTTGGGTGGAATAATGAAAAACAGACTGACATTTTGGGAGAATCTTCCAGTAAATGATGACTAAATTTTTATTGTGTTCAAGTGTCAATTATTTGGTATAAACTAACTTTTCAGTGTTTTGTTATTTTTAGTTAATTTATTTACCTCAGTAATTTACGTAGAAGTATTTAGTGAACTGTGAACTTTAGTAAATATAACTAAACTTTTCAATTTCAATGTTGTATATTTTATCATTAATATATTAACAGAATGATTGGTAAATGAATTTCTGTCTCTTCACTAATTTTCTAGGTAATATTTGTCTTAGTTTGCAGTATTTTTGCAATACTGCTATGCAGTATGTGTTGTAATTTAATAAAATAAAAAAATAATTAATAAAATAAACCAGAATTAATGTGACTTACTGTTTTTATGTATAATATGAGATACGCCTAATTTGCTAAGCTTATCACTATCTTAAATAATTAATATTAATACTTAGCAAATTAGGCGTATCTCAAATTGTACATAAAAATGTAAGCTAATTAGTCTAAAAATTATATTCTAGATATTTTGAATATATTTCAGTAATGAATATGCCAAAAATTCCAATAAATTAGCTTTAAAAGTAGGGCCTTTGATCATTTACTAAATCCTCAATACTGAAAAATATTCAAGTTCTGAGATACGCCCTTTTGGCTTGGGAGGGCAGTATACACTTCTTTATTCTTCTCTAGGTATCTTTCGCCGATTGTTCGTAGCAGTGCAATTGCATCCCTCGTACATTTTCCCTTCCTGAAGCCAAACTGCTCTTCTTCCAACTGTTCTTTCATCTTGGAATATAAACGTCATGTTCAGCATATGAAGTCATAAAAACTAACCTGTATATCTATTTTATAATATCCGATATTCACATCACTACAGAGAATACGCTGTACCAGTAGGTCATTTAATTTTTACACGATGAGTTTTATAACCAATCTGCACCTATGATATTAGTATCCATTTGGGAAATTTCCTGTGCGGAATAATTTATTAATACTCCAGAATGGCCAACTTTTTATTGTAATATGAATGCAATGAAACTTAACAGAGGTTATATGATTATCTGAATTTTCAGTTTCTCTCTTTCCTATCTTAGAAATGTTGAGAAACAAAAAGAAGATTCCATAGCTGTTCTATGTTGCAAGCTTTTAATAATGTAGAACTACTATGTACTACTAAAATATCGGTAATGAGATACGAGTAGATTGTGTTCTGCGTTTAATTTTCCTGTTACCCAGGGTTGCCAGATTGTGATGAGTACTAGCCGCCGATTTGCGAGTTGCATGTAATCTAAAGTGGCCTTGAAAATTATTTAAAAAATCGGTAGGCCTATTCTCAATAAAATGCAATGAAAGTATGAGGCATATATTACTTACGCCTTTTAATTGTATATTCTATAAAGTGCTATATTTATGTACATCGGTTCTTATCTTTGGTGGGGACTAGTGAGAATAGACTGAACTATAGTGTTGTGAAGAAGCTACATGAATGAAATAAAGCAATAAACCCACCAAACATTGTTATTAGTATTATATTTATTATTATTATTATTATTATTATTATTATTATTATTATTATTATTATTATTGTTAAACTTTTAAATAAAAATACTCACATCAAAATTGTCTAAGGAACGGATAAAATTTTATAGAAAATTCTTTATACACCCATATAACTCATAAACATTTACATTGGGTATAGACAAGTGTTATTCATTTGTCTATTCACTAGAGACCATGGCAACGAGTTTCAGTTTATTGATATTTTTATTACATAGGAATTTCTTATTTTAGTGGCTGACGTAGGAATAATCGGTTTATTGGTAACGAAGGAGTTTGGTAACTTTAACAGCGCAAAATATTAAGGAAATGTCAGCTTTGGTGTTCCTACAAAAGAACTTAGAGTTCACAAAATTTTCTATACTTGAAAATCGAAATCCCTTTCTCCGGTCTTTAGATGTACAAAAAAGATGCTAATATGCATGGTTATAATTTTGATCCATTTAATTTATGGTAGTTATAAATAAATAACTAAATAAGTTAATAAACAAATTAATAAAAACAAATAAATAAAATAATTAAATATATACATATAAATATAATATTATATTATTATTTATTATTATTATTATTATTATTATTATTATTATTATTATTATTATTATTAGGAACAAGTAATCGGAATCTATTCAAAATTCAAATAAATCATGTTTTTAAAAACAAAACTTATACTTAAACTGAAAATGACAAAATAGGTCAACAAAAATTTTTACTATCTTCAAGAAAACCAACACATTTTCAGACGAGTTTTGTCGCCCCTATAATTTTCTAAATTACACGATATATTTCAATTAAGTAAACGGCGATCGACAGATGACGAATCAACGTGACCTTGAGTAGGAGCAGGTGACGTCATTTAGCGATACGCGGGACGGGGGAAATTGAACACGAATTGACAAGTTGCGCTGCAGACAAAGGAATGTAAGACGAGAATGCGAAGCAATAGAACGTTCGCAGTAGTGTCAAACGATTGTTTTTTTACTTCGTTATTTAACGACGTTGTCTCAACTGTGAATTTATTTAGCGTCGATGGAATTGATGATAGCGAGGTGGTATTTGGTTAGACGAGTCCGAGGATTCGTCATAGATTAACTGAAATTCACCTTACGGTTGGTGAAAACCTAGCAAAAAACCCGACCAGGTATTTAGTCGAACCCGCGCAACTCAGGATCGGCAGACAAGTGCCTTAGCCGACTGAGCTACGCCGAACGAACCAGGCTACAATCTCAATTTGAACAAACTATCCGTAGTGGAGAAGTTAAATTAGAGTGAAGTTGACTGATAGATAAAATTCACAATGTCGAGTTACATGTATTGCAAATGAGAGCGAGTGTATAAGCAACGGGTAAGGAACGATAAAACACGATGGTTACTATAGCAACCGACATGTTTATTCTCAATCCATATAAGATAGCTACTTCCAGGAGTCCCAGAACAGCGAAGATGTATCGGGTTTTCAGGATATCTGGAGAGAAGAGATGATGATTGTTACGGCTGACGTTTGTCTTATCAGTGACGTATCCACGCGGCTGATACTACGATCTACGATTTTTTCCCTTTGTCCAGGAAGAAACTAGCCTATATTGTGACAAAATATTTGTCATCTTGACGACACAGTTTACTTTCACATGGTTACTGATAAAAGTAATTTAAATGCAAAACTCAAACTGTAAACCTATTCAGAAGGTCATTGCCTCTGAACACGTCTTATCGCTGGCCTTGAATGCTACTCTGTCTAGGTCAGCACGTAACTTACTTCATTTTCATTGTAAGCATTTATTTTATAAATATTCGTACGGTTAGCTGGAATTAAGTTACTTTTGTACTGTTATGGCACTACTAATAAAATTTATTAACTTTTTTCATCTGCTGCTGAATTGCAGTTAACCACGAGTGTCCAGAATATAAAATAATTGTGCAACAATTATATTTATTTATTTATTTAACCTGGTAGAGATAAGGCCATCAGGCCTTCTCTTCCCCTCTACCAGGGGATTACAACTACAATATTAAGAATACAATTACAATTATAATTGCAATTAATATTAAATTTACAAATACAATAAAAATCAAAGTACTAAAAGATTAACTGATTAATAAAAGCTAGACAGTTTATAGTAAAAGTTAGCATTTCTTTTATTGATTAAGTAAAAATAAAATCAGATGAAAATGCTTAATAAGTTTGCTTTTGAACGCTACTAAATCCGAAGTCTCTGATGTCATAGGGTATTTGGAGAGCGAGATTGTGTGAAATACGATGATGTCTTAATGGCAGATGGGCTATTTTGGTGCGTGTGAAGAATCATGATATGATGAATAATGAAACGGGAGGCAAGGTAGGTAGGTGTAGAAGTGTGAAGGACTTGGAAAAGGAGAACAAAGAATGAAAATTTCTACGTTCGTTGAGTCGTAGCCAGTTTAGAGTTTGGAATGATAGGGTAATGTGGTCAGCGCGACGGACATCGCAGACGAAGCGAACACAAGAATTATGAACACGTAACAATGTAACAATGGATTTAACAGTTTTAATAACAAATTCAGATATAAAGGGTGACGCAGATAAAAAATAATCAGATGGGTTTGGAGGTGCAAATAACTCATATTTTATGGGAGATGTTGAAAGTGGCTCTTTGGAGGTAATGAGAACTGAAAAGTTTAATCAGCATTTTGCAGAGATTTGCCACTTTTAACCAAACCCTGTATTGTAACGGAAACTTGTTCCTGAAAATTTCACGGGTTTTCTTAATCGAGCCTGTTCTCACATACGTTTCCACAATTTCCACTCTTTCTTGTATCCAGTAAGTCATTTTGCAGAATGCGAACAGATACGTGTAATTAGACTGATGATTGATGATTCATCAGATACTTCCCCTCCCGGTTTGTATTTCTTTTATTGTAACAGCCGCTGTCTCGTAGTTATAAAAATACTTGTTCATGATCACCTGAATATGCTAGGAGAAAATCCACAAGCTATTAGGGGAAAAACCAGGAATTTTACTTGAAGCAAATAATGAGATAGGTTTGGAGGTAGCAAATAATTAGATAGGTTTGGAGGTAGCAAATAATTAGATAGGTTTGGAGGTAGCAAATAATTAGATAGGTTTGGAGGTAGCAAATAATTAGATAGGTTTGCAGGTAGCAAATAATTAGATAGGTTTGGAAGTAACAAATAATGAGATAGGTTTGGAGGTAACAAATAATGAGACAGGTTTGGAGGTAACAAGTAATGAGATAGGTTTGGAGGTAGCAAATAATGAGATAGGTTTGGAGGTAGCAAATAATTAGATAGGTTTGGAGGTAGCAAATAATGAGATAGGTTTGCAGGTAGCAAATAATTAGATAGGTTTGGAGGTAGCAAATAATTAGATAGGTTTGGAAGTAACAAATAATGAGATAGGTTTGGAGGTAACAAATAATGAGATAGATTTGGAGGTAACAAATAATAAGATAGGTTTGGAGGTAACAAATAATGAGATAGGTTTGGAGGTAACAAATAATGAGATAGGTTTGGAGGTAACAAATAATGAGATAGGTTTGGAGGTAACAAATAATGAGATAGGTTTGGAGGTAACAAATAATGAGATAGATTTGGAGGTAACAAATAATGAGATAGGTTTGGAGGTAACAAATAATGAGATAGGTTTGGAGGTAGCAAATAATTAGATAGGTTTGAGGTAGCAAATAATTAGATAGGTTTGGAGGTAGCAAATAATGAGATAGGTTTGGAGGTAGCAAATAATTAGATAGGTTTGGAGGTAGCAAATAATTAGATAGGTTTGGAGGTAACAAATAATGAGATAGGTTTGGAGGTAACAAATAATGAGATAGGTTTGGAGGTAACAAATAATGAGACAGATTTGGAGGTAACAAATAATGAGATAGGTTTGGAGGTAACAAATAATGAGATAGGTTTGGAGGTAACAAATAATTAGATAGGTTTGGAGGTAAATAATTAGATAAAAGCAAATAATGAGATAGGTTTGGAGGTCACAAATAATTAGATAGGTTTGGAGGTAGCAAATAAAATAGGTTTAGTAAAAATAATGAGAAGGTTTTATCAATAATGAGATAAAAGGTAAAAATAATAGAAATAACAAATAATGAGAAATTTGGAGGTAACAAATAATAGATAGGTTTGGAGGTAAAAATAATGAGATAGGTTTGGAGTAACAAATAATGGGAAATAGATTTGGAGGTAACAAATAATGAGATAGGTTTCGAGTTGAGAAATAATGAGATAGGTTTGCTAACAAAGGTGGAGGTAACAAATAATGAGATAGAATTTAGGTAAAAATAATGAGATAGGTTTCGAGGTAACAAATAATTAGGTTTGGAGGTAAATACCGAAAAAAAGTATGCGGGTATGTCTCGTCACCATAACACACAGTACGAAATGGAAATATAAAAATTGGAATTTGATCATTTGAAAAAGCGGAAAAATTAAAATACGTTTGAGAAAAAGTAACAAATATAGAGAGGACTGGAGAGAAAATTAAACACAGAATAAATATGGGAAATGCCTGTTATTATTCGGTTGAGAAGCTTTTGCCATCCAGTTTGCTATAAAAATCTGAAAGTTAGAATTTATAAAACAGTTATATTACCGGTTCTTCTGTATGGTTGTGAAACTTGGACTCTCACTCTGAGAGAGGAACAGAGGATAAGGGTATTCGAGAATCAGGTGCTTAGGAAAATATTTGGGGCTAAGAGGGATGAAGTTATAGGAGAATGGAGAAAGTTACACAACGCAGAACTGCAAGCATTGTATTCTTCACTTAATACAACTAGGAACATTACATCCAGACGTTTGAGATGGGCAGGGCATGTACCACGTATGAGTGAATGCAGAACTGCATATATAGAGTGTTAGTCGGGAGGCCGAAGGGAAAAAAAGACCTTTGGGGAGGCCGAGACGTAGGTGGGAGGATATTAAAATGGATTTGAGCGAGGTGGGGTATGATGGTAGAGACTGGATTAATCTTGCACAGGATAGGGACCGATGGCGGGCTTATGTGAGGGCGGCAATGAACCTCCGGGTTGTCTAAAAGAATTTTTAAGCATATATGTTAGTGTTTATTTGGGCATCCTGATTGCCTGTCACTTTAAGTGCTATAAGCATTTTGGAATAATTTCACATAGCCTACACTTCGAACAATACTATATAAATTATATTATACAAAAGGGAATTGTCATACAACATATTGCACACTACATGTTTTGCGATAAGAGAATAAAAAATAATATATGGATGTCAAGTTTGGAGAAATGTTTTATTATGCTCAAATTTTACTTAGAACCCTATTTTACCTATGATAGGCATGTTAGGGTTTTAAATACAGTACAATAATATTATAGCTTATGTTTAAAGTAATTTATTTTTCATAAGTACAATATGATATAATTTACATTATATGGATGAATGGGGTGAAATAAAATGAGAGAAAAAATAAATTAGATCTTATGTTTATATGTATAAACTAACACATTATGACAACTTTACAAATTTATATATTCTGTAAATCCATGCCTTGAGCTCCGTTGTTTTCCGTCTGGTCTGTTTCTAATGTCAGCATGAGTCAGCAAGACTGGAGTGCAGTCAAAATCGCCGACCAAATCTACAAGGACATAGATGTAAACAAACTCAGCAGTCTTATTATTTTGTGCGACTAACAAAGGAGTCATTATAGCAAATATTTTACTATAATAATACCAGACAGCTAGCAGTTTTGCGTGCGAACGACGCTGGTGCTGCTACCTAGGCGGCCGGTGTGGTGATACTCGCGAAACAAGCTGTAATCAACTGCAATATATATCGTTGCTGGGCTAGTTAATAGTTTTATTAATTAGTGCGGTGTTAAAATGTCAGGGTGTAAACATTACAAAAACAAGCTAGTAATCAACTGACACATTTACTACTATTTCAAATGTTTATAGATTGTTGCTGGGCTAGTTAATAGTTTTATTAATTGTTCTATTTATTTTTATTGTTCTTTAAAATGTCAATTTTGACAAGGGTTGTTTTGTAATAATTTTAATTGTTGACAATAACAGCATTACAAATTGCTCCAAATCGTACTTTCGATTTCCGACAGTTCATAAAACGTGAGTCAACAAAATTCTCTATTAGGCCTAATGCCTTTTTCTCTGTGTTGATAGAACAATAAAAATTAGATTTTTTATTTAGGCCTAATAAATGAATAGAAGTTAAAATATATTGAAAATTTTAAGGTTTTAGCAAATTAAGTTTTATTGTTGTCTACATGCCTAATAATAATTATTATTACAAGCAACAGAATACTACCATTTTTATCTTTGCAGTTGTCAGCAATGGGTATATAAAGCATTATTGTAAATTCATTCCTAATGTCAGAACTGATTTTGTCTCACTAAAGCAAAGATAAAAAAATGTAACAATTAATTACGGAAAGTAATATGAAGTATGCAATATTCTCATAATATGCAGCTCTGATATAAGATAATAATTTTACATTAAATACTATTCAACATTTCTTAAGTGTTTCATAAATAATTCCACATTAGTAACTCACGTTTTAAACAAAAGTCCGAATCCCGCTATGTTAATATTTGTATATGTGGACGTAATTCCATCCCGCTCCGCTAGATGGCAGGTCCGCGATATTTCGCACTCACGCCAATGCTGCTAGTGTACAGCTGTCCGGTATTATTATAGTAAGGTATTTTATTGTAGGTCAAATGAGAGAATGTTTGAACCTTATTATTTCAAAATTGATCGAAACTTTTTCTACGCCTTCTAACAGGAAATAAAAGATACCCGCATACTTTTGCTGGTAAATAACCATAATATGCCGTTGTCTCACATATGCCGCTTTTAGTACTGTCAATGTGATATGCGTGAACATTTGATGTTTACTTTTTCCTAAGAAATTAGGATATAATTTTTTATCGTTTCTTCCTTTCATCTTCTCTCCCCTCATTCTCCTCTACTTTCTCTCTCTCACTTTATTTGTCTACTAGCCGTACCCGTGCGCTCCGCTGCACCTGTTAGAAATAAATATAAAATAATTAAATAATTAAAATAGGACATCTGGTCCAGGGAACATTCGTGCTTGATAGGAGGATAAATCGTTTAATATATTACTTAATTTTAATTGTATTTAAATAATTAAAATGCGATCATTTTGGTCCAAAGACCACTCATTTGGTGCAATGACAATTCCTTTAACATGTGTCTTAATTGTTATTACATGCAACCATAGTTTAATGAAGATTGACATCATTTAGATTTAATTTGTACACTTTATATTACTTGCTATATGTTTCCATTGAATTATGGTAATATCTTAATTTTAACCCTTGTTTTCTACGTCTTCAGTAAATGGCGCTTGGCCCACTATGGTTCTGAACCTTTCAAATAACTTAAATAGTGATACAGCATATATAGTGATATGTAATTATATTTCTTTCTTTCGAAAATGTGAGAATTCACGATCTCCTATGTACCATTGCCATGGAATGAATAAATGTGTTTTTTCTTCCTACTCAAAAATTTTATATTTTGCACATAGGAGCTATTGCAGGAACAACAACGGTATAATCTGAGGCGGCAGTGAAAATGTATTGTATTGTTATTTTAAAAGTCTTGTATATCCTTAAATATCAGTCCTTTCAAAATTTTGCATAGAATAAAACTTATCGAAAATCATTTTTAAAGAAACATTTATTATGCAACATTTTTCACAAAAAGCAATAATAAGCGAAATATTTCGATTTATTTAATTTAGGCCCCTTTAAATAAAGTATTTTGAATGCCACATAGCCTAAAATGTAAGTTACAACGAACTTAATTTATATTTCAATTTTCATCGAAATCCGTTCAGCCATTATCGTGTGAAAAGGTAACAAAACATAGACAGACAGACAGACAGACAGACCAGACAGACAGACATACAAACAAAAATTTCAAAAAAGCGATTTTCGGTCTCAGGATGAATAATTATACATGTTAACACCATTTTTTTTGGGGAAAAGCGAAAATTACCACAAAAATTTCGGTTACAGATTTATTATTAGTATAGATTACGTATGTTTCAAGTTAATTTACCTGATGTGCAACGGCCGGGATTCGATCCAAGAACCTTTCGACTTAGACGCTTTACCACTACGCTACGAAGCGAGTTAAGGACTCTGCTTAAAATATTTCACTTAATATTTGTTTTTATAAATACACACCAAACGCCACATCCTAAAACTACGTAAGGTAGGTAGAAATTGATTCGTATTACCTATGTCTGAGGCTAATTCGAAATGTAATTTTGCATTTGTTGGAGGGGAGGGTTGCCTCCCAAGGCCCCATTCTTACGGTTGTCGACCCCAAACCTTCAGTAGCGTATAATTAAAATAAAAACAGTTTAAATTAAAACCAATTAAATAACCAGGGCAAGTGGTATTTCCAGTAAGGTTAGGTTAGTAGAGCAGAATGGATCTGTGAGAGGTAAAACTTAAATTTACAAATCAAATTAATTTATTCATTTAATAGATAAACTTAGGCTATGTTGTAAATTAATAAAATTACTACCGTCAGATTTTACATTGCTCAATGCACTGGTAAAACTTATCACTAAAATATCCCCTATAAATTAGTTCGTGAACATTAATAACACCAGGTGAACTATTTAAGGAATTAATTAAGGATGTTAAGCTGTGCATATCCAGAGTACAGAGTCATCGTGAAAAGCGAAGAAATACATCGCACACTCTTAAAAAAAGCTCGTCTGTAAACTCAAGACAGCGAACACGTCTAGGGTGAGTACAAACCCGGTATATGACAACGTCGTATTATGGTTAATTACTCTTCTGCTATTACCAAACATTACTGTCTTGGATACATGAAATTAATTTGGCAAATAAACATTTAAGTATTGACTTATTCGAAATTGAAATGATGGAGGGGTTATGAATTTTTTTTTAAGAGAAACATACACGTTGGATGGAAATTTCCATCAACTTATTTTACATAAGGCAATGTAATAGGGGAGTTTTATTATTTGATTAATAAAATTTGTAATATGGAAGTAGGTTCCATGTATCATTTATATGACACACATTTTCAAATAGCTACCTCTCCAGTTTCTTGATGCAAGAAGATGTATGAAAAAGGACAAGATTAGTTGGAATTTAATAATTAATATTTGAGGAGAAAATTCGCTCCGGCGCCGGGGATCGAACCCGGGTCCTTGGTTCTACGTACCAAGCGCTCTGACCACTGAGCTACGCCGAATTCAATCCACAGCACCGGATCGAACCTTCCTCCTTCAATGTTTCCCTTTGTGGCCTGACTCCAAGTTAGGCATATATGTTGACGTGTATGACTACAGTCTTACTAATAAACCGTGTATAGTTTTTATACTGAGACTTATGCAGAGTTGAGACAGAAAACTTTACTAATAAACCATGCAGAAGCGATGGACGTATAAACAGCCTGTAACTATACAATGGGAATTGCTTTGCAGTAGTTATATACACGAAACCCCTTGTTTAAGCGTTGTATATAGAGAAAAAATGGCCGCCCCTCTAACAGCTGTTCGTATCGACTGTCATTTTATGATGATGGTTGCCTAGCAACCAAAGAAGAACAAACCAAAGAGCACAGAATAATTAGAATAATATTGCTGTAGCTTGTACTCTTTGACCAAAATATAGTATGGTAATCGATTAGAGCCAGTTGTACTATCGATACTTAACACGCCACACTAGAGCCCTCTACCGGATGCAATAGAGAACCTCAGATATTCTATTATCTTTCTTAACGAAGTAATGACGAAACTATGACGTAGCTGTGTAACAGTTGTACTGTTATACACGACGTATGTAGTGATTATTAGTAAGGAATTTACACACCACGTATAAATGAGCTACTCATTGTATAAGTATAAGATAGTTAAAGGTCTGTATATAGAGTTTTTATTAGTAAGACCGCTAGTGTCAACTGCCATTATACTAGGAGCGCACTCAGTTGAGTGACTTATTTGGCCGGGATTCCGCAGTTATGTTGCATTGCTAGCTATGAGAATATTATACATTTATTAATTTGTCCTACAAAATAATCTCTGTAATGTTGACAATTAATGTTGGTACGTAGAACCAAGGACCCGGGTTTGATCCCCGGCGCCGGAGCGAATTTTTCTCCTCAAATATATATTAATTGTCAACATTACAGAGATTATTCTGTAGGACAAATTAATAAATCCTTAATATTGGAATTTAATAGTTTCTGAAAGCTTATTTTTCCTTGACCAGAACGGGTAAATGTGGGATTACTGATAGATAATTTTCTAACGTTCAAGAATCTTCGTAATAAACTGAAAACGCGAAAAAACAGCTATAAAATGTTAGTCCATTCCGTGTCAATATTAATAAATCTAACATTAGAAATGGAATGGAAGAATATACTGTAACCCGTGAATGTCAGGCAGAGTTGCTCGTGGCCAGACTTCTGCCCGCATCAGGTTGTACACGGGGCCAATAATGCAGGGAAGTGAGCCCCTTAACCTGTTCGTAAAGCACATTACAAAGTGATTCCGGACTGCATTGTGGTCGTAACTGAAGGAAACTGACTGGGCTGCCGTCACAATCATAAAACAAACTGCTACACTACGATTTAACGCCAGCGCTTTGCAAACGGGTTGATGGCTTTTCCCTTTGCTCGCCGCACATGATTTCTACGATAATACATACAATTTAATAACAATCTGCATTCAAACACTACATTCATTACACTGTCAGTACGTACAAAACAAGAATACGATGACATTCTCGCCATTTTTGGGCCCGCTTTCGCTGTACTCTATTTAATTCCCATTTAGAACTATAACTTATTTTATGGGGCAGTAGTGCATAATTGTTCAATTTCTCCATTAGTACGATATATAATACAGCCCATTATACCTCCGCGAGCCTAAAAAACTTTTATAGGCTCAGGACCAAAAAATATGTCGTTGGTTACTTATACTTACTTACACGGAGGTTCATTGCCGCCCTCACATAAGCCCGCCATTGGTCCCTATCCTGAGCAAGATTAATCCATTCTCTATCATCATATCCCACCTCCCTCAAATCCATTTTAATATTATCTTCCCATCTACGTCTCGGCCTCCCCAAAGGTCTTTTTCCCTCCGATCTCCCAACTAACACTCTATATGCATTTCTGGATTCGCCCATACGTGCTACATGCCCTGCCCATCTCAAACGTCTGGATTTAATGTTCCTAATTATGTCAGGTGAAGAATACAATGCGTGCAGTTCTGCGTTGTGTAACTTTCTCCATTCTCCTGTAACTTCATCCCTCTCAGCCCCAAATATTTTCCTAAGCACCTGATGTGGTGTAATATGTCTCTCTAAATAACTTCTTGGATTCTCATCTATTTTTTTCTTTTTCTCAAAACCTTTGGGTAGTGAGCGACGAACATGGGGAGCGTTTTCATCAGGATTTTTCTGAAATGGAAAGGCGCTACCAGGAAAAATGGAATTGAAATATCTGGCAGACTACTGCCGGACAATCAAAAGAGATGTTTCTCAAGCCAAGTATAGCCTAAAATCTATTTCACATACATTTTAGGTAAATAAATATGATTTTAGGTAAAATGTTACAAGGTATTAACACTAGAAAAGTTTGAATTACATTTCATCTAATTATTCAAAAACCTTGGGTGATAGAAAAATTTTGAAAACAGATCTGAAATCAGCACAAAAATACTATAAGAATCACCCATTCGTTATCTTTTAACAAAAAAATATGTTTAATTTTGTTCACCAGTGATTATTATTATTATTATTATTATTATTATTATTATTATTATTATTATTATTATTATTATTATTGTTGACTCTATTATTAATATTCCGTTCATTAGACTCACTTAAATTTTACAGAAAATTAAATTTACTTATTCTAAATCAGTTACCTAATTCATATAATACATAAACATTGCACACGATCAAGACGATTTCCTGAAATTCCCTGCCAGTTTTCTGTTATACCGAATTTTGCACACCTCTACTCCCTCTTACTTATCTGTCCGATTCCACAGTCTTTCTCGGTATCATAACTTAAATGCTCTGTCACAATATAACACGCTAGAAATACCACTGCACACATCATCTCTTTATTCTTCATCTTTCACTGTTGCTACTTCTCGTCACTGGAATTCTCTGCCGCCTGAAGTCAAGGGCTGCCGAACTTCAATTTCCTTTAAATGTAAATTAGAAAAATATCTTATGATGAGTTGCCAGACCTAACGCATTGCAGATATTTAATGGAATGTGTTCCACTGCATTTATTTTATTTATTTTTTTTTTCTTATTTTTATTATCTAAATCGTGTTTATTTATCACTTAACGCCAATATGTATCCCACTGTGTTGTTTTTTATTATTAATCTATTTTTTGTGTACATTTTATTCAATTGTCGGTTTCTGCTTTAATTATGTGAATCCTACTTACTTGTAATCTAATACTAATATGTATACTAATGTGTTTATTTTTATTTTTAATGTGTACTTTTTTATTGAATTATCGGCTTCTGTTTTTATGTGATTCGTATTTGATTCTAACAACATTAATATGTATTCCACTATGTTTATTTTTATTTTATGAGGTAAATTTTTATAACTACCTCTTTTGATCTCATTATGTACCTAAATTGTATCAGTATGTAATTACTTAATTCCGATCCAGTTTTATGTTCAACTATGTAAGCAAGTTTTAATCCTGGTTGAGTGTAAGAGAAGGCCTTATGGCTTTAACTCTGCCAGGTTAAATAAAGCCATTATTATTATTATTATTATTATTATTATTATTATTATTATTATTATTATTATTATTATTATTCATAAAGCATCCTCCCCTATACGTTACTGGATACTTTTCCTCGAAACTCTGCCGTTGGTCAACAAGTGGCTTTAGCTATTGTAACGACTCCACCGAGCAGCAAACCGTCCTAGCCCCTTCACCTGACAACGACACGAAACGCTGCGAAATCATTTCTGCAGCAGCAAGGGAAAAAGTTCAAGCTACAGTACATATTTTCTGAATCATCGACAGTTTGTTTCTTCCTTATTCAGGGCCATTTACACACAAGACCCGAATTCATGAGCTTTGTAAAATTGGTTTATTTTGGGCAAAGTTCAGAAAGAAGAAATCAACAATGTCCGTTCTGTTTTAAGGCAAATGATTCGGACAATCAATCAGACATAGGCTACATCCTGACCTGCTGAAAGTAAGAACAGCGGGATAGCGTCGTGTTCATTCAGAGGGAGAGAGAGTGAAAGCCACTCGACAGCAGCCTCCAGGGACTGCGTAGTGACCCTCCTGAGCTCCTACTAGCTACATTTGACTACTTGGCTGTCGGATTGATGTGGGACAGGGCTATCCGCAGCGTCAGGGCTGTCAAGCTAAGGGCTGTACTTGACATTATTGTGTGTCTAGATTTTGGTGTAATGATTATTTATAATCGGACGTATCCTGAACATATTTTGAACTTAATAAAAGAAACTAAGTAAAAAGTAAATCCCGAAAAGACAAAGTATATGATTATGTCTCGTGACGAGAATATTGTACGAAATGGAAATATAAAAATTGGAAATTTATCCTTTGAAGAGATGGAAAAATTCAAATACCTGGGAGCAACGGTAGCAAATATAAATGATACTCGTGAGGAAATTAAACTCAGAATAAATATGATAAATGCCTGCTATTATTCGGTTGAGAAGCTTTTGTCATCCAGTCTGCTGTTAAAAAATCTGAAAGTTAGAATTTATAAAACAGTTATATTACCACTTGTTCTGTATGGTTGTGAAACTTGGACTCTCACTTTGAGAGGGGAACAGAGGTTAAGGGTGTTTGAGAATAAGGTGCTTAGGAAAATATTTGGGGCTAAGAGGGATGAAGTTACAGGAGAATGGAGAAAGTTACACAACACAGAACTGCACGCATTGTATTCTTCACTTGACATAATTAGGAACATTAAATCCAGACGTTTGAGATGGGCAGGGCATGTAGCACGTATGGGCGAATCCAGAAATGCATATAGAGTGTTAGTTGGGAGGCCGGAGGGAAAAAGACCTTTAGGGAGGCCGAGACGTAGATGGGAAGATAATATTAAAATGGATTTGAGGGAGGTGGGATATGATGGTAGAGACTGGATTAATCTTGCACAGGATAGGGACCGATGGCGGGCTTATGTGAGGGCGGCAATGAACCTGCGGGTTCCTTAAAAGCCAGTAAGTAAGTAAGTAAATAAAAGAAACTTATAAACATTTTCGATTTTCTTATTACTGTCTGATCCGTTTGCGAAGACATAAAATAAAATGACTATAACATTTATAATGGGGTGCTGTAGAATTCATTTCAGTTCCATGTGCTACTGAAGCACGGGAGTTTTGTATCATCATTGGTATCCCGTAAGAAACAAAAGAAGTTATTGCTTAGCAACGACCGAATAAACAAAACGCCATTTATTACACAACGAGCGAAATGTGTCTTTCATATCAGTGCGTGAGAGAATACCCATAATGCAATCATATGGGGACGTGAAAATCCGCATTTCCCATATGAACTGGAACGGGCTAGTCCTAAAGTTAATGTTTGGTGCGCGGTAATCTTTATGGGCCGTTTATCATCGCAGAGGAAAAGGCAAAGTTTCACAATAGAGCATTACAGAAAAACGTTGTTATGTATTGCAATGCCAATTATGAATAACGTGTTAATTGTAAATTCATTGGTAAATGAATTAATTTAATTGTAATATGAACATGTAATATGCATTAGCAGCCTTAAAGCAATGAATTCATTAAAAATTTATTACGTACCGGTATTCATAATTTAAGATATAACAAAAATAAAGTTTCTAACCCCAATATTTTTTACTCTATTTGTCACTGTATACTGTAATGCTCAATACTCACTAATTAACTGCATTTTTATAGTTACTGTAGTTTATGTGGATAGAAATTACATTTTAGCTGCTTGAAATTGTATTTTTAGGTGCCTAAATCTATGTTTCTTGTGTCTATTTTGATAAATTCAGGGCCTATTTTAGGTGCCTAAAATACGATGTCTATTTATTACTAAAGTTTTCTATCCCAACTGTGTATAAGTTTCGTAAAAAATTATATACAGTTTATTAGTAAGACTGTTAATTTATAAATGAAGTCAAATATCTTAATTTTGGATTACAGAGAATTCAGTTTGTGTGTAATTCAGAAAAGAAAGTCCATTTTATAATTCGGTTCATATTAAACTACTTCATTTGCATTTTAAGTCTTTAAAATAATAGTTCAAGAAATAAATTATTATAAACAGTAATCTCACTAGAGGTTTTGATTTATCTAGAGAAAATCAAAACTCGAGTGGAATTTAATTGACTATTACACGATTAGAAGAAAGTATATAAAGATTGGAAGAAATAAAGTACTCTAATATAATAAAATATTAATTGACTTACTGAAATTCTATTTCACTAATGTTAGCTTCACCAAAACGTTTGAACGGAGCCGCCATTTTCAGTTGACTGTCTATGCTGTAAACAAATGACGATCGCAAAGCATGTTTTATAGTACCGTAAAGAATGTGGAGTTTGAAATGTTGGCAAACAAAGAAACAAATGATAGGAAGGTGATAAAAAATTAAACAAATGCTAGGAAAAATGATAAAAATAAAACAGACACTAATTGACGATAATGCAGCCATGATTGTTTGAAAGACGTCCTTTCGTAAATTATTTTATTAGTCAAAAGTAGTATGACGTAGTAAACGTGTAATAGTCAACGGTAATACCACTAATATGACAAAGGAATTGAACTGTTATGAAACGCGTAACATGCACAATGAGAAAGTATGTGTCACTAGCTTCTATAATGTTTTACTTCTAGTAGACCTACCCAGTTCCTCTTTACGTACAGTGAGGACCAATTGGAAGCGTGGTAGTAAAAGTGCCCTGGTCCTAGATTGTTTCATAGGTAAAAATGATAAATCTAATTTAAAAGAGCTGTTCCATTCTTTAGACGTAAACGTAACTCAGAAATATGAAGCAGGGACATCGAACTAGGAAGAAATAAAGGGAGCCACACTTGGGGTTACCCGTTTTAACCATAATAATTTCCGCTTCGGTTACTGTCATCCCCATCACAGGATGCACGTCCGGAAGTTGCGCTTACAGATGAGAACGTGGTCGCTAGCAGCGATTAGGCGGTTAATCTTTGTGGTGAATCAAACTCTTGGGTACAATACAAAAAGCCCGATTGCTCCAGAGCACAGTCTCTTCGAGGACCAGACTCTGAGTGCTTTATAATCGATAGAAACCATCTCCTATTTCGACATACGGTAAGTTCAAAGATGTTATTATTCTCTGATAAAGTGTTTTTCTATTGGGTTAATGCAAAAGTTCGTAGCATCTTTCGCTGTGACAAAAGGTTCTGAGATAAATATAAGATAGAAACTAATCAGTAATATATTCTCCTGCATTACACAGCAGAAATTTTGGATCCAAAATATATAATGCATTAATTAGAGCTTACCCTGAGCTAAGTACACTTAACACACATAGATTTAAGAAACAAATCAGATTAATTATTTAATTGTTTAAGCTAATTGAGTTAAAATTGATATCTTATATTTATGTACTTTTGTATTTTCTATTTGTATATAGACCCTATTATTACATGCTGTATGTATTTTACCATTTATTAATGTTATTGTGCTCAATGAACTCTCTTAATTTTGTGATATATTTTGTATAACTGATCTGAACTGCGCCCGAGCACGAGCTTCTGCTCTTTCGGGCTGCAATGCTTAATGTAGCCCAAGTGTAAAGTATTAAATAAATTAATTAAATTATCTATGACCCTCTGCCAACGCTAGGGTTGTTTTTCGATTCCCCGTCTGAAGAAATCTGCTGGTTTGTAATTAAAGAAGTCGTCAAATCAAGTTTGTAAAGCATCTGCGTTATCAAAGGAGTTCCCTTGAAGATTGTTGGATATAGAACAGAAAAAGTGGAAATATGAGAATATAAAATTGTGAGAATATGGGGGATGTGGAATCACCAAGCTCCTGAATAGCTGCTTTCGTCATGTTAACGGAGTGTGCACATACATTATCGTGTTGTAGCAACACTTGATGCAGTCTTCCAGGTAGTTTTTCTTTAATTTCGGCCTCAAGACGTCTGAGTTATTAGCAATAAATGTCAGAAGTTATGGTTACATTTCTAGGAAGCAATTCGTAGTACACGACGCCTTCTTTATCCCACCAGATGTATAACATCAACTTCTGTAGATGGACACTGATTTTGTACGGAGTGTTGTGTTTTGAAACGATAGAACCATTTTCTTGCAGTGCTTTCTCCGATGGCATTCTCTCCGCTTGACATTCCATCTTTTTAGCCCAGAAATAGCACAAATTCCCTTAAAATTCGCAAAATTCAAGGCATATTTGCAAGCAAAAGACTCCAAATAACAAATGACAAACGATAAACAATCTCCTAGCAACGCAGTGTTGTGATTACGAACAAAAACACTACGAATTTATGCATCAAGCTAAGATTGCGCTAATATACGGTAAATTAAAGAACCAGAGATATCCTACATTTAATCATAAAGTGGACGTTGGTACTTAATGATTTTGAATGCACTTAACAAGTTATTATTGTGTACTGTTGTCTCGTGGAAGTAGCGCTGTCTACGTAAAAATAAACTTCATTAAAATAAGATCATGAACAAGGAGATAAATAATTAATAATTCTAAGGAGTTCAATTATGGATACAAGTTAGGCCTATCTTATACTGTCCTATTTTGCTACATTTAATGGAATCTTCACGATTCTATGCTTTTATGGTGTGTTTAAACCAATAACGGGTGTGAATGTACGTATCGTACCGTTATGCGATCTTCTTACTGGACATCTAGGCCTATACAAAAAAGATAAAGTGAATATTGCAAGTGAAATAAAAAAATGTGGACATTTCATTATATACACAGTGGGTCAAAAAAGCACAAAATGAGAAATACTCTATTTTCGGAAATACATAACATTAATTTATAATGAATACACTGTTGGAAAGAGTAGACTTTAAAGATGAGCAGGACTTTTTATTCTGTTTTTTGAGGCTCAATTAAAATCTTATGGATGTCAATATACAATGATACGAAAAATGTGGTTTTTGAAGACAAGTTATTAGGGTAAGGTTGCGTATATCGCACCACTTTAGCATTTATAATTTTTATTGAGCAATACAATTTTTATTTTCTGCATTCCTTTACAGAAATACATTCCCAGAACATTTATCTTTCATGTAAAAAAGGATCATTGAATTTGATTTAATATTTTTGAAGTAGAATGACATTTTTAAATAGCACCTGCGGTTTCTTAAATCGCACCTCTTTAACTGCAGGGAACAGGATGAAGGAAAGCTTTTAATATTGAACATATTGAACAGTATTTAAATGAATAATGTAATAAATGCAAATTACAAGTTTATTGAAATTAATGAAAGAGAGTAACGCATCTTCAAATGAAATTGAAAAATTAGAGCATAAATTACGTAACATTTAAACTTCCTGAATGCGTTTCTTATTGTTACACATTTGCCATGTGCTTCACCAGGCAGTTCAAACTGTAAACTGCGACACGTTTTCTCCACGATTATCTCGAAGCCACCTAAGAACTGCTTCATGATATAGCTGTCTGAAATGGTTTGAAGATAGAAACATCTAAAGGCTGGGCCTATGAGTATTATGACGAGGAAGCTGAAATAGGAGCACATCATTTTCCCGAGATAATCTAGCTTCTAAATTTTTGGAATGGTTCGTATAGGTGGATATACAGAAGCAGCACTCTTTTCTATGGCAGGTTTGAGTGGCAAATAAAATGTTTGAGCTATTCGGCAAATAGTTCACTGTTGATGTAACCTCATTGAGCAAACAAATAACGATCCTGGAAGAACACCAGCTGATAATGTAGGATGCACTGTTTGACGTTTAAAAATTTTCATAGGTGGCACAAAATATCTGGTGCGCTTGTACAACACACACTTGTTGTATTAACGCCCTTCTCACCACTTGATATTGCACCCATCTGATGCATTCCTCGTTCAGTTAAAATTTTTGGGCCTTCTTTTGTACGGCTAGAATTGCTACAGTGGCTCATATCGCACCGGTGCGAATTAGGCACCTACAAAGTGGTGCGAATTAAGAAACTACGTCATAAGTTATTATTTTCTTCATTCTAGCCTATAATCACCACATGTTCGAAAATCCTACTAAGTTAAATGTTCTTTAATATTTCTTTTAACCAATAACATCTTAGGATTATGGATTCCTTTGCATACAAATCCGTTATTTAGTTACAAAATGTTAGCTAAATATGCATCCACCTGAGCGATTATATTAAATACTCTATCACCACGCTGCTAGCACAAAGAAGTGGCAGAAATCAAGTGACATGGTGGAAGTTCATACGGTAGATTGTAACAATACCACTAGATGCCACACTACTACAGTAACTTGTTTTAAACTAGCAGTGGTGCCATTTAGGAAGCGGTGCGATTTATGCTACTCTATCCTACTTCAAAATGAAGAAACTGAATGTTGGTAAAATTAATAATAATTAATTATCTTTCAAATAATCAAAATTAAAAATGATGCTCTATGTGACCGCCATTTGCCCGCACAACCATTTGTAGGAGTCTTCTCCATTGTCCAATAGCACTGGATATTTGTCTTTGATCAAGACGGTCCAACATTCAAGAAGGCGTTGTCTTAAATGTTCAATATTACGAATTTTTTTTGTAGTAAACTGCTTTTTGTAGTTGACTCCATACAAAATAGTCCACAGGATTAAGATCTCGTTTGAAACTCCAGCGGAAACCATCAGAGAATCTGAGAAATGCGATCTTTCACGCAATAATCTCTCAGGAGGGATATCATGTCCGTATCTTGCTAATCAATCGTTGTACACTTGAAACAGACCATTCTCGCTGACCGTAGTTCCTTACAATTTGACGGGCAGATAAATTATCATATTGGTGCAAATGTTTAATGAAAATCTTGTCTTCGTTCGTTAAGCGACCCATTATTCACAAAATGAGAACTCAGAACGGAAGAAAACAAATGATGGTAGCACAACAAACGGCTTGGCCTACTGAACTCGTAAGACCATAATGCTTAGTTCGGCATAAACGATTGATTTTGCACTGCCTTAGAAAAAATAAAAAATAATGTTTAATAAAATGGTAAAAAATTAAATATTACAGTAATTTCCCGGTCTACAAGGACTGTGAAATTTGCCTGTGAAATAAACTTTTAAGTGAAATCATTAGCTACTGGAATATAACCATTTAAATTTTGTGCCTTTTTTGGCCCACTGTGAATAACTCGAAATGAAAACAAATTAGGAATATTTTTCATGGACTATTACACATTATTGGAAATTTATCCTTTGAAGAGGTGGAAAAATTCAAATACCTGGGAGCAACAGTAACAACCATAAATGATACTCGGGAGGAAATTAAACACAGAATAAATATGGGAAATGCCTGTTATTATTCGCTTGAGAAGCTTTTATCATCCAGTCTGTTGTCAACAAATCTGAAAGTTAGAATTTATAAAACAGTTATATTACCGGCTGTTCTTTATGGTTGTGAAACTTGGACTCTCACTTTGAGAGAGGAACATAGGTTAAGGGTGTTTGAGAATAAGGTGCTTAGGAAAATATCTGGGGCTGAGAGGGATGAAGTTACAGGAGAACGGAGAAAGTTACACAACACAGAACTGCACGCATTGTATTCTTCACCAGACATATTTAGGAACATTAAATCCAGACGTTTGAGATGGGCAGGGCATGTAGCACGTATGGGCGAATCCAGAAATGCATATAGGGTGTTAGTTGGGAGACCGGAGGAAAAAATACCTTTGGGGAGGCCGAGACGTAGATGGGAGGATAATATTAAAATGGATTTGAGGGAGTTGGGATATGATGATAGAGACTGGATTGGTCTTGTTCAGGATAGGGACCAATGGCGGGCTTATGTGAGGGCGGCAATGAACCTGCGGGTTCCTTAAAAGCCGGTAAGTAAGTAAGTATTACACATTACAAATATTGCTTCCCAGGTATGTAACTATAATTGCTGACATTTATTGCAAAGTTTATTGAAAGACAATGCGATAATATGCCAAAAGGAGCAAGGATATCATTAAAATGAGGGACAAACCCAAGCACTCGAATTAAACGTGTCTTACATACCATTTGTCCTCATGAATCTACCAGGAATCGAGTCCCGGTCCTTTTCCGTCAGAATCCTTGAAAGGTCTGAATGGGAAAGTAAATATTTTAGCGTATACGAGAAAGAGATAGACCACTATTATAGAATTAGAGAGCTTTCACAACGTAGAGACTGCCCGCTGCTTGAGACCCCTGACGATCACCTGGGAACAGTGCGACTGGGACATGGACAATATTGTCCTTACCTGCAGCGGATATTAAACAGAGTCACGTGTGAGTCCGCATCTCCTTCAACACCATGTAACGCCATTTAGCTAATGGGAGGAAGGAAGCTTTCCTAAATACTAGCTGAGTAAGACATCCAGAAAATTCTGAATACAATTGTAGTAATTATATTCACTCATACTTTTCTGCTCAAGGACAGATGTTTCACTGCAAACCCAGCATTCTACAATCTTTCCTATTTTCTGCCTTCCTCTTAGTCTCCGCATATGATCCATATACCTTAATGTTGTCTTTTATCTGATATCTTCTCCTGTCCCGAACTCTTCTCCCGTTCACCATTCCTTCCAGTACATCCTTCAGTAGACAGTTTTCTTTTAGCCAGTGACCCGGACAATTCCTTTTTCTCTTCCTGATCAGTTTCAGCATCATTCTTTCTTCACCCACTCTTTCTAGCACAGCTGTATTTCTTATTCTCTGTGTCCATTTCATACCATCAATTCTTCTCCATATCCACATTTAAAATGCTTTCACTCGTTTTTCTTTACTTCTTCGTAATGTCCATGTTTCTGTCCCATATAATGCCACACTCCACACAAAGTACTTCACTAGTCTCTTCCTTAGTTCTTTTTCCAGAGCTCCACAGAAGATGCTCCTTTTTCTATTAAAAGCTTCCTTTGCCATTGCTATCCTCCTCTTGACTTCCTGGCAGCAGCTCATGTTACTGCTTATAGTACACCCCAAGTATGTGAAGCTGTCCATTTGCTCTACTTCCTGATTTAGAACTCGCAAGTTTACCTTGCATATACTAGGGTGTGTGTATATATATATATATATATATATATATATATATATCACTATTACTTATAGCATCATCTTTCTCACAGACTCTAGGCATCAAAAGAATAGCATTGTAGACATCTGCATTTTTATTTACTTACTTACTGGCTTTTAAGCAACCCAGAGGTTCATTGCCGCCCTCACATAAGCCCGCCATCGGTCCCTATCCTGAGCAAGATTAATCCAGTCTCTGCCACCATATCCCACCTCTCTCAAATCCATGTTAATATTATCCTCCCGTTTACGTCTCGGCCTTTTTCCCTCCGGCCTTCCAACTAACACTCTATATGCATTTCTGGATTCGGCCATACGTGCTACATGCCCTGCCCATCTCAAACGTCTGGATTTAATGTTCCTAATTATGTCAGATGAAGAATACAATCCGTGCAGTTTTGCGTCATGTATCTTTCTCCATTCTCCTGTAACTTCATCCCTCTTAGCTCTAAATATTTTCCTAAGCACCTTATTCTCAAACACCCTTAATCTCTGTTCCTCTCTCAAAGTGAGAGTCCAAGTTTCACAACCATACAGAACAACCGGTAATATAACTGTTTTATAAATTCTAACTTTCAGCTTACTTGAGAGCAGACTGGATTAAAAAAGCTCCTCAATCGAATAATAACAGGCATGAAAAAAAACTTGAACAAAAAATTATTTTCTTGTTTCTTCTTGATTCATTTCACGACGCTTAATCACCTGCGATGGTTATCTAATGTCTTAATGAGATGAAGGTGATAATGCGAAATACGTCCATGGTCCAGCGTCTAAAGTTACCCAGGATTGGTTCTTAATGGGAAAACACCGAAAAAAAATCAACTAGGTAGATTTTCCCAACCAGGTTTTGAACCCGGGCCCGTTGTTTCACGGTCTGAGATGCAAATGCTGAGTAACTTTTAGCGCTGGACCCTGGACTCATTTTGCTGGCATTATCGCCTTCATTTGACTCAGAAGCTAGATAATCAGAGCGTCGTAAGATAGCCAACTAAAAAAACTAACACAATATTGCTCGGTAAATAAAACAATGATTAATTACAGCGATATGAGAAAATGTCTGGTACCGATCCACTACGTAAATGTTCAGTTCTGAGCCACATGAGATTGTCGTCTGAACGGGGGTCCCCGGTGTTAATCCCACGCGAGCAGTATCAGATCAGACTTGACCAAGGTAGCGGTTTTCCTCAGTTTCCCCAACGCAAACATTATCAATCACGCACACACCATATCCGTCCCACGGCATCAATAAGGATATTGGTACGTCTGAATTAATTGCACTTATAAATGTGATACGAATAAGGGACGAGAACTGCCACACGCTTACGACAGAAACCCTGCTTTTATCTATTCATACATAACAAAGATTTTATTGAACGTCCGTTTTCAATTGAAGTATTGGGCCGAATAACGGTCTATGTTACAATCTGCAGAAGGAACAAAAATGTTACATCGTAATTCCTCTCATCAATTTACTATCAGACTAGAGCTGGGGACGGAGCGAGTAGATCCGTTGAGTTGTTCGGTTCTATCGGTTTATGTGCTTGGCGGCGGAGCACCGAAGTTACCCGGTTAACCGTAGCCGTTACCGGTCAGTTCAAACAGAGTTCACGTGTTTTACTTAATTCTAGCAGACAACAACGTAGGTACTGATGTATTTAAGGGGAGTTGGTTATTATCGCATGCAAAATAATGGTAAAAATAGCCCATCTTCTAGCAGTCATAAATATAATAGTCTACTATTTATCAGTGGTCTTTCATTTTTGTTAGCTATGTGTATATACATATTAAGCTTTAAAATGAAAAAGAATGGTGACTCTAGAGTAAATCTATATCCTTAAATTAATTTTTTTAATTAAGCACAGTTTTTTTTATAAATTCACTACATGTCTGTGATTAGGTACACTCTATTCACTTATTATAACACATATTAAATTGAAAATTTCACCACTTACTGCTAATAGATACTGAAACATACCCTACTAAAATTATTCATATATCTGTAATATTATGGGCATAGGGCGTATAGTAATCATCACCGTCAATAAATTTAAAAAAAATTGAAGATTAGTATAAGCCGTATGCCCACAATATTACAGATATTTTAATAATTTTAGTAGGGTATGTTTTAGTATCTGTTAGCAGTAAGTGGCCAAAATTTTAATTCAATGTGTGCTATGATAAGTGAATAGAGTATACCTAATCACAGGTATGTAGTGAATTTATATAAAACATATGTTTAAATTCAAAAATTAATTTAAGGGTAAGATTTACACTAGATTAACCATTATTTTTTTCATTTTAAAGTTTAATGTGTATACATATATCACTAAAAAAAATGAAATAGCTGTGATAAATAGTATTACATTTATGACTGCTTGAAGATAGGCTATTTTTACCATTACTTTGCATGCGGTAACGTCCAATTCCCCTTAAATATTTTCTGCTGCAGGACAAATTGTTTCCTTACCCCCAAGGAGGGCTAAAGGGCCTCTAGTAATGAAGAGGAGTTCATCCTATTATATGACCTGTCAAGTGAACCTAATGAACATTGACAGTCTGAACATATTACTGTTAATAATAATGATAATAATCTTAATAATAATGATAATTATAATAATAATGATTAAAATTATTATTATTAAAATTATTATTAATAATACTATTATTATTATTATTATTATTATTATTATTATTATTATTATTATTATTATTATACTAGAGTGTTTGATTAATATTAAAATATGTTAAAAAGGAAGTGAATTACATTTTCTTCTATTTGTGTTTATTGGATTTGTGTTACCTCAACAGTCATCATTTTATTTGTATTTATTTCTACGAATTGTTATCTAATTATTTTAATTTATCAATAATATTACTCTTCACCAAAGAGAACATGATTGTACTGAAGGCTAGTAATGTTATAAAAGAAATAAACATTATGTTCTTCAGTTTAAGATTCCACGTTTTATTGATTATTTTATCCACTCTCCGTAGGTCTAATAGTAAATAATTCTGTGTGTTATTTTTAAGTGTTTTAGGCAGCGCTTCATGGAGCCTGTTTCTATCTTTTTCTTTTACTTAGCAGCAGCGTTTAACGTTTACCTCACATGTTAATTTATTAGCTGTTAGTATTATAAATTATTTTATCAATTTCATTTCGTCTGACTCTTACCTTAATGGCCGCCAACAAAGTGTGATAGCTGGAAATCGTTCTTCCCCTTGGCAGGCCGTAAGATCAGGGATCCCACAGGGATCAGTTCTTGGCCCTTTACTATTTACAATTTATATCAACGACATATCAGAATCTCTAAAGTACTGCCGACACCATCTCTATGCAGACGACCTTCAAATATACATAAAATTCCACACTGACGAAATAAATGATTCAATAACTAAAATTAATGACGATCTGGACTCAATCTGGACATGGACACGGAAATTCCGACTTAAACTAAATCCAGAAAAATCACAGTCAATCATTGTGGGCCATTCACGTTTGTTAAGCACTATTACCATACCGGTACCAAATTTGTCCCCGATTAAAATACACGGCACCGAAATTCCGTTCAATGAATCAGTAAAGAATTAGGTATTTATATGGATAAAAGTTTAAATTGGAACATTCAAGTTGCAGAAACCTGCAAAAAGGTATTTTCATTAATCCACTCGTTTAGACGATTGAAGAATTTTCTACCCTTTTCCACGAAAAAAATGTTAGTGCAAACACTCGTGATGCCCCACTTCGATTACTGTGATATTCTGTTTACTTACCTAAGCGTTACTTCGGCGCAGAGACTACAACGTGTTCATAATATGTGCGTCCGTTTCGTCTGCAATATTCGCCGGGCTGATCACATAACACCATCCCTCGAAATGTTGTCCTGGCTCCGTCTAGAAGACCGTAGGAAAATCCACTGTCTTTCCCTTCTCTTTCACATATTGCATTTCTCCACTCCTGTCTATCTTGCGTCTCGTTTTCAAAATTTATCCACCCATCATAACCTAGACACACGATCACAACACTCCTCAATATTATCCATTCCCTCCCACCGAATATCCTCATATTCATCTTCTTTCACTGTGGCTGTTCCTCGACTTTGGAATTCCCTACCGAGTAATGTCAGGGACTGTCAGACATCAAACCAATTTAAGAATAGACTAACGAAATATTTTTCTAACAATTATTGTCAACAATAATAGCTGTTTCAGGTTTCTCAATGTTTAATGGTTATATATATATATCACAGATAAATATCTAAATTATTTCATTATTATTATTATTATTATTTTATTATTATTACTATTATTATTATTACTATTATTATTATTATTATTGTTATTATTATTATAACAATTTCTTACCAGTGTTTATTATTGTCACACTAACATTAGTTATCCAATTTTCATTATTTACTTTCATGTTGTCTTATGGTCTAGATATTAATGTAATAACTATGTAAGCAATTGTATTCAATTAGAATTAGAGTCTGGCTGGGCGGAAGAGAAGGCCTACTGGCCTTAGCTCTGCCAGATTAAATAAATAAATTATTATTATTTATTATATATAACAACACTGAAAGTTAAATAGGCCTTTCATACAAAATAATTCCGCAAATAACTGTAATCACGCAAATGAAATTTGCAACCGCCATTTTGCAATGAAGAGAAGCGCTTTTTTTCTCGTCAATTGGCAAAGCGAAAACGCCTTACTACAACGCTTTTAAAACACGCTTGGTTCCATTTTCAAAGTAGGTACGTTCTAAAATCTACTCAATCTATCCAAATTTTAAAGCTACCGCCACAAAATTTTACTCGGTACTGTCTCGGTTCAACCGAGTAATGACGTCACAGTAACTGCTCCGAACCGAACCGCTCCGTCCCCAGCCCTATATCGGACGGGCAACATAGACCGTTATTCCATCAATATGTCTTGTACACTAAGCGAAGTATGCGATTGTATGTTATTGAAAGTCATATTGCACATCATAGAAGTTTGCAACATTTTTAACTCCACAGAAATGCTACTGGGGAATACAGACAATAAACAGTTTTATACAACCAGAACATTATAAAATATAGAAAATCAATAAAAAGGTTAAATTATGAACAAAATGATTATGACATTTATTTTTAAATGCTATATATTAATATGAATTAACACCATGTAATTTACAATCTGTGATTATAATATCGATAAACTGAACATATTCAGTAAAAAGGTGAATTATATATCTCGAAAATTGTTGATTTTAGAAATCTCAGTAGCGTATCGTCTTAGGGGAAAGGACGGTACTTTGTAAAACTTTTTTCATATTGGTGTAAAATATTAATTTTTGTATGTAGAGAGCTCATGGTTGTAGCAACTCAACCAAATATAAACATTAAAAAAAATATATATTTGCGGCCAGATTTGAAAAAAAAAATACCCAATGCAGGATTTTACTAAGACCGACATATCTAAGCCATTTTTAAAGATACATTCAAACAATTTGTTACAATTTACTTGTAAAAGCATGCTCTACAAACTGTCTGTAACCGATATTAGTCCCTACATTTATAAAATATACAATTAAAATTTAATAACAATTCAATCAATAATTCAGTATGGTATTTTAGGTTGGGGAGGAATGGCAAAATCGACTCTCCGTCCTTTAAATCTGCTCCAAAATAGAATTATCAAAATTTGTCTATATAAACCTTTTGATTACCCAACAAAATTAATTTTTCAGGAATTTGGCGTATCAAATCTAGAACAAATTTATAAACAAAAATTGCTGATTTACTTCCATAAAAACCACAATAAATTTAAATATGATCCTCATGAATACCAGACGAGACAAAACTACAGTTTCTTTCTAAATACTCCCAAATACCACACAACTGCTGGATTAAAACACAGCAGAAATTTTGGACCCAAAATATATAATACATTAATTAGAGCTTACCCTGAGCTAAGTACACTTAACACACATAGATTTAAGAAACAAATCAGATTAATTATTTAATTGTTTAAGCTAATTGAGTTAAAATTGTTACTCTAATATTCATGTACTTCTGTATTTTCTATTTGTATATAGACCCTGTTATTACATGCTGTATGTATTTTACCATTTATTAATGTGATTGTGCTCAATGAACTCTCTTAATTTTGTGATATATTTTGTATAACTGATCTGAACTGCGCCCGAGCACGAGCTTCTGCTCTTTCGGGCTGCAATGCCTAATGTAGCTCAAGTGTATAGTATTAATAAATATTATTATTATTATTATTATTATTATTATTATTACTTTTTTATTTTCTTTCTTGGAAACAGACAGACATATTTTTAAAATGAAATCAATTAGGAAAATTCTGTTACAGAGAAAAGTTTCCTAATAGTCTACAGAATGTGTGATCTAAATGTCATGCATGTAAGTATATTTAATAGTTCAGAAATTATATCGATTTTTGTAGTAAAAGAATGAAGTTCCGGAAACAGCAATCAAAGGGCGGTGTGATTTAAAAATCCAGAGCGCAGGAAGAGTACAAATAGTGTCTCAACATCCGATAAGGGCACAAATACCCAAAAAATGTTATACAATGTAGTCCACACAAATCACAGCGTATTTTAAAGATTTTTTTTTTAATTTACTCATTTTTCACAAAAAAATACCGCCCTCTCCCCTTAAGCAATGCGTTTAATTCGCTTCAATCTAAATTATTAGGCCCGACTTTATCGAGCATTGCAATGTGAAACGAATATGCTTCATTTAACGACAGAATTTTTTAATGACGGCCATCAGTTGAATTTACAGAAATATAAGCCTATGAACATCAGAATAAAGCTCACTGCTAAGAAAACCCTTGAAAGAGAATAAGCCACGAGGTAAGGGAAGCTGGGGATACGAAGCTGAATGCAGACTATTAATAAGCGGTTGAGAGGACGGACTTGAGATTGAAATGGGAGTCCGATATTAAAATTTGTATATCAGTTCCTCTGCCGAGTGACACGTGACAGTCTCGTTCGTGTACGCCCTGGTTGCAGTCCGCGCCTTTACTTGTACGACTTCCTTAATCAGTTTTACATCTGTGACGAGTAGAGCTGTGAACTGAGGTGGACTACCATAGAGTACGAAATGGCATGCAGAACACAGTAGTCGTCCTAGTAGCATACAATGCAACCTTAGATACACTACCGTTCTGCCAGTTGCATAAACAACAGGCGATGTTACCAATACTATTAAACATGATACACGACGAATCCTAATGTCATTAATTTTTTTATTGGGTTCTTTTATGACGCTTTATCAACATCTAGGTTATTTAGCGTCTGAATGAAATGAAGGTGACAATGCCGGTGAAATGAGTCCAGGGTCCAGCACCGAAAGTTACCCAGCATTTGCTCGTATTGGGTTGAGGGAAAACCCCGGAAAAAAGTTCAACCAACTTGCCCCGACCGGGATTCACCTGGTTTTGCGGCCAGACGCGCTGACCGTTACTCCACAGGTATGGACGTCATTAATTTTAGGGGGTTGTTCTTTGAGATATTTCAAACAAACATATTTCATACAATTTTGCTCGTTTTTGCTTCCTTTTCGAGGAAAAATTCTTTTATATGAAACATTTCACAGCGTGTTTTGGGAAAGCCATTGATTTAATTCCCAATATGCTCACTCTTTCCAACACAGCTTCATTGTTATTCTGTCTGTCCATTTTACACGCTCCATATCCTCATTTAAAATGCTTGTATTCGCTTTATCCACTTCGTCGTAATGTCAATGTTTTTATCCCATATGATGCCACACTCCACACAAAGCATTTCACTAGTCTCCACACACGATTAGGGAAAACACGGGAATTTTACTTGAAGCAAGTAAAGAGATAGGTTTGGAAGTAAATCCCGAAAAGACAAAGTATGTGATTATGTCTCGTGACGAGAATATTCTACTAAATAAATACTAATACTAAATAGTCTCATCCTTACTTATTTTTCCGGAGGTCCGCAGAAGATAATCATTTTTATATTAAAAGCTCCTTTGCCAAGTAGTAGCAGTTGTATTAGTAGTAGTGGCAGTAATACTTACTTACTTACTGGCTTTTAAGGACCCGAAGGTTCATTGCCACCCTCACATAAGCCCGCCATTGGTCCCTATCCTGTGCAAGATTAATCCATTCTCCATCATCATATCCCACATCCCTCAAATCCATTTTAATATTATCTTCCCATATACGTCTCGGCCTCCCTAAAGGTCTTTTTCCCTCCGGTCTCCCAACTAACACTCTATATGCATTTCTGGATTCGCCCATATGTGCTACATGCCCTGCCCATCTCAAACGTCTGGATTTAATGTTCCTAATTATGTTAGGTGAAGAATACAATGCGTGCAGTTCTGCGTTGTGTAACTTTCTCCATTCTCCTGTAACTTCATCCCTCTTAGCCCCAAATATTTTCCTAAGCACCTTATTCTCAAACACCCTTAACCTATGTTCCTCTCTCAAAGTGAGAGTCCAAGTTTCACAACCATAAAGAACAACCGATAATATAACTGTTTTATAAATTCTAACTTTCACATTTTTTGACAGCAGACTGGATGATAAAAGCTTCTCAACCGAATAATAACAGGCATTTCCCATAATTATTCTGTGTTTAATTTCCTCCCGAGTATCATTTATATTTGTTATTGTTGCTCCAAAATATTTGAACTTCTCCACCTCTTCAAAAGATAAATTTCCAATTTTTATATTTCCATTTCGTACAATATTCTCGTCACGAGACATAATCATATAGTTTGTCTTTTCGGGATTTACTTCCAAACCTATCTCTTTACTTGCTTCAAGTAAAATTCCCGTGTTTTCTCTAATCGTTTGTGGATTTACTCCTAACATATTCCGGTCATCCGCATAGACAAGCAGCTGATGTAACCCGTTCAATTCCAAACCCTCTCTGTTATCCAGGACTTTTCTAATGGCATACTCTAGAGCAAAGTTAAAAAGTAAAGGTGATAGTGCATCTCCTTGCTTTAGCCCGCAGTGAATTGGAAACGCATCTGACAGAAACTGACCTATACGAACTCTGCTGTAAGTTTCACTGAGACACATTTTAATTAATCGAACTAGTTTCTTGGCATACCAAATTCAATAAGAATATCATATAAAACTTCTCTCTTAACCGAGTCATATGCCTTTTAATAACAGTAATAATAATAATAATAATAATAATAATAATAATAATAATAATAATAATAATAACAATAATAAACAACCATCACCAATTCGTTTTGTTCCCACTGAAGCATAAGTCTTTTCTGAAACGTCTCCATTTTGTCCTTCCTTTTGCCATTGCCTTCTGTTCTTTCCCTTGTCTTAGGCAATCTCTCCTACACCACTTTTCCAAGTCTACTTTTATCTCTCTGTTTTATAACGCATTGAAGATTCCAGTCAATGGTTCCTTGTGTTTTCATTATGTGTATGGCCAATGCACCAATTACAAACTGGACTATGTGCCCTTCTTTCGACAAATTACTCAATTGCATCACGTGCATTAAAATAGTTATATGCTTTACTAGAGCGGTATGTTGAAGTTTTCATGTTCGAGGAAAAGTTTGAAAAAGCGAAACCTAGTTGAGCTTTTTTAATTTCCGAGAATTGAAAGAAAACATACCGCTCGTGTATCGTACATTATTTTGTGCGAAGATCGTTTATTACATACCTGAAAGAGGAATTTCTAATTAGTTGCAATGAAATCTCCATTTTGGTTTCCGTTCAATGACGGCAATTTTGGAAAACAAAAATATCTATCTTCAACATTGTTGCTTTAAAATGTTTTCTGTGTTTACTATACTCCAGCAGGCCGTGATATACGTCTGTCTTTTTTTCCCCAGTCTATAAATGAGTCTGGAACTTAAAACAAATGGCTTCCTTAATGTTACTTGCATCACGAAATGCAGTAGAGTGGAGTTGTAGAGTTTACTTAATTTTTGCAAATATTTAAAAACAATAATTAACAGTGCAATTTAGGTGAAATTGCAGTGGTAAGTTTCCAATTTATAATTATTACCATACTGAACGTCTCTAAAAATAATATGTTAAAAGCCTAAAGCAGTAAAATCAATATGTCACTTAAGCGGTAAGAAGAGGGAAATTGTTATGTGTGTTCGGTTGGGAATACTGGATGTGGAATTTTAGACTTACCGCGGGTTGGTTTTGTGCGGAAACCAAGCAAATACCACGATCTCGCACAAATGGATTTGTAAGTGAACAAAAGACAAAAGACTTCAAGGAAACAACTTTGCTTATTTACAAATACTTAGCGTCAGTTTCGTATCAAATATTAGTTGTCGCAACGTTAAGTGGAGCACTTTGTATAGGCTAATGCAGTAGCCAGTCTGCGATGAGGCTCGTGTGGTCAGTCCGTGGTCGCAGACCCCACGCACTCACGTCAAATGCCGGAAGGGAAGCAGACCTAGCCCATCTTCCCAGTGCGTGTTGCAAAGGACTTCGGAAGATACTTCACACTGGTCAACATAAATTCTGACTACGTTTTAATAAAAAAAAAACAACTAGTTTTCTTTTTGCTGCATTATTACCCTCTCTATCGTAAATATCTAGACAACTGTGAATATTTATTGCTAAAAAATTCGGACGAGATAGAAACTAACCAAAAGGTAAAAAAAAAAAAAAAACTGGAAAAATACAGATAATACTGTGACAGCGACGTGAGATTCCAACTCACGACCAGCGTCCCGCGAGAGAGCATATCGCGCAGGCTTCACGGGGAAAGGGGAGGCTGCGCGCGCAGCTGCTACTTAACGCAGTGAATGTGGAACGACCTTCCCGACTATTCCAGAAATCCGTCGAAGTGGAAGACTCGCGAATTTTCGAGGCTACGTCGCTGTGGTTATAAATTACGGTCGCGAAGGAACGACAGCAGTTTGCAGAGTTTGCAGTTTTCAGTTATTCAGTCAGTGAGTAAGTCAGAGCAAGCAAGCCAGACTGTTGCCGGAGTTCGACTCGAGTGTGCGTCCGCATCTGCGTCAGCATCCGAAGGCCTGAGTTCGAGTGCAGTGGACCGCAGTTGGAGGGACCTGTAGTTCGAGTGCAGTGGACCGCAGTTGGAGGGAGAGTTCGAGTACAGTGAACTGTCTCTGAAGGTCTGTGGTTCGAGATACTGTGAACTCGAGTGACTGAGATAGAAGAACTGTGAACTGAGAACTGGTAGTTCTGATTTGTAAATAGTACTGTGTAAATATTAGTTAAGATTAACAGTTCATTGTTGTTCGTACTAGTCCAAGTAAATTGTCATTGTCGTCGGTGGAGTGCTATAACGAATACTGTGTTGAGTGAAAATCCAATTGTTGACGAGAGCGTTTAAGGCGAATTGTAGAAAGGAATTATTGTTGTGGCGAATAAATTACATTGTTGTAACTAATAAAATTCACAATACAATATAATATTTGTTTTATTCAGTCTTATGACAAATCAATTATTAAAACAATGACATATATTTCATAACATGTAGTCATTGAGTTTTATACAAAGTAAGTTACGAACGTTTTTGTCCATTCAGGCATCTTCAGGTTCTGTGTACAATATCTCATTATTAATCTGTATGATAATTACAATGACTATTTCGTTTATATGACGTCATTCCATTTTCTACCAATGAAGTGTAATGAAATTTTGAATTCAAACCAATCACAGTCAGACTTTGCGATAATTTCTGCAGCTAGATTTATCGCTATCAATTTATCGCATGGTCGTTCTTTTGTTCAGTCGTTGTCGCCAACTGTTTCCCCGTAAATTGATGATCATGAATACATTAAGATGCAACTACACGGTTAAACTTTTCTTTCAACTTTAAAGCAATGAAAGCAAGATTGATATTTAATATTAATATATTTACGCAGTGAAGGCCACGTTCAAAACGGCGCACCATGTAGACACAAAATACTTATGCATCTTAATTGAACGTACCTTTTAAACTTGATTCTATTCTTCCCAGATTGCACGCATACGCGATTGGAGTATTGAACTGTGTAGATGCAGCTTTAGTTCCGTTACACACTACAGCGAGAATGCGTTTGTCGAGCTACTAAAAATGTTTTCGTGTAGCCCTCATTGTAAGTAACGGTCGAAACAAGGCACAGCTGACATTGGTCCTGCTTCCACTGGTAAGCCTAACGTAACCTATAAAATTGTAACCTATAACATTTGTATTGAAATTAAACAATTAATAGACGTTCAAATTTACGTAACATCATCGCATGTCAAACTCAAAGATCTTGCATAATAATAATGTCTTTGATCAAACTGCCTTTCGTATGGCGTAATAAAATTCGTGTTTTAATTAGGCCTATCTATACAGAGATGGCTTCACTGTTAGCAACATGTCTCGCTGTGAATACATAAGCATTGTATATAGCTGTCCCCACTGTTACTGTTAAATTAAATTATGATTTCAGCAGATAATGAAAATGTATTTGTTATAATAATAAGAGAAAAGTGCAGTACATGTAATTAACAATGTTAAAAATGTATTTCGATTTTCGCAATTGGCATTACTGAATAATAACATCGAATTTCTTTATTGCAATAATCGATATTCACCTACGAGTATTTCAACTTCACAATGTCTGAATAGGTTAAGTATTCGTTAATATACAATTATTAACATTTTGTGATCGAAGTTTAGGGATATATTATTTAAATTTTTATTTTATTCACGAAATATCCTAATAAATGTAAATATCGAGGTCTGAGATTTCATTGCTTTAAAGATAAATCCACGAGCGAAGCGAGTGGATTTATCGGCAGATCTCAGACCTCTCGTGCCATTACTACAGATAGTCGATGAGATGAACTGTTTAAAATTGATCATGATATATATAAAATGTACAAACATATGCATAATTAAAATGTAATCATGTTACAAGGTCATAAAATTGTGAAAATTGAACACGTAGTGTTTAGCCATAGTATCTAAGACAACAAGGCCGCCTCGTGTCTTCATAAACACTACTTCAGATCATAATGATATATCAAACAGCCTGTGCAGTTGCCACGTTTTAATAAATACAATTCATCATTTTAATGGAATCTACAAAACAAGATCTACACTGAGTATTATGAAGTTTAAAATGTAAAACACTACGGGCCGTATTCATAGACATTCTTAGCTCGGGCTTCCGGTGGATGATCAGCGAACTAACGTTTTTCGTATTCATAAACCAGTGTTAGCGATATGATATGATATGAATCCTGTACAAGTAACCAGTCGATAGCCGGGGCTAGTTTAGCACGCTCATAGCGCGGGCTAGCGAAATGTCTATGAATAGCACCATACGTGTTCACAATTTTCACAGTTTTATGACCTTGTAACATGATTACATTTTAATTATGCATATGTTTGTACATTTTATATATATCATGATCAATTTTAAAAAATCGACTATCATTGTAATTATCATACAGATTAATAACGAGATATTGTACACAGAACCTAAAGATGCCTGAATAAATAAAATTTAATGCGCATTTATGATCTTGCCAGCTACTGTGACGTCATTTTAAGGTGCACAAGGATATGACGTGAACGTAAGAATTGGCTGAGTTACATAGGCCTACATCTTACTGAATTATCGTGTCCTGGAATTGTTTTTAAATTTGATCCCAAACATTTTTTTAACTAACCTCGAATTTAAATTGTTGCAGCAAAGAAATTTCTACATACAACAAATGAAGATTCAGCATCAATTAAACAAAAATTCAAATTTCACGATCATTCATCTGATACCTTCTTCTGTTCCGAACTCTTCTCCCGTTCACCATTCATTCCAGTGCATCCTTCAGTAGACAGTTTCTTCTCAGCCAGTGACCCAATCAATTCCTTTTCCTCTTCCTGATCGGTTTCAGCATCATTCTTTCTTCATCCACTCTTTCCAACACAGCTTCATTTCTTATTCTGTCTGTCCATTTCACACGCTCCATTCTTCTCCATATCCACATTTCAAATGCTTCTATTCCCTTCTCTTCACTTCGTCGTAATGTCCATGTTTCTGCCCCATGCAATGCCACACTCCTCACAAAGTACTTCACTAGTCTCTTCATTAGTTTTTTTTTTTCCAGAGGTCCGCAGAAGATGCTCCTTTTTCTATTAAAAGCTTCCTTTGCCATTGCTATCCTCCTTTTGACTTCCTGGCAGCAGCTCATGTTACTGCTTATAGTACACCCCAAGTATTTGAAGCTGTCCACTTTGTTCACTGCATAATCTAAATTCGCGCGTTTACCTTCTTTGTTTTTCTTCCGATAACCATGGTCTTCGTTTTGTTGGCATTTATCTTCATCCCATACTGCTCACAGCTGTCATTTAGCTCCAGTATCATATTCCTTAGTATCATTTCTCCTTCTGCTAACAAAGCCATATCATTAGCATATCTTATGTAGTACTTTATGTTCTTCTTCGTACTATCACCCCTCCCATGTTCTGAAAACAGTTATTCATTAAATCCTCCAAGTAGATGTTGAATTATGTATAGTGGGCGCCAGCGATTTCGGCAGATGGATTTAGCTAATGTGAACTCGAGAACGAGTTCCTCACCGCTGCAAGATCGGTTGTTATCTCTGTCGCAGTGGAATGGGTAGGACATAAGAGTGAACATGCACGCCTGAGTATTCTATTGGACTCTGGACAGTCACCTCCAAAAACTAAACAAATATTACACGTACTGGCAGACGTACTGTAAAATCATTGCGAACGAAAGTCGCTTGCGGCACGCTATAAATTGTCCACTCGGACTGTACTGTGGTCCATTTGTATGTTTCATAACAATGATACTAGCGGAGGAAAAAGTTATCGCCAACTCATTCATGAAGGACAACAAATAGCTCCTCAACTGGCACTGTCAGCAAGGTCATTCGCCAGAATCGGTGGTTCCAACTGTAGATGCCTAATATGGGTAAACATAGAGGAAAACCCGAACTGCGACCTTGTCCACCACAAGTGTCGCTAAGAAAAATCCGAGGCCTGATCGGAACTCGAAGCTGAAGGCTGAAGGTCTGACCACTCAGCCCCCACAAGATCTATCCCATTCATGAAAAGCTTCAACAAGCAAACACGATGTCAAAAATATCCGAACTATGTGGTTATTGACATTTAGTAATAATATGAAGCAGTTGGCAGCGGAATTTGCAAAATAGTGGGAAATCGTTCACGTCATACTTGAAATATCAGTTACAAAACCGATGTTGCATGGCATTGCATTGTAAAAATTCACCACCCCTCACTCCCCTCTCTCTTTTTGTGGCATCTTCAATAAATTCACACCGATGGAGCGCTGTGGCGTTCAGATAATGCTTATCGAATGGAAGCGACACCACTGCGGCTCATAAAGTTGCGAAATCAATCAGAGAACAAGATGTCGCTACATGTGCGAATCTCATTATTACGAGATGACACGTGGGGGCAGCACACAGCATGTCGATTGGATAGACTTGAACGTTTTTACCAATTATAGCTACATAACTTCATCTGTACACTGCTAGCAATACGAACTGAGCTGAAGAAGGCATAAGACAAGTCTGATTATTATTTTCTTTGGGGAGTTTGACCCTCATTCCGCGATCTGCTCCAGTTCTATTCCCGAATTTTACCGAAGAGATACTACTGGTGGACAAGCTGAGGAGTTTTCCCCGGGATCTCCCAGTTTTCGTTAACTTCACTCTATAGGCACTGTGGAATTCATCCTTAATTCCCATCATTTAATCTCACTAAAAAGACATGCACAGAATGATGTACGAACTACGTGATACCGTCGACAACAGGGGATGTCACCACACACTGGAGAAAGAATGTACAGTGCGTAAACTATTGAACATAACCTCAAAATAATTTTGACACGTCACTCTAAAGACACGATGTGACCATTGAGAAGGTTATACAGGGTAAACAGAAAAAAAAAAAGAATATCATTAATTTTAGTGGGTTTTTCTTTGAGATATTTCAAACAAAAAGTTTATTACAATATTGCTCGTTGTTGCTTCCTGTCGAGAAAAAATTGTTTTATTTGAAACATTTCACAGCATATTTTGGGAAAGCTATTGATTTAATTCCCAATATGCTCAGTCAATTTAAGAGAGCAGTGTATTATGATAATAAATGATTGACAGAATTTTAGTCATGGACACTGAGGAAAGCAGATAAAAGCAGAATAACGGCTTGTGAAATGGGATTCATGCGGGCTATACTAAATGGGATCTGAAAAGAAATTGTCAAGTTTTAAAGGAACTGAAAACTCAATCAGTTTCAGATTACATTGTTCAATATCAGTCTAATTGGAAACTTCATTTGGAAAGAATGAGTAATAGTAGACTCCCAAAGGCAATTTATGATTATGCACCACGTGGCCAAAGATCTGTGGATCGCCTTGCTAAGAGATGGCGTGAAAATTTTATGCGAGACCGTAACAGGCCTTGTGGTCTAACACTTGTCAGTCAGGAGAGGAAAAAGAATAATTTTAGTTTTGCCTTTTAAATATGCAACAATTTTATCTGAACAAATGTAACTTTTAGTTCTAAAAAGGAATTTCAAAATATTACATTTGTTCGGATCAAATATCTGCACATATAAAGTACAAAACTAAAATTATTTCAATAATTTATTATCATAATATATTTACTGAACATATTGGGAATTAAATCAATGGCTTTCCCAAAACACGCTATGAAATGTTTCATGTAAAACAATTTTTATCTGGAAAAGGAAGCAAAAACGAGCAAAACTATATTAAACTTTCTTGTTTGAAAACGGCCTAGGTAGCGCAGTCGGTATATCGCTGGCCTTCTGTGCTCGAGGTTGCGGGCTCGATCCTGGCCTAGGTCGATGGCATTTAAGTGTGTTTAAATGCGACAGGGTCATGTCAGTAAATTTAGTGGCATGTAAAAGAACTCCTGTGGGACAAAATTCCGGCGACGCTGATATAACCTCTGCAGTTACCAGCGTCGTTAAATAAACCATAATTTATTTCTTGTTTGAAATATGTCAAAGAATAATCCCCTGAAGTTAATGAAATCACGGTTCACCTGTATACTTAATACGTAACAGTTTCGTACAGTATACAACACTTTTTACTGGATAATTAAGAAAGAAACATCATTAGCAAGACTTGTTTGTGGCTTGTGGATTATCCCTACCCCTGAATTTCAGTCCTGAGAGTGTGAGTCCTTAAATTAAAAATGGCTGTCATAACAAATGTTCTAAGGGGCGAAAGTCTCCGAAATTTCGAGTATCGCCTATAAACATCAATATATTTTTTTAAGAATAAAACAAAAAATTATATTTTTCGTGGAAAATAGCAATATTTCACTTCAGGTACCCTTTATTATTGTATCTCCAATGGGGTCAGCCCTATTTTACATATATATGTTAGGGCTATAGTTTTACACAAAAAGATAAGCATAAAGAGAAATGGAAAAGAAAATTAAATTAGCTTACGCGATGTAAACAAAACATAAACAATCCGTAAATTAGGCACTGCGATTGCAAAACAAATATCAGTTATCAATTTGAAACATACAAAAACATTAACAACACACATACGTAACACTTCTATAACACAAATATGCAGCTTTCCGTACCATACATAATAAATTAATACACAATAGTCACACAAACACAATCAAACTATAATTACGACATTGCGACGACATCAAGCATCCCATAACTGTTAAACTAAACACATAACAAATCAAGCATCCGTTGCAACACATACACTTCAACATAGTAACCACACTTTTAAAAGTTACAAATTTGGCTCCAGGAAGAATAAATAGGACACTGTTACTAAATACTGTTATTTTCTACAAGGTCTTAAATACATCTGTAATAAATCTGTGAAATTCCTTTAAGCAACATTGCTTCAGAAGAACTTTTGTTAATGGTGGTGAGAAAGTTGTATCGCACATGCTAAGATGGGTTTCTAGCCTGCATCTCTTGCGTTCTTGTAGCGGGCACTGAATAACAGGTGGTCGACTGTTTGTGTGGGGTGTTTACAGGGACATGAAGAGCCGTTTGGGTTGTCAATTTTGAAACGTTCAAAATATGAATTAAACTTTCCGTGTCCAGTCATAAATTGCGTGGATATGCAAGATGGTTCATAATTTTTTACGGTTAGTCTAGCTTTAACTGTGGGAAAATATAGTGATTTTGTGATTTAACATTTGTACTATTTAACCACATTTTAACCAGGTACTCTTAAAAACGAGAAGTATGAAAACAGAAGTGAAAAGAAATATAAACATCTGATTTCAAACCCTAAACATCATTACAATCCCAACCATGTTCACAATAACAATCACGAACAGCATAAATGTTTCACGCTATAATAGAGATTCAACGAGTCCCCGTTACTTACTTTTTTAATGAAAGAAAGCCTTGAGTAAAATAAACAACCAGTTCTAACGACTCAAACGAGAAAAGGAACTCATTTACTCGTCTTTATTCTCCTCTTCCTCCCCTCGCCTCTCTGTCATCTGATGACAATGGATATTCTCAAATATTTTCAGGAATGTATAAAAAAAAAAAAAACTTTTGTGCGAGATCGTGCGTATTTGCTTGTTTTCCGCACAGAACCAAAACGCGGTAAGTGTGAAATACCACATTCAGTATTCCCGACGTAACACACATAACAATTTCCCTCTTCTTACCGATGCGCGACATTCATTTTACTGCTTTAGGCTTTTAACATATTATTTTTAGAGACGTTTAACATAGTAATAATTATAAATTGGAAACATTTTTTAAATATTTGCAAAAATTAAGTAAAATCTACTACTCCACGAAACTTATTGCATTCCTGATACAAAAACATTAAGGAAGCCGTGAAAAATCAACAAGATTCCAGATGCCGATGTTATTACTGCAATATGTTATATAAATAATATTGTTAAAATATTAAAATGAAAAATAAATCATTACATAACCTTCGTTTGTTTTAAGTTCGCATTTATAGACTGGGGGAAAAAAAAGACAGACGTATATCATGGCCTGCTGAAGTATAGTAAACACAGAAAACATTTTAAAGCAACAATGTTGAAGATAGATATTTTTGTTTTCCAAATTTGCCGTCATTGAACAGAAACCAAGATGGAGATTTCATTGCAACTAATTAGAAATTCTCTTTCATGTATGTAATAAACGATCTTCGCACAAAAGAATGTCGATACACGAGCGGTATGTTTTTTTCAATTCGGAAATTAAAAATCTCAACTACGTTTCGCTTTTTCAAACTTTTCCTCGTTTTAGAAAACGTCAACATACCGCTCTTGTAACGCATATTACTATTTCTATCAATTTCTTCATAGATTTGATATTATACAGTACAGAGTTGTCAAAATGTTGCAGAGAGTAAAGATGAATTCCCTTTCATTCGAACAAAGATGTCATTCAACGTCCGGAACAATAATAGCTGCAGTTAACGGACAAACAAAATTAAATCGGAGCATCGAGGAAATTACGGTTAACAGTAGCCCTGCGTCACTGATTGGTTTCCAGCGCACGCTCGGAGCATCTGTCGTGAAACAAAACTCTTTTCCACTATGCGAAAATAAAACTCGATTATCCTTGATACTATGATTGGACTGACCTTTTAGACCTGAATTTCCGACTACAATTTTGTTCAGGAAATCACATATAAACTTCGACGCTTTCACATTGTTTGTGGGATATTACAGCGAGGCAGATGTCACTGAAGCGGCTTTGCTACTGTCGCGTTTTAACTCGCTTCCAATTGCAGCTGATGCGAAGCGATGCGTTTACATTTGGACTAGCAACGGACTGCGTTCTTAAAACATTTGGGACGACATAACTGACGAAGAGCACCAATACAGAATGCATGGAATAATAATAATAATAATAATAATAATATTAATAATGGACTTAAATTAATAAAAATAATAATTTAATAATAAAATTAATAATAATAACGAAAATAAAATGATAATGATATTCCATGATAATGATAATAAAATAATAATAAAAAATAATAATCTAATAAAATTAATAATAATAATTACAATAATAATAATAATAATAATAAAATAATAATAAAATAACGATTATTAATGATAATGATAATAATGATAATGATAATAAAATAATAAAATTAATAATAATTAATAATAATAATAATAAAATAATAATATTATTTTATTTTATTGATAATGATAATAATCAATAAATTTAATAATAAAATAATAATTAAAATAATTATTTAATGATAATGATAATAATAATAAAATTATAGGATAATAATAATAAAATAATAATAATAATAATAATTTAATAATGATAATGATAATAATGATAATGATAATAATAATAAAATAATAATAATAATAAGAAAATAATAATAATAATAATGATAATGATAATATTGATAATCCATAAAATAATGTTAATAAAATAATAATAATACTTAAAATAAGAAAATTAATAAAATAATAATAATAAAATAATAATAATAATAATAATAATAATAATAATAGTAAATTCTCTTTGTCTGTGAAACAGAAAGACCAACAGATTTCCACCTATCATTACAACAAGATTTGCTTTGAGGCCTAAAATGCAACACTGTTAAAATTTATCGAGTTTTAACCAATCAAAAGAACTATCAACTAACAAATCTTGCCGCATATTTATCTTGTCGCGCACCTGATGTTCAAATGTTAAATATATATTTTTTTGTTTTTAACGAACAGTGGGCCGTGATATTGTGATGGATTTTATAAAAATGTAAAAATTAAATATCTTAATTTATAATATAACTAGCCGTACCCGTACGCTCCGCTGCACCCGTTAGAAATAAATATAAAGTAATTATATAATTAAAATAGGACGTTTGATCCAGGGAACATTCGTGTTTGATAGAAGGATAAATCGTTTAATATGTTACTTAATTTAAATTGCATCCAAAAATTAAAATGCGATCATTTTGATCCAGAGACACTCATTTGCAATGACAATTCCTTTAAAATTAATTTTATTACATGCAACCATAGTTTAATGAAATTGATATCATTTAGATTTAATGTATATATTTTATTTTACTTGTTATAGGTTTCCATGAATTATGCTAATTTAATTTTAACCTTTGTTTTCTACGTATTCAGTAAATGGCGCTGGCCCACTATAGTTCGAACCCTTCAAATAACTTATATTATAAAATATTACATATTATATTATATTATATTATATTATATTATATTATATTATATAGTTACTGTAATTATAGCATTATGTCCATCTAGAGAAACTACACTTTCCAATGGTGAAATAATAATTAATTATACAAATCGGTTAATTTAGCTTCCGATATTACTTCATACAAACACAGAAACATTATCTGTAGGCTATCTTTCATAGTTTTCGATTGTTGCTGTCCAAGGCCCCTTATAAACGAAGTAATTTGTTTTTTAATTCATTACACGGCCTTAGATGGCAGTTATTTTAATTTTAAAACTCATTTATCTAATTAAATATCAGTCCTATCAAAATTTTTCAAAGAATAGAACTTATCGCAAATTATTTTTAAAGAAACTTTTGTTATGTAACGTGTTTCACAAAAATCAATAATAAGCGAGATATTTCGATTTATTTAATTCAGGCCCCCTTATAACCCCCTTTTAAATAATGTATTTTGAATGCTATATAGCCTCAAATCTAAGTTACAACGAACATAATTTATATTCTAATTTTCATCGAAATCCGATCATCCATTATCGCGTGAAAAGGTAACAAACATACAGACAGACAGACAGACAGACAGACAGACATACAAACAAAAATTTCAAAAAAGCGATTTTCGGTTTCAGGGTGGTTAATTGTATTGGTATGACCAATTATTTTTTGAAAATCGAAAATTACCAGAAAAATTTCGGCTACAGATTTATTATTAGTATAGATTAAATTACATAATTCTGATTGTTGTCTTATACAGTGTAAATGTCCGATTATTAAAGAGTCCTCTGAAGTTAAGTATTTAGGCATAATTTTCGATAATCATTTAAAATGGAACCAACACATTAATTATCTTTGTGATAAATTACGTAAAATAGTATATTATTTTATTTTATTGAGGAATTACTTGTCAATAAGTTTATTACGTACAATATATTTAACTTTATTTCAATCGGTAATATTGTGTATGGAATTATAGGATGGGGTAGCTCATTTAAATCCAATTTTAATCCACTTTATTTATTACAGAAGAAAATAATTAAAATATGTCTTCATAAACCTATTGATTTTCCATCTCAAAATTTGTTTCTAGACTTTAATGTACTTAACGTAAGACAAATTTATTATATTGTATTAATAAAATTCATACATAAAAATCGAAATAATTTTTAATTGTATTCTCATAGTTATGAAACAAGAGGTATGAATTCATTAAGATTGTTTGAACGAAAATACAACACTGTTACAGTATTTAATCATAGTAGTAATTTAGGCCCAAGAATATATAACAAATTTATATTTAAATATCCTAATCTTGTCAATTCTAATAGTTCTAGTATTAAATTTAAAAAGTTATGTATGGATTTTATAAAAATTGAAAAAATTGTAAATTTAAATTTATATACTATAATTGCACAGTAGACATAAGACAAATTGTATTGTATAATTATTAATTTCAATTCAGGAATCCGCCCCTGAGCACGAGTTCTACCCTTTCAGGGGCGAGCTAAAGTTTTTCTGTATATATTATATTTTATGTTACAATTATTAGGAAAATAATAAATAAATAAATAAATAAATAATTAATAATAATAATAATAATAATAATAATAATAATCGTAAAAATCCTTTGTCTATAGACAGCAGAACTAGACCAACAGATTTCCACCTATCTATTACAGCAGCCATTTCGCTCATGCAGGCCTACCAATGCACTAATAGAGTTTAAAAATTATTCAGTTTTAACTAATCAAAAGCCAACTATCAACTGCAACAATCTTGCCGCATCTGATAACTTGTCGCGCACCTGATGTTCAGATGTTAAATATTTTCGTTGCTCCCTTAACAATACAGTGGGCCGTGATATTGCGTGATGGCCGCGCTAACAAATGTAAGTAGTGTACTAAATATCTTAATTTATAACATAATTTGTTTCTGTATATTACGAATTTTTTATTAATATATTCGCGAAATAGTCTTGTTCAAATATCACAAGTGTTCCAGTCTTGTCGATAATTCACTAAATGAAAGTATCTAGTCCAAAATAAAATGCTATAACCTCAAATATTTGTGTAATGTTGCTGTTTCACTAATCATAATTTCTACAGCTACTGTCAGATGTTTATCCTAGTGATGGAGGAAATAAATCAAATACCGATATATTGATATTGCAATATATTGCAAACCTAATTTCGATAAACGATATATACCGCAGAAAATATATCGATATATCGAACAATTATCGATATATTGCTATTCCGTAAGCAAATTGCATCTTCAGGTGTACATTTATTGTGTTACAATAAAATTACTTAAATTTTAATATTCCTTTTACCATTGAAATTAACATCATAACAGTCAAAAGCATAAATATGTAAAATTGTAACAATAAACAATACATTTTCAATACCATATGATTAGGTCCTAACCTAAATTAAAATTATGGTTAAATGATATAGTGGGAAGGAGTTAGTGAATTACATTTGATATTTGGAACATGATTCAATTATTCTAATGTTATATAGGATTCAATCCAGGACACAGATATAAGGCTCTTTTCTACCTAACCTCATCATTTTTAAATGTAAGTAAACAGAACTTGCAATTATTTTTATTAAGTAAACCGTTAGAATATTACAAGTTTTAACAAACTTCACAGTTGATTCGATACAATTATAGTAAGATTGCAAGTTTTACATTGCAAACAACAATATGATGATTATAGGGGTAGCGCCATCTCTTATCGGAGTTTGTAGTTATTTTATTATTATTGATAATGATAATAATTCCATAAAAAATCTATAAATTTCTGAGAAAACCGATATATTATACGATATATTGAATCAAAATTTCTATATCGATATATCGAAACGAAAATATCGGTATTTCGTAAAAACCGATATATCGTTCACATCTCTAGTTTATCCATGAATTCCATATTGCAGGAGGCCAAGGATATGCCGGCCAATGAAATATATTGTTAGAAACTTAAATATTTTATTAAATTAATAGTAATATAATTATGACAGATTTATTTTATTTATTTATTTATTATTATTATTTTTGTTATTATTATTCAAGAAATAGACTTATTCAAATATCACGCGAATTCTCATCTCCTTGGATAATTTATTATCGACAAAATGTGATAACCACCCAAGATAATGACTTCCTGTAATATTTCAGTCGAAAGGTTTGCTAAAAGATTTCATATGTTGTCATTATACTCGTAATATAGTTTGAGAATTCTATTCTGAACAGGCATTCTTGTATTGCTTCATCTTGTAAAAGTATGTTATTCTATCCTCACGTAAATATCGACGTTTTAGCTGTGTCACATCTACTACAAACGTCAGTGACATAGTTTGAGGGAAGAGCGTAATCTTGTCAATATATGTGACATCACTTCTACCGCCACGAGGCGACGCGACGTCGGAAACAGTCGTCATCTAGACTCGTGAGCAAAACCAGCGTGTTCTACCATGCATCTACCTCGTACACTGCTGCAAAAGAAATGCCGAGTCGAAGTCGCTATCGATTTGAAATATTATCGTGTTACGAGGACTTTGCTTAGTAAACAATAAAAACAGAGATACACAAAAGGCATTACATTCAGAAAATTTTTTGTTAATACAATATGAAACGTAACTGGCCGTATATATCGATTGTAACAATGACAGCATCCATGGATAATAAGGAAGGCTTTGGAATACCATATAAACTGCAGTTTCACTATTTTCGTGTAGTATTCTTATTAATGTTGTAAAATAAAAGTATATGAATAATTTAAAATCAATTCATATTGAATAATAACGTGAACATGTTGTAAAAGTCGTATTTATACATGTTTTTAAAAAACTAATCTCAGGAAAATAGCTTTCCATCTCGCCATGTTTGTTAAGGTCCTCGGAAAGCGATATAGGCCTAATTTCGTATCGGCATTTCTTTTGCAGCCCATGTACCATGCAATACAAGTATTCATTCGAGTCGTTTCTTGAAAGCATTACTGGCATTACCTTATTCCACGTATTCCTTTATTGTAGTGACCGAACTATGAATGAAATTCAAGATATCATTCGAATTTCCAGAGATTTTACTTCTTTCGCGCTTGCTGAAAGCTAATTCAGTCATCCCACAAAAAATTATTTTATAAATTATTTTAGAAGGATATATATATTGTTTCAATTTTTAATCACGATTTAATAACATTATTTTCAAACTATCGAGAGCATTCAGATCTGAAACATTATTGGCACATTTAATATCTTCATTATGTATTGTCAACACGTTAAAATCTCCAAGATCTTCCATTTATTCTACAGTTCGTTAATGTTACAGAGAAGAAAGCAAACATAAGAGCATCTTAACCTCAAAACCACACACCCAGTTACCAATTTTCTTGTTATTGCAAACAATATAGGCTGCAATAAAATATTAATTGACTTACTGAAATACTAAACTGTCTCCAAATGTATTATTGCACCATCTCATCATTACAAATATTCCGTCAGATGGCAGTAGTGTGTTATGATGAGCTGTTTTCTTGTTACCAGTTGTGCCAACTATACAATCTTCATTGAACTATATAGACGATTACTAGTCAAGAAGGCTTTGTTGATTCAGTTCCATTTTTATTAAAACAGTTGCATTCCATTTCAATCTATTAAACAATCTCTGATATCGTGACTATCCATAATATCATTTGCAGAAGCTATAACATAACCTAAATAATATAAACAAGATAAATGATAGAAAAGTTTTAATTAAGGATGATGAAATAAACGTGAACCATTTTAAAAGGTACAATTATTGCAAGTACAATGTTGACAAACAAAGAAATAAATGCTAGGGAAGTGATAAAAATTGTAGATAAGCAGCCATGATTGGTCCAAACACGTCGTTGCGTACCGTTTTGTTGGTCAAAAGTAGTATGACGTAGTAACAGTGTAATAGTTTCAATAATCTAGTTTGGAACTGGTATTTCAATGTTTTATAATACAGGAAGCTAAGGAATATATTCTGTATCAATTCAATAAGTTGGATGAACGTTGTTCTTGTAGCATATTCCAACTTGCTTCTAACTAAATTATTATAAAGTAAAATAAAAATAGAAGATTGCGTGAATAATTTCCAATTTCGAGTTACAAATCTCAGTTATTTTAAGCATAATTAATAACTGCAGTAATGCGGGGTTTGAAATGACCACCCTTAGTTGATGCTGAACGTCGTGAAATTGTTTCGTAATCAGACAAATGCGAGGATGCCCTAGCTAGCTGCCTGCACCAGCGTTCATTAAATGATTAATTGTAATTAACAGCAATCGTGATGCTCACCGACCAGCTGCGCCCAGTCTAAACACACCTGTACTTCAAGATAACATATGGGATGAATGAGCGCCGGGAAAACAACCCAGGACCGTTAGCAATGTACACGAACCTTCTACCACAATAGACGACGTTTTCCATAAGTAAAATTGGGGATATAATAGTTGAAGGACTGGAGTATTTTTTGTCAAAGAATTCCACACTGCGCATGCTCCGAGTCAAAAGCTTTGGTTCACACGATAACGATATATGTGTATCAGTTTCGCGTTTCTGTTTGAATAGGCCTATTACATAATATCTATGCTGAGGAGGAATTAAAATATGAAAGACTGCTTACTTATTTACTTACTTACAGGAACCCGGAGGTTCATTGCCGCCCTCACATAAGCCCGCCAGCGGTCCCTATCCTGAGCAAGATTAATCCATTCTCTATCATCATATCCCACCTCCCTCAAATCCATTTTAATATTATCTTCCCATCTATGTCTCGGCCTCCCCAAAGGTCTTTTTCCCTCCGGCCTCCCAACTAATACTATATGCATTTCTGGATTCGCCCATACGTGCTACATGCCCTCCCATCTCAAACGTCTGGATTTAATGTTCCTAATTACGTCAGGTGAAGAATACAATGCGTGCAGTTCTGTGTTGTGTAATTTTGTCCATTCTCCTGTAACTTCATCCCTCTTAGCCCCAAATATTTTCCTAAGCACCTTATTCTCAAACACCCTTAATCTCTGTTCCCCTCTCAAAGTGAGAGTCAAAGTTTCACAACCGTACAGAACAACCGGTAATATAACTGTTTTATAAATTCTAACTTTAAGATTTTTTTTACAGAAGACTGGATGATAAAAGTTTCTCAACCGAACAATAACAGGCATTTCTCATATTTATTCTGCGTTTAATTTCCTCCCGAGTATCATTTATATTTGTTACTGTTGCTCCCAGATATTTGAATTTTTCCACCTCTTCAACGGATAAATCTCCAATTTTTATATTCCCATTTCGTACAATATTCTGGTCACGAGACATAATCATATACTTTGTCTTTTCGGGATTTACTTCCAAACCGATCGCTCTACTTGCTTCAAGTAAAATTCCCGTGTCTTCCCTAATCGTTTGTAGTTTTTCTCCTAACATATTCACGTCATCCACGTAGACAAGCAGCTGATGTAACCCGTTCAATTCCAAACCCTCTCTGTTATCCTGAACTTTCCTAATGGCATACATGAAAGATTGCTATTTAAAATAAATAATTCGAATATGGAAACGTAAAAGTGCAATAGGACTACTTTTTGAAGAAAACAAATCTGAAATACGGAAAACAGCCGGATGAATTCTACCATGTTATAAAAAATATGTAGACTAGAATCTTCGACCTCGCTAAAAACCACGCACAGAACTGACGCTTGATTTCTGTTTCGTTATTTCGTGAGAGACTGTGCAACTTTTACATATATTTGGGAAAATAATTAGACCTAAGCGCGGTTTCGTAAGATCGAGGATCAGTCACAGGTTAGGTTTGCTTTGTTAAGGCTTTCGATATATGTACCTTGCATATACACTTTGTGCGAGATCGTGCGTATTTGCTTGTTTTCCGCACAGAACCAATACGCGGTAAGTGTGAAATACCACATTCAGTATTCCCAACGTAACACACATAACAATTTCCCTCTTCTTAGCTTAAGCGCGACATTCATTTTACTGCTTTAGGCTTTTAACATATTATTTTAGAGACGTTTAACATAGTAATAATTATAAATTGGAAACTTACCACTGCAATTTCACCTAAATTGCAATGTTAATTATTGTTTTTAAATATTTGCAAAAATTAAGTAAAGTCTACTACTCCACGAAACTTATTGTATTCCTGATACAAGTAACATTAAGGAAGCCGTGAAAAAATCAACAAGATTCCAGATGCCGATGTTATTACTGCAATATGTTATATAAATAATATTGTTAAAATATTAAAATGAAAAATAAATCATTACATAACCTTACCGTTTGTTTTAAGTTCGCATTTATAGACTGGGGGAAAAAAAAGACAGACGTATATCACGGCCTGCTGGAGTATAGTAAACACAGAAAACATTTTACAGCAACAATGTTGAAGAAAGATATTTTGGTGTTCCGAAGTTGGCGTCATTAAACGGAAACCAACATTTGAGTGCACACTAACTCTGTGTGACTTTAAATTGTGGTTTTCTGTTACGTACAGTGACGTGTATTATGCAAATTATGCTTTCAGGAATGACTCCCTGTAAAGTTAATTTGAATAATTTCGAGGGAAAAATTGTTCCGGGGCCGGGTATCGAACCCGGGACCTTTGGTTAAACGTACCAACGCTCTCCCACTGAGCCCACTTTGAGGTCTGTGGATATAGAGGGAAAAATTGGATCGGTGTCGGGTAGAGTCCCCGGGTAGCTCAGTGGGAGAGCGTTGGTACGTTTAACCAAAGGTCTCGGGTTCGATACCCGGCCCCGGAACAATTTTTCCCTCGAAATTATTCAAGCTCAAATTATGTTTATATAAAAAAATAAAAAATAAAATAAAACCTAACGTTATAAATACACCCGTTTCAAATTACTTTATAATATTAATCTGTGTTCCTAAGTGTTATGGTCCATTAAGATTATTTAGTGTATTTACATCTTTCCACTATTATTCCCTTTTATGCTACTTCAATTTACTGTATTAACTCACTCATACTAGGCCTCTATTGCATGCATGTTGAATTCGGTAATATCAATTAATGTTCCAAAGAAACATTCGCTGTGAAATAAATTAAAAAAATGTCACGTTGTATTTCTGATGGTGTGAAATAACAATACATTATATTTTATTACTTCCAATGCATATACCAAACTCTCCTATTTCCGCTCGCTTGTGTAGAGGGCAGCACGTCGACTTTTCCTCCACATCAGCTTTCATTTATTTCAGAATGGAAGACAGAAATGTTCGTGAGGAGATAATAGTAGGCCTAGTCTGTGAGAACGGAGTTAGTACAAATATCGGGAATCGAACTTCGATGCTCGGGTTAGCTCTCTTAGGTCCAGTTGTACGATCATGTAATAAATCGTGAAATAACCTAACTACAGAATAAATGGAGTATCGTGTTGTATGACGTTCGTTTATTTCAAGATTATCATTCCATTACATTGTTAGCAGAATTGGAAAAGAGGTTGGCAATATTTTTAGATGGTGTTTTGTTTATAAAGTACATTCACAACATCAATAATTGTTGAAATATTCTTGAACATATCACCTTTTGTCTACGAAGTTTATTATAAATAATAAGTAAATCAAAAGGAATTAGAAATCAAAACAACAAGATAGAATTCATTAAGCTAGTTGAGATACTGAATGACTACTGGGTGTTCAGTTCAAAATGTGTCATGGCTCGCTGTATGTCGTCATGTGGCTAGCGGATGAGCCTAGAGAATTCAGTCTTCCTACACTTCCGCATAGGCGTATTACCTATATGCCAGAGAAATTGCCTAGCAAGTACGGCGTTCATTCTGAAGAGTACTTACCGATATGTACTGTCAAGCCGGGTAGTGGCAGGAATATGAACTGTTTGGAAACATGTACTGAGGTGAGTTTTTTTCTTACTGTCGGGATATGGGGAGAGGGTTAAGACGATTACTTACGTATTTGTCGACATTAACTTCGACGGTCAACATGGACACGGAGCATTTGATTTGTGTTGTGGAATGTTACCGTACGCAACCGATGATAACAAATACCCTGCGTACGACTTGCCGGCGCAAAACACAGTTCGAAAGAGGTTATGGTAGCACACAGACCGTACAGACCGCCATCTGTTGCTACGACATTCAAGTTATACCGTACACGTTCTCAAGTTCAGATTGAACGCCTTGATTAATAGGCAACTTCTCTGACATAAAAGCTGAAACTCGCTTCAAATCGCTGACTCACAACAGTAACGTCATGACACACTTTGAAATGAACACCCAGTATAAGAAGATACTAGAAAACGAAAACTGACGCCGTTCTAAACAAAAGGAAAGAGCATGGGAGTTTATAGCTATGTTATTTAATGTTGAGATTAATGCCTACAGGAATGCAGAACGTAAAACTGGCATAATATTGTCATACATTTGTTTAAAATTTAAATTTAATTATTTAAAAAACTACCATTTCCTTTCAAAGATGAAGTTAGCTATTTTTATCTGTCTACCATATGTTCAAAATCATCACTGTTTAATTCCAGAAAGCTGAAAACAATGTCCTTTGTACAGTATAAATCTTGCCAGAAATCCTTCGTTAGGATCATTTCATAGATCAGGTCTATGTCTTATTTTCCTTTCATTCTTTTTTTTTCCCCGCGTTATGAAAAATGCATTATATAGCAATTCATCATCACTATCAGAAAGATTCATGTCTAATGCTGCTACCATTTTATAATTAATTTTCTAGATAACAATTTAACAGCGACTGAAAGCATGAAATAGCTTATTCGGAAGATATCTTCCGGATAATGCACTATTCCGAGTTTGTACAACACATTTCTCGCGTAACCATGGAAATAATTTTAACATGATTTTATCCGTGTTCGTATAACTGAGCCTTAGAGTTCTCCTACCGGCTACTGTCAATTGTCGTCTTCCTTTCTGTACTAGTGAAGACAAAACTTGCGGCTGCAAGTTACTTTACTGTAACCTCTTGTGAACCGCGCGCTACATCAGCATTGTAACGTACTCGATGACGACAGGTGGACGACATGTATGATTAGACTTTCTATTCTGGAATCCGGCGCGCGATGGTCGTACTGCTACCCCATTGTTATATTTAGATGGGGACACGAATGCGTGGGGACAAGGAACACGATCGTACGCAACTGCGAGCATTATGCACGTCGACAACAATAACACCTCAAGTCTGCGGCGAGTGCGTGGGAACAAAGATTCGTGCCGGGTGTATCTGCTGCCCCCACGTGTGTCCCGTGATTGGTCGACGGAGGGGAGGGGGGCGTGGCGAGCTACAGGTGGCTGTGGAGCCGACTATAACTTTGACCCAGTGTGGGGTCAACCTTTGCGAGATCAGCGTCTTTTGATTCGTAACGCTCGGCAGCAGTATTTCACGCATCCGCTCCTCCGCCCTGTCTTCCCGCTCGTCAGATTACCAGGTACGTGTTCAGTGGATACGAAATGCCTTGCACAAGCTTTGCGCGTCTCCAAACAATTGCGTTTCTTTAGTGTTGATCATTTTGTTCAATTGTTAGTCAAGTGAAATCAATACGCAGCCAAGAAGATGACGAACTTTTGTTTCCTAGATTGTACACAAAATGCATCCATTATCTATACTAATAATAAATTTATTTTATTTTATTTTATTGGGTTATTTTACGACGCTGTATCAACATCTAAGTTATTTAGCGTCTGAATGAAATGAAGGTGATAATGCCGGTGAAATGAGTCCGGGGTCCAGCACCGAAAGTTACCCAGCATTTGCTCGTATTGGGTTGAGGGAAAACCCCGGAAAAAACCTCAACCAGGTAACCCGGGCCACCTGCTTTCTCGGCCAGACGCGCTGACCGTTACCCCACAGGTGTGGACACTAACTAATAATAAATCTGTAGCCGAAATTTTTCTGGTAATTTTCGATTTTCCAAAAATAATTGGTCCTAACATATATAATTAACCACCCTGAAACCGAAAATCGCTTTTTTGACATTTTTGTTTGTATGTCTGTCTGTCTGTCTGTCTGTCTGGATGGCTGAACCGATTTCGATGAAAATTGGAATATAAATTAAGTTCGTTGTAACTTAGTTTTTAGGCTATATGGCATTCAAAATAAGGGGGGGTTATAAGGGGGCCTGAATTAAATAAATCGAAATATCTCGCTTATTATTGATTTTTGTGAAAAATGTTACATAACAAAATTTCTTTAAAAATCATTTCCGATAAGTTTTATTCTTCGAAAAATTTTGATAGGACTGATATTTAATGAGAAAAAAATGAATTTTAAAATTAAAATAACTGCCATCTAAGGCCGTATAATGAAATAAAAAACAAATCAATTCGTCTATAAGGGGCCTAGGACAACAATCGAAAGCTATGAAATATAGCCTACGGAGAATGCTTCTGTGTTTGTATGAAGTAATATCAGAAGCTAAATTAATCGATTTGTATAATTAATTATTATTTCATCATTGGAAAGTGTAGTTTCTCTAGATGGACATAATGCTATAATGTTATTACAGTAACTTCTGAGTGAATCGAGGACAGGTAAGATTAAAATAGCTTCTTATGCACAGAAGACTTGATAGGCTATTCTGTATATTTGTTTCCTGTATTTCCTAAAATAATTTTTATGACCAAATGAGTGCTCTGGATCAAAATGATCGCATTTTATTTTTTCTTAATTCAATTTAAATTAAGTAACATAATAAACGATTTATCCTTCTATCAAACATGAATGTTCCCTGGATCAAATGTCCCATTTTAATTATGTAATTACTTTATATTTATTTCTAACGAGTGCAGCGGAGCGCACGGGTACGGCTAGTAAATTATAAAAATTAGACACCGATAATCTACTCGTATATATAATTTGAACTGGTTATGGAAATTACGGGAAAACGACTGAACGGATTTTAATAAATGACCCCTCATTTTGAAGCTGGAACCCAAAGTTTTTCAGAAAAATAGTAGTTTTCAGTGAAATATCAATTTTCCTACATTATTTTCCTATTTTCCAAAATCCATCTTTCTTCAGTTTTGAGAACTAATTGCATTTCAGCTCGGCCGTGATTTCAGTATAAAACAAAACACTCACTACAATAAGCAATAGCTATTACACGAAGGCCATGACCTGCAGGATTGCTGACATATTTAAAGTTCAAATTCAATTAGTTATTAAGAACTTGAAAACTCGCTAATTTACAGGTCTGATTCTGCGGTGTTTAATTTTCTGAGTACATCTGTGTATTGGATATTGAAATCTACAAAACTTGAAGTGGTTTGATTACATTATTACCATTAGCAATTAAATTTCATTATAGTTAATGCCATGATGTAATTATTTTTCATTAATTATACATATTAATGCTATACTGATGATATGAAAGTGAAACGTTTTGGGGTTACATAAGTAGATGTAGAGAATGTTTTAAATTAGATCTTCATTTCTATAATTTACTGAGTGGCGTGTATACAGTATATATAACTACAAAACTTTCGTAAGATAATAATATTGTTATTAAAATTCAAATATTTTTATAGTTATTAATCAAGTGGGATTGGGTCTTTTTCATATACTTAATGGCGGTGTGGTGTAGATATTTATATGCGTCATTCTTTTCAGTATTGGCTCGAGAGAGCACACAAAAATTGCAGTTCCTAAGGAAAGACGGTATTACTTACTGATGAAATAAGAGACCTACAAAATTTTGTATTCTCTCGATCATTTCAGCAAGATCTCTTAGCAGGATAAAATGATTTTACCCTCTACATTTCAATCTCTACATGCAGCAGCTATACCAAAATGCTATGTCTATTGTTCGAAAGCATAGCAAACCTGACTTTTACAATCCACTATGACCTGAAATAGCTACTGCTTTACTCCCACATGAAAAACTCACTGATCCCACTTTCATTGTTACTTGCGTTTTCACGTTGAAACTCAAGAGACATAGGATACATAGGTTCAAGAAAAAGTATTGGACATAAAAACCATTCGGAGGGAGTACGTTTCATTATTATGGAAGCAAATAACTTTCAAAATGTCTGGTATTTTTCATTGAAAATAAATCTGAAAAATTTTTATTTGAACGTATAATGAACTTAGTTTGCAGCATTTGCTGCACAAGCGACTAGTTAATTTATAAACTACTTGGTTTAATTTTAAATTTAAAAATCTTTCTCTACTTGGCGATGTTGCCAAAGACAAAGAATGTTTAACAATATCAATTAAAATATCGCATACAGCGCTTCTTTCTGTCGGAACGCGTTCGGTACCTTTTTGTTAGATAGGTCATCACGGAACCGAGAAATGTGTCAATAATTATATTAACATAATTTTTCTTTGAACTCTGCTTAAGACTTGAAAGCCTTAAAGTTGGACGAAAACAAGTTTAGAAACGACAGAATTCCCGCGCACTGGACAATTAACCATCTCCCCGTTCTCCACAAAGAGTTGCAATATCCACAAGTCACTGTTACATTATATACAACGTGTTAGCAGGAAAATTTTTACGCTATGTGTGAAACTAATTATGCACAAATTTGCATAAAACAACTTTACAAATAGCGATCGTAATCAGTCTTAACTTTGTTTGTTTCCTCGGAATAATAATAATAATAATAATAATAATAATAATGTTAATTAATAATAATAATAATAAAATGATTGATTTGGCTAAAAGGGATAAGTTACAGGAGAATGGAGAAAGTTACACAACACAGAGCTGCATGCATTGTATTTTCACCTGACATAATTAGGAACATTAAATATAGACGTTTGAGATGAGTAGGACATTTATCAGGTATTTCCGAATCCAGAAATGCATAAAGTATTAGTTGGGAGGCCGGAGGGAAAAAGACCTTTGGGGAGGCGAGACGTAGATGGGAGGATAATATTAAAATGGATTTGAGGCAGGGGCGTATTTTGCGGGCTAGGCTACGGCGGTAGCCCAAGGAAATTACAAAAGAAAAAGTTTATAATATAACATAATGTAATAATTTTGTATTATTAGTTTTACCATAGTAATTAAAATTAAAGTAATTGTTAGATATATTTTGTGTAATAAAGGGTCAGCGGTAGCCCAAACCCTTTAACCAGTATACGCCACTGATTTTGAGGGAGGTGGGATATGATGATAGAGAATGGATTAATCTTGTTCAGGATAGGGACCAATGGCGGGCTTATGTGATGGCGGCAATGAACCTCCGGGTTCCGTAGTAAGTAATAATAATAATTTTAATAATAATATTAATTTAATAATAATTTTAATAATAATAATTTGGGGCTAAGAGAGATGAAGTTACAGGAGAATGGAGAAAGTTACACAACAAGAACTGCACGCATTGTATTTTCAACCTGACATTATTATTGAACATTAAATCCAGACTTTTTGAGATGAAAGGACATGTAGCACGTTGGGAGAATCCAGAAATGCATATAGAGTATTAGTTTTTTTTTAAAAAGACCTTTGGGGAGGCCGAGACGTAGATGGGAAGATAATATTAAAATGGATTTAAGGGAGGTGGGATATGATGATAGAGAATGGATTAATCTTGCTCAGGATAGGGACCGCTGGCGGGCATTATGTGAGGGCGGCAATGAACCTCCGGGTTCCGTAGTGTAAAAGATAATAATAATAATAATAATAATAATAATAATAATAATAATAATAATAATAATCAGATTAATTGAAGTTATGAATGTAAATTTCAGCAGCCCAATTTTGTTACTTTTAACTTTATTACAATTACCGGCGTGGCTAGTCGGCTAAGGCGCTTGCCTGCCGGTTCGAGTTGCATCAGGCGCAGGTTCGATTCTCACTTCATTAAAATATAAATTAGGTTTATCCATTTCCCCAACCGTAAGGCAAATGTCAGGTAATATATAATCATCGGCCTCATCTCGCCAAATATCATCTCGCTTCGCCAATTCCATCGACGCTAAATAAACTCGTAACTGATGCCGCGTCGTTAAATAATCAACTAAAAAATATGTAGGGGAGAGTCGGGTAGTATCGGACATGCGTTTTTTCATCTACCACCATATGGTACTACCTGAATGACATGGTTACGTTTCTCTCTGCGACATCACAGAAACGTAACCATGTCAATCAGGTACTATCATCGTGTGGTAGATGAAAGAAACTCACTGTCCGATATTACCTGATGTCCGATACTACCCGAGACTCCCCTATGTACTACACGCTTTGCTGGTTGAGTGGAAGAAAAGGCCTTGCGGCCTTAACTGTGTCAGCTAAAATAAATTATTATTATTATTATTATTATTATTATTATTATTATTATTATTATTAAAACTATGATACCCAAAATTAAAAAGAAAGTAGGCATCTAATCTACTCTCAAAACTAAATAAAAGGAAAATATTCTTAATCTACTAAAAGTAAAATAAAGTATAGTAATTATTAATACAATAATAAAAACAAAAAAATAACAATATAAATACAGTAAAAAGTTTAAAGAAAAGGTCATGATACAATGTAAACAATACGTCAATACAAATGAGAATATATATAACACATAAAAAGACAGAAATACATAAGAGTAATAAATGGTAAACAGTAAGCCATTATGAGTGAGACATAATGTAGAGAGACACCAAACAGTAATAATGAAATATAATAAAATACGGAGAATACAATAAACACATTTTTAGGTACATAAAAGAAAATGGAACATTAAGATAAGTTGGTACCACGAGTTCTCAAAATAGACTTACTTGTAGTTTTATAATAATAATAATAATAATAATAATAATAATAATAATAATAATAATAATAATAATAATAATAATTTTATTTATTTATTTTATTTATTATTAATATTTGGATGGAACAACAGCCAGAGGCCAATTATAGTTCAGCACAATACACAAACAGAAGATACAAAGGTGCAAAACAAAAATAAATAATATCATAAATAACAAAAACATACATGAATACAATTGAGTACAAACAGTAAAAACTAATAATCAAAACGAAACTAAACCTTAAAAGGATCTAAATTGCGCCCATGCAAATTGGCATATTTTATGCATCTACAGACTGGAGAAAGTGATTTTGAATTTCCGTTATAAAAATTTTTTTGAAATCTTAAACCTTTGTAGGAATACGAAGGCTGATATTGTTTATGATAGACTCACAATCAATATCTTGATAACTTTCAAAAATTGATAATCAAGATTTAGACGTCTAGCATAAAGGCTACAACAGTTAAAATATTTACAGGTAATATCATAGTTAAAGTCAGTGGAATTGGGTATATATCGAAAAGCACATAGGAAATAAATTTTCTTTGAATATTTTCCAATTTCGAATCGGTTGAAGTAATGGAATTCCAGGCTACAGATGCATATTCAAGTTTAGAGCGAACCAAAGTAAAGTTAGATAGTAGTATAATAATAATAATAATAATAATAATAATAATAATGATTTATTTAACTTGGCAGGGTTAAGGCCATACGGCCTTCTCTACCACTCAACCAGGAGTAAAACCTGCGTTACAGAAAACACTACAAATTTACAAAGTACACTACAATAGTTCTAGTTCTAGTTCTAATAGTTCTGTGTGAGAAATCTTCCTAAAAAGTCCATCTTTATTGATTCAAACGTGTGAAAACGTTTTAATCCTATCAAAAGTACACTAATCCTCTTTAAAAATAAGAACTCAGCCTGGACTTTGAACAATTCGCAATAGAAGTACAATTAACTAATTAAACATATAATAATTTCTCTTACCAGAATGTCCCTCAGTCTAATCAAACCAGATTGTCTCATTTGTCACTTTATTCCACGAATACAGAAATTTCCAAGAAAAATAAGAATCTGAGGACTCTTGAAACGATTGTTATTATATTTTTTATTTAAAATAGAGACTTTTTTTTACCAAAATTATATTTGATGTGCATCATTCCCTGAAAAATTACTAGCTGATAGTCAATACGAACAAAATATGTCCAAAAGTTTAAAATAAATCGAAGACGGACAGGCACACGGTAGATCTAAAACCACTTTTTCACTATCGGTGATATTAGGAACATATATTTTCGAAAAAAAAAAATTTTCAAAATAAATTTTTGCGCGTTACAGAGGCCTCCATTCCCTCCATACTGTATGCAAAGATAAAGTAAAAAGCTGATACTTCTCTGACCTCAACTATGATGGTACTTATTTACTTACTTACTGGCTTTTAAGAAACCCGAAGGTTCATTGCCGCCCTCACATAAGCCCGCCAGCGGTCCCTATCCTGTGCAAGATTAATCCAGTCTCTATCATCATACCCCACCTCCCTCAAATCCATTTTAATATTATCCTCCCATCTACGTCTAGCCTCCCTAAAGGTCTTTTTCCTCCGGTCTCCCAACTAAACTCTATATGCATTTCTGGATTCGCCCATACGTGATACATGCCCTGCCCATCTCAAACGTCTGGATTTAATGTTCCTAATTATGTCAGGTGAAGAATACAATGCGTGCAGTTCTGTGTTGTGTAACTTTCTCCATTCTCCTGTAACTTCATCCCGCTTAACAAATATTTTCCTATAGCACCTTATTCTCAAACACCCTGAAATGTTCCTCTCTCAGAGTCAGAGTCCAAGTTTCACAACCATACAGAAGAACCGGTAATAGGCCTATAACTGTTTTATAAATTCTAACTTTCAGATTTTTGGACAGCAGACTGGATGATAAAAGCTTCTCAAGAATAATAAGCATTTCCCATATTTATTCTGCGTTTAATTTCGTCCCGATTGTCATTTATATTTTTACTGTTTCCAAGATATTTGAATTTTTTTTCGAAGGATAAATCTCCAATTTTTATATTTCCATTTGTACAATATTCTGGCCACGAGACATAATCATATACTTTGTCTTTTCGGGATTTACTTCCAAACCGATCGCTCTACTTGCTTCAAGTAAAATTTCCGTGTTTTCCTAATCGTTTGTGTATTTTCTCCTAACATATTCACGTCATCCGCATAGACAAGAAGCTGATGTAACCCGTTCAATTCCAAACCCTGCCTGTTATCCTGAACTTTCCTAATGGCATATTCTAGAGCGAAAAAAAAAGGTGAAAATGCATCTCCTGCTTTAGCCCGCAGTGAATTGGAAAAGCATCAGATAGAAACTGACCTATACGGACTCTGCTGTATGTTTCACTGAGAACATTTTAATTAATCGAACTAGTTTCTTGGGAATACAAATTCAATAAGAATATCATATAATACTTCAACTATGATGGTAACATTAATTAAATGTAAGATGTCATTATGGTTTTGTTTAGTTTAATTCTAACTTGAAGTACAGTAAAATTCATATTATAAAAACTAAATAATGCTGAGGACGCCCACCACAGTTCACCAAATACACGATGTATTAATGTCCTATTATTTCGCACACGTCGAGTCAAGGCTTTCATATGGTATTTGTTTTTGGGGATCTGGAACCATGCTGAATGATATATTTATCGCTCAAAAGCGTATTGTCAGATGCAAAGCGGGCGTTGACAGTAGGACCTCTTGTAGGGAACATTTTTTACAATATAATATTCTTACTGTTTGTGGTTTATATATTTTTAATGTTTTACAACTAATTTATAAAAATCTGTCTGAATTTCACCAAAATTGTGACTTCCATACCTACGATACTCTTAACAAAAATAGTTTAACTATTCCAGCACACCATCTTACAAACACTAGTAGAACCTACGATTTGGTATCAAAATCTGCAATAGTTTGCCTGATGATATCAAATATACAAAACATGCTCTCAAATTTAGGAATTATATAAAAACGAAATTAATAAAATTGTGTCCTACAATCTTGAGGATGCACGCATGGACCCTCGAAATGAATAATGTTTTTTTTATATTTGACTTATTTTAAATTAAATTGTAATTGTATATACCTGACCATCTCTATGCACATATTATGCCTTCGACAATAAAGTTCTATCTATCTACAATTGCCTTTTTCACTTTAAATATAATAATAAATTAAATTAATAGACAGAATAAAACAATATAGAAACGACTGAAACAACATATACAAAGAATGGAAGTAGACCACCAAAACTGATGATGAACTATAACCCAATAGGTAGAAGAAATGTTGGTAGACCGAAAACAAGATGAGCTCAACAGTGTTAAAAAAATGAGACCGGAACGAGCCTTATAAAGCTTAACATGATGCTGATGATGATGAATAAATTTAATAACGGATGTTCAGTATTTAATCACATGGTTTCGTTTCGTCTGTTCTAATAGCCACAAGTAAAAATCATGACCATCAAGAAAATGATAGATATTTTCTCGTTCGGTAGACTATACGTTTTACGCATTTCTTCAACAATTCGGTTCCTTTATGATGTTGCGAATTATATTATTGTTCATAATTTATTTTTAATGTGACTTATGGTAACGAGGTAGTGTAAATCTACTATAGGCCTAAAATACAGCAACTCACATTTTGCTTTGTATCTCACCAACTTTTAAAACTATCCATCTGAAATTTTTAAGACAGATCCTTGATCAAGCAAAAGTAGCCTATAATTGTTTTACGAAAGTTGGATCGCCATTTTATTTTGTGAAAAAAAGAAGTCTACAATGCGTACTGATCATGCAGATGTAGTTAATTAAAAAACTGATATTTGAATAACAATACATATTTTAATTATAACAAATGCCAAACGAGTAATATGTTGCGAAAATTTTAATCCACAACCCTTATAAATAAGAAACAATTTAAATATCACAATTACAGGGATCCTATGAATGTCCCGTTACTTTTATTTTTATTGATCTTATGAATGCCAATGGCTGCTTTTAGTGGACATAACTCCCTTATTCGCCAGAAAGGAAAAATATTTAAAATACAGGCTTAGAAAAGAAAAGGCAGTTACTGTCTCTTTTATTCGCATATGATATGGTAAAGTACGAGAGCAAATCGCATTATTTCCTACGGACCTGTATCAGTCAGTAAAGAGATGCTGGATGTTTATATCACGAGATCGTTCCTGGTTCACTTTTCAGAGAAGCCTGATTCTAAGGAAACAGGAAGGCAAAAAATGAGAACGTTATACAAATACATAACTCAGCTTTTCATTATCTTACACAGTGCTTGAAATTTCTGCCATAAAACTTAATTAAAAACGTGCCCTACATCTTTGCTAACATCGGTCGGAGAAAAATCACAGTTCTCAAAGAGGAGTCATTCCATTACAACAATAATGATGCTGAGATATTACAACACGAGAGCGTTTTTGTTAGTGAAGTAACGGTGCATCATCTTTCTTCGTGTCGGGGATTTGGGGGTTTTTATCGAGGCGATTTAGTACACAAAGAACGAAATAAATACATCTAATATGAATTTTATACTCCTAGATGTTTAAATCAGACTTCAAACTTGGCAGACAAATAGAATAAGTAACTAAAAAAAAAAAACATAGCAGCGAACTTGTTTTTCTTATAAATTTCAATGCTAGAAACATATTTTTAACATAATGCAGTAGATTGTTCTTTATCTTGCTTCATATCTAATGCAAAGAACAATAATTTTCACTATTTAATCCACAGATTTTATTTCGCCATTTTTCGAAGTTTGGAATTACTTACTTACTGGCTTTTAAGCAACCCAGAGGTTCATTGCCGCCCTCACATAAGCCCGCCATTGGTCCCTATACTGAGCAAGATTAATCCAGTCTCTACCATTATATCCCACCTCCCTCAAATCCATTTTAATATTATCCTCCCATCTACGTCTCGGCCTCCTCAAAGGTATTTTTCCCTCTGGCCTCCCAACTAACACTCTATAGGCATTTCTGGATTCGCCCATACGTGCTACATGCCCTGCCCATCTCAAACGTCTGGATTTAATGTTCCTAATTATGTCAGGTGAAGAATACAATGCGTGCAGTTCTGTGTTGTGTAACTTTCTCCATTCTCCTGTAACTTCATCCCTCTTAGCCCCTAATATTTTCCTGAGAACCTTATTCTCAAACACCCTTAACTTATGTTCCTCTCTCAAAGTGAGAGTCCAACGTTTCAAAACCAAATAATAATAATAATAATAATAATAATAATAATAATAATAATAATAATAATAATAACAATAATAATAATATCAATGAATGTAACGTAGTTTTAGGAAGAATAATAACTTTTTAAAGTAATGAACATTTATTTAGTAACATTAGTCCTTTAGGTTCAAGATTAGTAGTATTGAAGTGCGAGCCATCTTTGAATCATCATAATATTGTTTTAAGTATGCAATAGTTGAACAACCTCAGTGACAGAGCGGCAACTTCATCATCACTATCGCTTTGCGTGTAGTCGCGGTAAGATATTAAGGGGCTGCATCTCTTCATTGGGACGGCATCAGCTGGTTCGCTAATCTACGGTTAGACCAATTATAATTATGTACAGTATATGTGCACTAAGGATCAAAGATATCTGACCCTACTAATCGATAATGATCGATAATTTGTTGGTGTAAGTGTAGCTTCTTTAGTAATTACTTCTATGGATAGATGGCGAAGATAGTAGTCAGTGTTGCCAATCGTACACAAATATACCCGAATTATAGAATTATATTTTTCATCCCATTCTACTGATTGTAAAACAACACTGGGTTTAACTGTAAACCGCTGATATAGTCAATTATGATGATTTATGCTTAATCTATATAATCATTTTCCGTAACACTTTTTTTAACTGCTCCAATAATGGTGCCACCTGTTGAGAACTAGCGGAACTCTTTCAAAGTTTGTCATTTTTTTATATCTTCGGATCTGACTTATCCCGTGGTTGGAAACTTCTCTTACACGATCATAAAATATATTATATATCTTTGAACGTCAATGTACAAGAATTACAGCCTTCGTTTTCTTTATTTCTAATAGACAAGTCATTTCTGCTTAGGATTACGGATTTCCTTCTATTGTATCATTAGAACTTCGTTTGATTTTTCCCTTCACTAAGGACCCTCTACTAATGCCGTCTCGTTTTTTAGTCGTATTGATAACTAAACTACATATTCTATCCCCACCCCTACCGTGCACATGTGGTGTGACTCGTCTGTATTTTGTATTCCGGGTTTCAGTGGTGTTCATGCTAGAGTAGTAGATACTTACTTACTTACTTATTGGCTTTTAAGGAACCCGGAGGTTCATTGCTGCCCTCACGTAAGCCCGCCATTGGTCCCTATCCTGTGCAAGATTAATCCAGCCTCTATCATCATATCCCACCTCCCTCAAATCCATTTTAATATTATTTTCCCATCTACGTCTCGGCCTCCCCAAAGGTCTATTTCCTCCGGCCTCCCAACTAACACTCTATATGCATTTCTGGATTCGCCCATACGTGCTACATGCCCTGTCCATCTCAAACGTCTGGATTTAATGTTCCTAATTATGTCAGGTGAAGAATACAATGCCTGCAGTTCTGCGTTGTGTAACATTCTCCATTCTCCTGTAACTTTATCACTCTTAGCCCCAAATATTTTCCTAAGAACCTTATTCTCAAAACCCTTAATCTCTGTTTCTCTCTCAAAGTGAGAGTCCAAGTTTCACAGCCATACAGAACAACCGGTAATATAACTGTGCTATAAATTCTAACTTTCAGATTTTTTGATAGCAGATTAGAAGACAAAAGCTTCTCAACCGAATAATAATACGCATTTCCCATATTTATTCTGCGTTTAATTTCCTCCCGAGTATCATTTATATTTGTTGCTGTTGCTCCAAGATATTTAAATTTTTCCATCTCTTCGAACAATAAATAGCAATTTTTATAGTTCCATTTCGTACAATATTCTGGACACGAGACATAATCATATACTTAGTATTTTCGGGATTTACTTCCCAACCCTATTTCTTTACTTGCTTCAAGTAAAATTTCCGCGTTTTCCCTAGTCCTTTGTGGATTTTCTCCTAACATATTCACGTCATCCGCATAGACAAGCAGCTGATGTAACTCGTTCAATTCCAAACCCTCTCTGTTATCCTGAACTTTCCTAATGGCATATTCTAGAGCGAAGTTAAAAAGTAGAGTAGTAGCTACAGAATTAAAACTGATTTGCGATGTTTTCCAACATTTCAGAGATGCAGCGGTACGCCACTCCTCAGAGGAATGGCTATCTGTGTGTCTTGTATTCATACTTACTGGCATAGCATGGGGTGAAGTACCAAATGTAAACACAACATCAAAACGTGACGGCATTAATGGAATAGATTATACTGGTCCTGCTTATTTTTCAATAAGAATAAAAATAGCCTATGGAATCCCATGAAGGTAAATAAAGAGGTACAAAGCTACTCAGAGTTACGTTACTTGATGAGTTAGTCCACGTGACTCTGATGTCAAGTAAATCATCTCCAAATATTTGTTTTCATACATGACAGCATCATGTCTTCGCTTCAGGCTGGTAATCTGTTTCGTTCTATTGATAGAAATAAAAATGAGATCACAAAAAGATACATAATTTATTATTATTATTATTATTATTATTATTATTATTATTATTATTATTATTATTATTATTATTATAGAACTTTATAAGTTTTGAATTTTTTTACTTTGATTACACAATGTAATCTCATTTGAGAATTAACTCAATTATCAAAATTGTCTAAAATTTTGAGACTACCACAATTGCCCAAATATCTATTCTTACGCTTTCCCAGTGGTGTCTTTCATTAAATGACATTTTTCTTCAGGCTCTCTTACAATTTTCCAATCCATCCCAGCCTTTTCAATTTAATTCTAGTCATGATATCGGGCTAATTGTACAAATAATAAACTTATTTATTCTCGCCCACGCCGAAATGTAGTAATTATACAACTGGTAGCAGTCCTTTAATGCATGTCATTAAAGTACACCTATTCATTAAAGTACACCTACTCATTAAAGTACAGGTCTTCAGCCAATGACAAATCAGCTTTGTACCGTTATATCGATTACTCTCGGATATGCAATCGACAGACAATTAGCGAAAAGTCACGGAGGCTGGAAATCCAATACTGTCGCAGAAGGTTATGTTCTGTTACTATAATAATTAGCGTTAATTGTAAATAATATTCAAATAAATTCAATTTGTCATCTCGTTTTTCAATTCTGAATCAATTTCCAGGTTATATCAGACTAATGTTCATCTTATTCTCTGTCAAGGTCAATGACATTCGGCCTCGGAAAAAATCAATACTTTCGCGTCTGCGCACATCTCATAATTCAGGCAGTTCGCACATAACCATAAGAAGACCTAATTTTGAATAATTTCAAGTTAGAAATATGGTCGAGCATAAAAAGTCGTATGAAACTTGCCTATAATGGTAATTAAGACGCTCGTATGAAAATTATGAAACTCGCTTGCGCTCGTTTTATAAACAAACATACTTGCGTCTTAATTACTACCATTATAGGCTCGTTGCATAATGTACTATTATGTGTCTGTCCCCTTTGTTACATTATTTTGTTACGGTAGGTGCGTGATTTCTGTTGCTCATTGACCAAAGCTTTAAATGTTACTTCAGCAGAACTATGTTAAGTTTTAAGACACATTATATCGAACTTCATTGCCAACAATTCGATATTACATAAGTATAATTTACCGCAGATAAAGAAAATTCCCAGACCAATGAGAGAGACATTACGTAAGTCTTTAACACTACAGAATAAAAATGTCAAAATCACAAAACCAGGTTTACTACCACTTAGTTTTATCTCAGAACACAGGAAAATAACTCATTATAACTTTTCTTTGTGATGCTGTCCCAAGTCATTCTCGTCACGGAAATTACAACAAACCAGCAATTCGTATCAAAGCAGAAACAGCTTCATGGCCAATGGTCAGCGAAGTTAAAGGTAGCAGAACGAGTTTTCAGAAATGTGTATAATGCGAAGTTAACAAAGCAACTCAAGTTAGGAGTTGTGTACAAAGTTACTAAAGTCTGCAATAAAACTTAGGAAGCCCTTTTATACAAGTTGTAACAGTCTCTACGTTTAAATAAATAACTCAGTCGTACTAACTTATATGTACAATTTCATGAAAGAAATAAAGTATGTACTTGTTGTCCGGCTGAAGTCAGTTAAAGGAGAGGACGGTATTTTTTAAAACTTTTTTCCTATTTGGTGTAAAATATTAATTTTTTGTATGTAGAGAGCTCATAGCTGTGGAAACTCAACCAAAAATAAAAATTAGAAAAGAAATTATTTGGGGGCCCAGATTTGAAAAAATATATATCCAATGCAAGATTTTACTAAAACCGATATATCTAAACCATTTTTAAATGTAGATTCATCCAGTTTTTTGCAATGTACTTGCAAAAGGATGCTCTACAAACTGTCTGTAACAGAATTTTGATATTAGTCCCTACGTTTGTAAAATAAACAATTAAAATTTAATAAAAATTTTCTTTTTTCCTTTCTTGCAAACAAACAGACGTATTTTTAAAATGAAATCAATTAAAAAAATTCTGTTACAGAGAAAAGTTTCCTAATAGTCTAAAGAATGTGTGTTCTAAATTTCATGCATGTATCTTTAATAGTTCAGAAATTATATCCATTTTTGTCTGGCAATGTAGCAAAAAAAATGAAGTTACTGGGAACCGATAAAAGTGGGCGTGTGATTTAAAAATCCATAGCGTAGGAAGTTTAAAAATGACGTCTCAACATCCGATAAGGGTACAAATACCCACAAAATGTTATGCAATGCATTCCACACACATAAAAGGGTATTTTAAAGAAAAAAAAGTTTTGAAAATTTAATTTACCGGAAACAACAATAAAAGTGGGCGAGTGATTTAAAAATCCACAACGCAGGAAACTTAAAAATGGCGACTCAACATCCGATAAGGGCACAAATATCCACAAAATGTTATGCTATGCACTCCACACATATCAGAGGGTATTTAAAAGATTTTTTTTTTAATTTACTCTTTTTCACCAAAAAATACCATCCTCTCCCCTTAAGCGAAACTATCTGAAAATTTCTGGACATGTCGATAGAATGTAGATAGAGCATTTTTATAAATTTTAGATTTTCATGTTAAAAAGCCATTACTAATTCAGTAAATCGGTACACATTAAGCTACAGCAAACAATTCTGTTACCTTAAGAAATAAAACAATACTAGTGGCTTGTGCAGCAAATGCTGCAAACTAAGTTCATTAGGCATTCAAATAAACATTTTTCAGATTTATTTTCAATGAAGAATACCAGACATTCTGAAAGTTATTTGCTTCCATAACAATGAAACATTCTCTCGAGCCAATACTGAAGAGAACCACGCATATAAATATCTACACCACACCGCCATTAAATATAAGAAAAAGACCCAACCCCACTTGATTAATAACTGTAAAAATATGATTTTTAATAATATTAATATCTTACGTAAGTTTTATAGCTTTCAGTAACATATAGAGGAGAAGGTGGAAATATGGGCTAGGATGGTAATATGGGCTACCTCGTTTTTTACTATATATGGTGTTGTTACCTAGCTAAAAAGCTCTAAAAGTACATCTCGTGTCCATCAGTTTGCGTGCACAAAGAGACAAACCAGTTGCCTTTGTGGTGTGGATGTCGTGTGTCCTTTGTGTTTTTCATCAATTTCAAAGTTTTTGCAGGTATATAGGTTCAATTTTATTGAAAGAAATATATTTCATGTTTATAAATCACGCTTGATGTGTTACACTGACGAAGAATAGCTCTATCACATGGCATAAGAGTAATATTTATTTAGGACAACAATTGCCATACATAATCTTAGAAACCTTCATGAGTCGATGCTGCTAATATGGGCTACCGCTATGTGTCAAATATGGGATAGGTAATCCATATTACCAACACATTAACACGTCCCGTATTTTCACTATCGTTATTTGTTATAGAATATTGCCATTGATGTGACACATGTTTCCTACGTATGTTTCTTTGTTTTTTCCAATTTTATTTTCAAATTTTTGTGGTAGCCCATATTTAGACCCTACTACCTGTAGAGGACCAGTTCGTCTTACTTTCAAAAAGTAATTATATGCAAATATCTATTGCAACTATTGACCTTTAACACTGCAAAAATTGTATACGAATAATTACTCTGTATGTCAATAAAGATTTCCAAGCAGTATGCCACACCATTTTCCATTATTACGAGGAAAATAAAATGGTAGCCCATATTTCCACCTTCTCCTCTACTATATAGCCGCCACTCAGTAAAATATAGAAATCAAAATCTAATTTAAGTTATTCTCTACATCTACTTATATAACCCCAAAACGTTTCACTTTCATATCATCAATATAACATTAATATGTATAATTAATTAAACATAGTCACATTATGGCATTAACTACAATAATATTTCATTTCTAATGGTAATGTCATCAAACCACCTCAAGTTTTGTAGTTTTTAATATCCAATACACAGCTGTACCCAGAAAATTACACGCCACAGAATCGAACCTGTAAATTATTTTAATAAGTTAAGTTTTTAATAACCAATTTCATTTGAGCTCTAAATATGTCAGCATTCTTGCAGATCATGGCCTTCGTGTGATATTGTTTACTGTAGTGTGTGTTTTGTTTTATTCTGATATGCAACACGGCCGACTTGATGCTCGTGAAGGTAACATCAAGTCGGCAGTGAATGCAATTAGCTAGTTCTCAAAACTGACGAGAGATGGATTTTGGAAAATAGGAAAATTATGTTGAAAAATTGACATTTCACTGAAAACTACTATTTTTCCGAAAAACTTTGAGTTCCAAGCTTCAAAATGAGGGGCAATTTATTAGAATCCGTTCAGCCGTTTTCTCGTAATTTCCATTACCAGTTCAAATTATATATATAGATATATATATATATATATATATATATATATATATATATATATATATAGATGCTTCATATTATATTACCTACCATTGAATCTGCAAGTATGGATTGACACAAAACGCTTTATTTAAATATATAAGAAGGCGATTTGAAGGGTTCAGAGCCATAGTGGTCCAAGCGCCATTTATTAAAAACGGAGAAAGCAAGGGTTAAAGTTAAGTGAATACCATAGTTCAATGAAGATTGACATATCATTTAGTTTTAATGTGTATACTTTATATTACTTGCTATATGTTTCCATTGAATAATGGTAATAACTTCAGTTTAACCATTGTTTTCCACGGTTTTAGTAAATGGCGCAATGGTTCTGAACCCTTCATTTACTAAACTGTTATATAACGCCATTTCCCATCCCTCCATGTTTTAGACCGCTTAGAGCCATAGCTATCTTTCCCATTTTTTATATTTTCATTTTATTTTATTTTGCTAATACTTTTAACATAAATATAGTGCACATAAAATTTTAGCTCACCCCTGAAAAAGTAGAACTCGTGCTCAGGGGCAGATTAATATAGCAATAGTTTAGAATGTATTATACATTATGTGAGGGGAAAAAATAATATATTATGTAATTAACTAATTAAATATACAACATGGACCATTCACTCCGGAAATCTGCAGGGTTATTTCACTTCCATCCTGTATTGTATGTATATGTATATATATATATATTTATTTATTTATTCTCATATCTACATATTTGTACATAAGGTAATATGATTTTTATTATGTCATACTCATTTAATGCAGGGCTTAAGCTAAAAAATAAATAATTGTCGCAAAAATGCACAAATGAAAATCATTAGACATAGGTATGTTTAGAATCAATTACTGCTGAATTTACATCATATTAAAATACGTCATTTTATGGGCACTCTAAACACTGAAATTCTTTACTAGTAGCCCTTCAAGATTTATTGTTAGCAGAGTGCTAACTCTTTTTACTGAAAGGCGGTTTCTAATTCCAGTTTTTACAAGATTCATGCAACTAAATCCTCGCTCACAATTTACAGTATGCGATGGAATTATATAAATCAATTAGAAGAAATTGTTCACGTAACTTACATGAATTGCACCAACTCTTTGAAATCAATTCCTGAACATCTATTGCTCAATACCTTTTTGAACATTGTCCATGCCATTAGCTTTTCATTTAAATTCAGATTAGTTCAAACACATCTCTGATTTCATTATCTTGATTACGATCTTCGTTTGTGAAGTCAAATGTGGTTGTCGCATTTTTGCACATTTATATTCAAAGTCTGTTGCATTTTTAGAAGTCGAGTAGCAAAATTCGACTGTGGTTTAAACCTAATTTTAATGTAATATATGTGTTTTATGTCATATATATATATATATATATATATTTTATGTAATGTCTGTGCATCTTTTAAGTAATACATCTGCTTTACTTAGTAATATGCTCAGTGTGTAACTTTAAGTAAGTTTTTAAGTATTTATATACTGTAGAATATGCATGATTTAATTACAGCTCTAATATACCCAAGAGTAAAATAGGGTTCAATAAAATTGGATATTCAATAATAACTAGTGGCTTGTGCAGCAAATTATGCAAACTAAGTCCATTAGACGTTCAAATAAACGTTTTTCAGATTTATTTTCAATGAAGAATACCAGATATTCTGAAAGTTATTTGCTTCCATAATAATGAAACATACTCCCTCTGAATGTTTTTTTTATGCCAAATACTTTTTCTTGAACCTATCCATCTTTAGTTTTTGAGTTTCAACGCGAAAACGCAAGTATCAATGTCAGGACGATCAGTGGGTTTTTCATGTGGGAGTAGACTAAAGCAACAGCTATTTCAGGTCATTGCGGATTGTAGGCGAAAGTTAAAAAAAATTCCAGGTTTACTATGCTTTGGAACAACAGACATAGCATCTTGGTATAGCTGCTGCATGTAGAGCTTGAAATGTAGAGAGTAAAATCATTTTATCCTGCTAAGAAATCTTGCTGAAATGATCGGGAGACTACAAAATTTTCTAGGCCTCTTATTTCATCAGTAAATAATAGGCCTACCTTTTGGTCTTTGCTTAGGAACTGCAATTTTTGCGCTCTCTCGAGCCAATGTAAGTTCATGCATATGTATATACACTTTTTGCTGGTTGAGTGGAAGAAGGCCTTACGGCCTTAACTCTACCAGCTAAAATAAATCATTATTATTATTATTATTATTATTATTATTATTATTATTATTATTATTATTATTATTATTATTATTATTATTAATACTGAAAACGCATATAAATTTAATATCTACACCACACCGCCATTAAGTATATGAAAAAGACCCAACCCCACTTGATTAATAACTATAAAATATTTTATTTTTAATAACATTATCTTACGTAAGTTTTGTAGTTATATATAGCCGCCACTCAGTAAATTATAGAAATGAAAATCTGATTTCATACATTCTCTACATCTACTTATATAACCTCAAAACGTTTCACTTTCATATCATCGATATAGTATTAATAGGTATAATTAATGAAAAATAGTCACATCTTGGTATATAATGATATTTCATTTCTAATGGTAATAATGTCACCAAACCACCTCAAGTTTTGTAGTTTTTAATATCCAATACACAGCTGCACTCTGAACATTACACAGCGCAGAATCAGACCTGTTAATTATTTTTAGTAAGCCTTCAAGTTTTTAATAACCAATTGAATTTGAGCATGTCAGAAATTCTGCCTTCGTGTAACAGCCTATTGTTTATTGTAGTGTGTGTTTTGTTTTATTCTGAAATGCAATTAATTATTTCTCAAAACTGACGAAAGATGGATTTTGGAAAATAGGAAAATGATGTAGGAAAATCGACATTTCACTGAAAACTACTATTTTTCTGAAAAACTTTGGGTTCCAAGCTTCAAAATGAGGGGTCATTTATTAAAATCCGTTCAGCCGTTTTCCCGTAATTTCCATTACCAGTTCAAATTATATATATAGATACTTTCACGAACTGTTTACACTGTTACTGGGTTAGTATTGATCTTGAAAATGTAAGTTGAATCCTACGTTGAATTTACATATGGATAAGAAATTTCCTTTTAGAAAGCTCCCTCAATCTACTTTGAAACTAACAGCAAAGAAGAAGCGGGCTTCTTAGACTGCAGAAAGTAATTTATTGGCTGGGCTGAAACAGTTTCAAACTGTGGATTGAAAATGTCAGAACACAACCTCGACCTCCCGCCCTGTGTCTGCGTCACGAAGGAGAGTTCCTAATTGACTCCATTTCGATGTCCCATATGTCTCTCTCAAAATGAAGCCGTGCATTATTAGACTAGGCTTGTAGCTTGCAGCCTTATGCGAGTACAACCACATTAAAAAAATTAAAATGGTCATATTTAAAACAATATGATCTGAACCATATTCAATTTTGAGTTTCATTAATAGGAGATGCGTTTGGTTACAAATCCAACGGCCTCTGGTTACATACCCAGCAGGGAAATACGAATATACCGACCATAGGAAGAGGACGGTGTCCCTGGTCCCTGTGTCTTATCAGTGTTGTCTTATGGAGAAAGTATGGTTAAATTTTAATTTTTTTCGTAACTGATAGGCCTACACTATTCCCATTTTTTGTATGTAGAAATACAGGGCTTGATAGGTTTGGAAGTAAATCCCGAAAAGACAAAGTATATTATTATGTCTCGTGACCAGAATATTGTACGAAATGGAAATATAAAAATTGGAAATTTATCTTTTGAAGAGGTGGAAAAGTTCAAATATCTTGGAGCAACAGTAACAAATATAAATGACACTCGGGAGGAAATTAAACACAGAATAAATATGGGAAATGCCTGTTATTATTCAGTTGAGAAGCTTTTGTCATCCAGTCTGCTGTCAAAAAATCTGAAAGTTAGAATTTATAAAACAGTTATATTACCGGTTGTTCTGTATGGTTGTGAAACTTGGACTGTCACTTTGAGAGAGGAACAGAGGTTAAGGATGTTTGAGAATAAGGTGCTTAGGAAAATATTTGGGGCTAAGAGGGATGAAGTTACAGGAGAATGGAGAAAGTTACACAACACAGAACTGCACGCATTGTATTCTTCACCTGACATAATTAGGAACATTAAATCCAGACGTTTGAGATGGGCAGGGCATGTAGCACGTATGGGCGAATCCAGAAATGCATATAGAGTGTTAGTTGGGAGGCCGGAGGAAAAAAGACCTTTAGGGAAGATAATATTAAAATGACATAGATGGGAAGATAATATTAAAATGGATTTGAGGAGGTGGGATATGATGATAGAGAATGGATTAATCTTGCTCAGGATAGGGACCAATGGCGGGCTTATGTGAGGGCGGCAATGAACCTCCGGGGTCATTAAAAGCCAGTAAGTAAGTAAGTAAGTAAGAAATACAGGGCTTTGTATCATGCTGACAACATGATAGTAGAGTACCGTTATTTGTAAAAATCTGATTCATAATTTCCAATACGATTTCTCATTTGACATTTTGTCATCTAAACTCATTGCTGTATTCATTAACCAGTGGTGATCGTTATGGTGGTGGTGATGTGATCCAGCTTTAGACATTCACAAGTAGAGGGACAACATATACGTATACTAAATTAAACTATTGTAAAAATGTTTTAATGTCGGGACCAACACAGGATGGCTCCCCGAATACAGGTTCCATATGTTTTGTTTTATTATACTATCAGCTCAACTGTAATGTATAATTTATACAATAAAGTTTACTTCAGGGGCGGCTCGTCCATAAGAGCTGCGGAGCTGCAGCACTCCCTGCTTTGACAGGAAAATAAAAATAATATTTATTTTAATTTGTAGAAGAATTGTTACAGCTTTTATTGGTAAATTGCTTTATATTTCATCTGGCCGGGAATATGTACTATTATCTTATGCATAATCCTTTTGCTGTATTGGAATTGACACTGCATTCAAAGTCGTCCTGGGATCTGCAGGGTGGTCAGCTCATAGAGTGTGTCTTGCATGGTCAGGGGGTTGAGAGGTGAAGGGAAGCAGAGGGAAACTGCCGCTGTTTAAAACCCATATCTCGCTGCAGTGGCTTGCAGAGCCAGGCCACAAGGAAGATCTTTCCTCTCCTCCCACACCACTATTGTAATGCTGCGTCAAATGGATTCTCTATTCCCTTGAAACTTAATGACAAAATTTTTATTTTCTTTTCACATACTTATTGTTGTAGAATCTTATCGAGTTAATATAACGAAATTAATATTCTCTTTAGCCTTATTATTACGTATATATCCAGCCTCCAGCAGAGCCTAATGTTTGCCTTAACTCAGATTTCTTTTCCAGTATCTGAGTGTTGTTTTGGTGTGACGTCTTAATACCGTAATTTAACCAGTGCAAATTTGCAAGCATGAATGTGTGTGAATTACAGAATATTAATTTTATTTTTCTCAACTTTCTCTTGCGGAGAATATTGATGTAATGAAGTGAAATTAAAGGGTCGTCCGTTACCCGACTTAAATCTTACTCAAGCTTCATCCAGCCGAAATAGTGCATATATGTAAGGAAGTATAACAATGAAATTTAAGGTAAGCATTTGTGGTTACGTGGATGTGAACAAAAAAAATCTGTATTTTGTTTTCCTTGCCTCCTCTTCGGTGGTGATGCTGAATGGACTAAGAGTGGTGTGACACATTTAGGACATTTGCCCCTAAAAAGGAAAATGCACGAATTTTTGCAGTCTCACCTGAAAAATGTTGTTTCATTGGCTTTGTTAGGCAAAACTAATATTGCTGTGCAATTAAGTGAAACGAACAGAGCAAACGTTCTCAAACATAATCAAGAAGTGAGAAAAAATCGTGAAATTATTTTTAAAAAATATTGATTGTATCAAATTTTGTGGCCAATATGAACTTCCCCTTAGGGGACATGATGAAAAAACGATTCGAAGAACCCTGGTGTATTTCATGGGTTGCTACAGTTTGTGAGTAATCTAAACGAGCCTCTCAAAAATCATTTGCAACATGCCACTGTTGAAAGGTAATTCTAAGACAATTCAGAATGAACTGGTAGATTGCAAGTTGAATGTCTGCCGATCTGAAATTCAGACTGAAATTGATGGTATTAGTTTTTCTTAGGGATTAGCAAATGATGCCACAGACGTCTCCCAACTAAGTCAGGAAGTTTTGGTTTTTCGATATGTAGTACATTTATTTTTATCCTATACTTATTAGTAACTAGCCGTAACCGTGCGCTCCGCTGCACCCGTTAGAAATAAATATAAAGTAATTACATAATTAAAATAGGACGTTTGATCCAGGGAACATTCGTGTTTGATAGAAGGATAAATCGTTTAATATGTTACTTAATTTAAATTGCATCCAAATAATTAAAATGCGATCATTTTGGTCCAGAGACACTCATTTGGTGCAATGACAATTCCTTTAACATGTTTCTAATTTTTATTACATGCAACCATAGTTTAATGAAGATTGACATCATTTAGATTTAATGTGTATATTTTATTTTACTTGTCACAGGTTTCCATTGAATTATGGTAATAATTTTAACCCTTGTTTTCTACGTATTCAGTAAATGGCGCTTGGCCCACTATGGTTCTGAACCCTTCAAATAACTTAAATTATATTATATTATATTATATTATATTATATTATATTATATTATATTATATTATATTATATTATATTATATTATAGTATATTATATTATATCACAAGTTACTGCAATAACATTATAGCATTATGTCCATCTAGAGAAACTACACTTTCCAATGGTGAAATAATAATTAATTATACAAATCGGTTAATTTAGCTTCCGATATTACTTCATACAAACACAGAAACATTCTCTGTAGGCTATCTTTCATAGCTTTCGATTGTTGCTGTCCAAGGCCCCTTATAGACGAAGTCATTTGTTTTTTAATTCATTACACGGCCTTAGATGGCAGTTATTTTAATTTTAAAACTCATTTATCTCATTAAATATCAGTCCTACCAAAATTTTTCAAGGAATAAAACTTATCGAAAATTATTTTTAAAGAACTTTTGTTATGTAACATTCTTCACAAAAATCAATAATAAGCGAGATATTTCGATTTATTTAATTCAGGTCCCCTTATAACCCCCCCTTTTAAATAATGTATTTTGAATACCATATAGCCTAAAATCTAAGTTACAACAAACTTAATTTGTATTCCAATTTTCATCGAAATCCGTTCAGCCATTATCGCGTGAAAAGGTAACAAACATACAGACAGACATACAAACAAAAATTTCAAAAAAGCGATTTTCGGTTTCAGGGTGGTTAATTATATATGTTAGGACCAATTATTTTTGGAAAATCGAAAATTACCAGAAAAATTTCGGCTATAGATTTATTATTAGTATAGATGGTATCAAGAAGTGAAATTTGTATGTACCAAAATCTAATGCAGCTCTCCCAATCCACAAGTTCACGAGCCGCCACTGGTTTGCTTGCATGTTAAAAAAACTAAATTAAAATTATAAGGTTTGATATTATAATATCTTAGACAACAGACTTCAATTAAGATTTATTTTCGTTTAATATTATTCATTTTTACCAAATGTTCCGTTTGATATTACTGATCTCTCTATGGTCGGATATGAATCGTCAGCGATGCTAAAAAGCGAGTGGTCCCAGTAAGTAAATCAGTCTTCGAACGGCACAAGTTACCAGAGAAATCTAATGTACTTAAAATCTACACCTACGAAGATCTTTACAAGCACTGCTGGAAATAAATGTCACCATGTCGAACGCATATCTCGAACCTCTTGAATTAACTCTGAGACTCCCGCTGTTTGTAGGAGTTCGTTTTCATAGACCTGACCTTTCAACCTGCATCCACAACGAGCATTACACAAAAAACAAAACTTAATAGTAAAATTATAATAGACTACATATTACATGCACCACCCACAATGTTGCATGCAAGCACAAAAGATAATTGTCGGAGAAAACAAGTGAAGAAACAAAAGAAAAACAAATGCGAATGCCGAGTGCTTTTGTGCTAAAGAAAATTGTGCTTGTACGAATTCATACTGAGATCTAACGATGTAACCGTGCAGTTAATTTTTATACAAAATCTTTAAGCCTACAGGCTGTGTCCCCTTCAACTGTGGTGGTAAGATTCGTAAGACAAAGAAAAGGAAGGATGTGTATAAAAAAAAATTAACACGTTACTGGTTATTGTTAACACAGCAATATTTAGCGTTCTTTCAAAGCTTTTTCATCTTAAATATCATTATCTCTACCCATTTTCCAAATATTTCCGCATTTATACCCTGGGTACCATTACTACACTGGAGACCATCGTGCCCGTACAGCGATTGCCAACCTGCTAAGAAACAGAGGATGGGAAGTACATGAGGAGATTCATTGTGTGTCTGAAGATGATTCTCATAGAAGAGTCGATATAATTGCCATCAATAGAAGAACCCAGAAAGCGATGGTCTTAGACCCTACGATTTGCTTTGAACGAGACACGAATCAGGCACTGCAGATAAATGATGACAAGCGAGCTAAATATGTACTTCGGTGAAAAATATGGCATTTCGCTTTACAACTGGGATGTTACAGGCTTACTATTTGGAGCGAGGGGTTGTTTACCAAAATTTACATGTAATATCCTTAAATCCTTTCAAATTCCCTTTTATGAGGTTCAGAAGATCGTAATGGAAATTCTGAAGGCCTCTCTTCAAATTCTACACTATCATCTATATGTTAATACTGTGAACTTTATTAGTAACAACAATGTAATTTATTCGTCACAACAATAATTCCTTTCTACAATTCACCTTAAACGCTCTCGTCAACAATTGGATCTTCACTCAACACAGTATTCGTTATAGCACTCCACCGACGACAATGACAATTTACTTGGACTATTACGCACAGCAATGAACTGTTAATCTTAACTAATATTTACAAAGCACTATTTACAAATCAGAACTACCAGTTCTCAGTTCACAGTTCTTCTATCTCAGTCACTCGAGTTCACAGTATCTCGAACCACAGACCTTCAGAGACAGTTCACTGTATTCGAACTCAGGTCCCTCCAACTGCGATCCACTGCACTCGAACACAGGCCTTCGGATGCTGACGCAGATGCGGACGCACACTCGAGTCGAACTCCGGCACACAAGTCTGGCTTGTTTGCTCTGGCTTACTCATTGACTGAATAACTGAAAACTCTAAAACTGCTGTCGTTCCTTCGCGACCGTAATTTATAACCACAGCGACGTAGCCTCGAAAATTCGCGAGTCTTCCACTTCGACGGATTTCTGGAATAGTCGGGAAGGTCGTTCCACATTCACTGCGTTAAGTAGCAGCTGCGCGCGCAGCCTCCTCGCGTGTAGGCCCCTTTCCCTTTCCCCGTGAAGCCCGCGCGATATGCTCTCTCGCGGGACGCTGGTCGTGAGTTCGAATCTCACGTCGCTGTCACAATACTTAAATTTTTGTTTTAATGTACAAATCGAATCATTATTTTGCTCGTTTCATTTCCCTTTATCTTTTATGTTTGTTAATTCCGGATCCCAGTGGTCAACCTCACTTGAGGACGGATTATTTGAAATAAATCTTAGCAGTTTTCATTTAAATTATTACTGTAAGTAAGTACGAGATCAACCAGTGGCGTAACTAGAGATTTGGAGGCTCCTGAAAAAGTTTTAAGGTGGGTCCCCACTACTTCAGAATTCTACAAAGTGATACCATTAGAGTCCACACCTGTGGAGTAACGGTCAGCGCGTCTGGCCGCGAAACCAGGTGGCCCGGGTTCGAATCCTGGTCGGGACAAGTTACCTGGTTGAGGGTTTTTCCGGGGTTTTCCCTCAACCCAACACGAGAAAATGCTGGGTAACTTTCGGTGCTGGACCCTGGACTCATTTCACCGGCATTATCACCTTCATTTCATTCTGACGCTAAATAACCTTAGATGTTGATACAGCGTCCTAAAATAACCCAATAAAATAAAATAAAAATAAAAAGATACCATTAGATGTTTTACAATATCTGAATAATTTAAAGAGCACGCATAGACTATTAGAAATACATAACTCTATACTTCGTTCCATAATGTCTGACAGGAGATGGAAACATTGCCGGCAGAGGAGGAGAGCAGTATAATTGCTATTCAACCAATGACAGAGGTCTCATTCCACGCTTGACTTGAAGTTGGGCGGTCTGAAGCGTTCTACCCCCGCTCAAACAATGAAACCTCTGCCATCGGTTGAATAGCAATACAATTATACTTCCCTCTGCCGGCAATTTATCATCATCATCATCCTTCACGAATTAGGCTTCTATAGACCTGTTTCGGCCCCATCTAGCAGTCTTCTAAAAGGTCTACGATGTCCTCTAGGTTTATACTGCATCATAATTTTTGGGATTCTTGAATTTTCCATTCTTCTTACATGATCTAGCCAATTTAATTTGTATCTGTTGATTTTTTTCTTCTACTGACTCTACTTCTAATTGTTCTAAAATTTCTTCATTCCTTTTTCGGTCTAAAAGAGTATATCCTGCTGTCCTCCTGAAAAATTTCATTTCCATTGCTTTGATTCTGTTCATGTCTTTTTCTTTATGTCCGTATAAAAGGGAGGGTAATGCTAGTGTATTATATATTTTTATTCTTGTAGGTTTTTGTACTAATTTAGCTTTCAATGTATTGTTTATTATTCCTAGAATTTGTGTAAATTTGGTAATTTTCTTGTTCACATCTTTTTCATTTTGATAAGATATTTCACAACCCAGATAATTGAAATTTTGTACTTGTTCGAGGCATTGGTTATTGTGTATTACCTTACTTCTGACTGGGTCTTGTCCTAAAAATGCCATTACTTTTGATTTTGCCGGCAATTCATAGGTATACAAAATAGATGTTCAGAACTGTATTCCTAATTAAGTTTTATAAATGTATGAATAATATTTTTCGTATACTTTAAAAGTCGTTCCTTCTTGCTTTAAAGTCGCAAAGTTACCTGTTACTTCTTTCATTCATAGCCGCGCACTACTCGATGGATAGAAGTGCTAACTAAACTTTCAGTCTGAACCAGGGTGCTTATGAAATAACTTTTTTTATTATTTTAAGTTTGGAAAATGAAAGCTCCGTACTGGCGGTTACCAGAAACGGTCAGAAACAACATCAAAGGTGTATAAACCTCCTGGAAAACTGGATGAAAGGAAGTGATTTCACTGTAAGAAGAGAGACTAGTTACTGATTGTTGTCACTTTGAGATTTCATTACTAAATGCCGATCACATGCTCAAAATGTCTCGTGGAAATGTTGAAGAAAAATCTTCACTATACATATCTGCGAACTGCTTAGCCTTATGTATTTCTATGCCACTTAAATGTTGTATCATATTATCATTTCAAGTTAGACACCTTAGAGTCAGTATATTACTTATCAATGCAGTGTATTCATAGAAATAAATGTCATTTCTTTAATATAATGTTAAGAATACTATTACAACAAACAAAAGAAATATAATAATAATAATAATAACAATAATAATAATAATAATAATAATAATAATAATAATAATAATAATAATAATAATAATAATAATAATAATGGGTGGACCTCCGTCGTGGGCCCCTGAACATTTGCCAATCAACCCACTCTGTAGTTAAGCCTCTGATATCAATCTTGAACCAACGCGCCATTGCTTTCTTTTAACTTTTACATCTTCACAAAGTTTGCGGCCTGTCACAGACACAAGAGTGTTCTTGAAATAATGGTTGTACATTTTTGGTCAAACAAAGTTATAGTCCCGTCGCTCTAATTTCCGGCAGCCAATCGCGTTGCAAGTCGGCTACATTTAAACGTGTGCGTCTTGTGATTCTGTGATGAAGATGTTATTCATTTCTTAAGGCTCGATAAATACTTAATATAATCGCCCGCTATTTTGGCTCTTTCGTTGGCGTCCGCAGAAAGCACACGAAGACGTTATTTGCAGCTCAATTATTTGCTAAATTACATTGCGTTTCATTCATTATCATAGGAGCTACGACATGACAATGTTTAACGGTTTGGCAAATAGATTTCTCGTATGGTAGCTCGGCAACGAAAGAACAAAAATGGCGAACGATACTACCTACCTATACTTTATAGAGCCTTCACTTCCTAAGACGTAAGCAAAGAGGAGGAGTCACGCCGGGAATAACAGCGTCGCGACTATAGTCGTATATTGTAAATGTCAACTGGATAGATATAACGACATCTTGTTCTTAAACACAAATTTTGAAGCTTAAATTAAAACTAAACATAAACACAGAAGTTTACGGTCAGGTTACCAAATTGGATCATTCACAATGATTCACATAAACACTGACATTAACATTGCCGTTAGACGATAACATGGAAGTTTGCAAACTCCAAACTTTCATGTTTATGCTCAAGTGATTTTTAAAACAACACACAGTCGTAGAGCGCTAAAGTATACAACGTTGACGTCGTTGTTACGTTTCCATGGTTACCAAGTATCTTTGCGGTTATGTTTATGTTACCATTGTGAATGATGGCATGAACTTTTTGATTTTACGGTAACGTTTACATGCTTAAGTTAAGTTTAATTTTCATTGTGAACGGGTCTAAAGAGTCTGCAGTTTCTATGTCAGTGTTAATTGTAAGTCTCCGTCTTTTAAAACTTCAGCAGTAATCAATGTGTCGTATTGTACGGAAGTTTATTAACGCAGAAGTTCACATGTGTAACACCCGCAATAGGAATTTGCTTCTTGAGAAAATCAGTTCCTTGTCATATTTTTATTATTATTATTATTATTATTATTATTATTATTATTATTATTATTATTATTATTATTATTTTTTTAATTTATTGGTCTGACCCAATATTTTGGGTTTGCCCTGCGACACAGAATAGCTCACAATAAAATTTAAAATGAAAAATTATATAAATAGGTTTCAGACAAAACTGATTAAGACATAAGAAAAAAAAGTAGAACCAAATATAATTTAAATTGAATGTACTGTACACCATAAAGATGCTGACGAAATATCGCTACAGAAAATTTTATAATGGTGGTGACGATGGCATCTTGAAGATCTCTCGTCAGCTTGTATTTTTCCCTCCACTTTACAAAGGCTTTCGGAATGGTGCCTCTCGCTCCGAAGAAGAGACCGGTAACTGTGATTTTTTCAATGTTGTATTTCGCCGATAGGTGCTGAATCGTGGGCTCGTAGATTTTCTTTTTCTCTTTGTTCACTTCAGATGGTTGAGTGGCTGAGATTTCAAATCTGATCGTAGGATCAATTATTTCGGCTGTCTGTTTATTCCTATTTATAGCTATGATATCGATCCTACGATTGCTTCCACCATCAGCAATACAATGAACTTCCTCGTGAACGTCTAGATTTTTGGATCGAAGTGCATCTGGGATCATAGAACGTATGGTGTTGTGACGTTTTATTCTGAGTACTTCTCCCTGTGGGCAACTCCCAAGCACATGTGGTAAAGTTTCATACTCACTGCAGTGCCTGTAGAGCGAGCAGGAAGAGAACGTACTGGTGCCAGAATCGCAGTCATTTTTAGCATTTCTCTCCACTCAGAACTTGATAATCCTTCATGCTTGATGATCCACGAGTTGGCATTATTATTATTATTATTATTATTATTATTATTATTATCATTATCATTATTATTATTATTATTATTATCATTATCATTATTATCATTATTATTATTATCATTATTATTATCATTATTATTATTATTATCATTATCATTATTATTATCATTATTATTATTATTATTATTATTATTATTATTATTATTATTATTATTGTTTTGTAATATCGTTTAGTATTTTGATTCAAACTAAATTAAATGACCTTTCTTATTAAAATATTAAAATATCACTACGTCCTACCTTGTGGAGACATAATAATAAAATTCTACATTATAGATATTTTCGAATGTTTATAGAAATACGAGTATTGTACGACATAAATAGAGCACTCTAAATAATCGTATATGAAAATGGATGTTTATTTTTAATTTTATTTAATATGTATTCGGCCCAAATAGGTGTTCAGACCCCACATCTCCTGTGTGCTGTATTGATTGTCGAGGCAGAAAAACCTTGCGTAATAATAACAGTGGCTAATTATTGGAATTACAACATGGACGTGAAAGTGCCGTCCCTATCAACATTATTTTTATTATTTGTAGTAATATTAGCCGCTATCACCTGCTGTCAACGATTGGACATACTCGTTTTTGTGACAGATGAGCAGCACCATGACAAATTAGTACAGTGTGTAATCCAGTTCATAACATCAAACTGCATGTTTATTCTTGGTGCAAGTAAATAATATTGATAAAACTACATGCACATCAATTATAGATGCTCACTCATATGGACATATTGTGTGTATTTTTGCTGTACAAAAATCCTTGGCCTAAAAATTAATATCGTTACTATCATAATTCATTCATTCATACTTTTCTGCCTAAGGGCAGGTCTTTCACTGCAAATACAGCATCCTTCAATCTTTCCTATTTTCCGTCTTCCGTTTAGTCTCCGAATATGATACATAATATCTGTCGTCGATTTGCAAATGAGGTCATGTCCAAAATAACAAAGTTTTGGAAAATCGCAAAAACTATAACTAAGTTAACAAATTAAAATGTTCATACATTTTTTTTCTAATTAGATCACTATGGATACACACATTCAGGATCCATGAATATTTTAATTTTTAAGTCTGTTATGGTTTTTCTTTTTTTGCGATTTCCCAACACTGTCATTTTGGACGTGTCCCCTTTTGCAAATCGACGACAGATATTGTCTATCATCTGATATCTTCTTCTGCCCCAAACTTTTCTCCCGCTCACTATTCCTTCTAATACATCCTCCAGTAGATAGTCTCTTCCTAGTCAATGACCTATCCATATCAATTTATTCAAAATATTGGATATTTAAATTATACAGGGTGCGGCAAAAAAGATCCGACATTTTTTAAATGAAACAACACAGCTGCATTTTAATGTAAATTGATTTTTATTCTTTATCGAAAAGAGGTGAAGAGTCCACTGCAAGAATGATGGATGTCATTTGGAATAAGTTACATTTTGCAGGAGAAGCAATTGAAAGTTTGAAATGCTTAGCGCTCAAAGCTTAACTGTGATTTTCCGATCATTACTGGACAATGACTATCAGTGTTAATGCCATATAACTCTCTGTCTACATTCTATATGTCTTAAGCTATGCATTGACAGTCTTGGTTCATTTTCGACAAGAAAGTGACATCCATCATTCTTGCAGTGGACTCTTCAGGTATTATAGCCACTTATTGATGCAAAAGAAAAGAATTAGATTTTTAAAATTACACCCTCCAAATGACGTCCACTTTTTCTAATGCACTCCTGGAGCCTCACTCTGAAGTTCAGCACTGCCCTGCCCCCCATGTCTTGTGGTGTCGCGTATCCTTGGCCTCCCTGTTGATTTACGTTTTGATGCTGAAGAAGTCGTTCTAATATTGTTTACCCACAATAGAATTGTGTTACGGCTGGGAACTCGCTCATGGCGACCCACATTGAAATGAAGGAAGCTACGCTGCGTAAGAACTACTGAATCATTTGTTTTGAAAAAATATCTTCACAGAAAACGCCCGATGCGATGCGTTCCACGGATCCATTGCAACTGAAATGGCATCAATAAAGGCTTTCATTCCCTATCCTTCCACCTCTGCTCGACTGTGTTAGCCACAGTTACTGCCAACCTAAAAACGTCACATCTTTTTTGCCGGACCCTGTATTTACTTTGGCAATTGCTGAAACAAAATTACCTTATTTGAGAATTTATCTATTTAAACCCAAGTTCATTCGCACTGGATTGTTGTCGGCAACAGTACAAATAGTTTTATTATTATTATTATTATTATTATTATTATTATTACTATTATTATTATTACTAACATCATCATCATCATCCTGACAAATTTAGGTCGAGTGGCCTGCTATTGTCTTGTTTTCTGTCTATCTCTTTTGAAGTCTGCCAGTCCTCTCAATCGATAATTTAAAATTGCCTTTTATTATTATTATTATTATTATTATTATTATTATTATTATTATTATTATTCATCATCATCCTGACAAGTATTAGGCAAAATTTAAAATTGCCTTTTATTATTATTATTATTATTATTATTATTATTATTATTATTATTATTATTATTACTATTATTATTATTATTATTATTATTAATTACCTCATGGATATATACAACTCAATAGACATTTACAACTTGATTCATTACTTTTTGCAGACGATTTAGCTCTGGTGGCATCCTCAGAAGATGAATTACAACGTTCAATTTTTAATTTTAACAAAATTGGAATTAAATATGATATGAAAATCAATAAAGAAATACCCTGTGCCTAGCAAAATATGTTTAGATTAAAAAATATTAGAAAGGATAAATTATTTTACATATCTCGGATACACATTATCTTTTTCGATGAAGCAGACATTTCACAGAAAATTTCTAAATACCCCAAATAATGGGAATAATTAACACAATTATGAAACCTTCCCTAGTACAAACGCATACTCGAATTCGCCTTTACAAGACCTTGGGGAGACCTGTACTTTGTTACGGCAGTGAGGCATGGACATTGAGGAAGAAAGACGAAAGCAGAATAACGGCTAATGAAATGAAATTTATGAGATATACAGCGGGATATACGAACGCAATGAAGATGTGATGGAAGAATTACAACTAGAACCTGTAATTAATCACATAAAACATCATCAGAACAACTGGATAAATCATCTGCATCGCATGCATAGAGATAGAATCCCAAAAGTCATGCTCCACTATCGTCCAAACGGGAAGAGATCTCTCGGTCGTCCAAAGAAGCGCTGGATTGAAAATTCAACTGTGAGATCGCAACAGGCCATTTGGCCTAATACTTGAAGGGAAGAAGAAAATTATTATTTATTATTATTATTATTATTATTATTATTATTATTATTATTATTATTATTATTATTCCATTGTTTTCTGTATTGATGTTATTTATATTTGCTGTGTATTTTTATACTGCTTGAGTGAAAGAGAAGGCTTTATGGCCTGAACTCTGCCAGTAAAAATAAATCAAATAAATTAAGGAATAAATAATTAAGATCGTAGGAAAGGTCATCTAATATCAATCTTTATCACTATAATGCATTTTCAGCAGTCTTCGAGGTTTAGTTTTGAATCATCAATAGAACTGCAGCACTAACAACACGCAAGTGTTCCCTGACAGTACCTGTGCCACGCGGCTAACAATGACGTCACGCCAATATAGCCTATGAACAACTAACCTTATCACCGTACGCCCTGGGACAGAATAGGGTTGTAGTAAAGGGTACAGAAGCTATATTGCAAAAAGAAGTGTCGGTTACTGATCTCAGTTTAGCTCACTGTTTCAACACTGGTCAGTGCAAGTGTGAGCGCCCGGTAGGATATTCCACACGAAGGGAACTTTTTATTGCAGTGCTCTGCAGATAAGCTTGTTAAAATGAAATTATTTCGTCTCCCACACCACCCAATCAAGGTGTAAGGTAATTAGAGTCCCATATGATTGAAATCAATACTCGGTGAACAGTTTTAGGGATTTCAAGCGATAAGGTTTTACATGAACGTCAACAGAGTCGCAACCGTCTTCAGTAGGCGTGGTCATTTGCGTCACCAATTCCAATCGCATCTTTAGAATCTGTGCCACAATGAAGTAAATTTGGTTTAGGACAATCTGCAAGTTCAAGGGAACGCGGACCTTCTATATTAACCTATATTGAATCAATGGTTTGTAGCACCTTTTCTCAGAAACTATTAGAAGTATAGTAATGAATTTTTTTAAGTATATTTCTGGCACATATAGCGTTAATAGTTTAACAGAGGCTTTTGAAAAAATATAATTTAATCTTTAAGCTATGATATATTTGTTCATATAATGTAACTCTGAATATTATTTTTGCTACATTTTTAAGGCAAACTCCTTTGTAAATTTAAATCTATACTAATAATAAATCTGTAGCCGAAATGTTTCTGGTAATTTTCGCTTTTCCAAAAATAATTGGTCCTAACATGTATAATTAACCATCCTGAAACCGAAAATCGCTTTTTTGAAATTTTTGTTTGTATGTCTGTCTGTCTGGATGTTTGTTACCTTTTCACGCGATAATGGCTGAACCGATTTATATGAAAATTGGAATATAAATTAAGTTCGTTGTAACTTAGATTTTAGGCTATATGGCATTCAAAATACTTTATTTAAAAGGGGGGTTATAAGGGGGCTTGAATTAAATAAATCGAAATATCTCCCTTATTATTGATTTTTGTGAAAAATTTTACATAACAAAAGTTTCTTTAAAAATGATTTCCGATAAGTTTTATCCTAAGAAAAATTTTTATAGGACTGATATTTAATGAGATAAATGAGTTTTAAAATTAAAATAACGATGCCACCTATTGGCCTGTAATGAAATGGAAACAAATGACTTCATCTATAAGGGGCCTTGGACAACAACGATCGAAAGCTATTACACATAGCCTACAGAGAATGTTTCTGTGTTTGTATGAAGTAATATCGAAAGCTAATTATATACAAGACTTTTAAAATAACAATACAATACATTTTCACCGCCACCTCAGATTATAGCGTTGTTGTTCCTGCAGTAACTCCTATGTGCAAAATATAAAATTTTGAGTAGGAAGAAAAACACATTCATTCATTTGGCAATGGTACATAGGAGATCGTGAATTCTTACATTTTCGAAAGAAAGAAATATAATTACATATCACTGTTTATGCTGTATCACTATTTAAGTTATTTGAAGGGTTCAGAGCCATAGTGGACCAAGCGCCATTTACTGAAGAAAACAATGGTTAAAATTAAGTTATTACCATAATTCAATGGAAACATATAGCAAGTAATATAAAGTATACACATTAAAACTAAATGATATGTCAATCTTCATTAAACTATGGTTGCATGAAATAACAAATAAGAAACATGTTAAAGGAATTGTCATTGCACCAAATTATTGCTCTCTAAATCAAAATGATCGCATTTTAATTTTTTAAATATAATTTAAATTAAGTAACATACTAAACGATTTATCCTCCTATCAAACACGAATGTTCCTGGATCAAATGTATTTTAATTATGTAATTACTTTATATTTATTTCTAACAGGTGCAGCGGAGCGCACGGGTACGGCTAGTTTCATAAAATAAATGCCTATGTCAAATCATGCAGTAAGCTATATAAAAATGCCGACCTAGTTAGTTTGAAGGTATTATCTAGGCTTCCGTTACGGTTAATTATCGAGACAAAGGTAATGAACCAGAGATATTTATAATTCAGCTCTTACTCACGAGGCCAACATTCTTGATGGAATGAGAACGACATAAATATATCAGAGAACTGTCAGTTTTTTTTTTTTTACCTACATTAGTGAAGACAAGGCATTAATTTATCTGAATATTAAAGGAAAAAAATCCGACATTTTTTCTTCATTGTTCTATATACACTTTTAACACTTACACACTACAATCACTGATTAACTTTGTAACATCTTTACTGTGGTGATATGAGGAAATTACCTGCCTACTAGTTTCGAAGTGTTATTCTCCATTGTCCGAAGCCTAGTGGAGATCCCTCGCTATCTTTTAGTTTCCTGTTCTGGTGGGTGTGTTCATTATTGTGTCGAAAAGGGTGTGTGTTTTGAAATTAAGTGTTCAGGATGTGCTGGGAATGTTTTTTATATGCTTGTAAACTTCTTATTATTCTAGAGCAGCGTTTCTCAAACTTTTTTGAAGTGGGGACCACTTTTTAAAGTCAGAACAGTTCCGCGGACCACCTTACTCATGTTCTCTTCGAAAGCAAATTTATCATTTTCGTAGCATATTTTAATACCAGTACACTTATGTTTTAAAATTGAATTAAGGTTCGGTACTTTGGTCCTCTGTTATGAATTCGGGTGGACCCTGGTTGGGTTAAAGTCGCTGCGCCAGATGTACAGGGAAAAGATGGTGAGAAACACCACGTGTATAGTGCTTTAAATCCCTCTTTTGTTGCTGAGAGTAGAGTGGGAAGTCGAGAGACGGGTAGGGTAATACATTTCATAAAATGTCAGTACTGGGAGAAAAAGTGAAATTCGATTGCCATGTGTCATTTCCAAACTCTGAGATTTTAAGCTATAGTGTGATACGCAATTCGTTTGAATTTTATGTTTTTTCTGTCTATTTTGAAGGACCACAAGGGCAGACCTCGAGGACCACAGTTTGAGAAACGCTGTTCTAGAGGGTCAAGTTTCTGGTTTTTTGGCTGGATGTGTAGTATTTTCATGTCAGTGTCTATGTTTCTGTAGTTGTGATTGTAGTTTGTGATATGTCCTGCGTAGATTGAATTGTTGTATAGTTTGGTTATGGCTGTGATATGTCCCTTGTAACGTGTTTTATTCACTTCTTAATATTGGTACTGGATAGATAGTCAATAAAAAGAAAAGATAAATTTTAATTCTCACGTACTTATATAATTCATAGGATTATGAAGACAGTGAAGAGATAACATACAGTATGTATTTCACGTATTTATTTACTTCTGATTATTTATAAATCGGTAAGATTTATTTGTTTCTAACAATTGACAAAATGGTAGAAAGACAATCCTGACACGTATCAAATTTTGATTATTGTTTATTCAGTGAGTCATGTCTAGGATAGAACCCCGCTGTTTTTATTGAGAACCCATAAATAACGAAGCTGTACCAGAGATCTCTTTAACAATGTAGGATAAAGCGGTGGAAAGTAACGTATTCATTACAGATTTAACAAGTTACAAGAAAGAGAGAAATCCTGAAACGTGCTTGATAGCTGATGCGTCGAAAACCAATCATGTTGCTGAAACAAATGAACGCCAAGAATTGCGTGGCGCTGGCAACATTCAGTGACGTATTCATACTAAAATATGAAAAAGTTTCGGGTTGGAGCACAAGAATCAATAAGTCCTCAACTTTCTCCCCCGATTTATTGCACCTTAAATGGGGCAGTGAATATTACTGTATGTCAGCGAAATAACGGCTATGGTAAATTCATTATACAAGATTTTATGATAACTATGACGGAAGTAGTGGCTGAAAAATGGCATTTGATTGCTGCCACTGTTAATTATTTCATTGAGGGCATCAACCTGTAATGACTGGTCTCATCGCAATCTATCCTTCCCCTCTGTAGGAAGAAATCGTCTGGAAACTAAAGTTACTTTTTTCACGTGCGGCTAATTTAACTTTCCATATCTTGAGATTCAGGTTCGAAAACCGACGAGTCGAAATGGAATTTTTCATGGAAAGAGGAGGAGAATATACTCGAGGTACACATCATCATCATCATCGTCATCATCATGTCGCCTTTGCTAGAGAACACTGAACAAATCATTGAGCACACAGGAAGAGATTCGTATGTGAAAAACTTCAGCTAAACAGAGATAGAGAAAAGAACGAGATAAGAGAAAAAGGGACCTCTAAGAAGAAAGATAAAGAGAGAAAAGAATAAAGGAAAAAGGAAACCAAAAGAGAGGAAAGCGAGAAAAAGAGGGAATAAGGAATAATAGAAAGAAAGAGGAGAGGATATGATAGAAATGAATAAAAAAGAGCAAAAAGCGAGAATGAGAGAGAAATGGAGAGAAAACAGAGAATGAGAGTGAAATAGAAACATTGAGAAAAAGAGAGAATAACAAAGAAATAGAAAATCGCAGAAAAGAGAGAATACACGAGAAAAAGAGATGAGAGAAATAAGACAGAAAAAGAGGCAATAAGAGAGCAAAAGAGAGAAAGAAAAGAAATCGAAAGAAAAAGAGCGAAATAGATAAAATAAGAGTGAATTAGAAACAGAGAGAAAAAAACACATAAATATACATAGTGTTATAAAAAGTATGAAATATTACTCAAACGTCTTCAATTTTAATTTACAAAAGTTTTATACAAAAGCTGTTGGAGGTAAACTATACAATATGACACCAGTGTTCGAAAAATTTAGTTATTCAAGGATATAGAATGTGACAAACTATTTTTTTAATGGCACCATATGAAGAGTTCGCGGGAAAAACGATGTATGTCACATTTCTGTTAAGGATTAGATAATGATTTAATTGAGTCTATAACTGCAAGATGTAGTGCTGTTTCTATAGAAAATAAAGGAAAGGATTACTGTATTCGTGGTGATAATTCTCCTTTTTACCATTTTTCATAAGAACAACATTAAATTTCTTAGTGATCTACTGAATTAGATAATGACATCAACCTCAACAAAACTGTGACATTCATCGTTTTTCCCGCGAACTCTTCATATATTAAAATTTACATATTCCGAATCTTCATTAAATTTTGTGTATATGTAGAAATTTTACCCATTCACCGATTCGTGTCATTTAACTACAGTATTTTTTAAACTTGTCTCGTGGACTTCAAACTTGAGACAAATAAGTATGTAAAATCATGTTGAGTAGTCCATAAAACTAAACAAAACACTATCACTAACCAAACTTGACAACAGATCCTCAAATTGAGAACCATTCACAGCCAAACAATGTCCCAGTCTATCACGAAAACAGTCCATTGACTTTCTCACAGTTAAATGACTGATCTGTTACAATCTGCAATAATAATGTACCGTCAATGGACTGTTTTCGTGATAGACTGGGGCATCGTTTGGCTGTGAATGGTTCTCATTTTCAGCATCTGTTGTCAAGTTTTGTTAGTGATGGTGTTTTGTTTATTTTTATGGCCTACTCAACATGATTTTACATACTTATTTGTCTCAAGTTTGAAGTCCAAGAAACAAGTTTAATAAATAGTTAAAAGACTTGAAACGGGTGTAGGTTTAAAATTTCTTCACATTCATACGTAAAACTTACTGGAGATTCGGAATAAGTAAATTTTAATATAGAGTGGCATTTAAAAGAATAAAGTTTACTGTCATATCCAGTATGCCTATGGTTTACCTTCAACAGCTTTTGTATAAAAGTTCTTGTTTGTGAAATTAAAATTTAAGAAGTTATAAGTAATATTCCATACTTAATGAAAACACTGTAGAGAAAAATATAGAAAAAAATAGAAAAAGATAGAATAAGAGACAATAAAGAGAAGATTACTAAAGATATTTTTATTAATTTTTCCTACAGAATAATATCTGTAATATTAATAAAGAGAAGGTTTTACATTTTAAACGATTTTAAAGAACTACGAGACACTGTTTATTTCGGACGTAAAGCATCTTTTCATTTAATTCTGATTTAATTTGCGTTGAACAAAGAATTGTACGTAATGAGATTATCTTAGTAGATATGCGTTTCATTTCAGTACAAGATTATGACTTTGTCTTTGATAAAAATAAAACAAATGAAAGTCTAAATTTGATATAGAAGCCCTGTGCTTTATGGAAGAAGGACGCAAGCGCTGTATGCTACTTCTTACATGATATGAAATATTACAATGACTATTACACTCTTACTACGTCATACTACTTTTGACCAATAAAACGGTACGAAAGGACGTATTTCAACCAATCATGGCTGCTTATCGCACAATTGTATCGCGTCCCTAGCATTTGTTTAATTTTATCGCGTTCCTAGCATTTGTTTAATTTTATCGCGTCCCTAGCATTTGTTTCTTTGTTTGTCAACATTTGAAACTGCGCTGGTCTGGACGTCAAAAATATATAAAATTACAAACCACTCCAGTCGATACACAGCAGTTTCAAATATGACTCGCATTGGCATTCAAGAACAAGAATTAATAAAAATCACTGATCATACTTATGCATCTTCTGAAATCCGATTTACAAATAAATGAAGAGCACCATTCGGAAATCCTGAATAAGTTGAATACATCATGTAGGCCTAAATCAACGAGTTCCACTTCTATTACGCACACGTCCAATATAACATCAATTGAACCACCAACCACATTCAAATTTGAAAATTGTACATTCAATAATTATTCCTTTTAAAATTATTCATTCGGAAATCCTGAATAAGTTGAATACACCATGTAGGCCTAAATCAACGAGTTCCACTTCTATTACGCACACGTCCAATATAACATCAATTGAACCACCAACCACATTCAAATTTGAAAATTGTACATTCAATAATTATTCCTTTTAAAATTATTCATTCGGAAATCCTGAATAAGTTGAATACACCATGTAGGCCTAAATCAACGAGTTCCACTTCTATTACGCACACGTCCAATATAACATCAATTGAACCACCAAGCACATTCAAATTTGAAAATTGTACATTCAATAATTATTCCTTTTAAAATTATTCATGTTTATTTTTATGTCATCGTCGTTAATTAAAACTTTTCTAACACTTGTGTATATTAGTTAGGTTAGGTTATAGCTTCTGCTATATGATATTATGGATAGTCACGTATCAGAGTTTGTTTAATATTAAGATTTATTGAAAATCATCTATCAAGTGGCGTTGATTACTGGATTCGGATAATTGAAGTGGAATGCAACTGTCTTAATAAAAATGAAACTGAATCAACAAAGCCTTCTTGACTAGTAACATTGCCATCGTGTATAGATCTCGACGAGAAGGCATTGTTCACTACTGCCATCTAGCATGCATCTAGCGTAATATTTGTAATGCTGAGATGGTATCAAAAACATTTGAAGACAGTCGTATTTTCGTAAGTCAATTAATATTTTATTGTATTGGAGTACTTCGTTACTTCTAATCTTTATATACTTTCTTCTAATCGTGTAATAGTCAATTAAATCCCACTCGAGTTTTGATTTTCTCTAGATAAATCAAAACGTCTAGTGAGATTACTGTTGATAAATATGGACATTGCGTCAAAATAAACCGTCAAGCATTTTTACGCTACTTTTACCTTCACCGCGACTTCAGAAGTGAATATCAGAGGACTGAATGCGTGTCGGGACAGAGATCGGTAAAGCACGGCCTACCGTCGCTTAAAAAGTTTCATGACAATCAAGTTTTGATCCATGACAGGCCTTCGGGAAAAAGAGAATATGGCTATGACAGCAAAACGCGAAGGCTTCTATTCGGGAAGCGGGATATCAATCCATGTTTACAACTTCCTTTGTTTCTTCTTTTTCCCCCTCTCTTTTCGTTTAAGGTGACGACTTCTGTTTTTGTCAGGACGGCATTGTTCACTTGAGATTTTCCTCTCATATTTATATTTTATCTTAACAAATAATGAATCAGACGTAAGAAGCAACATTATCGTCATCAGTCTGGATCTGTCTTTGACGGCTAACGCAAATCAATACAGCAGACGTTAACGACGTACTGTTATTGTTATTAAATCCATTCCACATCATAAACAGTTATAAATGCATATATACGTACTTTGAATCAAGTCTAATTTAAATGAGTACAGGACCAGTTCCGAAATCCACAATTATTTAACAAGAACGAATCACTTTCTTGCTAGAGGCAGTTTTAGATGAACCAAAGCAGAAGATGGTTTCATGCCATAGCTCAGTGATGTCAAAGCAAGCGCATTTTTCTGACCTTGACGTCGTGCGCGGGCAGCAAGCGCTAAGTATGGAAAGAGGAAGGGTTGTGTATATGAATAAGCAACCTGTTGGATTAAGAAAACTGTGGTGCACAAACTTCAAACGGAACGTGAAATTTTATGTCGTTATTTTTATATGGCTTCTTTCTGTTTAATATTATCTATATTGTCTGTAAAACAAAAGTACTAACACTGATTTCTTAATATTGCACTTGTGTTTTAAATCTTAATAACATAATAGAGAGTTAAGAAGGAATATTCACTTAAATTCCATAGTAGTATAATATTATACTGTACTAAGTGGATGAAACACATCATTCATAAAGAAAGTGATATTCCAAAGAAAGAGATTGAGTATGACATGATAAGTTGGAATTTATATTGATGGTATCTTTAGCCTTACAAAAATAATCAATAAACTAATGAAAACAATATTACAGTACAAAACAAAGTTACATAGGTACTGTAACTGTTTTAAGTGTAACTAATATTACATAAGAAAACTCTTATCGCATTACGCTTTTAAGGTGATATTTGTGAGCAACTTCCTATCATCAGAATATTAAATTATTTTCTTGAAATCTGCTGAAGCTATAGAGCTGACATTTTTACAACACATGGGCACGTATCTTTTGCTTATGATGTAACAGTAGTTGCTTTGTTAATTCATTTCCTTACAAACAATTTCCATGCGAATATTTTGAAAATTTTCAATACACTATCTTCAGTGATACGTATGTACGGTATATTAGATTTACGAAAACATTCTGTAAGGTTAGAAATTAATAGGCCTATATCTGAAAATTTCACTTTTCTATATGAAAAGTTGAGAAAATATTTCTTTTGAATAAAAAAATCAAACTTGTGAAAAATGAGCATTAAAATTAAAACTTACATTCTTATAATGCACTTATACTTCTCAGGCAAATCTAAAAATTAACATGGATACAGTTTTAATAAGTTCTCTTCCCTTTATCTATTGAATCAGTGCTGGCCATCCCTGAATATAGCTCGACCAAGCGGCATATACCACCTCTTTCGTCTGTCTCTTTCCTTTCCGCTGTAAAGCGCTAAGGCTCTCCTGGGCTCTAAAGCGCGCTTGCTCCTGTGGGCATCAATTGACACGCCTAGTATAGAAGATGATGTTATTGTTGTTGTGGTACTGATAACACTCTTATTTCTGGTGTTAGCAGAGATCACATTCTTGAAGATATTGATAGCGAAGATAAGGGCACTGTCAACTTTAGTAGTGAAGGTTACGATACTGCTGATGTCTCTGACGAAGATGGCGGTATTTTTGGTGTCGGTAGTAAAGAAAATGGTATAATGAACGTGATACTACAATATTACTGGTGGTAAGACTGAGTCATGACATTATTTGCTGTGCTGGTGGTGAAGGAAGTGGTACTGATGATAATATCAGTACAATGGTATTGATAAAGTAATTTCAAGAACGTGTCAAATGCAGGTCTTTCACTGTAAACCCAGCATTCTCCAGTCTTTCCTATTTTCTGCCTTCCTCTTTGTCTCCCCATATGATCCATATAATATCTTAATGTCGTCTATCATCTGATATCTTCTTGTCCCATTCACCATTCCTTCCAGTGCATCCTTCAGTAAGCAGTTTCTTCTCAATCAGTGACCCAGCCAATTTCTTTTCCTCTTCTGATCGGGAGCACACCAACACTCACAGAAGATCGGCGATCTCCGCATTGTTTGCTGAGATTATTCCAATCGAATTTACTATACTTGCAGCTATAAATACTGTTACAGTACTTAAACTGCAAAGAAGGAACAAGATACTGAGTACACAATTCAGTTCTGTCCATTGTAGAAACATTCATTGCTTGGGATGAGCCTATACGTGTACTTCAAGGACATTGAAAGATTGCGCTCTCAAGGATTTCTCAACATATGGAGTGATGTCCTCTGAAATGCAGGTCATGAGAATTTAGCATCTGACCTTCTAGCACAGATGTAGGCCTACTGTATGTCCGGTCAGGCAGTTCAAGGAAAAATTAGAAAAAGTCGTATTAACCACCTGCTAACTAAGACGGATATATTGACACAGAATTACTATCAGATCTATACACGGTGAACCGTAAGTAATGTCATTAATTTCAGGGGTTATTCTTTGAGATATTTCAAACAAAAATGCTTAATACAATTTTGCTCGCGTTTGCTTCTTTTTCGAGATAAAAATTGTTTTATATGAAACATTTCATAACGTGTCTCAGGAAAGCCATTGATTTAATTCCAAATACGCTCAGTCAGTTTAAGAGAGCAGTGTATTATCATAATAAATACTTACTTCCTTACTTACTTACAAATGGCTTTTAAGGAATCCGAAGGTTCATTGCCGCCCTCACATAAGCCCGCCATCGGTCCCTATCATGTGCAAGATTAATCCAGTCTCTATCATCATATCCCACCTCCCTCAAATCCATTTTAATATTATCCTCCCATCTACGTCTCGGCCTCCCTAAAGGTCTTTTTCCCTCCGGTCTCCCAACTCACACTCTATATGCATTTCTGGATTCGCCCATACGTGCTACATGCCCTACCCATCTCAAACGTCTGGATTTAATGTTTCTAATTATGTCAGGTGAAGAATACAATGCGTGAAGTTCTGCGTTGTGTAACTTTCTCCATTCTCCTGTAACTTCATCCCGCTTAGCCCCAAATATTTTCCGAAGCACCTTATTCTCAAACACCCTTAACCTATGTTCCTCTCTCAAAGTGAGAGTCCAAGTTTCACAACCATACAGAACAACCGGTAATAAAACTGTTTTATAAATTCTAACTTTCAGATTTTTGGACAGCAGACTGGATGATAAGAGCTTCTTAACCGAATAATAACACGCATTTCCCATATTTATTCTGCGTTTAATTTCCTCTCGAGTGTCATTTATATTTGTTACTGTTGCTCCAAGATATTTGAATTTTCCCACCTCTTCGAAGGGTAAATCTCCAATTTTTATATTTCCATTTCGTACAATATTCTGGTCACGAGACATAATCATATACTTTGTCTTTTCGGAATTTACTTCCAAACCTATCTCTTTACTTGCTTCAAGTAAAATTTCCGTGTTTTCCTAATAGTTTGTGGATTTTCTCCTAACATATTCACGTCATCCGCATAGACAAGAAGCTGATGTAACCCGTTCAATTTCAAACCCTGCCTGTTATCCTGAACTTTCCTAATGACATACTCTAGAGCGAAGTTAAAAAGTAAAGGTGATAGTGCATCTCCCTGCTTTAGCCCGCAGTGAATTGGAAAAGCATCAGATAGAAACTGACCTATAATAAATAATAATAAATAATTGAAAGAATTTAGTTTTGTCCTTTGAATGTGCAGAAATGTTATCCGAACAAATGTAACTTTTCGTTCTGAAAAGGAATTTTAAAATGTTGCATTTGTTCGGATCAAATTTCTGCATATTTAAAGAAGGAAACTAAATATCTGGAGGTTCGGAATATGTAAATTTTAATATGGGATGTCATTTAAAAAAATAGAGTTTACTGCCACACCCTGTATTCCTGAATAACTAACTTTTTTCGTACACTGGTATCATATTGTATGATTTATTTCCAACAGCTTTTGTATAATTTTTTTTCTGTAAGTATTAAGAAGTTATGAGTAATATTCTATAGTTTTTAACTCTCTCCCTCTCTCTCTCTCTGTATATATATATATATATATATATATATATATATATATATATATATAATCAGGGTTAGCATTATCGTTTAAACTCAACGGCGGGAAGTCCTTCCGTGTGAAAGCATGAAAAAGTCAATTGATGTTGCTGTTAATTTTTTTCCACGAAATTCATATTTTAATAATAATAATAATAATAATAATAATAATAATAATAATAATAATAATAATAAAGGTGCGCCTGATAAGGCATTTGAGATCTTGTTTAGGTCAGTTCTTAACGTATTCATTTAGAGCAGCGGTGACCAAAACTCGAGCTGCAGTGATTACACGCGACAGACAGTCTATGAAGTAAGGATACAGAGGAAAGGTACTTGGCATGAAAACTACAACCAGTGGTAGTTCCTGTACTAACATCTTGATCAATCCCGCGGATAAAAATCTTAAGCTTTGCTGTATCAGTAATGTCACTGCTGTCATCAAGAGCCAGTGAATAATATACGATTTTTCTTGCTTCTTTTTTAACCTTCTTCTTAAATATAATCAGGAATTTTCTAAATTCTCCTCTCGATACTTGGTCGAGAAATTAGTAGTTTTCAAAATTAAAAACATCTTATGGACAAATTATTTAAGCTATTTTAATCATTACTCTTTTGAGAAATTCTGTTCTATTAAAAGGCTTTAGAGCACGAGATATTCCAAACCCCATTAGGTAGCTGACTTCCTTACATTTATTTATCTCATCTTTCTCTTCCTGGCTATGATTTAAGACATGTCAATTCCTGGCGTTTAACAGTTCGTTGGCACATAATATTGAATCAGTTTTTCCATAATATTATTATTAAATGAATCACAAATAAATAGTTACCCTCATCTAAAATTTAAGAAGATTTAAAACTGAGATAAAACCTAATAATTTTATCCTTCTAGGTACAAAATCTAAAAATATCAATATTCATGCACGTACAGGAGAATTATAGAAACACATACTTAGTGGCCAGTAATAATAATAATAATAATAATAATAATAATAATAATAATAATAATAATAATAATAATAATACTTACTTACAAATGGCTTTTAAAGAACCCGAAGGTTCATTGCCGCCCTCACATAAGCGGTCCCTATCCTGTGCAAGATTAATCCAGTCTCTATCATCATACCCCACCTCCCTCAAATCCATTTTAATATTATCCTCCCATCTACGTCTCGGCCTCCCTAAAGGTCTTTTTCCCTCCAGTCTCCCAACTAACACTCTATATGCATTTTGGATTCGCCCATACGTGCTACATGCCCTGCCCATCTCAAACGTCTGGATTTAATGTTCCTAATTATGTCAGGTGAAGAATACAATGCGTGCAGTTCTGTGTTGTGTAAATAATAATAATAATAATAATAATAATAATAATAATAATAATAATAATAATACATTATTCAGCGTGGCAATTAATGTTTCTATATACTCCTAATTCAACCGTTGAGCAAAGTAAACATATTACATTTTGTCCGACAGAACAACAAAGAAGTTCTCCTTCTCATTCTTTACGAAACCACCTCTTACTACTTGTTGAGACAGAGTTTGTAGAGCGACATGATACCGCCACTGCTTGCCTTCAGTATGTGAATGAAACACACAGCAATGTACAGGAAACTCCTCGTACCCGTTTGAATGTCTGTGATTACACGATGTAATCACGACACACGCTCTGGTCATCGCTGATTTAGAGACTTATCGTTATTCTTGCACTTTGTTAGATGGTATCTTTCACATTTTAAATTGCACAATTCACACACAACTTTCACACGGTTCGTGGTAACTTTTGTCTTGCACAACATATGGTGAAAACCATGTATCGCGAAGCGGGTTATTGCATGTCTTTGAGTCTGATTTTCTTTAGTCCAGTTCCTATCTACCATAGCACCTGTGGCGTAGAAATCGGGGTCTGTCGTGCGGCGATTATCTTCTCTTCTCTCTAGGAGGTCTTTGTAGGGCTGTGTCGATTGCAGTAGTATTTGGAGTCTGATGTCTTCTACGTAGAAAGTTTCTCTGGTCATCTCGTACGCTAGTCTTGAAGGTGCGTTTCTTCCTATTCCTAGTCTGCATTTGAGAAAGCGTGCTTTGACTTTCTCTATTCGGGGCTATTCCATATGAAATCGATCAGTAAAAAACCTCGCATTTTTTAATACTCTAATTTTTTACCCTATTTATACAAGGTGCTGAGGAGAATGCATTTTCAAAAATATACTATCGAAAGTCAAACGGTTTTTGTACTATTGAGCGACAAATGTAGCGTATTTTATAAAAACAAGCCTCTTTCAGCGCTCAGAACTCTGGAACAGTTTACTGCAGAACATTGAACGGGAGCTCATTTTGAAGCCGACATTTGGTAGGTTATGTTAAGAAGTAATCCTTATTTTTATTGTACACAGAGAGACAGATAATCTGATTTTACTCGCTTTTAGGCTTTTTGCCCATTTGTAAAAATGTAAAAAATATTGAGAAAAAACCTTACATTATTAAGAGGGATTCGGCATTGTTTGCTTAGTGGCTCGGCAATAAGTTTCGAGGGTATTAAATAAATTATATTCACACGGCTAGACTTGAACGGCGCAGTACCGCATGCACTGGCCGAGAGATGATGATAAGGAAGCATTGGGCGTCATTTTACTCCTGTGTTTATGAAAACTTGTGATAAAGCTAGCCCAGCTATGCGCTACTAAACGACACATCACGTGTTTATGTCTCCTGGCCTTGCTTGTCTCGGCTAGCTCCCGCCTTACAGTCAGCTGGTTAGTTCACGCGCGTACTATTTATTTTCTTTATTTTGATATTTTCAATACTTTCTTATCAACTGTGCACCAGTAAAAAATATGTGTTTATTTTTACTTTCAATGCGGAATCTAACCATATATTTTAAAAATATTTTTCGTGGGCAAAGGCGTCTTAATGAAGAAAATCTAAATTTCTCCATTTCCATAAAAAGTAAGAAAAACTGTTTACATGTCAATATAAACTTTAATTTCACAGCATCAAAATAAACCATGATTTTGATCATTGGGTGAAAGGGTTTCGGAGCTACAACAGTTTAAAGTTGCTAATTTTATGAAAATACAATAAATGTAAATATTTTTAATTTAAACGCTATGAAGTTCTGATGCCTCAAACTTTGCACAAAGCATTGTATCACAGTTGTCAACGGACAGAAAAGTTTTATTGTACTTAAAAATTGCAAGGTCAATTTACTCTATATTTCGGTCGATTTGAGATGGAATAGCCCATTCTCTCTAGGTCGGTGAGGGTTAGTAAATTCAATATTTTGTTGCATTATTCTTTACTAACTAAATAGACTAATATTTGTATCATCTAGGAGACTGTGTTTGTGACATCATCTACTAGAATGTCATCGGCTTCTCGGAGGATATATTAGATACACAATGGATCAATAAAAGGCGTTAAAATGCACAGAACTAGAATCGGGGTAACACTGGCATACAGGCACAAAGTCGACCGTCGCAGGAAGACGGTGGATCTTAAGCGGCAGACAGTCTCATTTCCTCGACGTATAATTTGCTACCCGCACAACACAATCTGTGTAGTGGTCGTCGTTATGGCAACACCGTCTCACATTTTAAGAGGGAAAAAAATTACACAGGATTCTATTAGAGCTGCAGGTCTCCGCGCTGAACGCAGGCAAGCGGCAAATGCGGAGTGATTGAAACACGGCAAGTCACAAGCAAATTAATCTTCAACAAAAATCCGTCTGCAGGAATCTTCTGTGAAACCCGTTTATTCATCGGTAGGCCCAGCGATATATTCACGTCGCAACTCGACGTCGTTTGTTGAACTTTTCATTTGTTATTCGAAGTTGGGAAATTTCCCTTCTGGTTTATGAGCACTCAAAGTTTTTAAAAGAAAATCACCACCAGTTCACGCCCCCTCACTTCTCAACTTGTCATTAGTCATTCCATTTCAACTATTACTTTTTACACGCCTTCTTAATTTATGTTCTTCATGTCTATTCCTTACTGTTAGGTTTCGTAACAAGCTGGTTTTTACGGTCTTCTGTCAAAAAATCTGAAAGTTAGAATTTATAAAACAGTTATATTACCGGTTGTTCTGTATGGTTGTGAAACTTGGACTCTCACTTTGAGAGAAGAACAGAGATTAAGGGTGTTTGAGAATAAGGTTCTTAGGAAAATATTTGGGGCTAAGAGGAGAATGGAGAAAGTTACACAACGCAGAGCTGCACGCATTGTATCCTTCACCTGACATAATTAGGAACATTAAATCCAGACGTTTGAGATGGGCAGGATATGTAGCACGCATGGGCGAATCCAGAAATGCATATAGAGTGTGAGTTGGGAGGCCGGAGGAAAAAGACCTTTGGGAGGCCGAGACGTAGGTGGGAAGATAATATTAAAATGGATTTGAGGGAGGTGGGATATGATGGTAGAGACTGGATTAATCTTGCTCAGGATAGGGACTAATGGCGGGCTTATGTGAGGGTGGCAATGAACCTCCGGGTTCCTTAAAAGCCAGTAAGTAAGTAAGTAAGTAAGTAAGTAAGTAAATAAGTAAGTAAGTAAGTGCGTAAGTAAGTAAATATGTCTATTCCTACCCGTCGGTTTTACTTTTTTTCCCTTCCATTATATTAAATTATTTATGTTTCGGGGGATGTAATTGTACTACTACGAACAATCGGAAAAAAAGATACCCAGAGAAGAATAAAAAAGCGTATATAATATTTCGCACCCCTAGAACAACATTGCCACAACTAAAAAAATTCGCTGTTTTGATTTACGTCCTCTACCACAAACTAAAACCGTCATATCTCTACAGGCCCATTCACAATGAAAATTAAACATAACCGTAACATAAACACAGAAGTTTGCGCCCAGGCTACCAAATGGGATCATTCACAATGATTCACATAAACACTGACGTAAACATTACCGTAAGACGCTAACATGAAAGTTTGCAAACTCCAAACTTTCATGCTTATGCTTACGTGATTTACAAACAGAACACAATCGTGGAGCGCTGAAGTATACGACAGAATATGAGGAAATGGCGTCGTTGTTATGTTTCCATGGTTACCAAGTATGTTTGCTGTTATGTTTATGTTCCCATCGTGAATGATCTTGATTTTACCGTAACGTTTATATTCTTAAGTTAACGCTTACGTTATGTTTAATTTTCAATGTGAATGAGCCTTTTAGTTGCTTCAATCAGAGGCCACGTGAGATAAATCGGTGTTAAAAAGCATTATTAATATCACGAATCAAAATTTTAAAATGCGATTATCTCAAAAGTGATTTTTTTTATTTGTGGCAGTGTTGTTCTAGAGGTGCAAATTGTGGACTCAGAAAAGGCGTTCGACAGAGTGGATTGGAATAAACTGATGGGAATCCTAAAGAAAATTGCGTGGATTGGAAAGACAGAAGGCTGTTCAGTAACATTCATATGAAACAACGAGTGAAAGTCAGGATAGGAGAAGAAATGTCAGAAGGAAGTGAAGTATGGAGAGGAGTACGACAGGGATGCCCTTTATCACCTACTCTGTTCAACATCTACTTGGAGAATTTAGTGAAGAACTGTTTGAGAACAAGAGAGGGGTGATAGTAGGAGGAAGAAGAATAAAGTGCATAAGATTTGCGAATGATGATTCTAGGTATATGCTACTGGAGCTAAATGACAGCTGTGAGCTGTATGGGATGAAGATAAATGCAAACAAGACGAAGACCATGGTCGTAGAAAGAAAAGTAAAGAAGGTACACTTGAGAATTAATGAGGCAGTAGAGCAAGTACTTGGGGTGTACTATACTTGTGGTGTACTATAAGTAGTAACATGAGCTGCTGCCAGGAAGTCAAAAGAAGGATAGCACTGGCCAAGGAAGCTTTTAATAGAAAAAGGAACAGCTTCTGCGGAACTCCTGAAAAAGAACTGAGGAAGAGACTAGTGAAGTGCTTTGTGTGGAGTGTGGCACTGTATGGGACAGAAACATGGCCATTACGACGTAAAGGAGAAACAACTAGAAAGATTTGAAATGTGGATATGGAGAGGAATGGAACGTGTGAAATAGACAGACAGAATAAGAAATGAAGCTGTGTTAGAAAGAGTGAGTGAAGAAAGAATGATGCTGAAACTGATCAGGAAGAGAAAAAGCAATTGGTTGGGTCACTGGCTGAGAAGAAACTGCTTACCGAAGGATTCACTGGAAGGAATGGTGAACGGGAGAAAAGTTCGGGGCAGAAGAAGATATCAGATGATAAAGAGACATTAAGATATATGGATCATATGCGGAGACTAAGAGGAAGGCAAAAAATAGGAAAGACTGGAGAATGTTGGATTTGCAGTGGAGTGCCTGCCCTTGGAAAGCTGTACACTTGCTGTACTGCCTCTTTTAGAATTGACACGTTTACATTCTTTATTTTTCTCCCAATAACCATGCTTTTCATGACGCATGGTTTATTGTAACGTAAGAATCACAGTGTGCAAAGATAAAGTGGGTGCTCCTGTTATGGCCATGTTCCTGATATGGCCACCCCTCTATTGTGAGTTAGTTAACCAAAAAATCCGCTAAATTGCAGCAGCATCCAGTGAAAGGGCATCCTGGTATGTCACTTGATCGTTTTCCATCCAGTCAGGTTGAGCAATATGGCGTCAGTTGCCTGTTTTGCGGTTTTCATGTGACCTCTTCTTATTTTTCTCTGGTAAGTCTCCTTTGTTTTATGCATGTTTTTCAATGACTTCTTTCATGAAAACCATCGTACTCCATTCAGTTTTTAATGTTCTGTTGATTAGTGTTGTAGTTGATGGCGTATCTTTTACGAGTTGTTCATAATCAAACGATTTACGTGAAAGCTTACCTGCTCCTGATATGGTCATATCAAATGCACCATGACCATATCAAGTTCATTTCACTTTTATTTTTCACCTGACAAATTTACATGCCTTATAGCTGGGATTACGCAAAAATTTTGTATTTAAATAAAAACAACTTAATTTTTTATGGAAAAACCTGTTTTGACTACACTTTTAAATTATAAAAAAGATTATTAAGTGTCATGTTTATTCATTTTACACCAAAATTATTTAATTTTACACAACTGCGCTATCAAACTGAAAACAATCACGATTTGTAGAACATGGAACAAGGGTGGCCATATCATGTGCACATGTTCCTGATATGGCCACTAGGTAGACTTTTGGAATTTGGGACTTTTTGGACAATTAAAGCTATTTTTATGGGGAAAGGAAATTGTTTTAAGAAAGTCCATTAGACTGAGAACGAGTAAGACAAAAGTGGTTTACATTTTTTTTTCAAAATGGCGGCTAGAAAAACTCTCAAACCTTAGCATGGCCATATCAGGGACACCTACCTTATACCAACTTTTTGCTTGTGCGGAATCAATAGAATATATGCAAAGTTTCGTGAAATAGTAATAACATCATTTAGAGAAGTCTGTTCTGGCATTATTGTAACTCTGACTACAGTTCAAATGAAATTGACTTATTAGTGGTAATATTTATTTTATTTTAGAGAGCCTCTTCATAAATCTGTGTTGGTGGGCCTCCCTTTCATAACATCTCTGAACTTATAAAATCATTGCTAAGAATGTCATATCGCTGAGGACAGCAATACCTCAATGTCAGAGCTTCTTTGTTAGTCTTTCTCCGTACGCAATATACAAAATGTCAACTTTTATTGTTGACCTGATTCCATTTGTTATTTCCGAAAGGTTCAACACACAATACGTTTTTATGTTACGCATTCGTCATACAGCTGAATCGATATTTTATATTTGTTTTACAAAAATATATGACGAAATTTATAACGAAATGTTACAGCACATGCAAACAAAATCGGTCGCAGGGAATGTTAGTCAGGAAAGGCCAAAGATCAGCAGCCATTAAAAAACAGTCGAACGCTCTGTTCATGCTTTTGTGCATTACATCAGATTGTTAAGACAGACGCTAAGTTTTTAGAAATTCAAGTCCAGTCCCGTCGCTCTAATTTCCGGCAGCCAATCGCGTTGCAGGTCGGCTACATTTAAACGTGTGCTCTTGTGATTCGCTGATGAAGACGTTATTCATTTCTTAAGGCTCGATAAATACTTAATATAATCGCCCGCCATTTTAGCTCTTTCGTTGGAGTTCGCTGAAAGCACACGAGGACGTTATTTGCAGCTCAATTATTTGCTGAATTACACTGCTTTTGATTTATTATCATAGGAGCTATGACATGATAATGTTTAACGGTGTGGCAAATAGATCCCTCGTATGGTAGCTAGGCAACGAAAGAACAAAAATGGCCAACGATACTACCTACCTAGACTCCACTTCACTTCCTAAGACGTAAGCAAAGAGGAGGAGTCACGCCGGGAATAACAGCGTCGCGACTATAGGTATTTTCTGTCAACTTCGGTTTCGAACAATCAATTTTATTCAACTATTCGTCTAACAAGTTGTTCTATTATCAACAATATGGTTTCATAAGGTGTCTTGTAAAGCAAGCATTGGAGGCTTTTGGAAATAATGTTTATTTTCATGCAATCTTTTGTGACTTAAGCATGGCTTTTGATTGTGTTGGTCATAGTATTCTATTGACTAAATTAAATTATTTGGGTATCATAGGAAGTGAGGTGATGATTTTTGAATCCTACTTATCCGATCGTAAGCAAAATGTTTCGTTTAATAGTAAAAAGTCTGATGTTATGAATTATTATTATGGAGTTCCTCAAGGCTCCGTATTGGGTCCGATATTGTTTTTGCTAGCTACTAATGACCTAGCCTATAATTAATATAAATGCTGATACTGTTCTGTACGCGGTTGATACTACTTTTTAAATTCACCATAGTGATGATATTAACTATTTGAAAAGCTTTGCTCAACATAATTTAAGAGATGCTGAAGTTTGGTTTAATGCAAATGGATTTTTGTTGAACCCAGCTAAAACTGAACGTGTGATTTTTACTCTTAAGAAGACCGATCATGAACAAAGTCAGTTTAATATGTTAGGAATTATTGATTCCAAGTTGAAGTGGGAAAGTCATATTGATCATATTTCTACTAAACTTTCAAGAATTTCGTTTCTCCCTAAGAGATTATAAACTGCTGTACCTGAAAACTATATTCGTGATGCTTATTTTGCTTACTTTCAAAATACTCTTACCTATGGGGCAACAGTGCTTTTATAAATAGGGTTCTATTACTTCAAAAAAGGGCCATAAGAATTATATCAAATGCAGCTTTTAATGAACATTGTAAACCATTATTCGTGAAAAGCAAAATCATGACTGTAATTAATTTATATATTCTAGAGTTAATTTTGTATGTTAAAGATAATCTTCCAACTTTAACATTAAGAAATGATATTCATTCCTATGACACAAGACAAGCGAATGATCTTAATATCGTAACATGTAGACTTGCTAAATCCTAAAAAAAACTTTTGTGCGAGATCGTGCGTACTTGCTTGGTTTCCGCACAAAACCAATCCCGCGGAAAGTCTAAAATTCCACATTCAGTATTCCCAACCTAACACACATAACAATTTCCCTCTTCTTACCGCTTGAGTGACATATTGATTTTACTGCTTTAGGCTTTTAACATATTATTTTAGAGACATTCAATAAAGTAATAATTATAAATTGAAACTTACCACTGCAATTTCACCTAAATTGCACTGTTAATTGTTTTTAAATATTTGCAAAAACTAATAAACTCTACAACTCCACTAAAGTTACTGCATTTCGTGATGCAAGTAACATTGCCGTTTGTTTTAAGTTCGCATTTATAGACTGGGCGGAAAAAAGACAGACATATCACGGCCTGCTAGTGTATAGTAAACACAGAAAACATTTTAAAGCAACAATGTTGAAGATAGATATTTTTGTTTTGCAAATTTGCCGTCATTGAACAGAAACCAAGATGGAGATTTCATTGTAACTAATGAAATTCCTCTTTCAGGTATGTAATAAACGATCTTCGCACAAAATAATGTACGATACACGAGCGGTATGTTTGTTTTCATGTTCTAAAAAAGCTCAACTACGTTTCGCTTTTTCAAACTTTTCCTCGAACATGAAAACTTCAACATACCGCTCAAACGCATATTACTATTGTCAAATGTCATTGAAGGTTGCAAATAAATTTCCATCACATATTTTTAATTTAAGCAGAGCTGCTCTCAAATTTTACACCTCTAGTTGTTAATTTTAAATCCGTTTTATAATCTTGACGAATTCTTTGATTGTACAATCTCTTTGTAATTGTTCTAGTTTAACTGACCTTGTCTATACATTCTGTTTTTAGACCTGTATTGTAAACTATTAAACTACTGATTCCTAAAAAAATAATCTAATAATTATTCCATAATAACAAACGTCGCTATTAAATCATAATTTCATCGTAGTCGTAAATGAAAAGCTATTCCAGACCGATTATGATCCTAAAGCTATCGTAATCATAAAACCATTGCGATAAGTTATTACGCCATCATAATCTCAAACTAATGGTAATACGTGGGTTGCTGAAATTGATGCGGGCTTAACTTATTCTTTGGATTGAAATAATACTAGTGGCTTGTGCAGCAAATGCTGCAAACTAAGTTCCTTAGAAGTTCAAATAAAAATTTTTCAGATTTAATTTCCAGCTTACATCAGCTTCTTGTCTATGCGGATGACGTGAATATGTTAGGAGAAAACCCACAAACGATTGGGGAAAACACGGGAATTTTACTTGAACCAAGTAAAGCGATCGGTTTGAAAGTAAATCCCGAAAAGACAAAGTACATGATTATGTCTCGTGACCAGAATATTGTACGAAATGGAAATATAAAAATTGGAGATTTATCCTTCGAAGGGGCGGAAAAATTCAAATATCTTGGAGCAACAGTAACAAATATAAATTACACTCGGGAGGAAATTAAACGCAGAATAAATATGGGAAATGCGTGTTATTATTCGGTTGAGAAGCTTTTATCATCTAGTCTGCTGTCCAAAAATCTGAAAGTTATAATTTATAAAACAGTTATATTACCGGTTCTTCTGTATGGTTGTGAAACTTGGACTCTCACTCTGAGAGAGGAACATAGGTTAAGGGTGTTTGAGAATAAGGTGCTTAGGAAAATATTTGGGGCTAAGCGGGATGAAGTTACAGGAGAATGGAGAAAGTTACACAACACAGAACTGCACGCATTGTATTCTTCACCTGACATAATCAGGAACATTAAATCCAGACGTTTGAGATGGGCAGGGCATCACGTATGGGCGAATCCAGAAATGCATATAGAGTGTTAGTTGGGAGCGGAGGAAAAATCTTTCGAGACGTAGATGGGAGGATAATATTAAAATGGATTTGAGGGAGGTGGGATATGATGATAGAGACTGGATTAATCTTGCACAGGATAGGGACCGATGGCGGGCTTATGTGAGGGCGGCAATGAACCTTCAGGTTCCTTAAAAGCCATTTGTAAGTAAGTAATTTCCAGAAAGATTACCAGATATTTTGAAAGTTATTTGCTTCCATAATAATGAAGATGTAACATTCAAAGCAACGTAGTACTCAATGAAGTGTAACCCTGTCAAAACTTTCTTAATGAGTATGTCTTTTAGGCCAAATATGTTTTCTTGAACACATCCATCTTCTGTGGAGTTCCATCAAGAACACATACTCGGTATGACATCACTGATGAATTGAAGGACGTCGTGTGACGCGCTTTCCATCAGATTTGCAGGGGAATATCACACCGAACCTGGCGACGCTTTATTTTGTGTGAGCTTAGGCGGAGAGACAAAGTTTTCTTGGGGGGCAAAGCAAAACCGATATAATAAGGTTATGGGGGACATTATTTACCTTCTCCCCCGTTATAGCTTGACCGTGGTACAGTATATATCGGAATATGATCATTCTAAAGGTATTTTCCGGGGCATGTTTTTACAGTCTTGCATCCATTCCTGATGTTTCGGATCAAGTTGTATAGGGCTAGAACTGTAGGTCTACAAATTATAATAGGGTTACACAAACACACTACGTAACAGTCCTAACAGAAAATCGACCATTTTATTTTTCCTGCATTGTTATTCAGTTCAGGTTTCACCTGCAGACTTCTCGGATATGCAATCGAAAGACAGCTACCGAAACGTCACAGGCTGTCCAATACAAAGGTTATGTTCTGTTACTATAATAATTAGCGTTAATTGTATTCAAATAAATTCAATTTGTCATCTCGTTTTTCAATGTCTAAAAATTTTTTGTTGTTGTTTATTTTTTATTTATTTCTATTTTATTTATTTAAATTTAAATATATAAGGTTATATCAAGATTAATGTTCATTTTACTCTCTAGATTATATCAAGGTCAATGACATTTGTTCCTCGGAAAAAATCAATACTTTCGCACATCTCACAATTTGATATTGCACAAGTTCCCCAGTCAGAAAAGAATAAACGAATACTTATGAATACTGAAAATTATGAAACGCTTGCGCTCGTTTTATAAACATACTCGCGTCTTAATTACTACCATTATAGGCTCGTTGCATAATGTACTATTATCTGAAGCTTACCTTCCTGAAGATATCATATGAAATGTAAATTCTAATTATTTTACTTAATCTCTGGTCTTTAAGGTTACACACCGGAATCACTTTTATTTTTCCTGCATTGTTGTGCATATGTTATTCATATTTCACCTGCAGACTTCTAACACATGAGTACAGGCTGTTACAAAAGAAATATTACAGTGCTTCCGTTCCTCAAATGAGGTACAGAAATTGTTATACATTCAGAAATTTAAAATAAATATGATATTGCAGTGTAGGCTTTCACGGCCGGAGTCTATAGATGTAGATTCATTTTCCGGGCATGCAGTGTAGGCTTTCACGGCCGGAGTCTATAGATGTAGATTCATTTTCCGGGCCGCAGTTGCAGACGAAACGTCTGGTATAAAACCAACTAATAGACCACGGCCTCTCAGCCCGGAAAATGAATCTACATCTATAAATATGATAGTCGAAACACATGATCTGAAGACATTAATTCGTCAATTTAAGCACAGAAATTTAATCATAAAAGCAAAAAAAATCTTTTGAATTCAATATTTTCTAACGTTAATAGAAAAGAAAAAGAGTTCAAACAAGTTTAGGGCGGCAGTGCTCTCCATACCCCCCCATAAGTCCGCCTATGTGTGTGTGTTAGGAGAATGATGGGGGACATGCTGACCCTTTGGACAATTATGAGTGACACACAGTCAATTTAAAGTGCATGTATGTCTCCATTATGACCAGAATTGTAGTGTATATTTTTTTAGGAATTTATAGGTGTAACGGAACTTTATGCCCACCCTGTATAAACATAAAACTTACATACATAATTACTGATGTCAGTAGGAGTATGCGTACAAAAAATGAAGTCTCTAGTTTAGAAAATATATAAAATAAAAATTTCATCCGTTGCCCCCCTTAAATCAATACACAAATTTATTAAGTTTTAACATTTGTTGGTGAAACCGGCCCTAGTGACATCTTACGAACATCCAGTAACAGCAGAGCAGTTTTTGGCAAATACTTAAGTTCGCAGTGTGCGGTGGTCCCCCCCGCTATCCAATCCATTCTAATCTAACCTATAATTACATAAAACACCGAAAAATTGTACAAAATCCTGCCTTATAACTGCTTTATTCACTAGAACTTGTTTGCTGTAAATTGAGTCCCAATTCCCTCAGTTGCAGTGGGCAGCATTTACTGTTCGTACTTTTGAAGGCGCTGCAGGATTTCCTCGGCGACTATTTTTACACAGTCACGTGACGTACATGCACTCCACTAATAGACGGGCACTGTAACTGCGACATTTCCTCGTAAAGCTTTTCATTATCAAATTCAATTGAAATCCGTTCACTTGTTCTGAAATTGTTTTGTCCGTGCGAACGATCGGAGGGGGCGGAAATGAATAGGTGGCGGGCACGACGACGTGAAACAGTGTCGAATGAGGCGTCACCCACTGATCAACAGAGTAAGGCCCGTAACACACTTGAAGAGTTTTCGCTAGCGAGAAAGAGGCGAAGAGCCTTCCTCCACACACTTGGCGAGTTCTCGCTATCACAGATCACACCTCGCTATGATCATCTATGCACTGCCTTCAAACAGAAAGCATTTATCTCATTATAGTATTCACTCGTTGGGGGAAATATTATAGGTTATGTATTTACATATATAATTTGAACTAGTAATGGAAATTACGGGAAAACGGCTGGACGGATTTTAATAAATGACCCCTCATTTCGAAGCTTGGAACTCAAAGTTTTTCGGAAAAATAGTAGTTTTCAGTGAAATGTCAATTTTTAAACATAATTTTTCTATTTTCCAAAATCCATCTGTCGTCAGTTTTGAGAACTAGCTAATAGCATTCACGGCCGACTTGATATACCCTTCGCTTTTTTGTAAAGGAGAAGCGAAGCGAGCATCAAGTCGGCCGTGTTGCATTTCAGAATAAAACAAAACACATACTACAGTAAACAATATTACACGAAGGCCATGATCTGCAAGAATGCTGACATATTTAGAGCTCAAATTAAATTGGTTATTAAAAACTTAACTTACTAAAAATAATTTAAGGTTAGATTCTGTCGTGTGTAATTTTCTGGGTACAGCTGTGTATTGGATATTAAAAACTACAAAACTTGAGGTGGTTTGATGACATTATTACCATTAGAAATGAAATATTATTGTAGTTAATGCCATGATGTGACTATTTTTCATTAATTATACATATTAATGCTATATTGATGATATGAAAGTGAAACGTTTTGGAGTTATATAAGTAGATGTAGAGAATAACTTAAATTAGATTTTGATTTCTATATTTTACTGAGTGGCGGCTATATAGTATATATAGTATATGTTACTGAAAGCTATAAAACTTACGTAAGATAATATTATTAAAAATCAAATATTTTTATAATTATTAATCAAGTGGGGTTGGGTCTTTTTCATATATTTAATGGCGGTGTGGTGTAGATATTTATATGCGTGGTTCTCTTCAGTATTGGCTCGAGAGAGAGTATCTTTCATTGTTATGGAAGCAAATAACTTTCCGAATGTCTGGTATTCTTCATTGAAAATAAATGTGAAAAATGTTTATTTGAACGTCTAATGAACTTAGTTTGCAGCATTTGCTGCACAAGCCACTAGTTTACGTATATTGCCGTACTTAAATATATAACCTGTAAGTATACTTTACAAATTACGTACGAACGCTATGTTGAATCTGAGTATTCAGATGATGAGGAAATGGAGTTACATGAACATATTTTGTTAATGAAAAGAAAAAGTAGGCCTAAAAATAAAGCCAGAAATATCTGAAAATCACATTGTATCTTACAAAAAATAAGGGCGAGTTTTGGACACTGGTTTCGATTTGAATGATGATACGTTTAGGCTTTATTTCAGGTTGAATGGACCTCAGTGTTTTGCCATTCATGATATGATAGAGGATTCTTTGCTATTTTTTGATTAAAATTATGTAAATTGTTAAGACATATAGATAAATTATTCCAAATGTTTAATTAATACTATTAAATCTCATCAAAATAAAATATAGCCCTATTTATTTTCAGATCATCTGATATTTGTCTCCAGATTTCTTCTTTAAGTTTCGTGTTTTTATAGTTTTCATCCCGTGTATCATATAAATAGGCCTACGGGTGACATCGTACAAGTTCGATAAGTTTCTGACTGCAATTATCAGCCATCTTTCCTCATTTTAAAATAAAAACAATACAATTCATCGCCACCTGTGATATCTTTTTCTACATTCAATCGTCATAAAGAGTATAAATGTCAAACATCTTTGATAAATGTGTCAAGAAAATTCGCTGAGCTACCGATTCCAGCGAGAAACTCGCGCGAGGTTTTTGCCTCGAGCGAGAATCTCTTCCAGTGTGTGGACGTCCATTTGAATCCATGTTATCAATCTTTGAATTTTCTCGCAACACATTTCTCGCTGGCGAAAACTCTTCAAGTGTGTTACGGACCTTAGGGCGTCGGGATCTCGCGTTAATGCTCTGTGAGCAACCGCATCATTCCAGTTTGGAGGAATAAATCTCGGAGTCACACATCGTGGTTTTATATTATATCGGCTTTCTAAAACTAGTGCAATAGGTTAGTTTAGACTTTTGTAATGCCTTGCATATACGAACTTGTAACAGGTTAGGCTTTTAGGGTGCTATTCATAGACATTTCGCAGCACGCGCTACGAGCGTACTAAGCTAGCCCCGGCTATCCACTGGTTACTAGTGGATATCCTATCGCTAACACTGGTTTATGAATATGAAAAACGCTGATAATCCACCGAAAGCCCGCGCTAAAAATGTCTATGAATACGGCCCTTGTTGTCTTGCAAGTACGAATCAGTGCAGGACTTTCAAAGCCTGGAGATTTTTGTTTAGTGAAGTTTTCAGTACTGCCTAGCGTAATGACCGACGTAGAAACGAAGTTACATTATTGAAACTGTTTGCTTATTTCATTATTATTTGTTGTGTTTCACTGTATTCCAGTGGTTTTACGTTCTTCACATTTCATCGTGTCGTGTGTTTTATATCCCCACGTTCGCTCATGGATTTATAGGCAAATCTCAGACTTCTTGTGACAACACTATAACTATTTGGCTCAATGTGATCTCATAATCAAAGCGATTTTTGTATCATTCCGCGTCCATTGAGGTTACACAGCTGGATTCCCGTCTTAACTACTGTTACAGCAACAATGGACTGTTTATTCACTCTTTGAACATAGATTCCCTCCAAGTGTGTAAAAAGTCCCGTCCTGGCTAGGGTGACCATATATCCTATTAATCGAGATTGTCCTGTTTTTGAGTCTTGAAAAACCTGTCCCGACTTTTTTTTTTTCAATAAAAAGGCTTTTGTCCCGATTTTTTACTTAAGTTTGCAAATTATAAACTCTTCACAAGTGTACCGATAAATTTTACCTATAATACTTAACATACTGTCGACATGGGAGATATTTCTCTATCTCATAGATTGTATCTATTAATGATGGCAATTTTTAGGTTGGTACTACCTGGTTTGTTTATCGATAAAACGATAATAATCGAGATTTTTTACCGCTTTTTGTTCAGTTGCCAAGTTCAGGTAGGTTTTTAATCAATTTAATGCGTGTTGATAGTCAACATTAAAATTGTGCTTTATTCCTTATAAGTTTACAACACCGAAGAGGCAATATAAATTACAGAATAGCTTGAAAAGAAATTTCCTTGTTTCAGAGCTGCGGCAAATAGCTATTCAACTGAATGTAACTGCAATGATTTTTATTCATATTTGAAGAGTCCACTGCAAGAATGATGGATGTCATTTGGATTACATTTTGCAGGAGAAGCAATTGAAAGTTTGAAATGCTTAGCGCTCAAAGCTTAACTGTGATTTTCCGATCATTACTGAACAATGACTATCAGTGTTAATGCCATATAACTCTGTATGTACATTCTATATGTCTTAAGCTATGCATTGACAGTCTTGGTTCATTTTCGACAAGAAAGTGATATCCATCATTCTTGCAGTGCACTCTTCATTTGTTTGCAAAACCTGAGTTGCTGAATGCAATAGCATCTTCTGCTAGGTATGATTTGAGTAAAGAAAGTAAATAAACCTCTTTAGAAGCCTAATTTCTGACTTGAGCTAAATATTAATGAATTTAAAAGTGATTTTAATTTCTTCTTATTGCTATAATACTATTTTTAACAAGTGTAATGTGAAATTATTAAAATTTGTTCCTTCTTTTAATGTTATTTGCGTTTTATTTTGGTATGTGTATCTGTCTTATGATTAAGTTTAAATCAAATAAATAGGCCTACTGTATTTTAGAAAAACGTGGTGAGATTGAGTAGCAATTTAACCTCCGCCCTTACTCTGCCGGCAATGTTTACGACGCCTGTCAGACATTATGGAATGTAGTATAGTTTGGCAGTGAACGGAACCATTCGTTAAATGCAGCAACTTAGCTAAGATAACGTTGATACAGGAAAAACCTAAAATTACCTTCTAAGGAACTTCACCATGTGGTAATTTAACGCTTTGTTTTAATTGCAGTTACGCTGTGGTGAAGCGTTGCATTGCAATTTAAATGACATTAATCTTATTCGAATAATATTGCTGGAAACTTTTATAATATGAGAGACACTTGAAACTAAGGGCCAGAGTTACCCCGTCTTCGCGTGAGTTATGAACTCTGCTGCACTAATTACAGCCGCTGCCTGAGCAAATAAGCCGCCGCCGCCATTATCGACGCTGGGGGCCATGCGAGCTTCGAGAACCCGAAAACACGAGGGCGAAGAGGCTCTACTTCTTTGGCGGCGTGATCAAGCAGAAAATTAGCTTTTTCGCATATTAGGCGCCCACAGCGCCGATATCTGCACCAACAACTTGTTGGTTTAACGTCCTAATCCCAAGTTGCTACACAGCCCACTAACATTCAGTTATAATATCAAAGTTCAACTTAAAAGGTAAAGCGTAGTTTTATATACGCATGTCACACACATATCGCTGGTTCGAGTACCGTCTAAGTAGTCTATAGGTCATATAGTCGGCACCTAATAAATAAATAAATAAACAAATAAATGAATGAATAAGTGAATGAGTGAATGAGTGACTGAGTGAGTGAGTGAATGAGTGAGTGAGTGAATGAATGAGTGAATGAATGAGTGAGTAAATGAATGAGTGAGTGAATGAGTGAATGAATGAATGTGAGTGAATGAATGAGTGAATGAGTGAGAATGACTGAGTGAGTGAGTGAAGTGAATGAGTGAGTGAATGAGTGACTGAGTGAATGAGTGAGTGAATGAATGAATGAATGAGTGAGTGAATGAGTGAGTGAATGAGTGAGAGAGTGAATGAGTGAGTGAGTGACTGAGTGAACGAATGAGTGAGTGAATGAGTGAGTGAATGAATGAATGAGTGAATGAGTGAGTGAGTGAATGAGTGAGTGAGTGAATGAGTGAGTGAGTGAATGAGTGAGTGAGTGACTGAGTGAACGAATGAGTGAGTGAGTGAATGAATGAATGAGTGAATGAGTGAGTGAGTAAATGAGTGAATGAGTGAGTGAGTGAGTGACTGAGTGAACGAATGAGTGAGTGAGTGGATGAATGAATGAGTGAATGAGTGAGTGAATGAGTGAATGAGTGAGTTAATGAGTGAATGAGTGAGTGAGTGAGTGAGTGTGTGAATGAGTGAGTGACTGAGTGAACGAATGAGTGAGTGAATGAGTGTGTGAGTGAGTGAATGAATGAGTGAGTGAATGAGTGAGTGAATGAGTGAGTGAGTGAATGAGTGAGTGACTGAGTGAACGAATGAGTGAATGAGTGAGTGAATGAGTGAGTGACTGAGTGAACGAATGAGTGAATGAATGAGTGAGTGAGTGAGTGAATGAGTGAGTGAGTGAGTGAATGAGTGAGTGAGTGAGTGATTGAATGAGTGAGTGAATGAGTGACAGTGAACGAATGAGTGAGTGAATGAGTGAGTGAGTGAGTGAATGAGTGAGTGAGTGATTGAGTGAATGAATGAGTGAGTGAATGAATGAGTGAGTGAATGAGTGAGTGAGTGAATGAGTGAGTGAGTGAGTGAGTGAGTGAGTGAGTGGGTGAGTGAGTGAGTGAGTGAGTAAGTATTTATTTTGCTAAAACATGTACAACATATATGGTAGGCCTATCGTCATAAAATACAAATTAAAATAAATGAATATTAAAAAAATTCTTCTACTTCATATAGTGGATTTACGATAAAAACTGACCATCGGATGTCGAGGTCGCGCGTTCGAACCCAGTGGAGGGGGCGAATTTTTAAAGTAATAATAAAATCCTTAAGGCTAAATTATTTCGGTAGGATAGCAAGGATGTGACGGAAAGTTACGCGCGTTCTAGTTCAAATAAGAGTCTACAGATCTGTGACACTGCAAACACTTCTGGTACTTGAAGTAAGAAATATAATTTACACTGCAGCATTGTTATGAAAATATAAATCGGATTCTAGCATTTTTGCGAAAATTTAAATCATATGTCAGCGCTGTTACAAAAATATAAACCGGAAATCAGACAGTAGCATTGTTGTGAAAAAATATATATATATTTTTTTTTACTTGGTTATTTAACGACGCTGTATCGACTACTAGGTTATTTAGCGTCGATGGAATTGTGATAGCGATATGATATTTGACGAGATGAGGCCGAGGATTCGCCATAGATTACGTGACATTTGCCTTACGGTTGGTGAAAACCTCCGAAAAAACCCAACCACCTAATCAGCCCAGCGGGAATCGAACTCGCGCCCGAGAGTAACTTCGAATCGGCAGGCAGGCGCCTTAGCCGACCGAGCTACGCCGGTGGCTGAAAATATAAATTAAATTCCAGTAATGTTGACATGGTATAAGTCAGAACCAAAGGTGTAACAAATGGACAAACTTTGAAATAGTCCCGCTAGTTCTCAATAGATAGCACTATTATTGTGGCGGGTAAAAAGTTTGAGGAGAATGTTGATGTACATTATGTATAAATTATTTTCAAAATTGACAATATCAGCGGTTTCCCGCTAATCTAGTGTTTTTGCAATCATAAGAGGAGGATAACATTTTGAATTCTATAATGTGGGTATATTTATATAACATTGGCTGCACTGACTGTCATTTTCGCCACCTACTCTTAGAAGTAATAACTCAAGTCCCTGCGTACTGCAACAAATGCCCCCTGGTTTGTAAGAAATCAACAACTGCATCAAGAATTGGGAATTCTTCCACTAGAACAGTACATCCATTCAATGTCAAAATCTTTCTTCAACAAACATCCTGGCGTTCCTGGAGCTGTGACATATAACATTGGAGCAAGATCTTGTCAGCCATCTCGACTTAAAAGGAAACTCCCTCAAGACATCCTTCTTAGTGATACTGACGACTCTTCATAAATTTAACACAGAAAATCATCATATTTTGTTCACATAATTCACAAAAATGTTTAATTAATTAATTTAAATTAATTAGAGGAGCCTTTAGAGCCAACCTCAGCATGATATTCTGCATGTGATATCCCATCATTTAACAGTGGTCTGTATAGCAAGTTTGCTGGTCGACAAATATTAAACATAAAAAAAAAAGAAGTAATAACTAAAGAAGCCACGCTTACACGAACAAGTTATCGATCACTATCGATTAGTAAGGGTCAGATATCTTTGAAAGCCAGTGTAAACTGTTGTTCGTAGAAAATCGATTCGAAAAAATGCCTATTTCAAGAAATTCCCGTACCGTGTGAACGGGGCGCTAGTGTGTCCTTTGCCCTGAAAGCCGCGCTATTTGTGAATGTATAATGTTCGTTCGACATCTTCAGGGAAATGAGATCGGAACGAGACTGGGTTCAGTCCCTGGACAACTAGTGTCGAAAAATTAAAACATCGTACACAAATTGCAGCAGAGTGGCTTCATGGAGAACACAACTTCACGCTGTTACATAGTTAAGATGCGGAGTATGATTTAGGGCCGGCAGCTTCATTTGTACATAGTTAGGGCACTTTGAGGGCGGCACGCACTCCCATAACAGAGATCAGCGGGGGAATTCGAGGCATAGCGCAGTTCTGTTTACTGAACTTCGACCGAAGAAGTTAGCAATGTTCCAAGAAGGAAAGCCGGAGCTGCGTTCAATTAAGTACACTGTCTGCCGTTTTAATGATCAAGCACATTGAGTGAGGTAACATTACAATTAACCATTAATGAACATGATTAAACGTTAGTACCGTGTGCTATTGTTCGAATACACACGGATCACACGTCAAAGAAATTAAGTGACAGAAATAGCGAAACTAAATAATTTACACACTGAAGAACAAAAAAATAAAACTGTTTACTTACTTCTAAACAACACTTAAAAATTAAAAACGAAAAACATTACTCCAGATCTTTATAGTTTATAGTTTAGGTTAAGTTATACTTTGATTTTAGTTTATAGAATGGAACAACTGGATAATACCCACGGCAGACCAATATCGATAGTCGACCCTACTCGCTGGCCACTAGTCACCGGGCCGTACCGAGCCGTATCAAAAAAAATATAATCGAAATGGTGGTAGTCAAATTCGCGACTATATTCTTAAATAATTCACTCCATTAGTCAAGTTCAAGGTTTTATGTAGTGCAACGGCGGTTTTTTGAATGCATTAAAAGAAAATGAAGATGTAATAAGATCATAAACTAGGTTATCACAAGGAAATTAACAGGAAAAAAGGTGTGTTTCACGGAATACCATTAAAATGACGGAAAGTAAATTTCCGGTTAATGTTCGCCAAAGCGTAAAGTACGTAATTATGACGGCGTTGCTGTTTTATTTCTGGCCTAAAGAAAAATACCTAGCCTTTTACGAAAAAAAAATTTAGGGACCATGAATTATTCACCGCTTTCATTATAGACCTATTATTTTTTTTATCAATATTACGAATCAAAAACTGTCATATTATATAATTTTAACTACTACATGGACGAATGAAATCAAGCTAACCTAACCAAAGCTAACCTAACCTAACCAAAGCTAACCTAACCTAACCTAACCTAACCAAAGCTAACCTAACCAAAGCTAACCTAACCTAACCTAACCTAACCAAAGCTAACCTAAGCTAAGCTAAGCTAAGCTAACCTAACCGAAGCTAACCTAACCTAACCAAAGCTAACCTAAGCTAAGCTAAGCTAAGCTAACCTAACCGAAGCTAACCTAACCTAACCAAAGCTAACCTAACCTAACCTAACCTAACCAAAGCTAACCTAACCTAACCAAAGCTAACCTAACCTAACCAAAGCTAACCTAACCTAACCAAAGCTAACCTAAGCTAAGCTAAGCTAAGCTAACCTAAGCTAATCTAACCTAACATAACCTTCGTAAATGCAAGGCCTGTAACCGGAGCAAGAAGGGATCTCAATCATTTAATCTGCAATGTACACGCAAAAATAAATTCAAGTAAGGATCACGTCCCGAGCCTCTCATCTAAGGCACTCGTCATAATTTACTCGCAATATTTACGCAAATACACATTGTCGCTAACAGTGGTGCTATCTCTCAATAATGTTCAGAACGAAGGAGGTAGACAGAGAGAGAAAAAAATTTCTCCCGCCAACTACGCCACACACCAACGTCATGTTCTTATGTTGGTGACATTGTGTATTTACTTAAATTTGGTGATAAACGTAACGGCACGGTTCAAAGCGACCGTGCTAATTCTCCAGTATAGCGTTAAATTTATATTCCAGATATTTCTGTACTGTGTAAAAATGTTGGCACTTATAAAGTTAAGAGGAATTTTTATTAAAAATGTTCACATCCACAACAGAGTGACTATTACAAATATTTGATAATCTACCTTTGGGAACAGTTATTTCAAGTCTCCTAAAACATATTTATATATGCCCTATGTTCACAAACACTGTATTACAGAATGGATTTATGCAAGAAGAAGTAGCTAATCACCATCATAATCAAAAACCGTTTAGGTTCAGTTGAGCCTGTTCCTGTTTCTGAATTTAAATTTAAATAAGAAAAATATTAATCTAGATCTTCGTACAAGTAAAAAAAAAAAATGTACCGTATCTAACTTTTTAACAAACCATTTATGAATTTACGTATGTTTTTGGAGAACAATTTTAAATTTAAATAGAAAATATTAATCTAGATCTTCGTACAAGTAAAAAAATATACCGTATCTAACTTTTTAACATAACATTTATGAATTTACATGTTTTTGGAGAACAATTTGAAATTTAAATAGAAAACATTAATCTAGATCTTCATAGAAATAAGAAAAATATACCGTATCTAACTTTTTAATAAAACATTTCAGAATTTACATATGTTTTTGGAGAACAATTTTAAATTTAAATAGAAAATATTAATCTAGATCTTCGTATCTAACTTTTAACATAACATTTATGAATTTACATATTTTTGGAGAACAATTTGAAATTTAAATAGAAAACATTAATCTAGATCTTCATAGACATAAGAAAAATATACCGTATCTAACTTTTTAATAAAACATTTCAGAATTTACATATGTTTTTGGAGAACAATTTTAAATTTAAATAGAAAATATTAATCTAGATCTTCATAGACATAAGAAAAATATACCGTATCTAACTTTTTAATAAAACATTTCAGAATTTACATATGTTTTTGGAGAACAATTTTAAATTTAAATAGAAAATATTAATCTAGATCTTCATAGACATAAGAAAAATATACTGTATCTAACTTTTTAATAAAACATTTCAGAATTTACATATGTTTTTGGAGAACAATTTTAAATTTAAATAGAAAATATTAATCTAGATCTTCATAGAAATAAGAAAAATATACCGTATCTAACTTTTTAATAAAACATTTCAGAATTTACATATGTTTTTGGAGAACAATTTTAAATTTAAATAGAAAATATTAATTAAGATCTTCATAGAAATAAGAAAAATATACCGTATCTAACTTTTTAATAAAACATTTCAGAATTTACATATGTTTTTTGGAAGAACAATTTTAAATTTAAATAGAAAATATTAATCTAGATCTTCATAGAAATGAGGAAAATATACCGTATCTAACTTTTTAATAAAACATTTCAGAATTTACATATGTTTTTGGAGAAGAATTTTACATTTAAATAAATATTAATCTAGATTTTCATGGAAGTAAGAAAATATATCGTATCTACCTTTGTAACAAAACATTTTTTAATTTATTTGAATTTACTTATTGTGATTATTTACTTAGTGATTTTCGGTAGAAAAATGTTACAAATTACAAGTTCGTCAGGGAATCATAGGCGTGTCACGGCATCTTGGACTATAACTGTGTACCAATCCCATGATAATCACGATGGCAGTGAGTGTAAATATCGCGTAAATTGAAAAATTAACAGTAGACCTATTGTTGTGTCTAAATTTTTGCAACGGAAAAGACAAAAGAGCAACGACTACTGAAATTTTGCATATTAAACAAAATTAAATGTAAGGAAATCAATATTATTTGGCCGATTTAGTGACACATTAACTGAAGATAACAAAATTAATAAATTGGAAATAAATATATGAATATGGAAACAATTGGAATTGGAACAACACACTTTCTGTCTTCTAGGAGGAGGCTTTCGTAAGTCTTCATCTGAAGAACTCAAAACAAGATAACTAATCATGATTTAGTTTACTATTTTTGACTACAAACAAACTTATTTCACTAATAATATATAATAATGGGTGAACGAAAAATTTGTAGAAACAATATTAGTAAACACTAACAAATAATATTATTAATTTCAGTTATGGAACAAGAGTTTGTGAAATTCACTAATAATATTAGTATTTTACTAATAATTTGTAAGTTTTTTTTCTTAGCATTATGCAATAGAAATATTCTACAAATTACAAATCAGAAGTAAATTTACTAATATTATTAGCTTATTATGCAACAGAACCCAGGAAACAAAATTTTGGGACACAATTGTAATTTTTAAATTTAACTTAAATTAGAACGAATTTGTACCTACCCAAATTCATTGTTCTAAATTTTCCTGGAAGTGTATAATCCCACTTTTAATAATCAAGTAATTAAAATGGAAATTTGTCCGGCGGCGTGGCCACACTGCTGTTCTTCATAACTTAGATAGACTTCTCTGTTGCCAGGCTACCATCTCATGCATAGAAATGTATCACCCCTGTCACTTCCGTTTACATCGGATCACAGGCAATTACATAAGTTTGCCCCGGCTGCAAGTTGGCTCGCACCGGGGCGCTGGCGCTGGCAACTCTGCGGAAAGGAACGCAGTCCGGGCATTTTTGCGAACGTGGCGGAAAGCTATGCGACGATAAATCTGCGCGTGTGTATCGTAGCAGATAAAAAGGAAACCAAATTACTCTCCGATCAGCAGTCTTGCTTTGATTAACAGTCTGGTCAGTTTTCATTTGCTGCGGAATATATTGCTGCATATTCCGTATCAGATTCTTCGTTAACTCAAGTGGTCGATTTTCCGGAGCGAAACTTGCATTACGGCTTGGAAGTAGAGAGTTATCTGTCACAGGGGCTATGTCAGTGTCTGCATTACCTTAAGGGTGAATTGTGACATAAATGACATTTTTTTATCGATTTAATAAATAGTACATACGTTTCTGTATTAAATACTGAAATATTTTGCTTATATGAAGGACCTAAGTGGTCTTTAAAATTTAAATACCAGTGACCAATGCTAGGAAGGCAGTGGCTTACTACTTCCTTATGGATATGGAGAACACTGAGTGCACTCTATGAAGGAAGATAGTACATAAATAGTACTATAACTTTAAACATCGTTTTCCGTAACTTACATTTTTCAATGCTTATGTACCTTTTTCTATCCAACCATTACTTACTTACTTACTTACTGGCTTTTAAGGAGCCCGGAGGTTCATTGCCGCTCTCACATAAGCCCGCCATTGGTCCCTATCCTGAGCAAGATTAATCCAGTCTCTATCATCATATCCCACTTCCCTCAAATCCACTTCAATATTATCTTCCCATCTACGCCTCGGCCTCCCTAAAGGTCTTTTTCCCTCCGGCCTCCCAACTAACACTCTATATGCATTTCTGGATTCGCCCATACGTGCTACATGCCCTGCCCATCTCAAACGTCTGGATTTAATGTTCCTAATTATGTCAGGTGAAGAATACAATGAGTGCAGTTCTGCGTTGTGTAACTTTCTCCATCCTCCTGTAACTTCATCCCTCTTAGCCCCAAATATTTTCCTAAGCACCTTATTCTCAAACACCCTTAACATATGTTCCTCTCTCAAAGTGAGAGTCCAAGTTTCACAACCATACAGAACAACCGGTAATATAACTGTTTTATAAATTCTAGCTTTCAGATTTTTTGACAGCAGACTGGATGATAAAAGCTTCTCAATCGAATAATAACAGGCATTTCCCATATTTATTCTGCGTTTAATTTCCTCCCGAGTGTCATTTATATTTGTTAGTGTTGCTCCAAGATATTTGAACTTCTCCACCTCTTCAAAAGATAAATTTCCAATCATTAGGAGTAAAAATAGGAAATTTTGCACATAAGCTTAAAACTGTATTATCTATAATTTCCTGTAACAAAATTTTAATTTGTTAATATTTGTGAGTTCTATACATTACAAAACTTAGCAAAAAAAGTGTTTCATACCTAATATATTTTTAAAAATAATATAAAGCCTAAATAAAATATATGATTCCAGGGAAATGTTACTTTAGATATTGGTAACACATGTGCGAAGGTTTATTGGTCCAGCAAATTTTTAGAAAAAGATACATCATTTCTTAACTTTTTTAATGAAAAATTTGAAAAATAAAAACTTTTGTTCATAAAATTCTGAAAAAAAAATGAAGGTAAAGAAAACCTCGTTTCAAACTAATACTTAAAATTTCAAGATCCTAGGTCCAAAAACGTGAAAGTTACAGGAAATTCAGTAATATAATGATATTTCTCATCCGTCCCCACTTAAGGAGATACTTTGTGCCACGCTAACCACAAAACTGTGTGGTACGAAGCGTGGCAAAATACGTATTTTTAAAAAAATGGTAGTGATAATTTAGCGTCTGAATGAAATAATAATGAAAATCCAGCATAATAATAATAATAATCAACAATAATAATACAGGTCTTTTGTTGCCAGAACTGAGATCCACAGTCTTAATAATAATAATAATAATAATAATGTATTTAACTTTTGTTATAAAAACGCGTTGTATCTAACAAAACGTTGAACTTGAAGAAGACGCCAACTACTGAGAAATTAAGACGAGACAAGGAAATGAGAGGCGACATTACACAAAGCGATCTTTGAGTCCTGCTCCCTTTCCTATTTTTACTTATTTCTTTCAATTTTCTTTTAATTCTTTCTGTTTCAGAGTACACTGGACTTCAAAAGAAATGTCGATACGAAATTATATCGTTTTCCGAGGACTTTATCAAATATGACGAGGTGGAAGGTATTTTCTAAGATTAGCTTTTAAAAACATGTAAATACGAGTTTTATAACATGTTCACGTTATTATTTAATATGACTTGATTTTAAATTATTACCATACTTTTATTTTACAACATTAATTGAGAATACTTGTACTACACGGAAATAGTGAAACTGCCAGTTTGTATTGTATTCCCTATCTTCCTTATTATTAATGCTGCCATTGTTACAATCGATATACACGGTCAGTTACATTTTTATATTTATAGCTTTTGAAGACATCAGAAACAAGCTGAATTATGTAATGATAACAAAGCAATAATAGAGTTTATTGCAAAGCCTTCTGTGTAACCTGTCCATTTACTCAGGAGAAGACGACTATCGCTGCTGATTATTATAAACATCGCTCAGATAAGCATCCCAGTAGCCAGGTTATTACTCGTGCAGGAAACATGAGTGACAATGAATATGGAAATTAAAGCTAAGTTGAACAGAAGGAGACCTAATGTTTCAGGTGAAGAATACAAATATTGCAGTTTGTCGTGCGTTATCTGTTCATCCCTTCTCCTCAGTCCGCTCTCATCCCTGAGTCACCGACAGCTCTGTTTTTATTGTTCCTAAGAAGTCCTCTAACACGATAATTTTCAAATCTATAGCGACTTCGATTCGCCATTTCCTTTGCAGCTCAGTGTACAAAGAGTGCAATTCAATTCGTTGTTCCACGTGTCTCGATTGTAGAGATGAGCTTAAACGATATTTTCAATATCTGTGACAACTGTGATTTGACAATTAAATATCTGTGACTTTTATCGGTGATTTTGTGACACGATATTTTATATCGATAAAAGCACAATATGCGTCAATTACACCGATATTTTGTCACGCCGATAAAAATTAGCAGGAAATATTGAAGAGCAGTGAAATATGAATACGATTTCTCTATACACACCACACATGTGAAAATCCAACAAAGAAATTATGTACATGTACCATTAACAAATAAATACTTACCTAACTGAACAGTAACATGTCAAAATTATCATGTACCAACAGGTTATATTATAAATATTGAACCAGTTATCATTTTTAAATGTAGTTGGGTATGGAGAAATTGAGGTTATATGATTATCCTAATCATTTAAAAAATGGCCTTTTATTGTATATAATATAATGGATAAATTATTTTAAGTCGTGCATTAACATTATAATACTGAGTCATAGAATAAAAATTAATGAAACATAAGTATTCCGAAAAACATTGGAAAATAATTACAAAACAAAACAGTTGTTCAGACAGGATTTCACACAAGATTAAAACCAATGTTGCATTATTTAAATCGTGTAATCACTACATCATTTATAATAAGATGGAGAAACTACCGCCCGATTGCTGTTATTGTATCATGCGCACGCGCAAACCTACGACGTAACACGAAAATATTTCAAATTACTGAATAGCAGATTTCGATAGCGATATTTTTCAGATATTTTCATCAGTCACAGGTTTATCTGTGACAAAAATACCTGTGACAAAATATCGGTTTGTGAAATATCGGCCATCTCTACTCGATTGGCACTTCATTAGCAGATCCTGTTCAAAGCCACATGAAGCCCGCTGATCAACAAGTGTCGCCCAGCAACCCTAGGCTACTCAGGGTGAGGCGCGTTGCGTTGCAACCCCTATAACATCCAATCACTTGGACTTTGTTAACGTTACTTTTGTCCGTATTCACAAAATAATGACAAGGATTCGAGTCTCGAATCAACTCTTACCGAGAACTTTGGTGAATTCATTAGTCTAAGTACAGGTAGGCCTACAATGTTTCAATAAGTGCACAGCTCACCTGTTCCTCCCCGCCTGGATCATGGCAGGAGTTCAACTAATACGCCAAGTTCTGATATATAGGGTGAACCGTAAGTAATGTCATTAACAGGACTAGGATTTTGATCACTTATAAATCATTAAAAAATGTCCTAAAACAATGCATTTATGATCCAAAAATCTTTAAAAATGCTCTAAAAATTGATCTTACATAATTGGCTTAGTAGGAAAAGCGGTTTTGTACTACTTAATATTTAGACTAGAAATTAAATTAAATTCTAGTACCAACATTTAAGTTTATCTAATTTTACATAATTTTTTCTAAGTGGTACACTTTAATTAATTATTTTACCTGATGTAGTTACATGTAGTCCACCACAAGGCCACTCTTATCCGGAATTAAATATCTGGGCTTAACAGCAAGTGTAGGCAAGTCAGTCTATAGAAGAAGATGCTCGGCGGCGATTGGATATGAAGCTCCATTACGACACAGCCCTACGCCTCTTTACATCAAGATCGGCAATATTTGTGCGCTGAAAAAGATAAAATCAGCAAATACAAAATATTGAGAATTAATGGACAAAGATATGTCAAGAAAATATCAAACGAAACAAACATTATTTTTCAAGAAGCTGATGACGAGGGCCTTTACCCACACCAGCAAAATTACTGGAATGAAAAATGCCTACCAAAAATGACGCCAATAAACGGAAGAAAAATGCTAACTTATGTCAGTCTTCACGAGGAAACAGGCAAAAAATACAAAAATACCACTCGGCCTCAGAGCAAATATGCCTCAGTTTATCACATAACATATAAATACTAAAGCGAGCTATGTTTCTACGTGATATGATATAAAAAAGAAGGCAACTTTTGACTAAAATGTAACAAAAGATTGTGTTTAATAAATCTTATTAATTATAATTATCCGGAATTTAGCAGGTATATTCTCTATATTGAGGGATATATCCATTACATGGGTGTTCAGTTCAAAATGTGTCTTGGAAAAACGATTAAAATATTATACAAAATAAATGGGCCTAGAGAATTCAATCTTTGGTCAGCATGCTGGCTTCCAGATCGGGAGGTCTCAGGTGTGATAATCCCTAAGAGGTCTCGGTGAATTTTTCTAAAAGAAGAATTCATTCTGAAGAGTGCGTACCGAACGTTGTAACGCCGGTAGTGCAGGAATGTTTTGTTTCGCATATAAAAATACATCAGGACTGTCTGGGAGTGGGGACAGGTTAAGCGTCACATTGTTGTTGTTAAAGCATCTAATAGATGCTACAGAGTTACCAACAACGAAAAAAAAATAAATAAATGGGTATTAATGGACAAAGTATGTAGAAAAAATATCAAAGTAAATAAACATTATTTTACATTAATAATGGGGATTTATGGCCAAAATTAAATGAAAATGCCTCAGAAATGAATAAAACAAAAATGCTCTTATGAGTTGAAACAGGCAAAAAAATACAAAATATGCCTAACAAATATGCAGTTAAACACTCAGTTTATCACAAAACATATATAAATACTAAAGACAGCCATGTTTCTGGCTTACGAAAAAACGTGCAATTTCATCAAAACCTAGCCCGTCATTAAAAAAATGTTAGATTTAAGAACGCTCGCAACTAGAGGTTATATCAGCGTCGCCGGATGTCTCGGAATTTTGTCCCGCAGGAAGTTCTTTTCGCTGCCAGTAAATCTGACATGAGCCAGTCGCGTTTAACACACTTTAAATGCCATCGACCTGGCCCGGTATCGTAAAAACCTTGGGCATAGAAGCCAGCGCTTTACCAACTTGCCAACCTTTTCCAGATTAAACACGGGGTTATTTTTGAGATAGTTTAAACAAAAACATTTCATACAATTTTGCTTTTGGGAAAGTCATTGATTTAATTCCCAATATGCTCAGTCAATTTAAGAGAGGAGTGTATTATGATAATAAATGATTGAAAGAATTTTAGTTTTGTCCTTTAAATGTGCAGAAATTTGATCCGAACAAATGTAACTTTTCGTACTGTAAATTAATTCTACAATGTAACATTTGTTCGGATCAAAGATCTACACATTTAAAGTACAAAACTAAAATTCTTTGAATCATTTGAAGGGTTCAGAACCATACTGGGCCAAGCGCCATTTTTAGAAAACTAAAACATAATTCGAAACATATAGCAAATAGTCCAAGTTAACCTAGCGTGTTTGAAACCAGGTGGCCCGGGTTCGATTCCCGATCGGGGCAAGTTACCTAGTTGAGGTTTTTTCCGGGGTTTTCCCTCAACCCAATATGAGCAAATTCTGGGTAACTTACGGTGTTGGACCCCGGACTCATTTCATCGGCATTATCACCTTCATCTCATTCAGACGCTAAATAACCTAGCTGTTGAGAAAGCGTTGTAAAATAACCTACTAAAATAATAATAATTATATATATATATATATATACATATATATACAGCAAGTAATATAAAGTATACACATTAAAACTACATGATATGTCAATCTTCATTAAACTATGGTATTCACTTAACTTTAACCCTTGCTTTCTCCGTTTTTAATAAATGGCGCTTGGCCCACTATTGCTCTGAACCCTTCATTTATTATCATAATACAGTGCTCTCTTAAATTGACTGAGCATATTGGAATTCAATCAATTACTCCCAAAATACGCTAAAAGGAATAAAAACGAGTACAATTGTATTACACTCTCAAAGAATAATCCCCTGAATTTAATTTGCCTATTGGGTATTACTCATGGTTCGCACTGTATAAGTTATGTTTAATTTCTCTGTCAATTCATTAATCTAATGGCCAATCATAATCTTAATGACCATCGTCTTCATCATCATCACCGTCACCATCGTCAACACACAAGGCTCAGGAGCCTTGATGTCCTGTCCTGCGAATTCAGCAATGAAACTGTTCCTGATCTATCCATCTTATTCTAGATGTTTCAAGATTCACGTTGAAAGCGAAAAGTGATGCTTGGCAGAAAATTCTATACCTTTGTATGAACTTCTGTCCTGTCCATTCACAGGAATCATCTGCTCTGTTTATGTATTCATGGATATCGTTTTCTAAATGATCAAGATATAAAAGCTCAGCGTTTAATAAACCAGCCATATTGAATACTTCTGTCCTAACAGAGAGTTAAATGATTTAACTGCATGAAATTGGGCAGTTAAATTAACATGGGTTTTAACAGCCTGTTAGTACTAACAGTAGTTGAAGAAATGCTTCAACTGTTAAGTTTACAGTTAAAATGGAATCACACACTGTTATAATTCAACAAAGGTTGAAGAAACCAGGCCTAATCTCATTAAATCTATATACCAAGGAGATCGATTCTAAATATTTCAGAGAAGCGTCGAAATAAATTAAACTCACTAAAGAAATAAAAATATGCAGGCACTAGGGGCATCAAATTTGTTTGATCAATTTTCTTCATTTTTCTCATAACTTGTAATTTTGACTTAGGCCAGTTTTGAATCCACCTCTTCAACTGGTTTGCGTCTGCCACAAAATATATTTGTGACAACTGAGAGTTGTTATTCTCAAAATTTGCTAGAGCTCCTTCAGTGGAGCAACGTAGCCCGGAGTGAGACGAGTGGCCAACAGGCTTGGAGCTCACATATTTAGTTCTTGCAGCCCCGAAACCCTTGCAAGGACGCGTTTGCGTACCTTTTAAATTTTGTCCTCCCAATTCTCCTCTTTCAATTCAATTCAAGTTGTTATTCTCAACGGACAATCTGGGAACGAACCCCTATCTCTGCAGTTAAGAGCCCTCAGATAAATGACGATTAGTTCCATAAAAAGTTTAATACATTTCATCAAGAAAAAGTTTCATTCAAGCACTTTTCATATCATCAAGCAGAATAAATTGCTATATTAGGTAAAGTATGTAACTTTAGTAGTTTAGACTTTCTTACGTTCGAGATATTTCTAGCGGTTCAGAAAAAGAGAGAGAGAGAGAGAGAGCAGGACACTGCACAATGCGTAACTGCATTAACCAACTTATAGTGGACTTATTGATTTTTCAAAAGGAAAAGTAACTCAATTCCTTTATTTCAAGTCGTCAATTCTGTAACTGGATTGTCTCCATTTTGCCACAATCTGTTCCTTCCTTGCGGTCACTTGATTTTTAAGTCTCGTGTTTCACGGATATTACGTCATTTCTTTTACTTCTATCTACAAATTCAGTAATTCCATTATCTTCCATTTCATTGTTACCGTCTGCCGATTTCTTGCGGTCAGTTGGGTGTCTTGTTCCGTCTAAATTTAGCCTACTTCAAAGTAATTCAGTAAGTAGATTTCACTTCTTGAACCAGTTTTCGTAACCCTTTACCGATCGTTCCAAATAGATTCTTCTGCCTTATACCATCGTCGCTGTAATTCTTTCTTTGTTCAGTCTGTAAACCCATTTTCATGTGCTACGTCTTTGTGCACCGAAAGAGCTTTAAAAGATCGTTTGACAATTTCTTTAAAAAATTTATCTCCTTGGGCGCATTTCTTCTCCCATCCAAGTGGCACTTAACGTATGACGTACAAGCCATCAAATGCTGATAATAGGGCCTGTGCTGAAAAATCATATCTCAAGACATCTTAGAACAATAATAATAATAATAATAATAATAATAATAATAATAATAATAATAATAATAATAATAAATCGCTCTTAAATTTTTACTGCTAACAGAAAATGTATAAAAAATCTGAAAGTTAGAATTTATAAAACAGTTATATTACCGGTTGTTCTGTATGGTTGTGAAACTTGAACTCTCACTTTCAGAGAGGAACAGAGATTAAGGGTGTTTGAGAATAAGATTCTTAGAAAAATATTTGGGGCTAAGAGGGATGAAGTTACAGGAGAACGGAGAACTGCACGCATTGTATTCTTCACCTGACATAATTAGGAACATTAAATCCAGGCGTTTGAGATGGGCAGGGCATGTAGCACGTATGGGCGAATCCAGAAATGCATATAGAGTGTTAGTTGGGAGGCCGGAGGGAAAAAGACCTTTAGGGAGGCCGAGACGTAGATGGGAGGATAATATTAAAATGGATTTGAGGGAGATGGGATATGATGGAAGAGACTGGATTAATCTTGCTCAGGATAGGGACCAATGGCGGGCTTATGTGAGAGCAGCAATGAACCTCCGAGTGCCTTAAAAGCCGTAAGTAAGTAAGTAACAGACAATGTATACATGAACCATGTAATTTAAATGTGATTAAGGGAGCTGATGGGTGAAATTTCTACTTTCTATATTTTTCAAGCTACGTCCTAGATTTTTTTGTAAACATAATCACTGTGTGACAGATAATGATGTGGTGAAGTTTAATTTCTGTGAGTCAATTAGTTTCTGAGTTGTTAACAAAAATATTTTGAAAAATGTTCATATTTAAAAAAGAAATGTGTTGCTCAATTTTCCAGTAAAGTGTCTGAAACTCTTTTTTGCGAGACCAGTAGCATATTTAGAAAAAAATTTATCCGAACAAAATAATGAAATTTTCGTTCCGAAAAGGAATCTCACAATGTTACATTTTGTTCGGATCAAATTTCTGCATATTTTAAGGACAAAACTAAAATCCTTTCAATCATTTATTATCATAATACTCTGATCTCTTAAGTTGGCTGAGCATATTGGGAATTAAATCAATGGTTTTTCCCAAAATACGCTGTGAAATTTTTCATATAAAACTATTTTTTTTCTCTCGAAAAGGAAGCAAAAACGAGCAAAATTGTATTAATCTTTTTTGTTTAAAATATCTCAAAGAATAACCATTTGAAATTAATGGCATTACTAACGGCTTACTCTGTAGCTATATGATTATGTTTGACCCCTCTATCATTACGTTTCAAGTTCGTTTTCTTCCAAAACAACGCCAATGCTTGTCTAAAAGTTTGTGTTATTGTGCACATTACTTGAAAAGTCACTCAGTCCGTAGACTGGTGGATACGAAAACTAGCACAGTCCTTTATAAAAATGGACTGAACGCGTTTTGGAATCACGCTCTTCAATTGTTTGGTGTCGTCTTCGTGATAATTACTTTTTATTTTTGAGTTCATCTCCTCATTGAGTGATTTACAGTAAGTTAGGACTGGAATGGTTAAACAGTCATAGAAATTTCCATTAGCTTCTGGTAGCTACGAGATGTACAATAAAATTGTTAGAAAATAAGAACCTATTTTTATCGTATTAAAATATCAATTTTTGTTTTCCACCTGTGCTTATCTTAATATTAAGATAAGCACAGGTGGAAAACAAAAATTGATATTATAATACAGTGAGCTTATCGGCATCTCCAAAATGAAGCTATTTTTATCGGCTAAAATCTCATTAGCTCTAGACTTTACATAATCACCTAGGCTACGAACAAAAGAGAGTCGAAACGAAAAATGTTAAAGACATTTAATGAAAACAGTCATTCAACTTCTTTCCTGGCCGTGCATATCTAACGCCGCGCCGTCTCTAAGCAACAGGAAAGTCAAGATCAGCATCAGCATACTGCACGCCTCCCACCCCTGTATCTTCCCACCTCTGAACCAATCTTGCCTTCCATCTCGCGATCGCTGCTCTTTATTTCTGAGCGCAGGGCCCAGGGGGATGTTATCGGGTGTCTGGCATGCTGTAGCCTGCGAGCCCCTTGGGTCTCCAGCCGGTAATCCAAATTGAGTACCGCAAGTCAGTTATGTTCCTTCAGCCATACAATCTGGATCAGCTCCGCCTCGGTCGGGCAGACCTTTTTGCTAAGAGGCGTAACGAGCCGTAATCGATTCCCCGTTGTGGATACCTGCTGGAGGCTGTGCGGACGTCTTCCAACGTGCACCGACTTCAAGCCCACAAACTAACTTTTAGGACAGTAAAATCCTTAGTCAAATTTCAAAATAAGTAAAAGAATACGTCAGCTTGGAGACAAATTATCAGCAATTTCTTCGTCCATATATTTAGGCCTAAAGCTTCGTAGACATTCTTCCTGCTGATCCTGTAAGAATACAGTGTACTCTAATCTCAAATCGGAAAAGAGTCAAGATGAAAGAAGAGCAAGCCAGGTGAGAGAAGATAAGGGGAGGCCAGGGAAGAGAAGGGTAGAGAAAGCCAGGGAAGTGAAGAGAAAAGAAGGGAAGAGGAAGCCAGGGAAGTGAAGAGAAAAGAAGGAAAGAGGAGGCCAGGGAAGTGAAGAGAAAAGAAGGGGAGAGGAAGCCAGGGAAGTGAAGAGAAAAGAAGGGGAGAGGATGTCAGGGAAGTGAAGAGAAAAGAAGGGGAGAGGAAGCCAGGGAAGAGAAGAGAAAAGAAGGGGAGAGGAAGCCAGGGAAGTGGAGAGAAAAGAAGAGGAAGCCAGGGAAGTGAAGAGAAGAGGAAGCCAGGGAAGTGAAGAGAAAAGAAGGGAAAGAGCAAGCCAGGGAAGTGAAGAGAAAAGAAGGAAGAGGATGTCAGGGAAGAGAAAAAAGAGAAAAGAAATGAAGAGAAAAGAACGGAAGAAGAAGCCCGGGAAGTGAAGAGAAAAGAAGAGAAGAGGAAGCCAGGGAAGTGAAGAGAAAAGAAGGGGAGGAAGCCAGGGAAGTGAAGAGAAAAGAAGAGAAGAGGCAGCCAGGGAAGTGAAGAGAAAAGAAGGGAAGAGGATGTCAGGGAAGTGAAGAGAAAAGAACGGAAGAAGAAGCCTGGGAAGTGAAGAGAAAAGAAGGGAAGAGGAAGCCAGGGAAGTGAAGAGAAAAAAGAACGAGGAACAAGAAGCCAGGGAAGTGAAGAGAAAAGAAGAGAAGAGGAAGCCAGGGAAGTGAAGAGAAAGAAGGGAAGCCAGGGAAATGAAGAGAAAAGAAGAGAAGAGGAAGCCAGGGAAGTGAAGAGAAAAGAAGGGGAGAGGAAGCCAGGGAAATGAAGAGAAAAGAACGGAAGAAGAAGCCTGGGAAGTGAAGAGAAAAGAAGAGAAGAGGAAGCCAGGGAAGTGAAGAGAAAAGAAGGGGAGAGGAAGCCAGGGAAGTGAAGAGAAAAGAAGGGGAGAGGAAGCCAGGGAAATGAAGAGAAAAGAAAGAAGAGGAAGAGGAAGCCAGAGAAGCCAGGGAAGTGAAGAGAAAAGAAGAAGAAAACGGAAGAAGAAAGGAAGTGAAGAGAAAAGAAGGGAAGAGCAAGCCAGGGAAGTGAAGAGAAAAGAACGGAAGAGGAAGCCAGGGAAGTGAAGAAAAATGATAAAGATAAGAAGAATTACATGTTTATGAGAAACATTGGGAGTAGTAGTGAAAATGAAATTACAAGAAATGAAAGAAAAAACAAATATGTAATGAAAAGTAAGAGATGGCTTTAAGAAATATGGAATATAAGGATGGGGAATGGCAGACGAAGTAATAAAAAGAAAGGACAGAGGCTGTTTCCTTTTAAGTGTACAGAGGACACCAGAACGCTTGGATGATAGTTGTGGTTCGCTTTAATTTTTCATTAGAAAAATAATGTGAAAATTTACTAATTGTAATTAATAATTTGTCTAAATAACCGCGAATCATTACTATTCTTTTCTTAATGTATTCAACTGACCTGATTCTTAAAATATGTCTCGCATAAGAAAGATTGTAACGAACATCTTCCGTTAAAATAACTTTGCTTGCATAAACTACATTTGCAGTTCGAATTATTCACAAGTTCACTACCATGAAAAGCAACAATAAGCTCAAAGACCTCAAATTCCATTTTCAAGTCTACAAAATATTTTGTATTACACTTCAAATATTATGTCAGTTTGTATGATTCTCATTGCCTGGACATCAATGCATGATGCGATACTGGAAAGTTCTTACGTCATGTTTGACATGCAGTATCTTTTCTTCGAACGTTTCCTCTATAGCGGTACTCATGCATTAATGCAGAGCTTTCTTGTACCTTTCCACTTGATTTTAAATGTCCAAAACTAAGCAGGAATCTACATGGCAGAGGGCCTTGGAAATGGCAGAACGTCTGCCTTCCATCATCAACATAATCCTGCCCTCAGGAGCAGGAAAGCAGATTGTTTTGATTGGAAACAAAGCTCAAGAGGCTTTGTGAATGGAATTCAAAGATTGCTCGACTGCGGGAACAGACGTAAGTCTTCTCGAATAAAAATCAGTTTCTAGAAATCTCGTGTTCAGAGTGTGCGGCTTCCTGAAATTGACATATGCTGTGTTCTTTTTTAAACCAGATATTATGAAAATTTTAAATTCAAGCATGACGAATTAGGTATCTATTTTGGTCCGTAATTTCTGCCGTGATGTATGTGACAGTTAATTTTATTGATAATTACTGAAATACGAGCCTGGGTAATTAGGAATAATATTCTGCTGTGCTATATTAAAATTAATTATTGCTGTCAGAGGGGGCTGTGGGATGAATGCAATGTTTTGCGAAACAGTTCGATCTCGTCTCTACTGAAATATATCCCTGAGAAAATTTTTCTTACCAGACCCAAAAGAATACAATGAGTTATTTTATGAAATGCTGTTAGAGTATTTTAACTGAAATTGTATTTATTGTCATCATTTATTCATACTTTTCTCTCCAAGGGCAGGTCCTTCACTGCAAACCCAGCATTCCCCAAATCTTTCTTATTTTCCGCCTTCCTCTTAGTCTCCGCATATGATCCATATATCTTAATATGGTCTATCATCTGATATCTTCTTCTACCCCGAACTCTTCTCCCGTTCACCATTCCTTTCAGTGCATCCTTCAGAAGGCAAGTTCTTCTTAGCAACTGAATAAGCCAATTCCTTTTCCTCTTCCTGATCAGTTTCAGCATCATTCTTTCTTCACCCACTCTTTCCAACACAGCTTCATTTCTTATTCTGTCTGTCTATTTCACACGCTCCATTCTTCTCCATATCCACATTTCAAACGCTTCTATTCGCTTCTCTTCACTTCGTCGTAATGTCCATGTTCCTGCCTTATACAATGCTACACTCCGCACAAAGTACTTCACTAGTCTCTTCCTTAGTTCTTTTTCCAGAGGTCCGCAGAAGATGCTCCTTTTTCTATCAAAAGCTTCCTTTGCCATTGCAATTCTCCTTTTGACTTCCTGGCTGCAGCTCATGTTACTGCTTACAGTACACCCCAAGTATTTGAAGCTGTCCACTTGCTCTACTGCCTCATTTAGAATTCGCACGTTTACCTTCTTTATTTTTCTTCCCATGACCATGATCTTAGTCTTGTTTGCATTTGTCTTCATCCCATACTGCTCACAGCTGTCATTTAGCTCCAGTAGCATATCCCTTAGTATCATCTCCTCTTCTGCTAACAACGCCATATCATCAGCAAATCTTATATTAGGTGTAGCTATTTCTTTACATTAATATATTTAGGTTATCTCTCATTTATTTCCCTTACTAGTTACTTTTGTTGAATTATGTTGGCAATAGTGTGACGTAATATTCTAATATGAAACGTCGTCATGTAATAATGTGCACTGCTTTCTATGATATACGTGTAAGAAACGCAGCTATTCAATCTGTTTCAATGTCACCACATTCCTGGACACACAACTGGATTTTTGTTAAAACATAATTACCCCCCTTCTTCAATATAAGAAACAAATTTATTGGACATTATACCTGATGTTCAATTTTGAATGAAACTTTCGATGCATGTGTGTGTGTATACATATATACAGTACATTATATATGCTATATATAGGCATATCAGTGCTTTTTTTTTTCTGGAAAAAAGTTTACCGGAACTCTATCACTCGATCACATTATACAACAAAAACGTAGGTTTAAAAATATTAGGCCTACATACCTTATATTACAATAAGTTCCAAACGGCGCTCATCGATTTTAAGCATAACGGAAATTTTGCTATTTCGAGCTATAGTTTCAGGATCAATAACGGAAGATGGCAGCACTAGATTGCACGAGTTACTTTTGTACCAACGATAATAATGAGAAAATATAAGCTCTTGGACTCGGCAGTGGCGGAAGTTTTAATTTTCAATTTTTGCTTATAAAATATATCTCGTTGGAATTTGTAATGGTAAAAAGTTTACCGGACGCGTTCCGGCTGAAAAAAGGAGCTGTATATAATAGACATGTATGTATATAAGTATACATAGGCCTACATCGTTTACCAATAATAGTCAATGTCAGTATCAACAATAGAAGATAAACAATAGTGTCAGGAGTGCCAATATAAATTCTCCCAGAACAACAGATATCTTAATGAGACAAAGGGTTTTCGGTCTCTACACGCCAAGTCCCTTGGCGTACGGAGGGAGCGAAAGAAACAAGATCTATGGGACAAAAAAATCGATATAAAGCTTACTTTGTTTTGTTATGACATAATAGTACATTATGCAACGAGCCTATAATGATAGTAATTAAGAATCGAGTATGGATGTTTATGAAACGAGCGCAAGCGATTTCCTCCTTTTCATACGAGACCCTAAATTACCATTATAGGCGAGTTTCATACGATTTTATGCTCGACCATATTTCTAACTTGAAATTACCGGTATTCAGATGTATACATTTTATTTGTATCTGACAAGATCGGAAGTAACCTTGTTCTAGGTCGTGAATTGTGAGATGAAGCGCAGACGCGAAAGTATTGATATTATTTTTTTCGAACAATAATGTCATTGACCTTCATGTAATCCCGTTAAACTTGATATAACCTTGATTATTGAATTCGACATTGAAAAACGAGATGACAAATTGAATTTATTTTAATATTATTTACAATTAACGCTAATTATTATAGTAACAGAACATAACCTTTCGACAGTATTGGATTTCCAGCCTCCTAGTGAAGTGACTTTTCGCTAATTACGTCTTTCGATTGCATATCCGAGAATAATCGATACTTGCGGTTTTATAACGGTACAAAGCTGACTTGTCATTGGCTGAACACCTGTAAGCTGAGTTGTGATTGGCTGAACACCTGAACTTTAATGAGTAGGTGTACTTTAATGACTTAAGGACTGCTACCAGGTGTGTAATTACTACATTTCGGCATGGTCGAGCATAAAATCAATTACTGTATTAAAGGTCATCGTTTTAAAGTTGAAAGAAACATCGTCCCCTGTGTTCCCAGATCTTGCTTGTAGTGCACAGACTGGTCTGTGTTGCAGGTCTGCGATGCTGTGGCCACTCCTGATCCTGGGCTGCGTGGTGCTGGTGACATCGAGGCCCTCGTCTTCGACAGCAGACCAGATCTTGGATGACGTCACATGGCGAGAGTTGCCAGCCATGCTGCGCCCTCAGTCCTCACAGTGGTTCTCGCTTTATAACAATCCGGAAAGCCCGGGGCCGGGACATTCAGGTAATCACGGGTCCTGCTAACGTTGCAAACCTGGTACCTCTGCCTGTATCCCGCTCTTCAGATCCTGGATACAGTGCGGTCTACTTTTAAACACCCATTCTTTAAGGTATTCCCACAGACAGAAATCAGCGGCTTTGAGGTATCACGCCTAACAGTGAAACAAGCGGTTCTGGGTTCAAATCCCGGTTGTGACAAGTAACCTGGTTGTGGTCTTTTCCGAGGTTTTCCCTCGACCCATTAAGAGCAAATGCTGGGTAACTTTCGGCGATGGACTCTGGACTCATTTCGCTGGCATTATCACCTTCTTTTCACTAGATAACCACAACAGTTGATAAAACGTCGTAAAATGAATCAATTTGAAAAGTCTGGGGATCGGGCCGGCCAGTTGATATCGCCAAACCAAGAAATTAAGCGTATGTCTCTGGCACTATGGGCCGTAACTCCGTCTTCTTGGAACCATACGCCATCTCTGTTTAGCGCATCTCTGAATAATGTCTGTAACATTTATCGACCCTTTCAACCATTTACCGTAGAGTAATAACTTTCTCATTTTCATCTTGAAAAAAGTAGGGGCCAATGATGACACTAGCAGAAACAGCAGAACATATGGTGACCTTTTCGCTGTGTATTGACCGTTCATTGTTCACAAAGACGCTGTTAGTTTTAAACCATGTTTAGGCTCCATCCGTGGTTACATTGAAAAGCAATTGCAATTCATTAAAATCTTTGTGAGTTGATAAAAAAGTTGAATCATCAGCATAAATAATTGATTGAATATCAACATTATCACATAAATCATAACGAGAAACAGAAAGGGGTCCAAAATTGAGCCTTGAGGCACTCCGTAAATAACCAAAGTGAAATTAGAAAAAAAAAAACATTATTAACTTCAACTTGTTGGCTTCGGCCACTTAAATAAGATTCAAAAAAACTACACTCAATATTATAAATCCCACAACATTTTAATTTCATTAACAGTAGGCCTATATTTATCTTGATGAACACAATCAAAGTCTTTACTTAGATCAAACAGAATGGCCTCAGTAGAACCCTTTTCTTCAAACATTCTTAATACAGTCGCTACAGAATTGTTAATTGATTCAGAGTAGATGAACAGAGATAGAGGAACAGAGATTAAGGGTGTTTGAGAATAAGGTTCTTAGGAAAACATTTGGGGCTGAGAGAGATGAAGTTACAGAAGACTGGAGAAAGTTACACAACGCAGAACTTCAAGAATTGTATTCTTCACCTGATATAATTAGGAACATTAAATCCGGACGTTTGAGATGGGCAGGGCATGTAGCACATATGAGCGAATCCAGAAATGCATATAGAGTGTTAGTTGGGAGGCCGGAGGTAAAAAGACCTTAGGGGAAGCCGAGACGTAGTTGGGAGGATAATATTAAAATGGATTTGAGGGAATCGGGATATATGATGGAGACTGGATTAATCTTGCTCAGGATAGGGACCGATGACGGGCTTATGTGAGGGCGGCAATGAACGTCCGGGTTCCTTAAAAGCCAGTAAGTAAGTATTCAGAGTAGATCGATCTGGACGAAACCAGAAGCTAAATAGGAATATAATTGACAACGTGATAAAATAAATGAAAGTGCCAGATAGCCTCGATACAATGAGAGACTGCGTGTCACC
>JAJSOF020000011.1:13353888-13378412 GCA_025594305.2 Periplaneta americana | reverse complement strand
TACAGTACTTGGATGACGAGTTTTTATGTCGGACGAACAGTAGGCAAGGGCATGCGTTTAGTGATACAAGCCAAGAAAGGAAGGCAGCCATCTCGAGCGTCAGCTGTTTCAGTCCATCACCATGCCGATACAGAAGAGACTCCGAATCGTTTTGACCGACTTTACGTTAACAACGACTCTACTAACATGTAGAAAGAAACATAAAATCATTTTAAGTCACTAAGAGCGATTATATAAAACTCCCTGACTAAAAATCAACTTTGATCGAAGATCGGAAAGTGAACCGAGTTCAGACACTTCTTCTATTGTATAAAACTTTTCTGCGATCAAATTACCTTGGTTCAAATGCAATCTAAGTTCACGTGAAAAGGATTTGGCAACATCGCATAAACAGGTGAAGTATGTGATGAGCGGGCCATGTTGTACAGGTTTGTTCAGTGTTGCCAATTTAGCGACTTTAACTCTTTTTCAACAACAATTTCTTTTAACTTTTATATTGCTTAAATAGGGATTTAGCGACCTTTTAGCAGCCCATAGTGACAAAATTTAATCTTTCTTTGTTGATAATGAGAAATCTAGCGACTTTCCAACTACTTTTTGGCGACTTTCCGTACACTCTGTTGGAGACACTGGTTTGTTTTGTGCATTGCAAATAATGGCGGACAATAAGAAGAAGGTTGACCGTTTTCCAAATTGTTATCATGTTATGGTGTTTGATACTGCTAAACATAATAAAGCTTTATAAAACGACAATTTTCGTTTAATAATACAGTTAATTGAACATTTATGAATGTACCTATCATATCCATTAATAATTAATGATTATAAACATAATATAATTATAGGTTATGTTATTTGATACTGCTGAACACGATAGAGCCTTATAAAATATAAGATTGTTTGTGTATTAAGGCAAGAAATTGAAAAAAAAATATATATGTAAATGTACCTACCATATCTATTAATAATAATAATAATAATAATAATAATAATAATAATAATAATAATAATAATAATAATGGATATTTTATTTGCACAATCTGTCACTCGTATATTTCAAACAGAAAAGAAATAACTGAACTTGGATCATCTAACTTAATCGGAGAAATTTCTTCAGTCAAAGTTGACTTTAGTTTAAGACAAATTAATCTCAGATTAGACTTTATACAACACAAAATTCCAAGTTCAGCTAGAACGAGGATCACTTTAACCTCTGATCTAAGATTAAATGGTTTATACAATCGGTCCTATGTCTTTCAGACAATGCAATAACTATTTCTGTCATGATGTTTCAACCACATTTCTATAGTTTAGATAAAAAAATTTTCAAGCATATCTGACAAAATCAATTCAAGGAATCTCCTGCTAACTAGTAAATAAAATGAAACACTATTGGAGATAGGACTGCCACACTGTTGAAGAATGAAATTATATGAAATAAACAACTGAAATCAGATTGCGAATGCAGTAAATTTGGAACAAATGAGATCGGAAAATGAAGTGGGCTAAGAGAGTTTTAAAAATGGCATCATTAAATGTCATAGCATTGAGTTGGAACTTAAATTGTATTTGTAATATATTTCCTACAGTCAAAAGATTATTTTTAGCAGAAAAAGTTACAAAAAAGAAAGTGAATTTTAGTCAAAATTTCAGTATCCTCTTCCCTCAAGTAACTTCATGACAGATGACTCCTGTTTATTATGGAATGTTTGAATTAGTTCACAAATTTTAATAACGTTGAATGCCTCAGTAGAGTTAATGACTTCAAAGAACGTAATAGCGGAAGAGGCATTTCGTATCTAGTACTGAACAAAGAACTTTTGAAACTCGATTTTATGGCCACTTACGAGGAATACATCGCTGTAACCTAAATTACTCTCAGCTTCAAGGAAGAGATAAAGAAAGTATGAAAGCGGTAGTGTGTAATATTCTTAAGTCAACTAAAAACTATAAAAAGGTTATAATGTTGGTACATGTTGACATATTTCAGAAACGATGAAGTTGCCTCATTGGATTCAGCAGGTGATGAAAATAGCATCGAAACTGGTCAATCAGGTACAATGACGTCATTATTTACAATGTTAACACAGTGAAGACGTCATTTATCAACAGTAATCTCAATAGAGGTTTTGATTTATCTAGAGAAAATCAAAACTCGAGTGGGATTTAATTGACTATTACACGATTAGAAGAAAGTATATAAAGATTAGAAGTAACAAAGTACTCCAATACAATAAAATATTAATTGACTTACGAAAATACAACTGTCTTCAAATGTATTATTGTACCATCTCAACATTACAAATATTACGCTAGATGCATGCTAGATGGCAGTAGTGTGTTATGATTAGCTATTTTCTTGTTATCAGTTGTGCCAACTATGGAATCTCCATTGAACTCTGTGGACGGTTACTAGTCAAGAAGGCTTTGTTGATTCAATTTCATTTTTATTAAAACAGTTGCATTCCACTTCAATTATCCGGATCCCAGTAATCAACGTCACTTGACAGATGATTTTCAATAAATCTTAGTATTAAACAATCTCTGATACGTGACTATCCATAATATTATATAGCAGAAGCTATAACATAACCTAAATAATATAAACAAGTGTTAGAAAAGTTTTAATTAGGGATGGTGACATAAACAATAAAAGTTTTAATTAATGATGATGACATAAAAATAAACGTGAATAATTTTAAAAGGAATAATTATTGAAAGTACAATTTTCAAATTTGAATGTTTTAGTGATTGGTGGTTCAGTTGATGTTATATTGACGTGTGCGTAAAAGAAGTGAACTCGTTGATGTACATGGTTTATTCCTCAACTTATTCAGGATTTCCGAATGGTGCTCTTCATTTATTTGTAAATAGGGTTTCAGGGAAGATGCATAGCTATGACCAGTGATCTTTATTAATTCTTGTTCTTGAATGCCAATGCGAGTCATATTTGAAACTGCTGTGCATCGACTGGAGTGGTTTGTAATTTTCTGTTTTTTTTTTTTTTTTTGACGTCCAGACCAGCGCAGGTTGAAATGTTGGCAAACAAAGAAACAAATACTAGGGACGCGATAAAATTAAACAAGTGCTAGGGACGCGATAAAATTAAACAAATGCTAGGGACGCGATAAAATTAAACAAGTGGTAGGGACGCGATAAAATTAAACAAATGCTAGGGACGCAATAAAATTAAACAAGTGCTAGGGACGCGATAAAATTAAACAAATGCTAGGGACGCGATAAAATTAAACAAATGCTAGGGACGCGATAAAATTAAACAAGTGCTAGGGACGCGATAAAATTAAACAAATGCTAGGGACGCGATAAAATTGTGCGATAAGCAGCCATGATTGGTTGAAATACGTCCTTTCGTACCGTTTTATTGGTCAAAAGTAGTATGACGTAGTAAAAGTGTACTAGTCAATTTAAATAACATATGGTCTAGCTTATTTAGCTTTAATTGTAACTTTAAATCTTTTTAATTGACATTTAAAGGGACTATGCATTTCACCAATACAAATTGTACTTTAAGTTCTCATTAAACTATACTTAAGGTGTTAGGTACAGCTTACAGCAGTACAATTTTTGGAAATATTCAACATTTTCTTCCTCCATTACTGTATCTTGTACAATAATGAAAATTGGTATATGTAAAACACTGTCCTTCTGCTATATGAAAAAAATATTTTTTTACGATTTAAAAAATTATTTATATATATTTTTCAAAATTCAAAATATTGAATTTACTGTGCAGTGATGAAGCGTTTCTCTCATAACTCATAAACTTGTTAACTTTTTCATGTTCTCTCTCTTTTATTTTATTGCTGAAACTCATGTTTACAATATCATGCTCTTTCAACTACATTCCTTAATATATAATATATTTTTTTTAATTTTGTGTAACAGAAAATACTGATATTTGACCATCTTTTAAAATTATTTTATTTTTTATCAGACAATCTATGAAAGGTAGAGAAGCGATCTTGCGTCATATTGTAGATATGACATGCATAAACACACACAAAAAATTTCATCACAGAATATTGGATAGTTTTTGAGTTATGTGGGAAACGCACCATCACTTCACAGTGAACTGAATTTTGAAAAAAAAGTTACATACGCTTAATTTATTCGGGTTTTACATATAAATTTGTTTAAAAATGCTTGATTATGAACACAAATCATATACTCTCAGAGAAAAATTAACGTAGTAAGTTTTTGTATAATCTAGTGCAGGCCTGGGCGTTATTAACTCGATTGAGTCACTGCAGACCACCCCTAACTCCCCACTCCAGCTTCCCCGGCTGAGACAGTAATGTTTTGGTGCGGTACGAGTAGGCCGGAAGGTCAGTGGCAGGTTGTGTCATGCAGGAATCATAGATTTTACAAACTTTCGGCTCTCGCTGGTCGCCGAAAATCCACTACTGATTCACAGAGCCTTCCTGCGCGTTTCTTTATAAGGCGGTGTAAGCAAATCATCCTGCCTAAGGTTTTTCCGTGGTTTTCCTAAGGCGCTAAGACAAATGTCGGGATGAGCCCTAAAAGAAATGGGCCACGGACCTGCACTCATATCCCCATGAATCTCCCTAATTAACTCTAAATTAATTAACAATTACATCTCTCCCCCCTCTTCGCAATTGAGCCATCATATAGCGAAATGGCTGGTCTCGAAATTGAGACAAATCAACAAGGCTCATGACAACAATCACCTCCTACATAATAGCCAAATTGGCTAGTCTCTTATATGAGACAACTCATTCTGCCTAAAGTATTCCGTGGTTTTCCTCAGGCGTAAGACAAATGTCGGGATGAGCCCTAAAAGAAATGGGCCACGGACCTGCACTCATATCCCCATGAATCTCCCTAATTAACTCTAAATTAATTAACAATTACATCTCTCCCTCTTCGCAATTGAGCCATCATATAGCCAAATGGCTGGTCTCGAAATTGAGACAAATCAACAAGGCTCATGACAACAATCACCTCCTACATAATAGCCAAATTGGCTAGTCTCTTATATGAGACAACTCATTCTGCCTAAGGTATTCCGTGGTTTTCCTCAGGCGTAAGACAAATGTCGGGATGAGCCCTAAAAGAAATGGGCCACGGACCTGCACTCATATCCCTATGAATCTCCCTAATTAACTCCAAATTAATTAACAATTACATCTCTCCCCCTCTTCGTAATTGAGCCATCATATAGCCAAATGGCTGGTCAACAAGGCTCATGACAACAATCACCTCCTACATAATAGCCAAATTGGCTAGTCTCTTATATGAGACAACTCATCCTGCCTAAGGTATTCCGTGGTTTTCCTCAGGCGTAAGACAAATGTCGGGATGAGCCCTAAAAGAAATGGGCCACGGACCTGCACTCATATCCCCATGAATCTCCTAATTAACTCTAAATTAATTAACAATTACATCTCCCCCCTCTTCGCAATTGAGCCATCATATAGCCAAATGGCTGGTCTCGAAATTGAGACAAATCAACAAGGCTCATGACAACAATCACCTCCTACATAATAGCCAAATTGGCTAGTCTCTTATATGAGACAACTCATCCTGCCTAAGGTATTCCGTGGTTTTCCTCAGGCGTAAGACAAATGTCGGGATGAGCCCTAAAAGAAATGGGCCACGGACCTGCACTCATATCCCCATGAATCTCCCTAATTACTCTAAATTATTAACAATTACATCTCTCCCCCCTCTTCGCAATTGAGCCATCATATAGCCAAATGGCTGGTCTCGAAATTGAGACAAATCAACAAGGCTCATGACAACAATCACCTCCTACATAATAGCCAAATTGGCTAGTCTCTTATATGAGACAACTCATCCTGCCTAAGGTATTCCGTGGTTTTCCTCAGGCGTAAGACAAATGTCAGGATGAGCCCTATAAGAAATGGGCCACGGACCTATATGCCCTTCCCCATATATATTCCCTTTATTATAAACGAAGTATGCCCTAGTTCAGAACATATAAATTGTCTATTAAATATCGACGTCACTCAATTAGTCGCAATTTGAAAGGACAGGGACCTCTCAAATTGCAGATTTAGATTTCACGGCGCTTCTTCCGACGGCCTTCACATGATTTGTCATCGAACAACAGATGACAGCGTCTTGCCATCCTAACGGCAAACATCAGCCAGCTCTTCCTCTTCCCGTTCCGTGATCACTTGATCAAATCTCAGTCCCCCTCGCGTATGTGGTACCTAAGAGGTTACGTCCAATTTCGGCTTCCCCTTCAAAATTTTCTAGAGTTCCTTCAGTGGAGCAGCGTAACCCGGAGTGAGACTAGTGGCCAACAGGCTTGGAGCTCACATATTTACTTTTGTACAGCCCCCAACCCCTTGCAAGGACGCGTTTTGCGTACCTTTTAAAATTTTTTTTTTCCTCCCAATTCTCTTTCGATTTTTCGATTTTTCCGAAAGTATTTGGGTGGGGGTTTCTCCATCCCTTTCACTTTCCTTCTTATGTCCACGGCTGACATAGTGTCTTTACAGGAAGAAAATTTAGCGCGAAAACTTTTTGTCTGGTGGCAACCCTGGTCGACGTGAAGGAAGACATCATAGAGCAAGCGAAACAAAGAGAATCTGAGAGACCAAATCTTCTTTTCCTTACCAGAAATGGACTCCAGTTCCCTATCCAGGATTCCACGTTAAGAAAAAAGTATTGGTTTTATGGGCCTTGCCTAGTAGATTGCAGAAGCTATTTAGTAGATATGCGTTTCTATGGTAACTGATCATTTGATGGTACAGCACCATATGCCCAACACTTTTTATTAACGTGAAATCCTCTATAGCAGTGATGTCAAAGCAAGCGCATTTTTCTGACCTTGATGTCGTGCGCGGGCATCAAGCGCTAGGTATGGAAAGAGGAAGGGTTGTGTATATGAATAAGCAGCCTGTTGGATTAAGAAAACAGTGGTGCACAAACTTCAAACGGAACATGAAATTTTATGTCGTTATTTTTATATGGCTTCTTTCTGTTTAATATTATCTATATTGTCTGTAAAACAAAAGTACTAACACTGATTTCTTAATATTGCACTTGTGTTTTAGATCTTAATAACATAATAGAGAGTTAAGAAGGAATATTCACTTAAATTCCATAGTAGTATAATATTATACTGTATTAAGTGGATGAAACACATCATTCATAAAGAAAGTGATATCCCAAAGAAAGAGATTGAGTATGACATGATAAGTTGGAATTTATATTGATGGTATCTTTAGCCTTACAAAAGTAATCAATAAACTAAAACAATATTACAGCACAAAGCAAAGTTACCTAGGTACTGTATCTGTTTTAAGTGTAACTAATATTACATAACAAAACTCTTATCGCATTATGCTTTTAAGGTGATATTTATGAGCAACTTCCTATCATCAGAATATTAAATTATTTTCTCGAAATCTGCTGAAGCTATAGAGCTGACATTTTTACAACACATGGGCACGTATCGTTTGCTTATGATGTAACAGTAGTTGCTTTGTTAATTCATTTCCATAAACAATTTCCATGCGAATATTTTCAAAATTTTCAATACAGTAATACGTATATACGATATATTAGATTTACGAAAACATTCTGTAAGGCTACTAAATAAATTAATTTCACTTTTCTATACGAAAAGTTCAGAAAATATTTCTTTTGAATAAAAAAATCGAACTTGTAAAAATGAGCATTAAAATTAAAACTTACATTCTTATAATGCACTTATACTTCTCAGACAAATCTAAAAATTACCATGGATACAGTTTTAATAAGTTCTCTTCCCTTTATTTATTGAATCAGTGCTGGCCATCCCTGAATATAGCTCGACCAAGCGGCATATACCACCTCTTTCCTCTGTCTCTTTCCTTTCCGCTGTAAAGCGCTCAGGCTCTCCTGGGCTCTAAAGCGCGCGTTTGCTCCTATGGGCATCAATTGACATGACTGGTCTATAGTATTGTAGCTACGGACAACAGACTTAAAAGTACGTTTAATATAAATAACTCCAATTGCTTTCAACTCCTAGCTGTCTTGAGACAGTTTCACGGAGAAAGTCTTGTATGACTGTTGTGTAGCTGTGGACAGACGTGTGGAAATATGAGCCTGCCGGCCGCGGTAGTAAATATACACGGCAAGGCAGGGAGCTGCTTCTTGACAGTACGGGGGCGGGTTTGACGTGTGTGACGAACAATGGCGGGTCTCGTGCCAGACAGCAGACCGTTATCCGGAGCACCTGGATCGTCCCCCCACTCCCGGTGTGGCTGCAACAGTGATGTGTCGGATGACTGAACACAGATTTATAATCAAAAGTTTTCGGTATTGTATTGTATTGTATTGTATTTATTAACATTCCATGGTATTCATACATTGCTTCACAGCTAGAATATGGAACAAGTCAAAAAACTTAATACTATTATAAAGTCTTAATTTATAGTCACAGTCTAGATCAAATATATACAGACGAGATTTACAATATAGTCTACTAGTACAACACAAAGTTTTAGTATCAATTTCATGAGGTGTTATTGAATGTCATGAATTCACCTACAGAATAGAAGGCGTGAGAAATTAGGTACTTCTTTAATTTGACCCTAAATAATCTTATGTTTTGAGTTTCATTTTTTTATATCGATAGGAGGCTATTAAAAATTTTTACTGCCATATAACGCACTCCTTTTTGATAGCACGATAGACTTGCCGATGGAGTATGAAAGTCATTTTTTGACGTGTATTTATGCTATGAACTGTTGAATTAGTTACAAAGTTTTCACGATTACATATTAATAAAAAATATACTGACAAGCCATGGGCATTATTTGTAGTTTTTTGAAAATAGTCCTACACGATTCCTAGATTTGGCACCTACTATTATTCTAATTACTTTTTTTTTTTTTTTTTGTAATAGAAATATATTGTTACTATCTGTGGAATTTCCCAGAATATTATTCCAAAACTCATTATCGAGTGGAAGTATGCAAAGTATATTGTTTTTAAGGTATTGATATTTACTATCTTTTGCATAGATCTAATAGCAAAACAAGCTGAATTGAGTTTGGGGGTGCTAGTTTTATGAAAATAGAATCAATGTAAGCAGGTTTCTGCACAGATAAGCGACATAGAAATGTTTTTGTTTCATTATCTTATAAAATATAAAAATATAGTACATAACTCTCACTTGACCAATCGATGACATAAAAAATAATTATTTTTATTTATTTATTTATTTATTTATTTATTTATTTATTTATTTATTTATTTATTTATTTATTTATTTATTTATGTGCTGGACAACAGCCATTGCCCAATAGAAGTCCAGTACAGTGATACAATTGTACTTTGTACTTTGCTATTTATTTCAAACATTCATTTTTGTTAAAAATTTACAAGATTTTTTTATTGCAAGCAAAAATTAAATACAATAACAAATATTTTACAATATTATTGTAATACTCGTATATGAACATTCTTCAAAATTCGAAATTGATTACCAATCTCATATTAAAATAGCCTACATATTACAATTTATTGTATAAATACAATGTAACTGGATCACACCCGAAAAAGCAAGATGCTTGAGGTCGGGTGTGACCAAGAATGAAAACTGGATAAAAGAAAAAAATGAAATAATAGGCTAATAAAACTTGGACTCTCACTCTGAGAGAGGAACATAGGTTCAGGTGTTTGAGAATAAGGTGCTTAGGAAAATATTTGGGGCTAAGCGGGATGAAGTTACAGGAGAATGGAGAAAGTTACACAACACAGAACTGCACGCATTGTATTCTTCACCTGACATAATTAGGAACATAAAATCCAGACGTTTGAGATGGGCAGGGCATGTAGCACGTATGGGCGAATCCAGAAATGCGTATAGAGTGTTAGTTGGGAGACCGGAGGGAAAAAGACCTTTAGGGAGGCCGAGACGTAGATGGGAGGATAATATTAAAATGGATTTGAGGGAGGTGGGGTATGATAATAGAGACTGGATTAATCTTGCACAAGATAGGGACCGCTGGCGGGCTTATGTGAGGGCGGCAATGAACCTTCGGGTTCCTTAAAAGCCATTTGTAAGTAAGTAAGTAAGTAATAATAATAACAATAATAATAATAATAATAATAATAATAATAATAATAATCACAACCGCTATTAAACTCTTAAAATAAAATGAACAACTATGGTACAAATTAAATAATTGAGATAACAACAAAATTAAGAATATAGATTGCAATGATTAATTTACAAGAATTAATACTATAATAGTTTATGGCAAGAAGTTGATTCTTGCAAAAGTATTACCAATTTGTGTATAAGGATTATGCAAATAATATTAGCAAGGACACTGCAGACTATAATAATAATAATAATAATAATAATAATAATAATAATAATAATAATAATAGTTATAATTATAATTATAATTCCGAAAAACAAACTTTATGATCAGCCTATATCTCGTGACCAGAATATTGTACGAAATGGAAATATAACAGTTGGACATTTATCCTTCGAAGAGGTGGAAAAATTCAAATATCTTGGAGCAACAGTAACAAATATAAATGACACTCGGGAGGAAATTAAACGCAGAATAAATATGGGAAATGCCTGTTATTATTCGGTTGAGAAGCTTTTGTAATCTAGTCTGCTGTCAAAAACCTGAAAGCTAGAATTTATAAAACAGTTATATTACCGGTTGTTCTGAATGGTTGTGAAACTTGGACTCTCACTTTGAGAGAGGAACAGAGGTTAAGGATGTTCCAAAAAATAAGGTGCTTAGGAAAATATTTGGGGCTAAGCGGGATGAAGTTACTGGAGAATGGAGAAAGTTGCACAACGCAGAACTGCACGCATTGTATTCTTCATCTGACATAATTAGGAACATTAAATCGAGACGTTTGAGATGGGCAGGGCATGTAGTACGTATGGGCGAATCCAGAAATGCATATAGAGTGTTAGTTGGGAGGCCGGAGGGGAAAAAGACCTTTGGGGAGACCGAGACGTAGATGGGAGGATAATATTAAAATGGATTTGAGGGATGTGGGATATGATGATAGAGACTGGATTAATCTTGCTCAGGATAGGGACCGATGTCGGGATTATGTGAGGGCGGCAATGAACCTGCGGGTTCCTTAAAAGCCATAAGTAATAATAATAATAATAATAATAATAATAATGAAAGGCGATGTGGAGCGGGAAGAGAAAGAAAAATTTTAAAGAAAAGGAGATTTTGAGGAAGAGCAGAAGACAGACAATGAGGAAGAAACGCTTAAAAGAAAAGTGTAGGAAGAAGAGAAGGATGGAGAGAAGGGGAAGTAGTGGATAAGACACAAAGAGAAAAGGGGAGAAGAGGTTTAAGCGGGAATAATAGAATGTAGGATCGAAGAGATAAGAAGGGATGGATTTTTCGAAGGGGTTAGCAGCGATGCGTTCACTACTTGTAGATTGAGTGGTTCATACCTTACTATTGTTACGTCAAGAATTGTGTACAGTCGGTTGGACGTTACCGGAATTCACTTCTACTTGTTTACCAAAGCGTAGGTAATATTCTAGCTATAATCTTTCCGCTGTAAGAAAAATCCTAATATAAACAATAGCACGTGACTGAAGTGAGGCTTCATTGGCCGCTGTTTGGCGCCATAGATTCTCAGTACGTGTTCCCGCCTACTGTTGTACATTCTGTTTCATGTTAAACATTTCCCGTTACTCGTCAAGTAGACCTAACCTCACCACTATGCATTCGTTTGCTTAGGAAACATTTACTTTGTAATTACTGTAATTAAATTATTTTTAAGTCTTATGTCTTCACAATGGATAGTTGAGGATACAGAAGTCACACTTCAGTACTACGTGCTTACGTGAACAACTACGAGCTCAAGTGACGCCAGCTTGTTACAGGAACAGACTACCTCGGTATTTTGTTGGTATTCATCCGCGTTCATAGTACATAACAAAATATAAAAGTAGCTTTTCTTTTACATACCGTTTTACGTATGAATGAAGTTAAATGTTTCATCGTATTTAACAACTAGAATTCAATTTTTATTTTCAAATAATACAAGATTGTGGTTTCCAAATATTAACTATATTTTCCTGCGTCATGTGAGTGTTTCGATTTTCTTACAGCGAAAACAGTATACGTGCTTCCTAAAACAAGTGTAACGTAACCACTGAGTTTGTTCAGTAACGGACCAATGTCAGTCAGCGCTTTGTTTTGCCCAATCTGGGTTAATGCGCCGACCTACATCCACAGAAATAAGACAAATTATTATTCATCGGAATGGGCTTCGTGCTGGAAATTGCTCCCTTCTGTGCGAGTATTTTCGTTACAGACCGTGCCCTCACCTGCCCCCTGACCCCCGTCGTGACTCGCCACCACAGCTGTTCACCAGAGTTATCATCTTGCATCCACTGAAGAAGAAATCAACTTATTGTATTGTATTGTATTTATTAACATTCCATGGTATTCATACATGCTTACAGCTAGAATATGGAACAAGTCAAAAAACTTAATACTATTATAAAATCTTAATTTATAGTCACAGTCTGGATGAAATATATACAGAAGAGATTTACAATATAGTCTACTAGTACAACACAAAGTTTTAGTATCAATTTCATGAAGTGTTATTGAATATCATGAATTCACCTACAGAATAGAAGGCGTGAGAAATTAGGTACTTCTTTAATTTGGCCCTAAATAATTTTATGTTTTGAGTTTCATTTTTATATCGATAGGAGGCTATTAAACATTTTTACTGCCATATAACGCACTCCTTTTTGATAGCACGATAGACTTGCCGATGGAGTATGAAAGTCATTTTTTTGACGTGTATTTATGCTATGAACTGTTGAATTAGTTACAAAGTTTTCACGATTACATACAAGAAAGATTATTAATGAAAATATATACTGACAAGCCATGGGCATTATTTGTAGTTTTTTTAAATAGTCCTACACGATTCCCTAGATTTGGCACCTACTATTATTCTAATTACTCTTTTTGTAATAGAAATATATTGTTACTATCTGTGGAATTTCCCAGAATATTATTCCAAAACTCATTACCGAGTGGAAGTATGCAAAGTATATTGTTTTTAAGGTATTGATATTTACTATCTTTTGCATAGATCTAATAGCAAAACAAGCTGAATTTAGTTTGGGGTAATTTCTTTAATATGATTTTTCCAATTTAACACATTATCGATTTTAAGCCAAGAAATTTGGTTGTTGTTTCTAATAGAAATCTATTGTTAATTATTGCGCTAGAAATTTGCAACGTTGAATTTGGACAGGATTTAAATTGAATTATGTTAGTTTTGTTACAATTTAATACCAATTTATTGACTGAGAACCAGTCACATATTTTGAAGAGAATTTCCTCTGTTGAAGATTGGAATGTGTTGGAGTTATTGACTGTAATTACTATACTTGTGTCATCTGCAAATAATATGGGATGACCTACATCTTTTATTAGGGGGCAAGATCATTTATAAACACTATAAAAAATAGGGGACCTAATATTGATTATTTACCCACGACGTGCTTAGTAATCATGTGTAGGGACCGGATTTTTATGTAATTACATATTATATTCCATTCACCCTAACCGTATATGAATAACAAATCTTTGCGAATCTTGTAATTACCATTAATATATTAAAATTTGATACTACATATTTTTACATATTTACCCAACATTACATATTATGGCTTGATATTACATAAATCTACATATTTGGGATTTTATTCATGTTTACTTCTCTAAAAGGAAAAAAAAAAAACTTCTGCTGGGGAAGTTTACAATTTCAAATACACAGATTTAAAAAGCCTTTTTACCTACCCAAGAAAGGATATATTTCAGGAAGAAACATAACGTACTTAGTTCCAGGAAGTAATAGAGGCACTCACCCCATACCGCCCACTGTAAATGTGAGTGAACAAAAGGCAACATTTCTCATACAACTACCTTGTAATGTAAAAATCACTCAGAAAGTAGCGTTGACTTTATGCGGTGAATGGGGCGAGGACGACATGAATTGTCTCCAACTATAATTGAGGGGCGTTTTCACAAAACTCGTTATCTACAATTTTTTTTATTTTGAGGTTTTAGCATATCCTTATGTTTTTGGGTCAGGAGAATCCAATGGTGCTATCAGAATTAAGCTAAAGTTGGTAAGTATATCACTAAATTGATCTTGAAATAAAAAAAGATTTTTCAAAACTCGGTATCTACTGTACAGTTGTGTATTTTAGAAAAGAGCTCTCTGGAAAAAAACAAGATTTTGTAGATAACGAGTTTTGTGAAAACGCCCCTCAATTGTTCTGCACACGTCTTAACAAGCTGTTCCCATGCAGTTTGCAACCTTACCCACCCTCTTCCTAATCCTTCCAGGGAAACCCCGTGTCAAGTCTGACATGAGACTTTCAGTTTATTGCTTGACCTCTTTACTTTAAATTTAGTAGACCTATACGGAAATGGGATTTTCCGACCTATTAGAAAGTATGGTTCTCGGCTGGAATAATCCTATCCTTTTGAATGAGACAGGAATGTCACTTTTTAAACAACAGTTTGTAAATGCCTATAGTTTGAGATTTTAGTAGATACATTGTTTCTTACAGGGAGCAGATAAAATGCATGTGTCCCACAGCTCCTTTTATTTTCTCCTAATCCAGTAAAGCGAAACAGTGCTTGCAGTACTGTTGTGTCATTCATTTCACTCGGTTCTCTAGTTTTAGTACTTACAGTATAAAGTGAAAGTGAGTTTATCCACTGCTTTTAACTAACTAAAATGGCCCCTGTATCTTCAACCCTAACGACAAAAATAAACTCATGGATTGCGATTCACTACAGATGGAAAAATTGCAATGTGTCAAGTGTGCGGTAAAAAAGTAGGGTGCTCTATGAAATCACAACTGGAGAGTCTTACCTATCCTATACCTGCCAGATATTGATATTAAATATTTTCATGATTTTACATATTTTGGTACATATGCAGCTTATTTTTCTTACATAAATATGTACATATTTCACACCCTGATATTACATAAAAAATCCGGTCCCTAGTTATGTGTGAAGTCATACCCCACGAACAGTACGGACAGGTGAACGTTGTTTTGTAGTCCTTTAGTGTTTATATTCTATTTTACGTCTACGTAAACTTCAATAATGTTATAAACATCACTTGCTGCCACATTAAATACGTTTTTGGAGAAATTTAATAGACAAAAATTCAATCGTAAATTGGGGATTGTATACGTTAAAGCAACTCTGCAATACTGAAGAGAGCTCTGTCATCAAAAACGCACATTCGTTTGTTTTAATAAAGCTTATGAAAATATTGTGACAGCGACGTGAGATTCGAACTCACGACCAGCGTCCCGCGAGAGAGCATATCGCGCGGGCTTCACGGGGAAAGGGGAAAGGAGCCTACACGCGAGGGAAGGCTGCGCGCGCAGCTGCTACTTAACGCAGTGAATGTGGAACGACCTTCCCGACTATTCCAGAAATCCGTCGAAGTGGATTTCTCTGGAGTGCCATCTCTAGAGACGCGTGGAACCTTCGAGGCTACGTCGCTGTGGTTATAAATTACGGACGCGAAGGAACGACAGCAGTTTTCAGAGTTTCCAGTTTTCAGTTATTCAGTCAGTGAGAAAGCCAGAGCAAGGAAGCCAGCCGGAGTTCGACTCGAGTTTGCGTCCGCATCTGCGTCAGCATCCGAAGGCCTGAGTTCGAGTGCAGTGGACCGCAGTTGGAGGGACCTGAGTTCGAGTGCAGTGGACCGCAGTTGGAGGGACCCGAGTTCGAGTACAGTGAACTGTCTTTGAAGGTCTGTGGTTCGAGATACCGTGAACTCGAGTGACTGAGATAGAAGAACTGTGAACTGAGAACTGGTAGTTCTGATTTGTAAATAGTGCTTTGTAAATACTAGTTAAGATTAACAGTTCATTGTTGTGCGTAATAGTCCAAGTAAATTGTCATTGTCGTCGGTGGAGTGCTATAACGAATACTGTGTTGAGTGAAGATCCAATTGTTGACGAGAGCGTTTAAGGTGAATTGTAGAAAGGAATTATTGTTGTGACGAATAAATTACATTGCTGTTACTAATAAAATTCACAATATAAAATACATTAAAGGTGATATGTTTCAGTTGTATGAACACTAATAAGTACAATAAGATTATTGAAGATGTTAGACATGTTTCGGAGATGTTTTTCCATCTTCAGTGACTAATTACAATGACATGTGGCCGGGAGGAAAAAGGTCTTAAGCCAATTTTTTGTGAAAATGAGATTTTTATATATTCAGAAAGCAGAAACAATTCTCTCCAATCTGGTAAAACGGCTAAAGTCAAATAAGACTCCTGACTGGATTTATAGAGCGTTACCAAATGTCCTAAGTACTTTTTGAATCGAGCACACACAGAATAAAGGACTTAAGAATATTTAATACTTTATTCCTTACAAACATCACATGTTTACTTTCCTTGCTTCCCTATTAAAAAGGTGTAACTTGTATTTTAGCCATTTTATCACATACTGTTGCCCTTTCCTTTTAAAGCTTTAAGCACCAGGTAAACAGTCCTATAATTGTTTAAGACCCATTTTGCATTCCTAATAATATACAGTTCTCATTTCTGTGGACATGCAAAAGTTCTTATGTTTAAATACTCTCTTCTAGTCAGTTTGGGTTCTAATCTCAAAAGGGCTTAAGTGCGGCTACTTTTTGAAATAATAAAAGAAAATTGTTAAATGAACAACATTACCTATTTTAGAAGAAATATAAACAAATAATATCCAGGAAAAACCTCTTAATTAAAAGAACTCTATAATTGACACCAATTTCAATCTTTCTACTGCTCTCCTGAAAAATACAAAAATTTTTACTTAAGAACTTTTTCCTCCCGGCCACAGATTTAATCTGTATTCACTCTCAATTTTAATTTTATTTTTGTCTGTAGTGGAATCCCCTCCTGAGCACGAGTCTTACTCATTCAGGAGTGGGCTAGTATATCTTTCATTGTATTTATTAATTTGTATTCATTTCAAACTTACTAGCAATAAAATAAATAAATATGTGCGGAAAGTCGGTAGATCTTGGTTCATACCTTACTATTTCTGCTTTCATTCGAAGCTCTTATCGCCCCGGTAAACAAGATATCCATCCGCAAAGTCTTGATAATGGATCTCGTAAATGTGCCAATTTTACACTCGCACAAACCTTCCCAAAATTTGCAGTCGTATGACGGTAGCTACGGACTTGAAATCCTTATCTTGTGAACTGTGCTTTATTATATTTGTCGTAAGTAAGGAGATTGCAGGAAAAAATATTCACCTTCCTGTCTCGAGGGCAACCCGCTATCACAACTCGGTGAATGAACTACATTTTACAGTTCAGACACGTTCTTCCATACCTCTACAATAAACATTGTGTTATTTATATAGTAGACATTACTTCAAGTTTTAATGTTTGTTATCGTTTCTTTGCACAATGACTCTGAAAGATGGCGTTCTTAGGAAACATTGACAGAATAATTATTTGAATCTTAATTTTATCTCCACATTATAGGTTACGACCTAAATAAAAAAATTCTTGCATTAATTTATGAATTTATTATTCTGCAAATGTGTAGGCCTAAATATTTAAAGCAGATGTCAACTGTTTTGCACTGATTTTCATTATCGAAAGCTTCATTAAAGGAAAATAAAATCGTTGCTAGGAAACAGAAATATACTGCTGCAATGTTCAGATAGAAGACAAAATTTTTAAGTGTACATTTTAGGATTAAAATTTGTGATGTAGTAAAAGGATCAATGGCATAGTATTAGGGCTTAAATCTTTGTTATTAATTTTGAAAGTAATACCAAGAAAATTTAACCATGTCCGTGGACTTAGTTGCTACACCTCAGCCACATTTCATCCCTGGGTAAGTTACGTATGTTCTTAATATAATTTATTGCTTTTCTTTCTACCGCTGTGGTTCTCAAACTGTGGTTATCATGCTGACATCCGTGCAAATTTGTGTGCAGATCAGAATTCTAGCATTTCGGCGTGAAGTCATTTTCTAAAATAAACTACAGTATAGCATATAGTAGGTCTATATATTGTCACTTTTAATCAGTAGTAGGCCTACTATAGGCCCATAACTGTTACTTTAAGTGACGTTTAATCAAATGTCTTTACTCATTGCCTTTGTTAAACTATAGCTATAAACAATCACATAGTCCCAAATCAATCGAGCGATGTCTTTCCATAAAAAGGGTCGGATTTCGATTTATGATTCATTTTGTGAGACTTTTAGAAGATAAAACGACTTGTAGAGGGAGATTTCTTCAAACACTTGTTTCCAGGAAAACACTACAAACCATTGTTACACTTATGTCGTTATTCAGTTAATTATAAAATGATATTTGTAGATTGAATGAACCATTAGATAATCTTAAAACGTCCCTACAAGCGATTTTACAGTTGATTGGAAGAACGACAGACGAAAATGGTATGTCACACACGTGAATAAAAATTATCTTATTTCACTTCATGTCCCTTTACCTTCCCTTATAATTGTTGTTTAGTCAACTGTACGAAGACAGGTTTGAACCTCTTGAGTAACACCAATAAGGCATCACTTATGAGGCAACTAGACTAGGAGATAATGGGTTAGTGTGGCCAGTTCCTTTCCCCCTCTCTCATCATATGTTAGCTTGTTTTATAGTGCTGCACTTGAATTTGTTTTCCCTCTACTGACCACATTTCTTCTCATCAGATCATATTCCTTTCTTCAACTTATATTCATTACACTATTTTACCTCAACTGACCTTAACTTACCTGACATTACGTGATAACCTCACTTTATCTTTATCCATCTCACTTTATCTTTATCCACTTCACTTTATCTTACCTTACCTCACCTCACTTCATCTTACCTCACCTCGCTTTATCTTACCTTACCTCACTTCATCTTTATCCATCTCACTTTATCTTTGTCCACTTCCCATTATCTTACCTTACCTCACTTCATCTTTATCCATCTCACTTTATCTTTGTCCACTTCCTTTATCTTACCTTACCCCACTTCATCTTTATCCATCTCACTTTATCTTTGTCCACTTCCTTTATCTTACCTTACCTCACTTCATCTTTATCCATCTCACTTTATCTTTATCCACTTCCCTTTATCTTACCTTACCTCACTTCATCTTTATCCATCTCACTTTATCTTTGTCCACTTCCCTTTATCTTACCTTACCTCACTTCATCTTTATCCATCTCACTTTATCTTTATCCACTTCCCTTTAGCTTACCTTACCTCACTTCATCTTTATCCATCTCACTTTATCTTTATCCACTTCCCTTTATCTTACCTTACCTCACTTCATCTTTATCCATCTCACTTTATCTTTATCCACTTCCCTTTACCTTACCTTACCTCACTTCATCTTTATCCATCTCACTTTATCTTTATCCACTTCCCTTTATCTTACCTTACCTCACTTCATCTTTATCCATCTCACTTTATCTTTATCCACTTCCCTTTAGCTTACCTTACCTCACTTCATCTTTATCCATCTCACTTTATCTTTATCCACTTCCCTTTAGCTTACCTTACCTCACTTCATCTTTATCCATCTCACTTTATCTTTATCCACATTCTTTATCTTTATCTTACCTTACCTCACTTCATCTTTATCCATCTCACTTTATCTTTATCCACTTCCCTTTATCTTACCTTACCTCACTTCATCTTTATCCATCTCATCTTTTATCTTTGTCCACTACCCTTTATCTTACCTTACCTCACTTCATCTTTATCCATCTCACTTTATCTTTATCCACTTACCCCTTTATCTTACCTTACCTCACTTCATCTTTATCCATCTCACTTTATCTTTATCCACTTCCCTTTATCTTACCTTACCTCACTTCATCTTTATCCATCTCACTTTATCTTTATACTTCCCTTTATCTTACCTTACCTCACTTCATCTTTATCCATCTCTTTATCTTTTATCTTTATCCACTTCACTTCATCTTTATCTTACCTTTGTACTTCCCTTTATCTTACTTCATCTTTATCCATCTCACTTTATCTTTGTCCACTTCCTTTATCTTACCTTACCTCACTTCATCTTTATCCATCTCACTTTATCTTTGTCCACTTCCCTTTATCTTACCTTACCTCACTTCATCTTTATCCATCTCACTTTATCTTTATCTTTGTCCATCTTTATCCATCTTACTTTATCTCCACTCCCCTTTATCTTACCTTACCTCACTTCATCTTTATCCATCTCACTTTATCTTTGTCCACTTCCCTTTATCTTACCTTACCTCACTTCATCTTTATCCATCTCACTTTATCTTTGTCCACTTCCCTTTATCTTACCTTACCTCACTTCATCTTTATCCATCTCACTTTATCTTTGTCCACTTCCCTTTATCTTACCTTACCTCACTTCATCTTTATCCATCTCACTTTATCTTTGTCCACTACCCTTTATCTTACCTTACCTCACTTCATCTTTATCCATCTCACTTTATCTTTTCCACTTCCCTTTATCTTACCTTACCTCACTTCATCTTTATCCATCTCACTTTATCTTTGTCCACTTCCCTTTATCTTACCTTACCTCACTTCATCTTTATCCATCTCACTTTATCTTTGTCCACTTCCCTTTATCTTACCTTACCATCACTTCATCTTTTACTTCCATCTCACTTCATCTTTGTCCACTTCCATCTTATCTTACCTCACTTCATCTTTATCCATCTCACTTTATCTTTATCCACTACCCTTTATCTTACCTTACCCCACTTCATCTTTATCCATCTCACTTTATCTTTGTCCACTTCCCTTTATCTTACCTTACCTCACTTCATCTTTATCCATCTCACTTTATCTTTGTCCACTACCCTTTATCTTACCTTACCTCACTTCATCTTTATCCATCTCACTTTATCTTTATCCACTTTTCACTACCCTTTATCTTACCTTACCTCACTTCATCTTTATCCATCTCACTTTATCTTTGTCCACTTCCCTTTATCTTACCTTACCTCACTTCATCTTTATCCATCTCACTTTATCTTTGTCCACTTCCCTTTATCTTACCTTACCCACTTCATCTTTATCCATCTCACTTTATCTTTGTCCACTTCCCTTTATCTTACCTTACCTCACTTCATCTTTATCCATCTCACTTTATCTTTGTCCACTACCCTTTATCTTACCTTACCTCACTTCATCTTTATCCATCTCACTTTATCTTTATCCACTTCCTTTATCTTACCTTACCTCACTTCATCTTTATCCATCTCACTTTATCTTTGTCCACTTCCCTTTATCTTACCTTACCTCACTTCATCTTTATCCATCTCACTTTATCTTTGTCCACTTCCCTTTATCTTACCTTACCTCACTTCATCTTTATCCATCTCACTTTATCTTTATCCACTTCCCTTTATCTTACCTTACCTCATCCTTCATCTTTATCCATCTCACTTTATCTTTATCCACTTCCCTTTATCTTACCTTACCTCACTTCATCTTTATCCATCTCACTTTATCTTTATCCACTTCCCTTTATCTTACCTTACCTCACTTCATCTTTATCCATCTCACTTTATCTTTATCCACTTCCCTTTATCTTATCCATCTACCTCACTTCATCTTTATCCATCTCACTTTATCTTTATCCACTTCCCTTTATCTTACCTTACCTCACTTTATTTTACATCACTTCACCTTGTCTCACCTCACTTCATCCTGTCTTACCTGACTTCACGTTACTTTACGTTACTTAATGTTACCTCGCCTCATTTTACCTTACTTTCCCTTACCTTACCTCACGTCACATTACTTCACCTTACCTTATCATATCACACTTCACCTCAGTTTACCTTTCTTGATCTTATCTTGTTTTACATTAACTTAGAAATCCTGTCCACACCTGTGGAGTCACGTTAGCGTGTCTGGCCGCGAAACCAATTGGCCCGGGTTCGAATCCCGGTTAGGGCAAGTTACCTGGTTGAGGTTTTTTCCAGGATTTTCCCTCAACCCAATACAAGGAAATGCTGGGTAACTTTCGGTGCTGGATCCCGGACTCATTTCACCGGCATTATCACCTTCATTTTATTCAGACGCTAAATAACCTGAGATGTTGATACGGCGTCGTAAAATAACCTACTAAAAAAACTTAGAAATCCTAAAGTAATCCTATCATACATAACTTTAAGTCACTATACATTACTTAATGTTACTTTAGCTTGGTTTGTCCTAGTAACCTTAAGACATTTTAATTTATCTTTTTTTGTTTGGTTATTTAAAGACGCTATATCAACTACTGGGGACAGAATGGAGAATGTTACACAACGCAGAACTGCACACATTGTATTCTTCATCTGACATAATTAGGAACATTAAATCCAGACGTTTGAGATGGGCAGGACATGTAGCACGTATGGGAGAATTCAGAAATGCATATAGAGTGTTAGCTGGGAGGCCGGAGGGAAAAAGACCTTTGGGGAGGCCGAGACGTAGATTATTTATTTATGTTTTATTTACCGCGCTCGCAACTGCAGAGGTTATATCAGCGTCGCCGGATGTGCCGGAATTTTGTCCCGCAGGAGTTCTTTTACATGCCAGTAAATCTACTGACATGAGCCTGTCGCATTTAAGCACACTTAAATGCCATCAATCTGGCCCGGGATCGAACCCGCAACCTTGGGCATAGAAGGCCAGCGCTATACCAACTCGCCAACCAGGTCGACGAGACGTAGATGGGAGGATAATATTAAAATGGATTTGAGGGAGGTGGGATATGATGGTAGAGATTGGATTAATCTTGCTCAGGATAGGGACTGATGGCGGGCTTATGTGAGAGCGGCAATGAACCTCCGGGTTCTTTAAAAGGCATTTATAAGTAAGTAACATCTAGGGAGTGAAAATTCTCAGAAAATCCCTCGTTAGTTTTGTCCTCAGGAAACATAAGATCTGCAGAGGATCAATCTTCGGTTACTTTGTTGGAAAAGTCCAGGTTGACTGAACTACGACCAGGCTGTTTTCTTTTAGTACCCATTACGGCATCGTGCAAAGCTGTCTTCGGCAGAATCTGCTTGCTGGGCGATACTTGGACAGGTGCGATGTTAATATCCAGACGCTTTTCGTTTGCATAGATATTGAAATAAGAAGTTGGCCCAACCAATGACGAAGTTTGAAGACCGCAGGATTTTCATAACACTTGAAAGCATTTATCCCAAACACGAGCTGCCGGGCTCCATTAGTATGCCACGGATGTCTCGCTCACAGCTTGTTTTTTGTCGCCAAGTGTCTTGTTACTGCACTGGATAAGGTAGGCTTGTCACAATCTTTGTATTACTGAATCTATGAGTAATACATCTTCCTGAAAATACAAACGCTACCAAGATGTCGTGACAAATAATTCAGCAGCAGAGAAGTTGCAAGTAAAAGAAGAAATATCACATCTATTACAGACTTCAAGTCCTCTGAACTGGTGGTAGCTTCTCCTAAGGGGAGCCATAAGTGTTCTATCTGATATTGGAGTTCAGTGTAGTGTCTGTACCATGCTGACAACATAGTAGCAGAATACTACTATTTGTGAATGCTGCGAGTTTGATGGCGATTAGATGGTGACGAGAATAGTGGCTGCTGATAATAAGGATTGTAGTTTATTGTGGGAGTTGTAATGGCTGTCGATGTTTGGAAGAAAACAAACTTAAAATATAAATGATAGAGGGCTCAAAAATAAACACATACATGCATAAATCATAAAAAAAGGGGCCAAATGGACTGAAAAATAAATAAATAAATTAATACATAAATAAATAAATAGATAATTGAATAAATAGATAAATAAATTAAGTAAATAATTACATAAATAAATTAAATAAATAAATTCAATAAATGAATTAAATAAATACATAAATAAAATAAATAAATAAATACATACATAAATAAACTAAATAAATAGATAAATAAATAAATAAAATAAATAAATACAATAAATGGATTATATAAATAAATACATAAATAAATGAAATAAATAAATACATAAATAAATTAAATAAATAAATACATAAATAAATAAATAAATAAATAATTAATTAAATAAATAAATACATAAATAAATAAAATAAATGAATAAATAAATGCATAAATAAATAAAATAAATAAATTTAATAAATGAATTAAATAAATAAATACATAAATAAATTAAATAAATACATAAATAAATTAAATAAATACATAAATAAATAAAATAAATAAATACATAAAATAATTTAAATAAACAAATGCATAAATAAATGAAATAAATAAATTAATTAATTAAATAATTAAATAAATAAAATAAATAAATACATAAAATAAATTAAATAAATAAATCAATAAATGAATTAAATAAATAAATACATAAATTAATTAAATAAATAAATACATAAATAAATGCAATAATTTCAATAAATAAAAAAATAAATAAATACGTAAATAAAAACATAAATAAATTAAAAATAAA
>JAJSOF020000011.1:13333524-13353788 GCA_025594305.2 Periplaneta americana | reverse complement strand
CTCACAGTGGGAGTCCAAGTTTCACAACCATAAAGAACAACCGGTAATATAACTGTTTTATAAATTCTAACTTTCTGATTTTTGGACAGCAGACTGGATGACAAAAGCTTCTCAACCGAATAATAACAGGCATTTCCCATATTTATTCTGTGTCTAATTTCCTCCCGAATATCATTTATATTTGTTACTGTTGCTCTGTTGGTAGTACTTGTAGAATTTAATTTAATTACTAGTCTAAATATTAAGTAGTACAAAACCTCTTTTCCTACTAAGCCAATTACGTAAGAACAATTTTAGGGCATTTTAAAGGCATTTTTTAAAGATTTTTAGGTCATAAATGCATTGTTTGTAGGACTTTTTTTCATGATTTATAGGTTATCAAAATCCTAGCCCTACTGATTAGTTTAGACATAATAACTTTTCGACACGCTTTCGTTTCTAACTGAACCTTTTAATAACTTGTCGCTTCATGACTCCATAAGCAACACCGGTTACGAAACAGACAATGTCGTACTAAATATTTAAACGCTATTGCTTGCAATAATAAACACTAGGATTGGTTTTTGCTGGGAATGGGAAAGGAGAATGTACAATCAGTTTCGGTGGGCTTGAGGAATTTTGAGCTCATTTTTGCAGGTTTCCAATAAGTCAAATATCGAATTAAAAATAATATTATTCCATTATATGACTTACTTTTTATGTAAATCTTACAGTTATAGATTTAAATTACATTTATTATTAAAATATTAACGTTTTTATCATACAATATGGCATCTTCAGACATAGATTAGAGATATTTTATGAAAAACGAATTGCTATAAAAATGTAAAAAAAAAAAGATACATGTCAAAGTGTAGTTAATAAACGTAAAGGTTAAAATAAGGAAATACTTAAGCATACATATACTTACTTACTTACTTACTGGCTTTTAAGGAACCCGAAGGTTCATTGCCGCCCTCACATAAGCCCGCCATTGGTACCTATCCTAAGCAAGATCAATCCAGTCTCTACCATCATATCCCACCTCCCTCAAATCCATTTTAATATTATCTTCCATCTACATCTCGGCCTCCCTAAAGGTCTTTTTCCCTCCGGCCTCCCAACTAACACTCTATATGCATTTCTTGATACCCCCCATACGTGCTACATGTCCTGCCCATCTCAAACGTCTGGATTTAATGTTCCTAATTATGTCAGGTGAAGAATACAATGGGTGCAGTTTTGCGTTGTGTAACTTTCTCTTGTAACTTCATCCCTCTTAGCCCCAAATATTTTCCTAAGCACCTTATTCTCAAACACCCTTAACCTATGTTCCCTCTCTCAAAGTGAGAGTCCAAGTTTCACAACCATAAAGAACAACCGGTAATATAACTGTTTTATAAATTCTAACTTTCAGATTTTTTGACAGCAGACTGGATACATGTACAATCAAAATTTAATTATGCCTATTTGATTGAAATAACGATATCGAAATATATTGAAGACTGTGTATGTAAATGCTACTGGTTCAACGGTGATATCTCAAAGTAAACACCATATGGAATGGTTAAACAAAATGTGGTGATTTTTTTTTATAAACAGGGAGTGTAATTATGAAATAGTGTTTAAATATAAATTAAGTATGAATATTTTTACAAAAACATGACGAGACAAAATAACAATTCACATTTGAAAAAAAAAACATGTGAGTACACTGTAATGTGAATGCAATGAAAACAAAAGAAATTTATTCAATTTATATAGGTTGTAAGTGACGATTGATTAAAAGGAATTATAAATTGTGCATGCAAATGTCCATTGTGTAATTCAATGTGGTTAACATTTCTGATGGATTGTAATACAATGAAGACCAACAAATTTGGGTTTGAGGAAGCTGTGAAGGTTTTTCTGGTATTACCACGAGAAAGAAACGACAAGATTGGGGTAGTATGATGACGTCACAGCGTACTGAACCTCTGAAGTCTGTGTACTTAACTTCATAGCAGAAAAAAAAAACATGGGAATTTAAGCTTGTCCAGAAACCGCAATATTTTAGAGTAATATTATAATATCGAAATGGCCTGAAAAAAAAAAGATTGTATGAATATTCAAACATAATCTTAAGAAGAAATAAGTTCATTGACTATACTTGACGTATGATATTAAGATTTTCTTAATTATATCTTTAAATAATAAAGAAATATCGAAAAGGAATAGAATTGGATCATTCACTACTTCATAGTGTTGCCTAAAAGAAACAACAGTTTCTCTTATTATTTTTTTTTTTGTCATGGTTATATCGCTCATTTGATGCATTTGCATAATGTAGGTATTCTTCAATTTTATATGGCATTGATATAGCCTGATTGAAATTGTTTGAAATATACAGGGTTATTCTTTAAGATACATCAAACAAAAGTTTAATACAATTGAAGCGTTTTCTGAAAAAAAAAAAAACATAGTCCAAAAACATAAATTTTCAGGAGAAACAAAAAACTAACGAATACAACAATTCACGTGCTAAAGTATTTTTCACTGAGGTGGCTTTTACTGCGTATGTAAAAGCAGTACTGCCAATATACTAAAGTTTAAAATTGTACGGATAAATGTCATTCGTTCATAGTGTTCTGCTCAAGGGCAGGTCTTTCACTGCAAACCCAGCATTCTCCAGTCTTTCCTACTTTCTGCCTTTCTCTTAGACTCTGCACATGATCCATATATCTTAATGTCGTCTATCATCTGGTAACTTCTTCTGCCCCGAACTCTTTTCCCGTTCACCACTCCTTCCAGTTCATTCTACAGAAGAAAGTTTCTTTTCAACGAGTAACCACAAGGTGATATGAATGGAGTATTTGTAAATGCTACCATTGTTGTGGCTGGACAATGACTGTTTTCACAGAAAAGTCCTTGGATTACGGTTGTTTTATGAAAACCACTGAAAATTTCCACTCCTACAGAACTAACATAGGCCTATGGTGTTTTTTCCTAACTAATTCAGTAGATGGCCGCTAGAATACGCTCATCATATCTATGATTAATCTCATTTTTTGGACTATGGTTCTTTTTTTCAAAAAGCCATTCAATTATTTTGCTCGTTTTTGCTTCCTTTTCGAGATAATTGTTTTATATGAAATATTTCATATCGTGTTTTGGGAAAGCCATTGATTTAATTCCCAATATGCTCAGTCAATTTAAGAGAGCAGTGTATTATGATAATAAATGATTGAAAGAATTTCAGTTTTGTCCTTTAAATGTGCAGAAATTTGATCGGAAGAAATGTAAAAGAATTTTAAAATGTTACATTTGTTGAGATCAAATTTCTGCACATTTAAAGGAAAAACTAAATACAAAATACAAAAACACCTCAACACACAAACAACACAAACAAACAAATACAACCACACAGGCGTATACAAACTCAAATGTAACACATGCAACAACTTCTATATAGGACAGACAGGCAGATCATTTCAAACACGTTACAAAGAACACATCACAGCCATAACAAAATTACAAAACACCTCCACATATGCAGAACACATCACAAATGCCAACCACATCTACAAAGACATCAACACAGACATGAAAATACTGCACATCCAACCAAAAAGTCAGAAACTCAACACACTAGAACAATATGAAATATGCAGACACACGAAAACACACCCCAACGATATTCTCAACACACAACTCAATTTCAAAACACATACACTCTTTGACTCTACACTACGAACGCGCCCACACAGGAAACAAGAGCGCCAACACCAACAACGACTAGTTCCGAAGATGACCGAAAATAGGTCGAAATATGTTAACAAGGTACGTTAAAATTTAACACAAGAAAGACTTGTCATACATATTCCAAAAAAAAATAAATTCTTTCAATAATTTATTATCATAATACACTGCTCTCTTAAATTGACTGAGGATATTGGGAATTAAATCAATGGCTTTCCTAAAACACGTTATGAAATGTTTCACATAAAACAATTTTTATCTCGAAAAGAAAGCAAAAACGAGCAAAATTGTATCGAATTTTTTGTTAGAAATATCTCAAAGAATAACTCCCTAAAATTAATGGCATTCCTTATGGTTCATGATGTATATATTAATTGTACGAATGAAGTCGATGGAATTATAAAAACTACTTTGCAAACATCTTATTTCCATGCATATTAAATTTAATTCACATAGACGTCTTTTTAAGTGATCCTGTAATATAAAAAGTAACGCCATTCCCGGCATGATAAAGGCTCTGAATTGATGCGAAATGTGTGAAACGCATGAGAAAGTATGTGTTCACTTTTGCATGCAGGAAATGTATTGGTTTACTGCGTCATATGACGGAAGTGGTACTTGAAATTTTATCCTCCTGGAAATTCCTCGACTGGGATTAAACTCGGGACAGGATGTTGTGCTCAGAGGCAAGGTGGTAACCACCAGAGCACCGACAACAACGATATTTCGCAGGGATACGTCCGATGGGGATCTTCAAACAGATGTCAGCAGCCCTAGGGGCTCCAAAGTCAGGGGCGGGTCCACGAAATAAGACGAATCAAAGCATGAACCAGTATTGTGTTGCTGCGTTGTTTCATTTCCGCTCTGAGAGCTGCGGGCTGAAATCAAGGCTACACAGACGCGCATGATCTGTACAGCGGATTCCAGGGTTCTCTCTGGCAGACTGACATCATGTGATGTTTACACTAACAAATCGTTGTTCTGGTGAAATTACAAGAGAGTAACTTATACAAACTCCGTTAAAATACTGTAAATATCTTGTAAATTATCTAACGCCGTTGTATATTATTATTATTATTATTATTATTATTATTATTATTATTATTATTATAATATTATTATTATTATTACTTACTCACAAATGGCTTTCAAGGAACCCGCAGGTTCATTGCCGCCCTCACATAAGCCAGCCATTGGTCCCTATCCTGAGCAAGATTAATCCAGTCTCTATCATCATATCCCACCTCCCTCAAATCCATTTTAATATCTTCCCATCTACGTCTCGGCCTCACCAAAGGTCTTTTTCCCTCCGGCCTCCCAACTAACACTCTAAATGCATTTCTGGATTCGCCCATACGTGCTACATGCCCTGCCCATCTCAAACGTCTGGATTTAATGTTCCTAATTATGTCAGGTGAAGAATACAATGCGTGCAGTTCTGTGTTGTGTAACTTTCTACATTCTCCTGTAACTTCATCCCTCTTAGCCCCAAATATTTTCCTAAGAACCTTATTCTCAAACACCCTTAATCTCTGTTCCTCTCTCAAAGTGAGAGTCCCAGTTTCACAACCATAAAGAACAACCGGTAATATTCTAACTTTCAGATTTTTTGACAGCAGACTAGATGACAAAAGCCTCTCAACCGAATAATAACAGGCATTTCCCATATTTATTTTGCGTTTAATTTCCTCCCGAGTGTCATTTATATTTGTTACTGTTGCTCCAAGATATTTGAATTTTTCCACCTCTTCAAAGGATAAATTTCCAATCTTTATATTTCCATTTCGTACAATATTCTGGTCACAAGACATAATCATATACTTCATCTTTTCGGTGTTTACTTCCAAACCTATCTCTTTACTTGCTTCCAGTAAAATTTCCGTCTTTTCCCAAATCGTTTCTGGATTTACTCCTAACATATTCACGTCATCCGCATGTTATTATTATTATTATTATTATTATTATTATTGTTATTATTATTATTATTCAGTGTTTTCTGCCCAAGGGCAGGTCTTTCACTGCAAACACAGCATTCTTAATCTTCCCTGTTTTCTGCCTTCCTCTTAGCCTCCTCCGCATATGATCCATATATCTTAATATCGTCTATCATCTGATATCTTCTTCTACCCCGAACTCTTCTCCCGTTCACCATTCCTTCCAGTGCATCCTTCAGTAGACAATTTATTCTCAGTCAGTGACCCAACCAATTCCTTTTCCTCTTCCTGATCAGTTTCAGCATCATTCTTTCTTCGCTCACTCTTTCCAACACAGATTTATTCATTAATCTGTCCACTTCACATACTCCATTTTTCTCCATATCCACATTCATATTGTTATTATCGTTGTCAATAATTTTATTATCAGTCTCATTTTATTAACTTTATCAACAGTAATCTCATTAGACGTTTTGATTTATCTAGAGAAAATCAAAACTCGAGTGGGATTTAATTGACTATTACACGATTAGAAGAAAGTATATACAGATTAGAAGTAACGAAGTACTCCAATACAATAAAATATTAATTGACTTACGAAAATATATAACTGTCTTCAAATGTATTATTGTACCATCTCAACATTACAAATATTACGCTAGATGCATGCTAGATGGCAGTAGTGAGCAATGCCTTCTGGTCGAAAAGTGCTCGATCTATAGTTATACACGATGGCAATGTTACTAGTCAAGAAGGCTTTGTTGATTCAGTTTCATTTTTATTAAGACAGTTGCATTCCACTTCAATTATCCGAATCCCAGTAATCAACGTCACTTGACAGATGAGTTTCAATAAATCTTAATATTAAACAATCTCTGATACGTGACTATCCATAATATCATATAGCAGAAGCTATAACATAACCTAACTAATATACTGTACACAAGTGTTAGAAAAGTTTTAATTAACGACGATGACATAAAAAATAAACATGAATAATTTTAAAAGGAATAATTATTGAATGTACAATTTTCAAATTTGGATGTGGTTGGTGGTTCAATTGATGTTATATTGGACGTGTGCGTAATAGAAGTGGAACTCGTTGATTTAGGCCTACATGGTGTATTCAACTTATTCAGGATTTCCGAATGGTGCTCTTCATTTATTTGTAAATCGGATTTCAGAAGATGCATAGGTATGATCAGTGATTTTTATTAATTCTTGTTCTTGAATGCCAATGCGAGTCATATTTGAAACTGCTGTGCATCGACTGGAGTGGTTTGTAATATATATATATTTTTTTTTTTGACGTCCAGACCAGCGCAGTTTCAAATGTTGGCAAACAAAGAAACAAATGCTAGGGACGCGATAAAATTAAACAAATGCTAGGGACGCGATAAAATTGTGCGATAAGCAGCCATGATTGGTAGAAATACGTCCTTTCGTACCGTTTTATTAGTCAAAAATAGTATGACGTAGTAAGAGTGTAATAGTCAAATTAACATCATTCTCATAGCTATTATCGTTGTCACTGATTTTATTATCTATTTCATTGTCATAATATTTATCAAATTATCATTATTCTTATTGTTATTATAGTTGTCACTAATTTTATCATTCTCATTGTTATTATTTTTATCAAATTATCATCATTTTCATTGTTATTATCGTTATTACTAATTTTATTAAGTCTCATTGTTATTACATTTATGAAATTATCATCATTCTCATTATCATTGTTACCAATTTCATTATCAGTGTCATTGTTATTATATTTATCAAATTATTACCTTTCTCATTGTTAATTTCGTTGTCACTAATTTTATCAGTCTCATTGTTATTATCTTTATCAAATTATCATAATTTTCATTGTTATTATCGTTATCACTAATTTTATTATCAGTCTCATTGTTATTATCTTTATAAAATTATCATCATTATCAATGTTATCGTTGTCACTAATTTTATCAGTCTCATTGTTATTATCTTTATCAAATTATCATAATTTTCATTCTTATTATCGTTATCAATTTCATTATCAGTCTCATTATTATTAACTTTATCAAATTATCATCATTCTGATACCTGTTATCGTTGTCACTAATTTTATTAGCAATCTAATGGTTATTATCTTTTTGAAATTATCATCAATCTTATTGTTATTATATTCGTTACTAATTATATTAGTCTCATTGTTATTATCGTTTTCACTAATTTTATTATCAGTCTCATTTTTATTATCTTTATCAAATTCTTATCAGTCTTATTATTATTATCGTTATCTTCATTCTTGTCATAATTATCACCATTATGATTAATATAAATTATCATTACAGACTCTTAAAACCTTCAAGTTCTAGTCATACAAGAAGTAGTACTTTCTGGTAACATGGTTAGTGTATTTCAATCTCTAGTTAATCGAAAATCTAAAAAATGGGGACGTGACTGGGCTTGAAAGCTAGGACCACAGCAGAGAATGCCATCGCATTCGTCTAAGCGATTCCCTTTAAATGAATTTAGTCACAATTGCGGGGACGATGATTTATGTTACGAGGAAACTGATAAACTACGCAAATTGGGAAAATGTCAAACATCATAACTGGGAGCAATACTCGTTGATTCAATTTAATTATTGGAGAACTGTAATTTATTTTGTCTGATGGCGAAAAGGACAGTCTTGCGCTGTGGCTACCTAAACAGCAAACTGGCTTTTTGCGTTCGTACGGAACATCTGTTGCGAACGTCAGGCACACAGCGCCGCTCACGAGAACTAAGCAGCCGCTGCTGTCAACCTGACAGAAATTAAATGTGGCTCAGAAATGTAAGCTACAACTGGAAGAGATAAACAACAATGCTCTGAACATTAAACAACCTATTCGCTTACTTAATAGCAACTTGTTTAATTATACATATTTACAAGCTTCAAGTATCCTTGCAACGCTTCTTTGCTAGTCAACAATGTTGTTATCTTACTTACTTACTTACTTACTGGCTTTTAAGGAACCCGGAGGTTCATTGCCGCCCTCACATAAGCCCGTCATTTGTCCCTATCCTGAGCAAGATTAATCCAGTCCCTACCATCATATCCCACCTTCCTCAAATCCATTTTAATATTATCTTCCCATCTACGTCTCGGCCTCCCCAAAGGTCTTTTTCCCTCCGGCCTCCCAACTAACACTCTATATGCATTTCTGGATTCGCCCATACGTGCTACATGTCCTGCCCATCTCAAACGTCTGGATTTAATGTTCCTAATTATGTCAGGTGAAGAATACTAATTGTGATTTTATTCTTCATATTATAGTTGGAATCTCCTGGTAGAGGGGCAGAGAAGGCCTGACGGTCTTATCTCTACCAGGTTAAATAAATAAATAAATAAATAAATAAATAAATAAATAAAATGCATGCAGTTCTGTGTTGTGTAACTTTCTCCATTCTCCTGTAACTTCATCCCTCTTAGCCCCAAATATTTTCCTAAGCACCTTATTCTCAAACATCTTTAATCTCTGTTCTTCTCTCAAAGTGAGAGTCCAAGTTTCACAACCACAACAACATATAACATATAAAAGTCAAAGCAAAGTTATCCACACGATAAATGCCCTGCAATTCTACATTGTAGGTATGGTAATATTTACTCCGTATATTTCAGGAAATGAGAGAGTCAAAATTAGCCATGGTAGTGGTAGTATTAATTTAACATGAACCATCTCTAATAGCAAATTCTCAAGTACAACAGAGAAAAGTGAAATATCTGCTGCAGTATCTCAATGCATTAAAAAATGTTTTTAATTTACGTATTAGCCGCAACTTCTTCATCCTCCGTGTGAGGCAGGAAGTCTAACTTTCAGTGTTCCCTTTTTCGTCCTTCCTTCCCTGCGCAACGTATAATTAATTGCAACAATGAAAATTATCATTGATTTCAAAAAGGCATATGTGGCAAGTTTTATATGATATTCTTATTGAATTTGGCAGGTATTCAGAAGACACTAATTCGATTAATTAAAATGTGTCTCAGTGAAACGTACAGCAGAGTCCGTATAGGCCAGTTTTTTCGTCTGATGCTTTTCCAATTCACTGCGGGCTAAAGCAGGGAGATGCACTATCACCTTTACTTTTTTAACTTCGCTCTAGAATATGCCATTAGGAAAGTTCAGGATAACAGAGAGGGCTTGGAATTGAACGGGTTACATCAGCTGCTTGTCTGCGGATGACGTGAATATGTTAGGAGAAAATTCACAAAGGTTAGGGAAAATACGGAAATTTTACTTAAAGCAAGTAAAGAGATAGATTTGGAAGTAAATTCCGAAAAGACTAAGTATATGATTATGTCTCGTGATCAGAATATTGTACGAAATGGAAAAATAAAAATTGGAAATTTATCCTTTGAAAATGTAGAAAAAATCAAATATTTTAGAATAACAGTAACAAATATAAATGACACTCAGTAGGAAATTAAACGAAGAATAACTGTGGGAAATGCCTATTCATCCAGTCTGCTGTCAAAAAATCTGAAAGTTAGAATTTATAAAACAGTTATATTACCGGTTGTTTTGTATGGTTGTGAAACTTGGACTCTCACTTTGAGAGAGGAACATAGGTTAAGGGTGTTTGAGAATAAGGTACTTAAGAAAATATTTTGGGCTAAGAGGGATGAAGTTACAGGAGAATGGAGAAAGTTACACAACGCAGAACTGCACGCATTGTATTCTTCACCTGACATAATTAGGAACATTAAATCTAGACGTTTGAGATGGGCAGGGCATGTAGCACGTATGGGTGAATCCAGAAATGAATAGAGAGTGTTAGTTGGGAGGCCGGAGGGAAAAATACCTTTGGGAAGACCGAGACGTAGATGGGAGGATAATATTAAAATGGATTTGAGGGAGGTGGGATATGATGATAGAGAATGGATTAATCTTGCTGAGGATAGGGACCGATGTCGGGCTTGTGTGAGGGCGGCAATGAACCTGCGGGTTCCTTAAAAGCCATAGGTATTATTATTATTATTAATTCATAGACCGATAATCTTTCGAGGATTAAAAGACTTGTATTTTGACCGTGTAATGTAATAACTGAAGATCTAGCGCGGTCAATCTAGCGAACGAGTTTCCATGTGGAGCGAACTCGGCGCTCCTGGTTCCCAGCAGCTTCCGGTTATTCTGTTCTTATCTTCTGCATAACCCGTCAAGAATCTGGTGGGACAAGAAGGCGAAGAAGCTACCGGCCTAGAATTTAGTGACGGTCTACCCACACAAGCTGAGAGAAGAAGCCTTCGAACTACCGAACACAGAACATGCTTATAAAAAACTGAACATAAATCTCACATAACACTGAGCATCAAATATTCAGAGCCATCCATATAGAGCTATTGGGCATATCACCGGAAACAATTAGCCTATATATTGCTGGTTAAAGCACTTAATACCGAAAATACAACATGTTCAAATGAAGCTTATAACTTACTTACTGGCTTTTAAAGAACCCGGATGTTCATTGCCGCCCTCACATAAGCCTGCCATTAGTCCCTATCCTCAGAAAGATGAATCCAGTCTATCATCATATCCCACCTCCTTCAAATCCATTTTAATATTATCTTCCCATCTACGTCTCGGCCTCCCCAAAGGTCTTTTTCCCTCCGGCCTCCCAACTAACACTCTATATGCATTTCTGGATTCGCCCATACGTGCTACATGGCCTGCCCATCTCAAACGTCTGGAAGCTTATAACTTACTTACTTACTGGCTTTTAAAGAACCCGGAGGTTCATTGCCGCCCTCACATAAGCCCGCCATTGGTCCCTATCCTGAGCAAGATTAATCCAGTCTCTACCATCATATCCCACCTCCCTCAAATCCATTTTAATATTATCTTCCCATCTAAGTCTCGGCCTTCCCAAAGGTCTTTTTCTCTCCGGCCTCTTAACTAACACTCTATATGCATTTCTGGATTCGCCCATACGTGCTACACGCCCTGCCCATCTCAAACGACTGGATTTAATGTTCCTAATTATGCCAGGTGAAGAATACAATGCGTGCAGTTCTGCGTTGTGTAATTTTCTCCATTATCCTGTAACTTCATCCCTCTTAGCCCCAAATATTTTCCCATACGTGCTATATGCCCTGCCCATCTCGAACGTCTATATTTAATGTTCCTAATTATGTCAGGTGAAAAATACAATGCGTGCAGTTCTGTGTTTAACTTTCTCCATTCTCCTGTCACTTCATCCCTCTTAGCCCCAAATATTCTCCCATACGTGCTATATGCCCTGCCCATCTCGAACGTCTGCATTTAATGTTCCTAATTATGTCAGGTGAAGAATACAATGCGTGCAGTTCTGTGTTGTGTAACTTTCTCCATTATCCTGTCACTTCATCCCTCTTAGCACCAAATATTTTCCCATACGTGCTATATGCCCTGCCCATCTCGAACGTCTGCATTTAATGTTCCTAATTATGTCAGGTGAAGAATACAATGCGTGCAGTTCTGTGTTGTGTAACTTTCTCCATTCTCCTGTCACTTCATCCCTCTTAGCCCCAAATATTTTCCCATACGTGCTACATGCCCTGCCCATCTCGAACGTCTGCATTTAATGTTCCTAATTATGTCAGGTGAAGAATACAATGCGTGCAGTTCTGTGTTGTGTAACTTTCTCCATTCTCCTGTCACTTCATCCCTCTTAGCCCCAAATATTTTCCCATACGTGCAATATGCCCTGCCCATCTCGAACGTCTGCATTTAATGTTCCTAATTATGTCAGGTGAAGAATACAATGCGTGCAGTTCTGTGTTGTGTAACTTTCTCCATTCTCCTGTCACTTCATCCCTCTTAGCCCCAAATATTTTCCCATACGTGCTACACGCCCTGCCCATCTCAAACGTCTGGATTTAATGTTCCTAATTATGTCAGGTGAAGAATACAATGCGTGCAGTTCTGTGTTGTGTAACTTTCTCCATTCTCCTGTATCTTCATCCTTCTTATCCCCAAATATTTTCCTAAGGACCTTATTCTGAAACACTCTTAACCTCTGTTCCTCTCTCAAAGTGAGAGTCCAAGTTTCACAACCATAAAGAACAACCGGTAATATAACTGTTTTATAAATTCTAACTTTCATATTTTTTGACAGCAGACTGGATGATAAAAGCTTATAACATTCACAAAAAAGGACATTTAAATCAAAATGCTAAATAATGGTTAATGTCGAATTGTGAAGAAATGAAGGAAAAGAAGATAGCCTGCAATACGCACACTAGAACCACTGGCGAAATAATGTTTAACAATGAAAATCCGTTGTTCCTAAGAAGAACCACATTTCACTTCCTTAATGAACAAAGCTATACTGCAGACGCTCTACAACCATCACACGACACGCTGGGATTGTAATAAAATTGTTGTCAGCAGTCTTATAGTGCTATCTTGTGGCAGGAGATATAATTAAAAATAATTTTCACTTCAATTTGCATGAGGTTTTATTTTAATGTGCGCAACTTTTCGATATCTCAAGGCCGACTGTACGCAATCTTCAAATTCATCCGTACAAATTCTCAAAACAGTCCTCACATTAATTTTATTCTGAAATATATCCTTACGCAATTCAAAACCATCTCTACATAACCCTTAAAAACCATCCTTACACAATCCTTATATCCATCCTTATACAATCCTCAAATCCATTCTAATACAATCTCAAATCAATTCTTATACAATCCTCAAATCCATCCTTACATAATCTTCAAATCCATCCTTTATACAATCTCCAAATTCATTCTTCTACAATCCTGAAATCTATCTTTATACAATCCTGAAATCCATCCGTCTACTATCCTAAATCCATCCTTCAATCCTCAAATTCATCCTTATAAATCCTGAAATCCACCCTTACACAATCCTTATATAATCCTATAAAATCCATCCTTCTACAATACTCAAATCGATCTTTATAAATCCTCAAATCTATCCTTATACAATCCTCAAATCCATCCTCCTACAATCCACAAATCCACCCTTATATAATCCTCAAATCCATCCTTATACAATCTTCAAATCCATCCTGCTACAATCCTCAAATCCATCCTTCTACAATCCTCAAATCCACCCTTATATAATCCTCAAATCCACCCTTATGCAATCTTCAAATCCATCCTTATACAATTCTCAAATCCATTCTTATACAATCTTCAAATCCATCCTTATACAATCCTCAAATCCATCCTTATACAATCTTCAAATCCATCCTTATACAATCCTCAAATCCACCCTTATACAATTCTAAAATCTATCCTTATAAAAACTCAAATCCATCCTTATACAATCTTCAGATCCATCCTTATACAATCTTCAAATCCATCCTTATAAATCCTCAAATCCATCCTTATGCAATCTTCAAATCCATCCTGCTACAAACTTCAAATCCATCCTTATACAATCCTCAAATCCACCCTTCATACAATTCTAAAATCTATCCTTATAAATCCTCAAATCCACCCTTATACAATCCTCAAATCCACCCTTATATAATCCTGAAATCATCCTTCCATAATTCTCAATCTACTTTTACATAGTTCTCAAATAATTGTTATACAATTTTCCTGTTTTCTTCGTAACAATCTCATATGAACTTGACTCTAGACCTTACAGCATCCTTATGGTCATCTCATCCGAATTCATGGTTACATCATCTTCACAATCATGTTTATATCGTCCTCCACAGAGGTTCATCTTCCTCAATTTCTCGAAAACAATAGGAAATAATCCATTGATACTTCTCATTGCTAAGGAAACCAACAAACCCTCTTCAAAACAGACCATCACTTTCACTTTGTTCCTCATCATCCTTTATATCTTCTTCATCATCATCATCATCATCATCATCATCATCATCAGGTAGTGCATCAGATTGAATTTCAAAGTTCCACCCAGCCACTGTGTTTCAACTGAGGATTTGAAAACAGGAATGGAGAAGTGAGTCACATTTGTGCTGAACATGTCAATAAATATCGTCCATGAATACGAAATGAAGTGACCATAGTTGGTGACTGAGGATGACGTCATGCCGGACTCGACCTCTGCTAGACGCGGTGACGCCATAACTCAGCGACTGACCTGTATGCTCGCAAGTTGAGACAAGTTTGCAAAAAGGTTTCTCTTCCAGAGCTCGGAAGGTCAAAAGCAGAGACATTTCAGACTTTCGCAACAGAAGCATTGAGACGAGTTTGTGATTAACTAAGGGCGCAGATAGCCACAGTTGCTGACGTTCACTTTTTAAACCTTATTATTTATCTGCAATTAACTGCATTAAGATACCGTTTCCATAATTTCATTCACTCATTCCTTGTTTATACATTCATTCATTCATCTGTTGTTTATCCATTCATTCACTCATCTGTTGTTTATCCATTCATTCACTCATCTGTTGTTTATACATTCATTCACTCATCTGTTGTTTATACATTCATTCACTCATCTGTTGTTTATCCATTCATTCACTCATCTGTTGTTTATCCATTCATTCACTCATCCGTTGTTTATCCATTCATTCACTCATCTGTTGTTTATCCATTCATTCACTCATCTGTTGTTTATACATTCATTCACTCATCCGTTGTTTATCCATTCATTCACTCATCTGTTGTTTATCCATTCATTCACTCATCTGTTGTTTATCCATTCATTCACTCATCTGTTGTTTATCCATTCATTCACTCATTCGTTGTTCATCCATTCATTCACTCATCTGTTGTTCATCCATTCATTCACTCATCTGTTGTTTATCCATTCATTCACTCATCTGTTGTTTATCCATTCATTCACTCATCTGTTGTTTATGCATTCATTCACTCATTCGTTGTTCATCCATTCATTCACTCATCTGTTGTTTATTCATTCATTCATTCACTCATCTGTTGTTTATCCATTCATTCACTCATCTGTTGTTTATCCATTCATTCACTCATCTGTTGTTTATCCATTCATTCACTCATTCGTTGTTCATCCATTCATTCACTCATTCGTTGTTCATCCATTCATTCACTCATCTGTTGTTTATCCATTCATTCACTCATCTGTTGTTTATCCATTCATTCACTCATCCGTTGTTTATCCATTCATTCACTCATCTGTTGTTTATCCATTCATTCACTCATCTGTTGTTTATACATTCATTCACTCATCTGTTGTTTATCCATTCATTCACTCATCTGTTGTTTATCCATTCATTCACTCATCTGTTGTTTATCCATTCATTCACTCATCTGTTGTTTATGCATTCATTCACTCATTCGTTGTTCATCCATTCATTCACTCATCTGTTGTTTATCCATTCATTCACTCATCTGTTGTTTATCCATTCATTCACTCATCCGTTGTTTATCCATTCATTCACTCATCTGTTGTTTATCCATTCATTCACTCATCCGTTGTTTATACATTCATTCATTCACTCACTCATTCGTTCTTCATCCATTCATTCACTCATCTGTTGTTTATCCATTGATTGATTGATTGATTCATTCATTCATTCACTTATCTGTTTATTCTTTGATTAAACTCATTCGTTGTTTGTTAATTCACTCCTTTATACATTTATTCATTCTTTCATTGTGTCATCTATTCATTCATCTATCCATCCATTCACCTGTCCATGAATGTTCATTTATTAATTTTTTTATTTATTCGTCCGCCTATTGATTTACTGATTTATTTCTATGTTTATTTCATTTCTTATTTCTTCGTACATTTCATTCTTCCATCCATCGATTTATTTACAGTTTGCATTACCGTACTTACATACTTAATAATATTTTCTTTTATGTTTCGACATCAATTACACAGCGAGGAATTCCAAAATTCTCTTTGGAACTTGAACCGGGAAAATTTGCAATAGTACTGTATTCTGATTGCCTGAAGAAAGAAAGGTTGGCAGTCCGAACATGGGATAGTGTAGCAACGATAAGCTATAATGTCTAGTTTCGGCGAATTGTCTTCGGAATGAATGTATTCCCTTTCGAGTGGTAAAGTTATCCGTATTCCGAGGACGTGGGCGAGGACACCTCGAAAGGATCGGACGTGCATTAAACTGTGTTTACTCTATGAGGGGACGTGTTATTCTTAAATATGTTTGTTTATTCAAATTGCTCTAGACACAATGTGACATTCTGTATGGAAATAACACAACACTGTTTCAATGGCAATACAGATGGTACTAACAAACATCTATACTGAGACCTAAGAGCTGCCAAGAGGCTGAATCAACACGGAGGATAAACAACTGGAGATGTGACTTTCAAGCTACTGTCTTCAAAACAACTCCAGCAGTCTGTCGGAAACAACAACAATGAGGTTGGCTCACACTACAGCACGCAAGGCGCTCCTATGGGTTCTCACCAAAGGAACATTTATTGTTGTTATTATTATTATTATTATTATTATTATTATTATTATTATTATTATTATTACTTACTGGCTTTTAAGGAACCCGGAGGTTCATTGCAGCCCTCACAAAAAAACTCGCCATGGGTCCCTATCCTGAGCAAGATTAATCCAGTCTCTATCATAATATCCCACCTCCCTCAATTCTATTTTAATATTATCCTCCCATCTACTTCTCGGCCTCCCCAAAGGTCTTTTTCCCTCCGGTCTCCCAACTAACACTCTATATTCATTTCTGGATTCGACCTTACGTGCTACATGTCCTGCCCATCTCAAACGTCTGGATTTTATGTTCCTATTATTATTAAGTATATAATGCGTGCAGCTCTGCGTTGTGTAACTTTCTCCATTCTCCTGTAACTTCATCCCTCTTAGCCCCAAATATTTTTCTAAGAACCTTATTCTCAAACACCCTTAATCTCTGTTCCTCTCTCAAAGTGACAGTCCAAGTTTCACAACCATACAGAACAATCGGTAATATAACTGTTTTATAAATTCTTACTTTCAGACTTTTTAACAGCAGACTAGATGACAAAAGCTTCTCAACCGAATAATAACAGGTATTTACCATATTTAGTCTGCGTTTAATTTCTTCCCGAGTGTCATTTATACTTGTTACTGTTGCTCCAAGATATTTCAATGTTTCCACCTCTTCGAAGGATAAATCTCCAATTTTTATAGTTCCATTCCGTACAATATTCTGGTCACGAGACATAATCATATACTTTGTCTTTTCGGGATTTACTTCCAACCCTATCGCTTTACTTGCTTCAACTAGAATTTCCGCGTTTTCCCTAATCGTTTGTGGATTTTCTCCTAACATATTCACGTCATCCGCATAGACAAGCAGCTGATGTAACCCGTTCAATTCCAAACCCTCTGTGTTATCCTGAACTTTCCTAATGGCATATTCTAGAGCAAAGTTAAACAGTAAAGGTGATAGTGCATCTCCTTGCTTTAGCCCGCAGTGAATTGGAAAAGCATCAGATAGATTATTATTATTATTATTATTATTATTATTATTATTATTATTATTATTCTACGTAATTTCGCAGCTAAGATGCTGGCAATCTTTGAATCCACGCATGTCTGCGAAGATCTTTTAATGAACGTGATGGAAAATATTACATCTAACAGTCTATCATCTCGTAACTGCTCTACGTTTATGTAGTAATAGCATTCATCCCAATATAGACAGACTCGTCCTGACCAAACAGTACAGGCAATCTATAGTTTATAAGTGATTATTTATAATGAACGTTAAGCCATAATGACCATATGAATGTCTACTTTACATATTTGACTTGATTTGAAATGTTTAATGTAATTGACATGCCGCATTAGCTTTGTACACCCCTAAGCGGAAGAGAAGCCAAATTCTTGTGATGTAAACACGTCCGGCATATTATGGAGCGAGTGAACTGGATCACTGGACAGAGGACGGACACTGGAAAGTTTTCTTTTCTCAATCGTACTATCAGGGACTGGAATGCTTTACCTGCAGACTTACTAAAGGCTTTACCAATAACCAAAAATGTATTTAAAAATAGACTTACGGACTTTACTAACAGACGGTAATACAGTATATTATGCACACTATTTAAAGGATGTTATTGATGTTTTGTTATTTGAAGTGTTGTATCAGTGAAGAAGTGTGTTGTGTCAGTGAAGTGTGTTGTGTCAGTTAAGTGTGTTGTCAGTGAAGTTTTATAGTTTATAGTGGCAATGCAAAGTATTTGAACAGTGAAATGTTTTTGAAGTGTTAGTGAAATCAGGATAGAATCAGTGAAATGTGTCGTAGTTCCAGTGCAGTGAGTGAGTTGACAGCGAAATGAGTGTAGTGCTGAAAGGTACTTGAGCATTTTTTGAACATATACTCGCGGTGTTTAGTTCGAACTTAGGGTTAAGATACAAATTAGATTTACTTTAAATTTTATTTTAAATGATCGTGCTTTATTTAATTTAGGATGCTCCTTGTTAATTTTATTATACTATTATTATTATTTATTATTTTTAGTATTTATTATTAATAGTACATGGACATCATTTTATTTTTACTAACATTTGTAATATTAACCTAGTTATACCTTTGGATTAACGGTTGAGAACCGGAAACACCGTTACCCCTTTCCACGACTGGAGTTCGATGATACTGGCGTAAAATGCAAACAAATCACTTTACTAGATATAGAAGGGAAGAAAAGTAGTTCATCCATTTACGTAAACTAGGAAATATCGCGATTTTGAGTTTGATAATTTTCATTAGGTTTTTCTTTAATCAAAATACTGTACAGTATTAACACTAAGGGTTTTTGTTCACGAACTGAGCTATCCATTCGAACGTATTCATTATGCAGTGTATATTATACTGTCTACAGGACATTAGCGTACAATATAGAGAATGAAGTTAAATTGAAAAATAATCATAATATGGATATTTAAACACAATTTTGAAAATGTGTGGCCGTTCATTTCGATACAGGCTTAAGTTATGTGTATATTATCGCACTGTAGACTATTGTATGTAATTCCAAATACCAGGTTCGTACTTCGTATCAGTAACTCATGTTGAAATAATTCTGTTCCCACTCTATAAAAGAGTACCTTACGTACTGTAAATTCAATCTTCACTTCTGCCCGATCCGAAAAGATAAAATTAGTCAGACATCTATCTACTATCCGTCCAAGTGGTTTTGACGCAGGGTCATAGAAAGGAGGGAAATCACGTGACAGTTAATTAACGAGACCCTTTTATTTAAGTCATTTTAAACAGTTGTATAATATTACGTAGACGTCCAATTCCTAACAGAAATTAATGTTTTCAGAAGAGAGCCACTAGACTTTACAGAAGGGCGAGCAGAAGCGGGTGGGGGAAACCGGGATGCGACGTAGGCAAACGGACGACAGTACCTGTGTGAGAATATGATTCAATATTCAAAGCTCTTTGGTCAGTGGAAAACGCGAACATATTTCTGGAACGTACTATACTCACTAACTCAGTACTGTTTGTGTTGACTATGACCGTAAGGGGCCTTTGACTATATATGCTTGGTTATGTGTGGAGAACTGTTTAAAGTTTTCTAGTAGAAGGGGTGGGAGTGAAGTACATTAAAAAATTCAGGTACAATAAAAATTGAAGTAAAAATAAAATGATGTCCCTGTAGTATTATCATTAATTTATTATTAATTG
>JAJSOF020000011.1:13317228-13333424 GCA_025594305.2 Periplaneta americana | reverse complement strand
TAATGAAAGCGGTGAATAATTTCATGGTTCCTAAAATTTTTCGTAAAAGGCTAGGTATTTTCTATAGGCCAGAAATAAAACAGCAACGCCGTCATAATTACGTACTTTACGCATGGCGAACTTTAACCGGAAATTTACTTTCCGTCATTTTAATGGTATTCCGTGAAACACACCTTTTTTTTTTTTTTTTTTTTGTTAATTTCCTTGTGATAACCTAGTTTATGATCTTATTACATCTTCATTTTCTTTAATGCATTCAAAAAACCGCCGTTGCACTACATAAAACCTTGAACTTGACTAATGGAGTGAATTATTTAAGAATATAGTCGCGAATTTGACTACCACCATTTCGATTGTATTTTGTTTGATACGGGTCGGTACGGCCCGGTAACTAGTGGCCAGCGAATAGCGTCGACTATCGATATTGGTCTGCCGTGGGTATTATCCAGTTGTTCCTTGTCTTTTTATAAAGCTTTATTATGTTTAGCAGTATCAAACACCATAACATGATAACAACTCGGAGAACAGTCAACCTTCTTGTTATTGTCCGCCATTATTTACATTGAAAAAAAAACAGTGTCTCCAACAGAGTGTAATACGGAAAGTCGCCAAAAAGTAGTTGTAAAGTCGCTAGATTTCTCATTATCAACAAAGAAAGATTAAATTTTGTCAATATGGGGTGCTAAAAAGGTCACTAAATCCCTATTATTTAAGCAATATAAAAAGTTAAAAAAATTTTTGTTGAAAAAGAGTTAAAATCGCTAGATTGGCAACACTGAACAAACCTGTATAACATGGTCCGCGCATCACGTATTTCACCTGTTTATGCGATGTTGCCAAATCCTTTTCACGTGAACTTAAATTGCATTTGAACCAAGGTAATTTGATCGCAGGAAAGTTTTATACAATAGAAGAAGTGTCTGAACTCGGTTTCCTTTTCGATCTTCGATCAAAGTTGGTCTTTAGTCAGGGAGTTTTATACAATTGGGCCTTAATGTTCTATTTTCACATCAGGGACCTGCAGGGCCGCCGGGACCCCAGGGTCTTCGAGGAGAGCCCGGAGCGCTAGGACCTCCCGGAGAGAAGGGTCCTCCTGGAGAGATAGGAAGACAAGGGACGAAAGGAGAGGACGGCCCCGCCGGAGTACCAGGTCCAGCCGGTCCAGCAGGGCCCCAGGGACTGCCGGGACCACCAGGGATGAAAGGAGAGGTCGGCGACGTGGGGGCGAGGGGTGAGTCTCTGCAGGAAGAGAGCAGCAGCTCACCATTTACCCCGTGTCACTTCTCTTTCCACCTGAAGAACAGAAACGTTCAATATGCTGTTACTACAGTGTATAAACAGTGATTTAATCATTATCAGTCTTACTAATAAACAGTGTATAGTGTTTATACGAGACTTATGCAGAGTTGAGACAGAAAACCTTACTAATAAACCGTGAATAAGCTATGGACGTATACACAGGCTGTAACTATACAATGGGAATTGCTTTGTAGTAGTTATATACACGAAACCCCTTGTTTAAGCGTTGTATATAGCGAAAAATGGCCGCCCCTCTAACAGCTGCTCATATCGACTGTCATTTTATGATGACGGTTACCTTGTAACCACAGAAGAACAAACCAAAAATCATAGAATTATTAGAATAATATTGCTGTAGCTTGTACTCTTTGACCAAAATGTAGTGTGGTAATCGATTAGAGCCAGTTGTACTATCGATATTTAACACGCCACACTAGAGCGCTCTACCGGATGCAATAGAGAACCTCATATATTCTATTACCTTTCGTAACGAAGTAATGACGAAACTATGACGTAGCTGTGTAACAGTTATACTGTTATACACGACGTATGTAGTGATTATTAGTAAGGAATTTACACACGACTTATAAACGAGGTAGTCATTGTATAAGTGTAAGACAGTTAAACGTCTGTATATAGGGTTTTTATTAGTAAGACCGTATATGTTTAGGAAAACGCCAATATTATACGAATGAACGACATGAGTTAAGTTCATTTCTGACTGTATATGTTTTTGTCCCCTCTTATCATGTCATGTGCGCCCGTATGGCATTTTCAGAACAGCCTGCGCGACACTGTTATTTCAAAGCAATTTTTCTTTTTTTGTGTCCATAATTTCTTTTATTAAACTCAATAACACTTCTCTAATCAGTACGCGAAAAAGCATAAAATGCATTACGCCTTTTATGGCGTAAATACTGGAGAATGCACAAAAAAATCTTGACCGGATTCACTGAATCCCTATAATTGCGTGAAACGTTTATGCTGATCGTGATTGTTACTGTGAGCATGACTGGGATTTAAAATAAAGTTTCGGTATTTATTTTCATTTGTTTTTTCATACTTCCCGCATTTAAATTCGACAAAGCGCAGTCTATTCGCTAACTGCTTCATAATCGCTTCCTCATTCCACGAGGCCTAGTCTACAGACAACAATGCAATTGACAGTCGAAACGATTCTCACATCAATATCATGCCAATGAATTGTTTTATTATTATTATTATTGTTACAGAGAATTGGATTTTTAATTCATTTGGAAAGTAATACTACATTTCAATACTTCAGAATTATTATTATTATTATTATTATTATTATTATTATTATTATTGTTACAGAGAATTGGATTTTTAATTCATTTGGAAAGTAATACTACATTTCAATACTTCAGAATCAGACCACAGTCTAGTATATAGTCACGAAGCTCAATACGTAGTAAATATGCAACCATAGATAGTTGCTAACCACTAGGATCGCTAATATCGCCTCATTACAGACAATGGGAAACAGCAACGGCACAGTCTATTGTTCCTAGCACCCTCACAACTCAGGCTTCGTGACTGTATATACTAGACTGTGATCAGACTATGTTAAATTAACTATTACTCCTCGCATTTAAATTTAACAAAGCGGAGCCTTCTACTTCATAATCGCTTCCTCATTCCACGAGGCCTAGTCTGCAGCCAACAATGCAATTGACAGTCGAAACGGTTCACACATCAATATGACGGCAGTGATTTGTTTGAAATTGTAATTAATAATAATAATAATAATAATAATAATAATAATACTAATAATAATAATTATTTATTTATTTATTTATTGATATTTATGTGCTGGACAACAGCCATTGGCCAGTAAAAGTCCAGCACAGTGATACAATTAATACATTAAAATGAACAACTATGGTACAAATTAAATACTTGAGTTAACAACAAAATAAAGAACATACTAGATTACAATGATTAATTTACAAGAATTAATACTATAAAATTATTAGGGAAAGGAGTTGATTCTTACTACCAATTAATATTGGGTTATGAAAATAATATTAGCAAAGACATTGCCATATTCTAATACTTCTATATTGAATGGATCGAAATCGCCTACATGTAAGTTAGCATGTTTAATACATCTGGAGACCGGAGAGGAAGGTTTTGAATTTCTAATATACTGGGTGTTCATTTCAAAGTGTGTCATGACGTCACTGTTGTTGGGTCACCGATTTGAAGCGAGTTTCAGCTTATATGTTAGAGAAGTTGCCTATTATTTAAGGCGTTCTTCAATCTGAACTTGAGAACGTGTACGGTATAACTTGAACGTCGTAGCAACAGATGGCGGTCTGTACGGTCTGTGTGCTACCATAACGTCTTTCGAACTGTGTTTTGCGCCGGCAAGTCGTACTCAGGGTATTTGTTATCATCGGTTGCGTACGGTAACATTCCACAACACAAATCAAATGCTCCGTGTCCATGTTGACCGTCGAAGTTAATGTCAACAAATACGTAAGTAATCGTCTTAACCCTCTCCCCATATCCCGACAGTACGTATTTCCAAACAGTTCACATTCCTGCCACTACCGGCGTTACCGTACGTATCGGTACGTACTCCTCAGAACGAACGCCGTACTTGCTAGCCATCTTCTCTGCCTCTTAGGTTATACACCTGAGCTGCGGAAGTGTAGGAAGATTGAATTCTCTAGGCTCATCGACTAGCCACATGACGGAATACAGCGAGCCCTGACACATTTTGAACTGAACACCCAGTAGAAGAGTTTGTGATGTCTCATGTCCATAGGAATACGAAGGCTGACACTGTTTAAGAATATAATAATAATAATAATAATAATAATAATAATAATAATAATAATAATAATAATAATAATAATAATAATATTAATATTAATGTCATTACAGAGAATTGGATTGGATTCATTTGAAAATTCATGCCACAGTACATTTGGTACTTAAGAATTAGACTATATCACATTCGTTTCCCCTTTATCACTGCTGGTTGGATTCGATTTGTTAAACACACCATAATATTTTGTGCGAGATCGTGCGTACTTGCTTGGTTTCCGCACATAACCAATCCGCGGAAAGTATAAAATTCCACATTCACTATTCCCAACCGAACACACATAATTTCCCTCTTCTTACCGCTTAAGTGACATATTGATTTTACTGCTTTAGGCTTTTAACATATTATTTTTAGAGACGTTCAATATAGTAATAATTATAAATTGAAACTTACCACTGCAATTTCACCTAAATTGCACTGTTAATTATTGTTTTTAAATATTTGCAAAAATTAAGTAAACTCTACAACTCCACTAAAGTTACTGCATTCGTGATGCAAGTAACATTAAGGAAGCCATGAAAAAATCAACAAGATTCCAGACTCATCATAGACTGGGGGAGACAGACGTATATCACGGCCTGCTGGAGTATAGTAAACACAGAAAACATTTTAAAGCAACAATGTTAAAGATAGATATTTTTGTTTTGCAAATTTGCCGTCATTGAACAGAAACCAAAATGGAGATTTCATTGCAACTAATTAGAAATTCCTCTTTCAGGTATGTAATAAACGATCTTCGCACAAAATAATGTACGATACACGAGCGGTATGTTTTATTTAAATTCTCGGAAATTAAAAAGCTCAACTGCGTTTCGCTTTTTCAAACTTTTCTTCGAACATGAAAACTTCAACATACCGCTCTTGGAACGCATATTACTATTAATCTACTTCATAATAGTTTTTTTCTTTTTTTTTTTTTAGTAGGTTATTTTACGACGTTTTATAAACATCTTAGGTTATTTAGCGTCTGAATGAGATGAAGGTGATAATGCCGGTCAAATGAGTCCGGGGTCCAGCACCGAAAGTTACTCAGCATTTGCTCATATTGGGTTGAGGGAAAACCCGGAAAAAACCTCAACCAAGTAACTTGCCCCAACCGGGAATCGAACCAGGGACACCAGACGCGCTAACCGTTACTCCACAGGTGTGGACCTTTATAATAGTTGTATTATTATTCGGATTGTTTATTTCAAGACGAAGTCAGATCACAGAAACTTCAAGATTTGAAGCCACAAGCTTATTATTATGTCCCCAATATTGAGAATGTTGTCAAGCTTTCGTATCAAATGAAATCGCGGAACTCAATTGAATCAGTTATTTGGAAAAGGTCACATCTCCATTTTTTTTTTCGAAATTGACTTCGTGGTGGTGCCAATCGCCTCAGTAATAATAGACACACATTATGTGCGAAAACGGCATGTCTAGCTGAAACCATGTGGTATTCTACCGATTGCATAGCTGCGAGCTTTTCCAATAGAATGCACTGCAATAAGACTTCACTGGAGCCACTCATCTCGTCGATATTGTTGAATTGGCGGCAGGAAAACCAAGACCAAACTTGCCTTCATCTATAGCAGTGATGTCAAAACAAGCGCATTTTTATGACCTTGACGTCGTGCGCGGGCATCAAGCGGTAAGTATGAAAAGAGGAAGGGTTGTGTATATGAATAAGCAGCCTGTTGGATTAAGAAAACAGTGGTGCACAAACTTCAAACGGAACGTGAAATTTTATGTCGTTATTTTTATATGGCTTCTTTCTGTTTGATATTATTTATATTGTCTGTAAAACAAAAGTACTAACACTGATTTCTTAATATTGCACTTGTGTTTTAAATCTTAATAACATAATAGAGAGTTAAGAAGGGATATTCACATAAATTCCATAGTAGTACAACTATACTGCACTAAATGGATGAAACACATCATTCATAAAGAAAGTGACATCCCAAAAAAGAGATTGAGTATGACATGATAAGTTGGAATTGATATTGATGGTACCTTTAGGTTATAAAAGTAATCAATAAACCAATCAAAATAATTTTATAGTACAAAGCAAAGTTACCTAGGTACTGTATCTGTTTTAAGTGTAACTAATAATCCATAACAAAACTCTTATCGCATTATGCTTTTAAGGTGATATTGGTCAGCAACTTTCTATCATCAAAATATTAAATTATTTTCTGGAAATCTGCTGAAGCTATAGAGCTGACATTTTTACAACACATAGGCACGTATCTTTTGCTTATGATGTAACAGTAGTTGCTTTCTTAATTCATTTTCTTACAAACAATTTCCATGCGAATATTTTCAGAATTTTCAATACACTATCTTCAGTAATACGTATTTACGGTATATTAGATTTACGAAAACATTCTGTAAGGCTACTAAATAAATAGGCCTATATCTGAAAATTTCACTTTACTATAAAAAAGCTGAGAAAATATTTCTTTTGAATAAAAAAAAATCTAACTTGTGAAAAATGAGCATTAAAATTAAAACTTACATTCTTATAATGCACTTATACTTCTCAGGCAAATCTAAAAATTACCATGGATACAGTTTTAATAAGTTCTCTTCCCTTTATCTATTGAATCAGTGCTGGCCATCCCTGAATATAGCTCGACCAAGCGGCATATACCACCTCTTTCGTCTGTCTCTTTCCTTTCCGCTGTAAAGCGTTCAGGCTCTCCTGAGCTCTAAAGCGCGCGCTCGTGCCTATGGGCATCAATTGACATGACTGATCTATAGCATACTTAGGAAAGCTCCCATTACTGGCAGAAATTAAACGACATTAAGAAATTGATTCCTTACGTCCCCAGCGAAAAAATGTATTTTTATGGAGATATCTTATCTTGGCCAACAACTGCTAACGTACTATCACAAGAAGAATTCTAGAAGTGAAAAAGTTGAACCGTACAGATCCACCTTTACACGCGGTATTGAATGGAGCTATTTACGACTACCCTGCATCTCGTATCAACTTAACGAATGAGACTCCCGATGTCAAACGCTTCATTATAATATGTGTGCCCTTTTGTTACACACTAGGCCGTTTTCCAAGTTATTATTTTGTTTAGTCTACCATTACGAATATTTCCATCGGATTTCACAGCAATAAACTAGGCCTACTATGTTTACGTTATGTTTCTGTAAACAATGCTAGCTGCTAGCATAACAGGATAAGACGTAAATTAATAAATAAAAACAGACACTATTACATTAAAATGGATACAGTGAACGTAGGTCTAACCTTTCTATTAAGAAATGAAAGTCTCCGCTATGTTTAAAACACCCTTGATATGCGCATAAATCATTTTATAGTGCGAGTTCGCAATTGATATGCAACGGGCAGTGAAGAGAGAGATTTTAAAATTCCGTGTAGCAAAGATTTGACTTCTCTTGCCTTTCTTAGCGAAACGTTAATTAAAATTCTTATGAAAGGATTAGCAGTTTATATTTTCTTTAAAACAAAGGATAGAAAGAGAGCATCCAGATGTTACCCTAGGAAATGAGAATTGGCTACTCTATCATAAATTTTCAGACGATCAGCTGAAATCTGGACGAACGTTGGGGACATGCATTCGAGATGTTCAATAAGGATAGTCATAAGATCACTTATAATAATAATAATAATAATAATAATAATAATAATAATAATAATAATAATAATAATAATAATAATAGACATGTATGAAAACGTCATCCATCCATTCACTTTCAATTGATCCAGTCATGTAATAGAGTTCTGACTGTTAAAAGTTACATGTATTGCAATCATTTTCTGGAAATGATGAAGAAGGAGGCTTATAGGGGAGTATAGAGGCAAAGCTCCATGACCTCGGCATTGCAATGAGTTGGTGTAGTGGGCACAACACTTCGACGGCGTACCGTACTCAATTTGACAGCAGCGGACCCGATCCCAAGTTTTGCAACGAGAACAGTCCAGACACAAACCGGGAATGAAACCGTAGCAGTTCCTCTACTAACCGAGCTACCCGAAATAATAATAATAATAATAATAATAATAATAATAATAATAATAATAATAATAGACCTAATAATATGTTTACTGCCCTCTTCAAATTTTAACTCAAACGGTTGTTACATGGCATTTGACTGATACTCTTTCACATGTGTACATGCAATCATTTTCTCAAACAATGATGACGATGACACTGATGAAGATGACAATGACGATGATGACAATGATGAGGATGATGATAATGATGACAACGATGACGATTGCAACCGACGACGATGATAATAACGATGACAATTATGACGATGGTGAGTGGCGACAATGACGACGAAGATAATGACGATGACGATAATGACGATGGGAATGATGATAACGATGATGACAATGACGATGACGATAATTACGATGACAATGACGATAATGATGACGATGGTAACTGATGATGACGATGACAATGATGATGACGATGACGATTATGATTGACGGCGAAGATGATGACAATGACTGATAATGATGACGATGATGACAATGACGATAATGATAATGATAACGATGGCAATGATGATGACGATGATGATAATGATAACAATGACGATAATGATGACGATGAAAATGACGATAATGATGACGGTGATAATAATGACGAAGATGATGAAAATGACGATAATGACGATGATGACAATGACGACGATGATAATACTGACGATAATGGCGATGACAACGATGGCAATGGTGATGACAATGACGATGATGACAATGACGACGATGATAATACTGACGATAATGGCGATGACAACGATGGCAATGGTGATGACAATGACGATGATGACAATGACGACGATAATGACGATGACAACCATAGCAATAATGATGATGATAACGACGTTGGTGACTGAAGACGATGATGATGACGATAATGATTTTTAGTTGGATATTTAACGATGCTACAACAACTGTTAGGTTATTTAGCGTTGATGGGATTGGTGATAGCGAGATGCTATTTGGCGAGATGAGATCGAAAATTCGTCATACATTACCTGACATTCGCCTTACGGTTCGGGAAAACCTCGGAAAAAATCCAACCAAGTAATCAGCCCAAGCGGGAATTGAACTCGTGCCCGAGCGCAACTCCGGATATGATGATGATGATGATGATGATGATGATGATGATGATGATGATGATGATGATGATGATGATGATGATGTACGTACTATATTCAGATTTAATTCGATGCATGTAATAAGATCATATCCAATTTTCTCCTTCTGAGTATTTTTGATGGGTACGGAGTTCCTAATACGGTCAGAATGTTTGTATGCATATCAATAACCCATGCAGTTACGTTTGTGCCTACTTACGTTGTGATTGCAGTGCCCTCTTTAGGCAAAACTCGTACCCACGCGATGTCTTGCTCCACGAACTTCCACACCACTAATGAAACAGTTGACAATCAACTCATGTTTTTACCTGCTTATCTTGTCCATTCCTACCAACCTACAAACCTGGCTTAACATTCACACGCCTCATAGACTGCTCTGTTCTGTGCAATTTACATTTGTTATCCCTATGACTGTTTTAGGAATGTGATTAACGAATTAAATATGCATTTTTAAGCAAAATCTCTAAATCCCTTCCGATTTCATGATATTTTAATTTCAAGATGGGAAACAGTTTTCAAATTAACACACACTTATTGTTTTAAGTTGTTTAATTAGTTATTTTACGAGACTTCATCAACTGCTATGGTTATCTAGCGTCTGTTTTAAGTTTTTACGGAAGACTAAAAATACTTCGCATGTTCAGAGTGAAGTACTGTTATCGGTATATAATTTATTTTTATAAATAAAAGGCTTATAACCTAAAAAAACTGAAACGAAAGATTTAAACACAAATAAAGTATATTTCGCATACATTTTTAGAGCTTTAGCTACAATGGACCCATAAATTGTGAAATATATATTTTAAAAAATATTGCGTCATCAAGTCTTGATTTTCCTGATGAAGCAGTTAAAGCAAGAATATGTAATAGTTACTGTCCAGTTTTGTGTATTTTGAATTCAAATATGTTCACTTTTTGTATTAAAATCTTTCAGATAATTATATTTTTAATAAACTAGGTAGGCCTACCTACGTTCTAACTATTCTAATATTAATGAACAAGGAAGGATAATTTGTAAAAAAAAAAACAGCAAAATATTGTTTATAATACGTAAAGAGGTATGAAATAATACGAAAAGCAAAGAATTTATAATATATGTAATGTTAATAACACATAAAAAAATTAAGTAAGACCAAATAAAGATATATATTTCATTAGTTAATTAATTAGATTGGAATATCTTCTCACTTGCCTTCACCGTATGCTATGTTGTCTTAACGGTCGCCAAACTATCACATGATTAGGAAATCCCATTATTTGCATCTAATGTTTGTCCATAATCTACAAAAAGTGAATACATAAAGGACCAAATGATTCGATTTTTATAAGATTATTATTATTATTATTATTATTATTATTATTATTATTATTATTATTATTATTATTATTACACTCAGGGACAAAAAACCGGACGCTTTAATATTTGCTGGTATTTTGCAAAACATTATCTTCTCATACAATATTATGGTAGCCATCTGTTGTTATGGAGACGTGTATACATTGTTGATTGTTTTTTTTTATAAACAAGCCATTACAACCAAATATTCCAATTTTGCTTTCGGAGTCTCAGCTATAACAATTTTGTCTCAACCATTTTGTGCTTCATTATCGTTATCATTCGTTATTTCTTTATTCTTACATTTTCTGAGTTTAAGTGGGGTTGTAACATTTCTCTTAAAACAAGATGCGACCTGAAGATGTGGCTCGAGCTGTAGCCCTTTACGATGATGGACGCAGTGTACGTTACATTGCAAATGTTATGAATATGGCTAGAAGCACAACCCATGATGCCATAAAACGGTATAGAGAGACCTAGAATATACAAATCCAAATGAAGACAGGTAGGCCTATATGGTGTTGAGAGTTCTTAGGGAGCGCAACCTGCCAGCTACTAGTGTAGCCCAGCAATTTGTTAACATGCATGGACGCCCAATTTCGGCCAAAACAGTTAGAAGGAGGTTGAAAAGCAAGTGGACTGATATCAAGTAGACCTGCAACTGGTCCCAGACTTCTCAGGATGCATCGAGTTGAACGACTGCGTTTTGCAAATGATCACAGGGATTGGAGAAATGGACAGTGGAGCTGTGTTCTGTTCACCGATGAGTCCCGTTTCAATCTGTGCTCACCTGATGGACGTGAAAGAGTTTGGAGAAGGAGGGGAGAACGATTTTCACAGTGTTGCATTTCCGAAAATGTGCCGTATGGAGGTGGTGGAGTGATGGTTTGGGCAGGAGTGTGTACGGATGCTCGTACAGAGTTGGTTTTTGTTGAAAATGGAAGACTAAGAGCTGATAGGTATATAAATGAATGTTTGGCTGATCATGTTGTGCCATTTGGCCAATTTGTAGGTGATAATTTTGTTTTAATGCATGAAAATGCACGGCCGCATATTGCCCATGCGGTCGGAGATTATCTCCAAGAAGTGGGAATCCATGTTCTTCCATGGCCAGCAAGGAGTCCAGACATGAACCCAATTGAACACGTGTGGGACATGCTGGGACGGCGTGTTAGGAATAGACGACCGAGACCAGAATCGTTACAAGAGTTGAGGCGAGCACTTGGCGAAGAATGGGAACTTATTCCTCAAGAAGACATTGCTAACCAAATTGAGAGCATGCCAAGACGTATGGATGCAGTTATTCAAGCCAGAGGGGTAATACCCGTTACTAAAAAGAGTTTTTAATGTTTAAGGCACCATAAAATTAAAAAACAGTTAGACCAAACGATGCCATAGTTATACGCCCTTTGTAATTTTTTTGTAAATTTTCTCATCAAATATTTTTTTCAAATGTTGTCGTATAAGGTGCTAAATGGAACAATATTTTGTTTAAATGTGTTTTGTTTCATTTTTAAATAATTGGCAACAAAATACAAGCAAAGATAGAAGTGTCCGGTTTTTTTGTCCCTGAATGTATTATTATTATTATTATTATTATTATTATTATTATCATTATTATTATTGTCATTTGTCTATTTAACCCCATAGGTCGAAGTATGTTAAACGCGAAAAGGGGCATTGTGAAGATAAAGTGAAGAAATCGGGATGGGAAATGCTGGAAAATAGGAGGGGAAAAGCGAGATCACTTTCACTATTCAAGACCTATACTGGACATAAAGCATGGGGAAAATTCAAGCTTTTTTTGAAAACCTACATATTATAGGATAGTCACAGGTAATGAATCTTGGATGAATCATTACGAACCCGAGATAATGCGCTCATCAAAGCTCGAATCAAGTTGCCAACGGTTCACTCGTGCATTTGTCATCTTGCAACTGCTGCTTCATTGTTTCGCTTATACGCACGTGAATAATAGGTCGTAACTTAAATTTATAACTAACTTACTGACTCTCTCAGTAATAATCACCATTATCATCACTACCACAACCACCATCAATATCCTGATGTCTTCATGTGTTAGTGGACTTTCTCCGCCCCATCTGTCTTTAAAATTTATTAATATATTCATGTTCACACGCGTGCGTTTTACATAGAGAGATTCGAAGCCCGGTCTTTGTAACGAGAAGAAAGAAGCTCTATCGCTAAGCCATAAAGGCTTCGTAGGGAATATGTCGTTTCTTGACATACAGATACGTCGCTGCTACGACTTGATTTCATTCTGAACTCGATGCTTAATATTTACCCGTGTGAATCCCGCGTTAACTCGAACAACACTTAGACAAATTCATGCTACAGGAGAGCGACCATTTTCCGTGTCAAAGGATGTACAGTGAGGGACATAATAGTTGAGATACTCGATATTATATCAATGTACCGAAGCACATATGATATTTCCATGCAGATATTCTGCGTCATCATACGATGAAAGAGTAATGGAACGGAGAAAAATTCTCTCCGGCGCCAGGATTTGAACCCGGTTTTCAGCTCTACTTGCTGATGCTTTATCCACTAAGCCACACCGGATACAACCCCGACGTCGGACAGAATTGTCTCTGATTGAGTTCAACTCTTGGGTTCAAATCCCGGCGCCGGAGAGAATTTTTCCGTTCCATTACTCTTTCATCGTATGATGACGCAGAATATCTGCATGGAAATATCATATGTACTTCGGTACATTGAAATAATATATGATATGCGTAAATCACGAAGTGATTTAAGACGGCGCCTATTCCGTCGGATCCCGGCCAACTAGTCACTCATAACGAGTGCACCTCAGCACATATGTGCACTTCGGTCCTATGTTCATAGACATCTATGACGTAGTGCAGAGGCGGCCACTAGAGGGAACCCAAGAGTTGGAAATCAATCAGAGACGATTCTGTCCGACGTCGGGGTTGTATCCGGTGTGGCTTAGTGGATAAAGCATCAGCACGTAGAGCTGAAAACCCGGGTTCAAATCCCGGCGCCGGAGAGAATTTTTCTCCGTTCCATTACTCTTTCATCGTATGAGATACTCGAGTTTTTCTAAGTCAAAGAATGCCACATTGCGCATGCTCCGAGACGAAAGTTTTGGTTCCTATGTTGATGAGATACTCGCTTCCCTTTTCTTTTTAAATATTACATATCTATGCTGAGAAGGAATTGAAATTATGTGAACCACGCTACAGATCTTGAAAACATTTTCGCCCGCTCAACAATTATGTCCCTCACTGTACTGTACATATCAGACAGAACCTCAGTCAGAGCTGCAGTCCCGTCGCTCTAATTTCCGGCAGCCAATCACGTTGCAGGTCGGCTACATTTAAACGTGTGCGTCTTGTGATTCGCTGATGAAGATGTTAAGCATTTCCAAAGGCTGGATAAATACTTAATATAATCGCCCGCCATTTTGGCTCTTTCGTTGGCGTTCGCAGAAAGCACACGAGGACATTATTTGCCGCTCAATTATTTCCTGAATTACAGTGCGTTTGATTTATTATCATAGGAGCTACGACATGATAATGTTTAACGGTGTGGCAAATAGATCCCTCGTCTGGCAGCTCAGCAACGAAAGAACAAAAATGGCGAACGATACTACCTACCTAGACTTTATAGAGCCTTCACTTCCTAAGACGTAAGCAAAGAGGAGGAGTCACGCCGGGAATAACAGCGTCGCGACTATAATATATACACGTATGCGATGATATTGAAACTTCATTTATTTTTTTCATTAATTAGTTTCAGTAGTTATATAGTATATACAGTCACGAAGCTCAATACGTAGTAAATATGCATCCATAGATAGTTGCTAACCACTAGGATCGCTAATATCGCCTCATTACAGACAATGCGAAATAGTACCGGCACAGTCTATTGTTCCTGGCACCCTCACAACTCAAGCTTCGTGACTGTATATACCAGTCTGTGGTTATATGTTGTGGGTTGCTAAGATACAAGATGCTTGTAGAATATTACGGACATCTTTCCCGAATAGGTGCGCACTTAAACGTCATGTTAAAAGAAAAGAAAACTGACACTACAATCCCATCTCTCAAACAGGTCCTGAAGGCCCCGCCGGTTCACCAGGTGAATCGGGTCCTCGTGGGAGTAAAGGAGGAGAAGGCATCCCCGGTCCACCTGGTCCAGAGGGACTACAGGGTCCAAAAGGAGAGCCTGGAAACCCAGGGCCGCCAGGACCCACTGGCATAGATGGGAAGCATGTGAGTACACTAAACACGTGGCTTAGTTCAACTAGATATCACACCATGAACAGCTGAAAATTCAACACATGTTTATATGAACTCTTAGATTACTCAAAACAGTTCATACTGCCACTTCTTAAAATATGTACTATTCCTTTCGAATCACCCTGTATAACTTGCAATGAAAAAATGTAAGTCGCTCAGACGTTTCAATATTACTTACAAATGGCTTTTAAGGAACCCGCAGGTTCATTGCCGCCCTCACATAAGCCCGCCATCGGTCCCTACTGAGCAAGATTAATCCACTCCCTACCATCATATCTCAACTCCCTCAAATCCATTTTAATATTATCCTCCCATCTACATCTCGGTCTCCCCAAAGTTTTTCTCCCTCACGTCTCCAAACTAACACTCTATATGCATTTCAGGATTCGCCCATACGTGCTACATGCCCTGCCCATCTCAAACGTCTGGATTTAATGTTCCTAATTATGTCAGGTGAAGAATACAATGCGTGCAGCTCTGCGTTGTGTAACTTTCTCCATTCTCCTGTAACTTCATCCCTCTTAGCCCCAAATATTTTCCTAAGCACCTTATTCTCAAACACCCTTAACCTATGTTCCTCTCTCAAAGTGAGAGTCCAAGTTTCACAACCATACAGAACAACCGGTAATATAACTGTTTTATCAATTCTAAGTTTCAGATTTTTGGACAGCAGACTGGATGACAAAAGATTTCAACCGAATAAAAGCAAGAATTTTTCATATTTATTCTGCGTTTAATTTCCTCTAGAGTGCCATTTATATTTGTTGCTGTGACGTCGGCATATATTTTCTATACAGTTATTAAACAAATTTTATACATTATTTTATAATCTAATCTATTATATACGATACAACATAAAAATTATTATTACAGCTAGTTTATCACTGAGGAATAAGGAAAACCTGTTACCTCGTATTTACTAGAAGCAAAGCTGTTGTAAGTGCTTACTGGATCATGCATTAAAGTAGGTCATGTCTGGTCCCATTGTCTCAGCTCTGCTCTAGATATTTTAGCGGGACTCTAGCAGTGTTCCCTCCCGAAATGTAACTCAATTTAATTCAAACCTACCTTACCATAGTGTGACTTTTAGTCTGATACAGTACACGTCCTGCAATCATCGTCTCGAAAGAGTAACTCTCCCCCTCCTCCGTTGTCTCAGAGCCCTCACAACTCGAAAAACGTAATTTCGCGCCAATAGTGGTTGTTTATGGGGTCAAGCGGGGTCACGTCGAAATCAATATAGCGTGATATTTAAAGCATCTTCCGCTGCGACAAG
>JAJSOF020000011.1:12874859-13317128 GCA_025594305.2 Periplaneta americana | reverse complement strand
ATGGCGACAATGATGTTAATTCAGTACGGAAACAAAGCTGAAAATAAAAACAACATTGCAGGCGGTTATATGTGGATGGCACAGAGTTTAGTTCGGTGCATGAATGGAAAGAATGCGTGACGAAATCATTTCCGCCATGGAGAGCACTGATTGATTTGCAGTGCGAGCGAGCGGTTGCCTAACAGACAGGCGTGTGGTCCGCGGACTAATGGAAACTGCTACACGTGACAGGAGGTGTGAGTTTTTCCATTTCATTTCATAAACCACTTGTTGCCGCAACTATATTTTAAAGTTTCCACCTACATTGAAAATTGCTTCATTCAGACATTTCCTGCTTTTGAAGTTCTCAGAGTACCGAAGAACGGGGCCTATTGCACAAAGCTATGATGTTTTACATTACAAGTTACTGATGAAAGTTCCTGTAAACTATGGAGTTGTAGTTTCCTGTTACGCGAAATAACTGAAATTTCTTGTAGATTACCAAACTGTTTTAATAATACTGGGAGGGGGTTAATACTAGGAGGAAGAAGAATAAAGTGCGTAAATTTTGGTCCACACCTGTGGAGTAACGGTCAGCGCGTCTGGTCACGAAATCAGGTGGCCCGGGTTCGATTCCCGGTCGGGGCAAGTTACCTGGTTGAGGTTTTTTCCGGGGTTTTCCCTCAACCCAATATGAGCAAATGCTGGGTAACTTTCGATGCTGGACCCCGGACTCATTTCACCGGGATTATCATCTTCATCTCATTCAGACGCTAAATAACCAAAGATGTTGATAAAGCGTCGTAAAATAACCGACTGAAATAAAATAAACGTAAATTTTGCTGATGATATGGCGTTGTTACCAATCCAGGAGACGATACTAAGGGATATGCTACTGGAGCTGAATGACAGCTGTGAGCAGTATGGGATGAAGACAAATGCCAACAAGACGAAGACCATGGTCATAGGAAGGAAAATAAAGAAGGTAAAAGTGCGAATTCTAAATGAGGCAGTAGAGCAAGTGGACAGCTTCAAATACTTGGGGTGTACTATAAGCAGTAACATGAGCTGCTGCCAGGAAGTCAAAAGGAGGATAGCAATGGCAAAGGAAGCTTTTAATAGAAAAAGAAGCATCTTCTGCGGACCTATGGAGAAAGAACTAAGAAAGAGACTAGTGAAGTGCTTTGTGTGGGGTAGAAACATAGATATTACTACGAAGTAAAGAGAAGCGACTAGAAGCATTTAAAATGTGGATATGGAGAAGAATGGAACGTGTGAAGTGGAGAGACAGAATAAGAAATGAAGCTGTGTTGGAAAGAGTGGGTGAAGAAAGAATGATGCTGAAACTTATCAGGAAGAGAAAAAGGAATTGGTTGGGTCACTGGCTGAGAAAAAACTGCATTCTGAAGGATGCACTGGAAGGAATGATGAACAGGAGAAGAGTTCGGGGCAGAAGAAGATATCAGATGATAGACGACATTAACATATATGGATCATATGAGGAGACTAAAAGGAAGGCAGAAAGTAGAAATGACTGGAGAATGCTAGGTTTGCAGTGAAAGACCTGCCACTTGGCAGAACACTATAAATGTATATCATTCAGACTACATAAGCACAGATGTTGGTAAAGTGTCTTAAAAAAGCACAGAAAACACGAAACAGCTCTTTATCTTCGTATTCCATTCGTCGAATTAGGGTTATCTCTTTACTCGTAAACGATTAGGTAGGAAAACACGGAAATTTTACTGAAGCAATATTTCGATCGGTTTGGAAGTAAACCTTGAAAAGACGAAGTATATCATTATGTCTTTGACCAGAATATTACTGAAATGGAAATATAAAAATTGGAGATTTATCCTGCTGAAGAGGTGGTTTCAAATATCTTGAGCAACAGTAACAAATATAAATGACATTCGGGAGGAAATTAAATTCAGAATAATTCATTGGGAAATTCATTTATTTTATTCCATGAGAATCTTATCATCTAGTCTGCTTTAAAATCTGAAAGTTAGAATTTTAAAATATTATATTACGGTTTTTCAAATTTTTATGGTTTTAAACTTGTACTTTCACTCTAGAGAGGAACAATTAGGTTCAGGGTTTTTGAGAATAAGGTCTTAGGAAAATATTTGGGGCTAAGTGCGATGAGGTTACAGGAGAATGGAGAAAGTTACACAACACAGAACTGCACCATTGTATTGGGGAAACCTCGGAAAAACATAATTAGGAACATTAAATCCAGACGTTTGAGATCAGGGTTGATGTAGGACTCGTATAGACGAATCCAGAAATGCATACAGAGTGTTAGTTGGGAAACCCGAAGAAAAAAACCTTTGGGGAGACCGAGAACGCAGATCCCGGATATAATATTAAAATGGATTTGAGGGAGGTGGGGTACATGATGATAGAGACTGGATTAATCTAGCCAGGATAGGGACCGATTATTAAATTTACAAACGGCAAACGAACATTCGGGTTGAGCTTAAAAGCCATTTTATAATACAAAACTCTTTATCGTAATGTAAATTTAAGGTTATAAACAATTCAACCAGTTGTTATACAGAAATTGATAATACATATCATGCAAACTTTCAACCTTGCAAACAATTTATCAGATATAGATTACTATTCAATTTGATATAAAATTACTGCCTTGTTATTATCACACGTTCTTACGATCTGCTAGCATGGTTTCATTTGAGATGATTGTAAAAGGAGAAAGAAGATGAAAGATTAGAAGGGAATTATAAAAGAACAATTCAGAAGATTGAAGTAGAATAGGAGCATTCAGGAGGATAAGGTGAAAAGGATTGGCAGTGAAGAAGAAGAATAATAAGAGAAGACGAAGGAGGGAGATGTTAAAGCAGGGAAGGGGGAGGTCTCGCAAGCCACACTGCAGTCAGTGGAGGCAAGCCCTCCCATCAATGGACCCATTTCAAACTTATTTTCGTTAAGCTATAACAAAAATCGCTTAGCTGCTCATCTCCCCATACATAATACATACACATAATGCATACGGAACGCTGTGACAGTATACTATTCAATTTAGGCCAGCAGCCATAAATTCTCAGTTATGCTAAACATTGTTAAAAAACAATACATAGTAAACAGATTAAGTCTTAATCGCATATTTTAGTTGCTCTAAAAATTGAGACTCGCAAGTCTGATTTTAAGTCCAAAATTCGAGTTTTAGAGAAAATCTGTTGCGAAAAGACGCGATGTTTCTGGTAGGTTTACTGAAGATAAATCCTTTTCCTCTGGAATTTCATCATATCTTCAAAACCCTCAATAATCCTCAACAACATTGCAGAAAGCAATAAGAAACCACAGAAAGGAGCTCTTTTTTTAAAAGATAATCCTTAAAAGGTTCAGCATACTGATTAATAAATAAAAATAGGAGGATAATTCCTTAAAAAGTTTTTTTGGCTCTGAATAGAAGACTTTAATAATCATAATTTATAGATTTAATCCAGGGAAAATTAAAGCACCTCCCATCAATGGTCAATTTCTACTCTTTCATTTAATAAAAATAATAATAATCTAATAATAATACATACAAATAATGCATATTTAACGCTGAGACTGGGTGTCGCGTCTTTGAACACTCAACCAGGAGTAAACCGCGCTGTCTGTCAAAAGCAACATTGTTACAAAGGCATCACAACACATTTTCTTTATCGCAAACTTTGAATAAATAATAATAATAAAATGTAAACAAACAAGATGTAGATTTCATACGTAATAAAATTCGAGTTTTACAGAAAAGAAAGAAAAGACGCGATGTTTGTGGTAGGTTTCAAAATAAATGAGACCTCAAAGTTTCAAAATAAGACAAATTGATCAATAATCCTCAATAACAATAAAATAATAATAAATTAATAATAATCTAATAGTAGTAGTAGTAGTAATAAAATAGCAGCCCAAAGTTCATACTGATTAATAAATAAAAAATGTTTAAGTACTTAATTAGGAAAATTATTTTATTTCTCTGAATATTAATTTAGATTATAATTTATAAAAATATTTAAACAAAAATATAAAATAAGTTAAATATCACTAGAACATAAAAAAATGTGAATGTTTATATGATTGTACAAACGATAATCTACTATATGCAATGAATCTCTCAAAACATTTAGTGCTAAACAATTAAAAACCTCAAGAGGTAATATTTTCGATACATTGTAAAAATACGAATTATTAAATATTGCTGAAAATGTTTCTTATAAAGTAAGATTAGGCTAACTATTACTTTATTATTCTTCGTACGTATTTAAATTATAATCACGAATAAGGTTCTTTGAAATTTAAAGTGGCGTGTTAATTCACGTTTTATTAGTATTAGTATTAGTATTGAATAGATGGAAATAAGTCAGACCTGGCGTGTTAGCCCGTCTACCAGGGGATTACGTTTTATGCTAACGCGTGGAATTTTAAACCAGTAAATTGTAAGTTCCTTATCTCAAAATATTTGTTTGAATCCCCTTCACAATCCCCCAAAAGTTTTTGGTTGAATTGTGGGACACCCTGTATATAAGGAAAAAATATACTATGTTTTTGCTTTTCCTCGTGAATCCAATAACAAAGAAAATACCTAACATCCCAGAATTCAAGAAGTATACTTACACAACGAACTTTATCATCAACCTCTGCTTCCAACATCATTTGCATCTCAAATAGTATTAATTTTTTTGCGTCAATGGCCTGTTCAGTTATTCTTGGACTTCAAAGTGAAGATATCGACATTATTTACACACCTCTCAATTTCTTGCAGTCCACAAATCAACGGCAGCGGTTTGCAATGCTCATAATCAGCAGAATTCTCCAGATATTCCTGCCACTTGCACACAAGTCTTTGTTACCTGGAATGTTTGACGCGATAAAGTGAGAAGGAAAGCGCAGTTCCTACCTCCAAACACACGAAGGAATCCTCGACAAAACCTTCTATTGCCGCGGTGTGCCAGATAAGATTAGGCCTGGCTGTCGGCACGGTATTAATGTTTCTCTACTCCACACGAGGAAGCAACGAAACCATTCACTTTATTTTATTGGGTTATTTTACGAACCATTCTGAATGATATGAAGGTGATAACTTCCAGCACGTTACCCAGCATTTGCTCGTATTGGGTTGAAAAAACCTCAACCAGGTAAGAATCGAACCCGGGCCATTGTGGAGGCTGACCGTTACTCCACAGGTGTGGAACCAAACGTAATGCAAGAATAATTGCGAACGAAATTTTCAACGAAAACAAAACATGAGGTTTTTACGGTTTGGGTATGTTTAGAGAGGCATCTTTCTGAATATGTTACTGTTTTTATTGTAACTCAGTCATTTCCATGAGAAACAGTTTGGAAACATCAGTATTTGCAATCAAAACCGGATAATTCGATATTATACTAGTGCCAATATTTTCATTGTCTTTTTTCTATCAAAAACAGACATTTCCAACACTCTGTATTTGTTGCAATTACCAATCCATTCAAAATCGGTCATTTCCACTCTATGTGCAAGAGTGATAATATCTTATTGCTAACTAGCCGTACCCGTGCGCTCCGCTGCACCCGTTAGAAATAAATATAAAGTAATTACATAATTAAAATAGGACATTTGATCCAGGAACATTCGTGTTTGATAGAAGGATAAATCGTTTAATATGTTACTTAATTTAAATTGTATTAAAAAAATTAAAATGCGATCATTTTGATCCGGAGACCACTCATTTGGTCATAAAAATTAGTTTAGGAAATACAGGAAACGAATGTACAGAATAGCCTATCAAGTTTTCTGTGCATAAGAAGCTATTTTAATCTTACCTGTCCTCGATTCACTCAGAAGTTACTGTAATAACATTATAGCATCATGTCCATCTAGAGAAAGTACACTTTCCAATGGTGAATTAATAATTAATTATACAAATCGGTTAATTTAGCTTCCGATATTACTTCATACAAACACAGAAACATTCTCTGTACGCTATCTTTCATAGCTTTCGATTGTTGCTGTCCAAGGCCCCTTATAGACGAAGTCATTTTGTTTTTTAATTCATTACACGGCCTTAAGATGGCAGTTATTTTAATTTTAAAACTCATTTATCTCATTAAATATCAGTCCTATCAAAATTTTGCATAGAATAAAACTTATCGGAAATGATTTTTTAAAGAAACTTTTGTTATGTAACATTTGTCGTGAAAATTAATAATAACGGAGATATTTCGATTTATTTAATTCAAGCCACCTTATAACCCTCTTTTAAATCAAATATTTTGAATGCATATAGCCTAAAATCTAAGTTAGAACGAACTTAATTTAAATTCCAATTTTCATATAAATCGGTTCAGCCATTATCGCGTGAAAAGGTAACAAACATCCAGACAGACAGACATACAAACAAAAATTAAAAAAAGCGATTTTCGGTTTCAGTGCGGTTAATTATAGGCTAGGTATATGTTAGGACCAATTATTTTTGGAAAATCGAAAATTACCAGAAAAATTTCGGCTACAGATTTATTATTAGAATAGATTGACAATTAAATTATGAAAAGGAGCAGATAACTAAGGTTTAAAGTCTTAATGGTTATCACGATTGGTTTAAACATGACGTAAGTGCAAGTTTGAACCAATAAATTATTGAGATTTGCGATAAATTTATTAGTTTAGGAAATTGTATATTTATTATGTATAACTACAGAAGAACCTCTATTATCCGTGGTAATGAAGGGGATGGACTGAACGGTTGATCGAAAAATCGGATTTTGGAAGATTTTAATTTCCTCCATGGTCTTTATTTAAAGGTTTCAGTTCACTAATTTAAGTCTGGTTGTCAACAAGGGGCAAGGAAACTTTGTAATGACTGTCTCAGGAAAGATAGGAATAAAATCTATTTCATACTTTTTTCTTTATCCTTGTTTTTTTTTTTTTACTAAATAATTGTAACTCCAATCTTATTCTGATGCGGGATGAAAGTTTCTCTTTCTCAAACCATTCCATTATTTCCATTTTTATACTTAGCACAACACGTTTTTGTTATCATCCGTGGAAGACATTATTTATATATATAAGTTACTTTATAGAAAAAATGAACAGCAGACAATGCTGTGTAACGATCTCTTGACAGTACTTTGCAAAAACTGCACTAATTGTAACATTTATACAATTACAAAACAGTATATAAGTTATTTATTTCTGAAGAAAAAAGTCCGAGAAATGTCGGATAATCCGCCAATCGCTTAATAGGATGACGGATAATCGAGGTTCTACTGTACTTTTATATATACATCTTTTTGTTAAATTATTAAGTTTTGTACTTTTGTGAAATAATATCAATAAATATCCATCTTATTGTTTGATTTAAAAGTGTAGGGCGGTTTTGTTTTTGTTAGAAGTTACTGAAAAATGTAGGCCTATTAAGTAAGATTGAATCAAGGGAATTAACAAAGAATGAAAACTATTCTATTGCCTTTAAACAACGTTTGTTCATGACTATTTACAATACTTTACACTGCACTTTTTAAACATTTATACAAATAAAAATAATAATTTCAACACTAATTCATAAAGTAAACATCAGCTAGAGAAATTATTGATTTTTACATTCTGAAATAAAGTTTGATTAAAATGTGGAATTTTTGCGAGTCCCGAAAAAAAAATACGGGGGCATCGGACACCTAGACCAAAAAGGGGCCTGTCTTCCCTTTATAATAGGCATGCTGAATTCAGATATCGCCCTCTTCGAGAATAAGGTGTCGTCAGAATCTTTGATTTATTCCTATTTATTTCTCTGTAAAGTCCTTCGCCTATGTTAACTATTTTACATGACCATCTGTAGTAGACAAAAAGAATGAAACAAAACAAATAACAATTGACAGCCGTTGATAAAGAAACCAATCCGTAGAACTCATTGTCAGCACCAGTTCTTTGTATATGAATTCTATCTAAAATAGAATATTTACTAAAATTAGAATTATTAATATTATTAATTTTATAAAAACTCCTAAAAATATTTTCTCAACTTCACTCCTTGTTTCATATGAAAGAATTTCTACCACTTAGTCTAAAAAGAATCTTATTCAGACGCTTGTAATGCCCCATTTTGATTACTGCGATTCCTTACTAACTAATGTAAGTTCACTCTTAGCTGAGAGACTACGACGTGTTCATAATGTGTGCATACGATTCATCTGCAGTACTCGTAAATTTGACCATATAACACCTTCCCTCCAGTTACCTTCATGGGTGCGTCTGAAGGAACGAAGAACAATACATTCACTGTCTCTTCTGTTTAGAATCATGCATACTTCTACTCCGAATTATCTGTTATCGCGCTTTCAGTTTCTTACAACTCTTCGAAACCGACATCAAGCACTTCTTTCTATCCCTCATCATAGAACGTCTTTATACTCATCTTCCTATACTGTAGAAATACCTCGCCTCTGGAATTCGTTACCTAATGACGTCAAGGACTGCCGGACTTCATCACAATTCAAAATTAAATTGGAAAATTTTGTCTTGTTTAATGCTTTTTAGGTATTGCTAGAAGTGTTGATTTGTGTTTTTTTACTCTAGATTAAAATCGCAAATGTCTTGTTTATGTTAGTTAATTAGTTAGGATACAATTAATTATGATACTTAATCACTCATTTAAAATTTGTGTGACTGCAACCTGTGTATATATTTGTATGACTTTACTTTGTATATAGTGTTTTTTTTTATTTCTGTTATTGTATTTGTATTTCTGGTGGTGTGGAAGAGAAGGCCTAATGGCCTTAACTACACCAGAATAAATAAATAAATAAATAAACAAACAAACAAATAAATAAATAAATAAAAGTTCTAAATTGGATTTTATAAAATTATAAATCTCAGAGTTTGAGCACCTAGAAATCCGTTCCCTACTGATGAATTATTATCTAATCTTTCGACAAACCGGCTATGGGCCTCAACAGAGACGACTAGCAAGGCATTTCCTTGGGGATGAAAGCTTTTAGCAGGTATACCGATATCCCTACTGCTGATTAGTTCCGATTGTCTCTTGGGAGATTTAACAACCTGCTGCTCTTACGGGACCTTTAATGGGGTAGGTTTGCTCTGCTTTTTACATTTCATGTCGCAGTCTTTCTCATAAACAAGTTTTATTACGAATTCTGTGCTAATATCATATACTGTAAATTGTAATAAGTGTCTAGTAATCCAGAATACACCAAGTCGAAAAGAATTAATTAGTATTTCATTTAACTGCAGAATATTCAACGTAGGCAACAAACTGGCACACAAATTTTGCGCCAAGCTCCTATCAGAAACAAGGATCTTTAACGTGTCGTAAAATACAAAGGCCTCCCAGCTTTGCTTTCTTCCCAGAAGAAGCCATACCAAGGGCTTTATCATCGCTCTTCAAAAATCCATCATATTCGGTCTAGTTTGAACTCTGACAACAGAAATATTACAGAAAAATATGCAGTTTACATTTAGGCCGCCTTGGTAAGTCGCCCAGCAGAGCTCTGGTTTTCAGCGACCGCGGACCCGAGTTCTAGTGCCGGCGATGGCGGAGTTAGGTCTATATGTGTGGTGGACAACCTAAGATTGCTAGAGTTTTTCTGAAGACTTTTGAGTTTTTTTTTTTTTTTTTTCCCTCATTTGATAGGAGGCAAAGTGAATCTCGGGGCCGTTATGGAAGTCTAGCAATGAGCAAATCTCGTCACCAACTGAGATCGAACCCTGTCCATAGTCAGCTGCTCTAATAACTGAGCTACCCTCGGCCGCCATTATTATTATTATTATTATTATTATTACTATTATTATTGTTATTATTATTACTATTATTATTATTTATGGCTTTTAGAGGCCCAGCAGGTTCATTGCCGCCCTCACATAAGCCCGCCATCGGTCCCTATCCTGAGCAAGATTAATCCAGTCTCTATCATCATATCCCACCTCCCTCAAATCCATTTTAATATTATCTTCCCATATACGTCTCGGCCTCCCTAAAGGTCTGGACTTTTTCCCTCCGGCCTCACAACTAACACTCTATATGCATTTGGGGGCGGCCCATACGTGCGGTGCATGCCCTGCCCATCTCAAACGTCTGGATTTACCATTCCTAATTATGTCAAGTGAAAAATACAATCATGCAGTTCTGCGTTGTGTAACTTCATCCCTCTTAGCCCCAAATATTTTCCTAAGCACCTTGTTCTCAAACACCCTTAACGTCTGTTCGTCTTTAAAAATAAGAGTCCAAGTTTCACAACCATACACAACAATTAGTAGTATAATTGCCTTATAAATTCTAATTTTCAGGTATTATTATTATTATCATCACCATATTATTATTATTAGCATATTATTATCATATTATTATTATTATTATTAGCATATTATTATTATTATTATTAGCATATTATTATTATTATTATTATTATTATTATTATTATTATTATTATTATTATTATTATTATTAGAAATGGGACGAAATTGAAATACAAACCGCTGAGCCATTTATACCCAGAACCCACGCTTTCAGAAGTCAAAATTGCGATAGAAAATCTGAAAAAGTACAAGTCTCCAGGTATCGATCAAATTCCAGCAGAATTAATAGAAGAGGGTGGAAGTGCATTATATAGCGAAATTTATAAACTTGTACTTGCTATTTGGGAAAAGGAAATTGTACCAGAACAATGGAAGGAGTTCATAATTGTACCTATTTTGAAAAAAGGGGGACAAAACCAACTGTGGTAACTTTCGAGGAATATCACTTTGGTTGACGTACAAAATTTTGTCCAATATTCTTTTGAGAAGATTAACTCCGTACGTAGATGAAATTATTGGGGATCATCAGTGCGGTTTTCGGCGTAATAGATCGACTATTGATCAGATTTTTGTATTCGACAGATAATGGAGAAAAATGGGAGTATAAGGGTACAGTGCATCAGTTATTCATAGATTTCAAAAGGCATATGACTCGGTTAAGAGGGTAGTATTATATGATATTCTTATTGAATTTGGTATTCCCAAGAAACTAGTGTCTCAGTGAAACATACAGCAGAGTCCGTATAGGTCAGTTTCTATCTGATGCTTTTCCAATTCACTGCGAGCTAAAGCAGGGAGATGCACTTTCACCTTTACTTTTAACTTTGCTCTAGAATATGCCATTAGGAAAGTCCAGGATAACAGGCAGGGTTTGGAATTGAACGGGTTACATCAACTTTTGTCTATGCGGATGTTGAATATGTTAGGAGAAAATCCACAAACGATTAGGGAAAATATGGAAATTTTACTTGAAGCAAGTAAAGCGATCGGTTTGAAGTAAATCCCGAAAAGACAAAGTATATGATTATGTCTCGTAACCAGAATATTGTAGAAATGGAAATATAAAAATTGGAGATTTATCCTTCGAAGAGGTGGAAAAATTCAAATATCTTGGAGCAACAGTAACAAATATAAATGACACTCGGGAGGAAATTAAGCGCAGAATAAATATGGGAAATGCGTAAAAGCAATTTTATTAAAGATTCGGTTGAGAAGCTCTTATCATCCAGTCTGCTGTCCAAAATCTGAAAGTTAGAATTTATAAAACAGTTATATTACCGGTTGTTCTGTATGGTTGTGAAACTTGGACTCTCAGATCTGAGAGAGGAACATAGGTTAATGGTATTTGAGAATAAGGTGCTTAGGAAAATATTTGGGGCTAAGAGGGATGAATTTACAGCAGAATGGAGAAAGTTACACAACACAGAACTGCACGCATTGTATTCTTCACCTGACATAATTAGGAACATTAAATCCAGACGTTTGAGATGGGCAGGGCATGTAGCACGTATGGGCGAATCCATAAATGCATATAGAGTGTTAGTTGGGAGGCCGGAGAAAAAAAGACCTTTAGGGAGGCCGAGACGTAGATGGGAGGATAATATTAAAATGGATTTGAGGGAGGTGGGATATGATGATAGAGACTGGATTAATCTTGCACAGGATAGGGACCGCTGGCGGGCTTATGTGAGGGCGGCAATGAACCTTCGGTTTCGTTAAAAGCCATTTGTAAGTAAGTATTGTTATTATTATTATTATTATTATTATTATTATTATTATTATTATCATTATTATCGTTATTATCGTCGTTGCAGGTAGCAGTAGCAGCAGCAGGCCCAGCAAGAGGGCGCTGTCCGTGCTGTCCCGCTGGAAGCCCTTCAGCATGGGGTTCAGCAGCCTGGTGGGCCGCTACCCGCCGCGCGCCCCGCTCGTGTCCATGATCCCGGAGCTGGACTTCGTGTCTGCGGAGACGCGCGGCACCCTGCGGCCCGTGGGCCAGCCGCTGCGGTGGGGGCGGCGCTAGTGCGGTGCAGCCGTCATCTGTCAAGCTGAATACAAAGCTGTCACCATCTCCATGTACACTTCTAGTCCCATCCGACGCTTCTCTATCTGAATGCTTCACCCCTCTGTTTAAGTATGAGGTACCTGTACATTGAATAAAGTGTGGATCGGAGTGCCTGTATACAGTTCTTGCGTAAACAATTGAAACACGACATGTAAATAAAACACTTTTTTTTTTTTCGAATATCCAACATTTTCCAGTTATGATGTTTTGTTCATTATATTTATCCCACCTTCTCCTCGCACTTTGCACTCCATTCATATCCCTACTTCTTGTGAAATGTTGACAACTCTGTCCTACGGAAAAGGGACAGACTGGTAAATGGAGTAGAGACCAGAAGGTAGACAGACAGACATTACGAACCAGTATGGTACAGCAGAATCTCTGTTATCCGTGGTAATGAAGGTGATGGGCTAAACGGTTAATCAAAAAATCGGATAATCTGCACCATAAAAGATTTTCGTAAATTTAGTGGATAATGCTTACACTTTCGTAATTTGCTCTATGATCTTATATTGAACACATTATATTGATAATAATCGTTTTAATAATAATAATAATAATAATAATAATAATAATAATAATAATAATAATAATAATAGTAATAATAATAATAGTCATACCTAAATTAAATTAAATTATTAAACTCGATCACAATTATAACTTCAATTTGACTGCGCCCGTAAGAAATCGTTTAGCCTTTTCTTGAAAGTGGTTATTGTCTGGCAGCCCCTAATCTTATGAGGTACAGAATTCCATTCACGGGGACTGAGACAGTAAAAGAGGATGAATAGTGGGATGTTCTATGGGCATGAATTGCTAGGATTTGGCTCTCCTGTGACCTGGTGTTTAGATTTTGACTGGAGGATAAGTAGTTAAACCGGGAACGAAGGTAATTTGGAGTAGAAGTGTGGAGAACTCGAAACAGAAGAGACAGCGAATGAAGTGTTCTACGGTTACTAAGTTGCAGCCAGGATAAAGATTTGAACGAGGGTGTAATGTGGTCAAATTTGTGAGCATTGCTGATGAATCTGACACACATATTGTGCACACGCTGCAGCTTGTTCGAAAGGTCAGTTGTCAAGTCTGTAAATATTACGTCACAATAGTCAAACAGTGGTAGTACGAGGGTTTGCATTTAAAGTCTGTTTTAATTCTGGCGGGAGGAAGTTTCTGAATGGGTTAAGAGAATGCATGGTATGGCACACTCTCTTGGATATTTCCTTTATTTCGCATTCGCAATTTAAATTTTCGTCCAAGAAAATGCCAAGGTTTCTGACGACAGAGTGGTACGGAATAGTGGCATTATTTACTGTAATAATTGGGATATGTCTGTCCTTCATTGTGTTCAGTAGTCTCTTATGTCCAATTATTACAGCTTGCAACTTACTAGCATTTAACCTAAGTCTGAACTTATTCGTCCATGAAGAAACTTGATTCAAGTCACGATTAAGTCTGCCAATAGTTGCATCAATTTCGTCTGGTCGTGAGTGTGTGTAGAGTTGTAAGTCATCTGCGTAAATGTGATACTTGAAGTAATGTAAGTTTGTAGTCACGTCAGTAGGTAGTGAATCAGAAGTTCATTCATTTAAGACTGTCAACAACGGGTTTTTAAGGGCAAGAGAACTGGTTGTAACGGCTGTTTGTGGAAAGATAGGAGTAGTGGAAGTCTCGTGTTGTAGATTTCCGTATTTATCCTTGATTTTTATTAAATTGCACACAGTTGTGACTCCAATCTCGTATTCTGGGATCAGTCACAGTTTATCGTTCCCCAAACCACTGAGTTATTTACACTTTTTATACTTAGCACAACACTATTTCTTTTGATACCCGTGGAAGACATTTTATATAGAAGTTATTCAGTACGACAACTCGAAGAGTAGGCCATACTGTGTAAGGGTAAAGTCTTGTAATACCTTCTCTAGAAAAAATAAAGTGCTAATATAAGGTACAGTACTTCATATATTTTGTAGCCAAAAAAAAGCAAGGGAAAGACAGTCGCATAACCTGTCAATCGGTTAATAGGGTGACGGATAATCGAGGTTCTACTGTATGCTCATAACTAGACATCGGATTTGTAGGTTTTTACCTATTTTTTTTTCTTGCTTCTGAACTGCTAATTTCTTCAATACTTTTCCGAATCGTGAACGTAGGAGTCATATATGTGAATTCTGTTTAACCTAAAAAAACTTAAATTGGACCTTAATCATTGTTAATAAGCGTTATACTGTATTTACTGCGTTATAATTATATTGATTTTTTTATTTTGAGAGAAATATCAATACTTTTCGAGAGAGAGAGAGAGAGCGAGAGAGATAGAACACTCTCGACGTGGAGGAGGCTGCCTCAGTCCCTAAGGCAAAATCTGTACTCAGCAGTGACAACATGTATGACTCCCTCGCTTTCCTCAAGGCACATTTCAGTGACCTTCCAAAATATATCGAGTACTTGGAATCTTCGTCGCTACAACTGAAAGATGCAATTGGTGTCATTGACTCGCTTCTACAGAAACAAGTACCAGGACCCGTGGGTGAAGCCGTCACACTAAAACTGAAGAAAGTATTGCAGAGCAATCCAGGGTTTAAAAAATGAAAAATATGTGCTCCATTCTCCAGGGGAAAGCCTCAATTGTCAGTTACCTTGGATACTGCTGCAATGCCAGCGATGAAATTTGCACCTATGACGTCATGTGCTGTCAAAAGAACCTTTTCGTCCTTCAGATGTATTTTTGAGAGATAATAGAAAAAAGTTCTCAGTCCAGAATCTTGAAAAGTATTTGGTCATATATTGCAACCAGGAACAGTACCAGTAAATAATGTTGTTTTGTTTGTTTGTTACTTTTTAAAATAATTCTTGGTCAAGTTTGAACAAATTCAATTCACAAGTTGTGTGTATGCTGTACTTTTTATCTATTGAAAATTGAAATTTATGTAGTCATATCAAGGCAAATTATATCAGATAAAATGTTGTTACAATAGTTTATTCAAACTACAAATAATGTTAAAGGGAAAGAAGCAAAAATTTCAAATGTTATACATTTTGATAAATAGTTTGGTTCTTGAAAAGGTCAGTTTCGTGGTCCATGTTGCCTTAATATATATATATATATATATATATATATATGATTTGAACTGGTAATGGAAATTACGGGAAAACGGCTGAACGGATTTTAATGAATGACCCGTCATTTTGAAGCTTGGAACCCAAAGTTTTTCAGAAAAATTGTAGTTTTCAGTGAAATGTCAATTTTCCTACATCAAATTCCTATTTTCTAAAATCCATCTTTCGTCAGTTTTGAGAACTAATTAATTGCATTTCAGAATAAAACAAAACACACACTACAATAAACAGTAGACTATTACACGAAGGCCATGACATGCAGGATTGCTGACATATTTAGAATTCAAATTCAATTGTTTATTAAAAACTTCAAGACTTACTAAAAATAATTTACATGTCTGATTCTGCGGTGTGTAATTTTCTAAGTACAGCTGTGTATTGATATTAAAATCTACAAAACCTGAGGTGGTTTGATGACATTATTACCATTAGAAACGAGATATTATTATAGCTAATGCCATCATGCGACTATTTTTCATTAATTATACGTATTAATGCTATATTGATGATATGGAAGTGAAATGTTTTGGGGTTATATAAGTATATGTAGAGAATATCTTAAATTAGATCTTCATTTCTATAATTTACTGAGTGACGGCTATTAAATAAAACTACAAAACTTACGTAAGATAATAATATTATTGTTAAAAATCAAATATTTTTATAGTTATTAATCAAGTGGGGTTGGGTCTTTTTCATATACTTAATGATGGTGTTGTGTAGATATTTATATGCGTCATTCTCTTCAGTATTGGCTCGAGAGCGCAAAAATTGCAGTTCCTAACGAAAGACCAAAAGATATTACTTACTGATAAAATAAGAGGCCTACAAGATTATGTAGTCTTCCGATCATTTCAGCAAGATCTCTTAGCAGGATAAAATGATTTTACCTCTACATGCAGCAGCTATACCAAGATGCTATGCCTATTGTTCGAAAGCATAGCAAACCTGACATGTTTTTAACTTTCACCTACAGTCCACAATGACCTGAAATAGCTATTGCTTTACTCCCACATGAAAAACCCACTGATCGTCCTGACATTGTTACTTGCGTTTTCGCGTTGAAACTCAAAAACTGAAGATGGATAGGTTCAAGAAAAGTATTTGGCATAAAAACATTCAGAGGGAATATGGCTACATCATTATTATGGAAGCAAATAACTTTCAAAATGTCTGGTATTCATGAAAATAAAACTGAAAAATTTTTATTTGAACGTTTAAAGAACTTAGTTCGCAGCACTTGCTGCACAAGCCACTAGTATATAAATATATATATATATAAATATATATATATATATATATAAAAGACTAGCCTAACTGTAAGGATACATTTTAACGATCGGACAGTTTTCGCGACCCCTTTCACAGGTTGGACATAAAACCTAAAAAGAATCCTATTTCACCTAAAATGGTATTTTTAAAAACATAAAAATCCGGTCCCTACTCATAAGAATATTCTATGATTCTGAATAAGGAAGAAAGCAATGCTTTTTCAGAAGATGCAGTTACAACTGTTGGTTTTATCTTTATCTTGAAGTGGAGAAAAAAATAAGGAGGAGAGGTGAGAAAGACACCCTAATCTTTGGAGTTGCTACAGACTAGGAATGGGTTTTGGCAGGGATGGGAAAGGCGAATGTTTCGGTGAGATTGAGAAAGGACTGAATGTTTTCTCGGTATTACAACAAGAAAGGACGTTGGGGTAATAGGTGACGTCATAGCGTAACAACTCTTAGGGTGCTATTCATAGACATTTCGCAGCACGCGCTACGAGCGTACAAGAAGCCCCGGCTATCCACTGGTTACTAGTACAGAATTCAAATCATATCCTATCGCTAACACTGGTTTATGAATACGAAAGACGCTGATCATCCACCGGAAACCCGCGCTAAAAATGTCTATGAATAAGGCCCATAAGGTCTCTGTGTACTTAACTTCATAGCAGAAAAGAATCACGGGAAATCAAGTTAGTGCTGAACCCGTAACACTTTAGAACAGATACGCAAAACTGAGCGCCAGTTCTGGCATACGTCACAAGGCGAATTACGTCATTCATCCCTTCCATCAACCACACGGTTCAATCACATGATAAGGTAGAGCGGGTTCGTAAAAAAACTATCTAGTGGTGGAATTCAACGCAATGTCGTTCAAAGAGCAATGGGAAAACGAATACTTCTGCATTAAAAACAATCACAAAGTTTTTTTTTCCTTCCTCTTTTAATGTACGAAAGTTATTTTTATCGCCATTATTCAAAGGGACAATCTGTAGAATGATGATAGATGAAGCGTGAAAAATTCTTTAGAACTCCCCAAGTTATCTTTATCATCACACATTCCATGTGGATTGAACCCGGGTCTCCGATATATAAAGCCAACGATCTAATATTTCGACGCAAGTGCGTCTTCTCTGTGGAGAAAAAATTGGATGCTGTCAGATTTTTACTCGTAACCACGAATAAATTTTAACTTATCGATAGGGTCTACCTTCTTGTTGCTATGTTACAGTGATCAAACGCACATCCGGTTTTCCCCTCAGTATTTGTTTATCGTCTTCTTACATATCAAACCCTTTAACCTGATCTGTCTATGTCTATAAGGAAAATCATCTCTGTATCCAATCTAGGCATTTCCATATCCTTGGGTCTTTCAGTTTGAAGGTTTAGCGATATATTTGAAAATCTGTTTTAATTCGTAATATATTCGCTCCAATCTCTTCATTAATGGCCGGCCGGTTTCTCGAAAGACGAGATAATGATCATTAGTTACCAATCCTTAAAGTTTCTAGTTCCGTAATTTGAGTGCTCAGATTCTTGAAAGTTCTGTTAGCTTACTAATGAACAGTTAACTGATGAAGGATTTAACGAATGAGGAAGCAAGGCTGGTTCAGAATAAACCGGGAACGAAAACGAGAACGAGAACGGAAAAATAAAAAAGTATTTAAATATGAGCATTCACAATTAACGACAAGCTTGCCAGGAACGGAAAGTTGGCTAAGTTTCAACTTCGCCGTTCTTGTTTCCGATCACAGCCTAATAGTTAGTATTTAGTATTAGTATTGATTTATTTTGGTAGAGATAAGGCCGTCATAATATTTTGTCCCATTCTACCAGGGATTACAACTATAATATGAAGAATAAAATTACAATTAATATTACATTTACAATTACAATTACAATAAAAATTAAAGTACGACAAGATTACCTGATTAATGAAAGCTAGACAATTTATCATAGAAGTTAAGAACAAAGAATATTTTTGTATTTACTGAATTACAAATTAAACCTAGAATAACAAAATTCTATAGTGATGAAATTACCATATATTGAGATATTTTGTGATAGATTAAGAGAACTATTTACAAGAAGCCATGTCTAAACGAGTCTCAATTACTGACCAAGTGCCTAGTAAGTTTGGTTTGAATTCAATTTTATTTCGACAGTCCCTGATGCTAGCAGGTAGCGAATTCCAGAGTCTTGGCAGGGTTATTGTGAAAGAGGATGAGTATGAGGAGGTGCGATGGGATGGTATTGTTAGTATTGTTTCATGGCGAGAGCGTGTGTTCAGATTATGGTGGGAAGAAAGGTAAGTGAACCGAGACGACAGGTACGAAGGAATAGAAGAGTTCAAGATTTCAAAGAGAAGAAGGTTTATTGTTGTCATCAAAAAGCTATTTAGTCGTCGTTTATTTAGAATAGCAAGGAGGCCGTGATATAATATTATTTTGTCCATTCATTGCTTGTAACTAGCCCAGAAATTCAGTAGAATCCATATATGCTACGTGTCTATGTGACCAGACTACCACGTGAGTTGAATTCTTAAATATTTCGTAACCTGTGTTTATGTTGGTTGGCTTGTACCCTTGAGAGAACGACATTGGTCAAGAATACACAAATAACATCAGAATGCGTAATATCGACTTTACATATTGTTACTGACATACACATCGATATGCAAAGCCGTTTCCATTCTCGGTTTATAAGCTATCTTGTATCTTTGTTTCAAATTCCGTGACTGCAATTTTAATCCTGGAACTTTTTTTTTTTTTTGCTGTTATTTACACTCGCTTTAACATCTGTGGTCACATCTCGACTTAATATATATTTTTTTGGAGGGGGTGAAATCCGAAGGTCTGTGTACTATTGTTGAGACTGGTTCTATTGTTTTGAACTAGATGGCTGTATTACTGATTTGTTACGATTATGATTTTGGTGATGAAAAAAATTATTATTTAAAAATATTGTTCATTTAACGACACTCGCAACTGCAGAGGTTATATCAGCGTCGCCGGTGTGACAGAATTTTGTCCCGAAGGAGTTCTTCTAAATGCTAATAAATCTATTGACATGAGCCTGTCACATTTAAACACACTTATATGCTATCTACCTGGGCCAGGATCGAACTCGCAACCTCGAGCGCAGAAGGCCAGCGCTATACCGACTCGCTACCAGGCCGACTTTGGTGATGAATGAAGCCGGTGATATTCAGGGATGTTGTGGCCTGAATTTCCTGGCATTTGCCTTACGGTTGAGGGGAAACCCTGAAAAACCTCAACCAGGTAATTTAATCCGACCGGCAATCGAACCCGGGCCCTCTGCTAAGAGACCAGCATGCTAACCCCTATACCACAGAGGTGGTCCCTGGTACTCTTATTTGCTATAATTTGTAAAGAAATCAACACATTTGTATCGAAATTCAAAATTAAGTTAGAAACGTACTTTTTGTCTAACGAAATGTATTAGACCTATTATTAAGTTACTAGATGTAATCGATTACATCCTTTGTACGAACAGTTATTATTGCATTTACTCACACTATTAATTGCCCTTTCTCGTTTAATTATTTAGATTACTAATATTAATATAAGTTCTGATTAATAATATACAAATTTTAGTCAGAGCGTCTGGCCGCGAAACCAGGTGGCCCGGGTTCGATTCCCGGTCGGGGCAAGTTACCTGGTTGAGGTTTTTTCCGGGGTTTTCCCTCAACCCAATATGAGCAAATGCTGGGTAACTTTCGGTGTTGGACTCCGGACTCATTTCACCGGCATTATCACCTTCATCTCATTCAGACGCTAAATAACCTTAGATGTTGATAAAGCGTCGTAAAATAACCTAAAATAAAAAATATACTAATTTTAATTTTTTAATGTTTTTTTCTTTCGTTGTTAACTGTATAGCATCTATTAGTGCTTTTTTATGGTTTTATCTCTCTCTCTCTCTCTTTATTTCTTCTGTGGCTTTACTTTGTATATAGTATATTTTTTTCTGTTTATTTATATTATTGTGTTTGTATTCCTGGTGTTGTGGGAGAGAAGGCCTGATGGTCTTAACTACACCAGAAAAAAAATAATATTAACCCGGCACACTCACAATCACATCCATACAAATTTCCAGACTCTAGATACCCAAGTAATTTTTCTTCTTCAAGAAAAATTCACCGAGAGCCGAACCTGGGAATCGAACCCGGGACCTCCAGATCTGAAAGCCAGCATGCTGACCAACAAAACCAAGGAGGCAGTCTTCAATGTTTTTGCATATCTTTTTTGTTTTGTGTTACTGTCATTGTAAACGTTCTTGTTTTGTTTTATGAACGTTATTAATTTGTTTTTCGATGTATGTAGGCCTATACATATTTCTGGCGATGAAAAAATGACCTTAATACCACCAGAATAAATAAATGTATTATTATTATTATTATTATTATTATTATTATTATTATTATTATTATTATTATTATTATTACACACTCTTAGTCTATTAATATCGTATACAAAATCGGAAACTCCGAATGTAGGCCTAGTCCTCTGAAACTCCACCATGACTTTTAGGACACAGTGTACTTTTTTTTTGAGAACCAGGAATTAAAGTTTCTTCGAACTTTTATGCAGAGTCCTGGACTTTCCCTCCCTTAGTGTTTCAAAGAAGTCGGCGCGTATGATCATGATTAAATTATTAAATAACCAATGTTCAATTACACTCAACTGAAGCATTAATCTCAACAATCAAATAGTTTCGAGAAATAAGAATTAACGCCTCGTGAAGTTTACATGACACTGAGGTAGCTTTCAAGTTATTGATCCTTCCTATACAAGGCGTTCGTACTATATTGGCAGCATGATACCGGTCTTCATATTACGGCATAGGAACGTATGACGTGTGTTATAACCCGGAAGCTTATGGAGCTATGAGAGGTCTTCTTCCCAACAGACACCGTTCGTTTACTCAATCGATATCTCGAAAGCTACCGTCTTACTCACGAGGAAGAGGGATTGTTCGAATGAATGAAGTGGCGTGTTTGCAGGCAGGTCTTGGCAAATAGTAATCAAAAGACTTCATCATTTCACAAGCATATTCTAAACAATGAGCCGCTGGTAAAACGTTTACACTCAATGTCTTCCTGCAGAACGACACGTCTTGCTATTCCTTCGCTTTGCAGTGCAAGGAAAGCAGCGTTTCCAATTATACGAGTGCTTTACTCATTGCAACAAGCAGGAAGATTGCCTGTTGTGACACTACAGGAAACTTGATTTCGAGATTTTACGGAAATGAATGCTTTCAATATTTCTGATGCCAAAAAAAAATGGTTTTCGACATATCGTCTGTCTCATTTATTCTGACTACTAATTGGATTTTAGTCATATTGATTCCTACGATGATAATTTACCTGGAGATTGTTGTTCAGTCAACTGTCCGAAGACAGTGACATAAGTGACACCAGCGAATAGGGATTACAAAGAATGGACACTTCGCGTCGGTACCTTTGATGTAGCCGGACTGATTTCAATGACCTTCAAGCCAGCTAGAGCGTGAGATTCTGCTTTCTCCCTAGAGTTGTCGCTGACATCACACCAGCTAGCAGCGGAAATATAACACATATAATTAATACATCTAGGTACATTATGTACTCAAATAAAATAAATTGGATCCATAAAATAATAAATCCGTCATTAACTGTAAAGTCTAGGCTCGAGAGTTCCTTTATAATGAGAGTTGAGACGTTGACCCCAACAACAATTAAAATATGTAATGATTTGATAGCGCTGAAAATGGAAAAACAAAACTCTTACGAGAAGTAAAACCATATACCTATATTATATTATATACAAATATTAAACGAATTTGATACTTAATTTTATAATGTATTATATTATTTTATAATATAATTTATTATATCTGAAATATAAAAAAATATTAGTTCGTCACTGAGAAATAAGGAAAAGCTGTTAACTTGAATTTATTTGAAGCAAAGCGTTACTGGATTATGCAATAAGGTAGGCGATGTTTGAATCCTGTGTCTCAACTCTATTCTCAATTATTATCTTAGCCTATGCTCGATTACACTAACCTCTAGCGTTTGAAAGTAGAACTAAACGCTGGCGCACAGAGGAACAAAACACAGGCAAATTCGCTCAGTGTCCATTCTTTATAATCCCTATTCGCTGGTGACACCAATAATGCATTATTCATGAGACAACTAAGTCAGGAGATAATGAGTTAGAGCGGCCAGTTCCTTTCCCCTCCATACATCGCCGATTAGCTACATATTCCACTAATCAGACTTCTGATGTATACAAACAATTCTTCTTCCTCTGATACATATCGTCAAGTGAGATGTACACAGGGCTGCAAAAGAAATGCCGAGTCGAAGTCGCTATCGTTTTGATGAAATATTATCTATCGTGTTACGAAGGCTTCGCTTAGAAAACAATAGAAGTAGAGATACACAGAAGGCTTTGCATATAAACTCTATTATTGCTCTGTTATCATTACATCATTCAGCTTGATCATGTATATCTTCAATAAACTGTGAATTTTATACGTATAATAAAATTGACACAATTTTTTGTTAATGGAATATGAAACGTAACTGGCCGTATATATGGATTGTAACAATGACAGCATCCATAAATAATAAGGAAGGCCGTGGAATACCATATAAACTGCAGTTTCACTATTTTCGTATAGTAATTTTATTAATGTTCTAAAATAAAAGTATATGAATAATTTAAAATCAATTCATATTAAATAGTATCGTGGAACATGTTATAAAAGTCGTATTTACATGTTTTTAAAAAACTTATCTCAGGAAAATAGCTTTCCACCTCGCCATGTTTGCTAAAGTCCTCGGAAAAAGAAATAATTTCGTATCGGCATTTCTTTTGCAGTCCAGTGTACTGCCTGATATTTATTTATTTATTTATTTATTTATTTATTTATTTATTTATTTAACCTGGTAGAGATAAGGCCATCAGGCCTTCTCTTTCCCTCTACCAGGGATTACAACTACAATATTAAGAATACAATTACAATTATAATTACAATTAATATTAAATTTACAAATACAATAAAAATCAAAGCACTAAAAGATTAACTGATTAATAAAAGCTAGACAGTTTATTGTAAAAGTTAAGAAGAGAGAAGCATTTCTTTTATTGATTAATTAAAAAAAAAAAAGATGAAGTTTACGTATTTCCCGTGTGTGAAGAACCATTCAATATTATTTACTTCAAAACCTTTCGTGCACTGATCTACTCAAACAAAACTTATAAAAGAGATGTGAAATTTCCAAGAAAGTAGCGTTATGTGTCACTGCTAGTATGTGTTTCAAATGCAAGTTCGCTCAAGGAGCTACGTGATGGTAACCTGTTTTTGGCGCGTCTGTGATTGGTCACTCCACACTCGGCATGCTAGTCGCCAGGCTACTATAAAAATAGTTACAAGCAGAGTTGCCAGATGTGGTACTTTTCGCCATTCTGGCGCCTTTTATGTTCCTTGTGGCGACGAAAATATCCACTTGGCGACCTGGCTACTTTTCTGGCGTCTTTAATGTTAAAATTATAAAAAGTATTTAATTAAACATTTCTTTCACAAGACTGTGATCCATTGTACGTAATATTCTTCAGAACGTAAATATTCGTCAGTTATTGTAGTCACGTTAATTTTCAAAAGAAGGCGTAGAAGGTTGCGTAGAAAACTGACACGGGGATCTACAACGTTTATGATCTGTGATTTACAACGAAGTTTCTAATACTTACTTACAAATGGCTTTTAAGGAACCCGGAGGTTCATTGCCGCCCTCACATAAGCCCGCCATCGGTCCCTATCCTGGGCAAGATTAATCCAGTCTCTACCATCATATCCCACCTCCCTCAAATCCATTTCAGTGTTATCTTCCCATATACGTCTCGGCCTCCCTAAAGGTCTTTTACCCTCCGGCCTCCCAACTAATACTCTATATGCATTTCTGGATTCGCCCATACGTGCTACATGCCCTGCCCATCTCAAACGTCTGGATTTAATGTTCCTAATTATGTCAGGTGAAGAATACAATGCGTGCAGCTCTGTGTTGTGTAACTTTCTCCATTCTCCTGTAACTTCATCCCTCTTAGCCCCAAATATTTTCCTAAGTACCTAACTCTCAAACACTCTTAATTTCCGTTCCTCTCTCAAAGTGACAGTCCAAGTTTCAGAACCATATAGAACAACCGGTAATATAACTGTTTTATAAATTCTAACTTTCAGATTTTTGACAGCAGACTGGATGATAAAAGCTTCTCAACCGAATAATAACAGGCATTTCTCATATTTATTCTGTGTTTAATTTCCTCCTGAGTGTCATTTATATTTGTTACTGCTGCTTCAAGATATTTTACTTTTTCCACCTCTTCAAAAGATAAATTTCCAATTTTTATATTTCCATTTCGTACAATATTCTGGTCACGAGACATAATCATATACTTTGTCTTTTCGGGATTTACTTCCAAATCTATCTCTATACTTGCTTCCAGTAAAATTTCCGTGTTTTCCCTAATCGTTTATGGATTTTCTCCTAACATATTCACGTCATCCGCATTCACGATGTTTCTAATATCATAATTAAGTGGAATTAATGCATATAAATATATTACATTAATGGATTTTATTATCAATTAAACTTTTAGTTTAAAATACATGTAATCCATTTCTATGTTTTATTTCTAAACTTCAATAATTAATAGAAACGATGTTGAGCAGTAAGAAAGAGCAATTGCTATCACTGAGACTTTTATTTTTCTCTACGTATTCGATATAGGCCTATGTTTTGTCAAACCCTCGGTAAATAATTCAACAAAACCGAGTACTTTAAACTATGAATGCTTACACAGAGTAATTTACATTTCAGAACTGGATATTTTTAATGTTCAGTTTTCTCTCTCTTCATCCATCCATTTCCTATAATTTTCTAACCATCTTGCCACCAGTGAGATTGGATCCTGTTGGTCCACCAATAAATGAATTTGAAAAAAATAGTTGAAAAGAAATATAATTTTATTTCAAATTCGAAACGTTCTTACAAACCTAACCATGCTCACAATAACAATCATAGAGAGCATAAACGTTTTACGAAATTATATGTAGATGTTCGATGAAACTGCTATTATTTTTTATGCTCGACCATGCCGAAATGTAGTAATTATACACCTGCTAGTAGCCTTTAATGCACCTCATTAAAGTACACCTATTCATTATAACTCAGTTGTTCAGCCAATGAGAAATCACCATTGTACCATTATGAAACCGGAAGTATCGATTATTCTCGGATATGCAATCGAAAGACAATTAGCGAAAAGTCACGGAGGCTGGAAATCCAATACTGTCGCAGATGGTTAAGTTCTGTTACTATAATAATTAGCGTTAATTGTAAATAATATTCAAATAAGTTCAATTTGTCATCTCGTTTTTCAATTCTAAATCAATTTCCAGGTTATATCAAGCCTAATGTTCGTGTTATTCTTTAGATTATATCAAGGTCAAGGACATTCGTGGCTCGGAAAAATCAATACTTTCTCGTCTGCGCACATCTCACAATTCAGATCAGATCCGCTCCTCACTTACATAACCATAACATGAATACTTATGAATAATTTCAAGTTAGAAATATGGTCCAGCATAAAAAGTCGTATGAAACTTGCCCATAATGGTGATTAAGACGCTCGTATCAAACATAAACAAGCAAACATACTCGCGTCTTAATTACTACCATTATAGGCTCGTTGCATAATGTACTATTAATCCTGTCTTATGGCATAAAATTACGTATAGTAGTGCATTATCTTGTGTCATCTTTCGATATATCTCGACATAAGTTACAGCGCTGTGACTGAATATGTCCCATGACAACCAAGTTATATCGGGCTTCTACTGTATCATCATCATCATCATCGTCGTCGTCATCATCATCATCATCATCATCATCACATTTATTTTCCATAATAGGAAGAAAACGTTTTCTGTGTATTCTCGGCTGTTTGAAATAATGTAACTATTACAGTGTACCACACAACTTGAAAGTATTTAAACATGTCCTCCATTGCTTCGAGTCTTTGCTTGTCACCTTATAATTTATTCCTATTAAGTGAGATTTACTGTCCATGGCGCTCATTTTAAATATGACGTAACACACGGTCACTTCTTAACAGCGCTTACAGACGCTCCTACAAAACATCAGCCTATATTGCAGTAAATACGCATGTTTTGCTGTGATAATGAACTCGTTATAGCCAACACACGAGGGTTAATTGGCTGTTAGTATTTCTGAAATTGTTACAAGGAGACAGGATTAAATTTGCATACTGAATCATCAAATATCTGGGATAAAATTAAAGTCATTAATGTTTCCAGTAATAGCACAATGCTGCAGTGTTGGGACTTCTATTAAAGGACTGAATTGCTGTTATTGAATGTGTGATATGGGACAGAAAAGATCTTAACTCCGAGGCACAGTTTAATTACATTTTTATTAGTTTCTTGTGCGTGAATAGAACTGAAGACCGGGTTTCTCTGATCATTAACGCCCTTCAGGAATCTGATTTTATTTTTGGCTAATATGCCATATATATTTCAAAGTACAATACACTGGACTGCAAAAGAAATGCTGATACGAAATTATATCGTTTTCCGAGGACTTTAGCAAACATGGCGAGGTGGAAAGCTATTTTTCCTAAGATTAGTTTTTTTTTTTAAGATGTAAATACGAATTTTATAATATATTCAAGTTATTATTTAAAATACATTGATTTTAAATTATTCATATAATTTTATTTTACCACATTAATAAGAATACTACACGAAAATAGTGAAACTGCAGTTTATATGGTATTCCACGGCCTTCCCTATTATCCATGGATGCTGTCATTGTTACAATCGATATATATATATATATACGGCCAGTTACGATTCATATTGTATTAACAAAAGAAGTATCAATTTTATTATAAATATAAATATAAAATTTTATTATAAATACAGATACAGAACTGAAAACTGAATCTAATTGAAACATTTAACTACACATTTCTCCTTTGCATGGAATAAAAATTTCTTAGAAAATTCAGGCCTGTTCAGATGTGTTTGTATGATTATTATTTCATACACACATCTAAGTCCTCGTAACACGATAATATATCAAATCGATAGCGACTTCGACTCGGCATTTATTTCGCAGCCCAGTGTACATAGGGAATTAACATTGTCATAAAAAAATGAAAGTGGAATTTCATATAACTCGCCATGTGTAATAAATAAGTTGGCTTTGTAGAAAAGAAGACTATCTACTGATTATTACTTACTTATTTACTTACTTACTGACTTTTAAGGAACCCGGAGGTTCATTGCCGCCCTCACATAAGCCCGCCATTGGTCCCTATCCTCATCATATCCCACCTCCCTCAAATCCATTTTAATATTATCTTCCCATCTACGTCTCGGCCTCCCTAAAGGTATTTTTCCCTCCGGCCTCCTAACTAACACTCTATATGCATTTCTGGATTCGCCCATACTTGCTACATGCCCTGCCCATCTCAAACGTCTGGATTTAATGTTCCTAATTATGTCAGGTGAAGAATACAATGCGTGCAGTTCTGTGTTGTGTAACTTTCTCCATTCTCCTGTAACTTCATCCCTCTTAGCCCCAAATATTTTCCTAAGCATCTTATTCTCAAACACCGTAGTCTCCGTTCCTCTCTCAAAGTGAGAGTCCAAGTTTCACAACCATACAGAACAACCGGTAATATAACTGTTTTATAAATTCTAACTTTCAGATTTTTCGACAGCAGACTGGATGATAAAAGCTTCTCAACCGAATAATAACAGGCATTTCCCATATTTATTCTGCGTTTAATTTCCTCCCGAGTATCATTTATATTTGTTACTGTTGCTCCCAGATATTTGAACTTCTCCACCTCTTCAAAAGATAAATTTCCAATTTTTATATTTTCATTTCGTACAATATTCTCGTCACGAGACATAAGCATATACTTTGTCTTTTCGGGATTTACTTCCAAACCGATCTCTTTACTTGCTTCCAGTAAAATTCCCGTGTTTTCCCTAATCGTTTGTGGATTTTCTCCTAACATATTCACGTCATATCTACTGATTATTGCCAACTATAATTCTGTTTGAAGGCATTAATCTTGAAACAATGGATTATTATATTACAGAAGAAAAGATTTTATTTATTGAACAGTATGGAAACAATTCTTTCAGGAATGTAAAAGAACCCATTTGCTGGACTCTTTCCTGGTAGAAGAGGTCCATCCCACAATACGCTCAGACTTGTGATTAATCTCTTCAGAAATGTGAACAAACCATGGAAATGTGAAAAAAGGGTAGAACATAATATTGAACAGAGTCGTAGAGAGGAGAAAATTCTGTTGAGGGTTATTGAAAACAAAAACATAAATAAGCACTCCAAGAATTGATAAGGTCAATTCTCCACACAGTCCAGAAATATTGAAGAAACATAAATATAAATCATTTAAATATGCAAAATCTTAGCAACTGAAAAATGAGGACCCGTTTTGAAGAATGACTTTGTGTCAAAAAATGATGGAAATGGTACACAACAATATGCTTTTCTCGTCGCCTATTTCGTTTTCTGACGAAACATGGTTTACCACTGATGGAAAACTCAACGTTCAAAACTTCAGATACTGGAGCTAGAGAAATCTGAATTTGAATGTTTGTACTAAAAGTCGGTACCGAGAGTGTGTAAATGTGTGTGCTGGGATTTTGAGAGAGAGCGTTGTAGATATTTTCTTCATTAACGGAATGTTAAATCAAGAGAAATATCTTGCCCTTCTCCAAAAGAATGTAGGCCTGCTCTTCTAGAATTTAACGTAGAGCAACTTTGGTTTCAACATGATGGACATCCAGCCCATAGTAGCTGCATTTAATTGTGAATCAATTGTATTTCTTCAGATGGTAATAAAGTATTTCGTGTAAACTTAATAATATGGTTAAAAATTGTGTTTATTTGTGTCTTCGTGAAAAAAGTAATATAAAGATAAAAAATCTTTAAAATGAAATATCTAATTGACATTATACATTGTAATAGTAAAGGCTGGTTCACAATAAACCGGGAACGGAAACGACAACGAGAACGAGAACGGAAATGTTAAAATAAATGTATTTAAATGTGAGCATTCACAATAGTTCATTGTGAATGCTTACATTTAAATACATTTATTTTAACAATATTTCCGTTCTCGTTCTCGTTTCCGTTCCCGGTTTATTGTTTATTGTGAACCAGCCTTAAGTAACAACATGATACAATTATAATTATTTTGAGTCACCTAACCTAAAACTAATAATAATAATAATAATAATAATAATAATAATAATAATAATAATAATAATAATAATAATAATAATAATAATAATATGTTGTCAAAGGAACGTTTAGGCCTATGATAAGTTGGCCATAATAGTCTTCTTTCCTAATAGGCCTATTAATTTATTACACATGGCCAGCCACAAGATATATATATATATATATATATATATATATATATATATATACGTGGTGTGTCTAAAAGTTCGGTGAATGGTGTCATATCTGAACGGCAACTTGGCGCATGCGCATGGTTCTTCAGAGACTTGGGGAGAATCGATACACAGCATGCAATGCATGTGACTGGCAGTGTAAACAGACTGCGACCAGTTGAACGTAGTCAGTGTGAGAGGAAGTGTCACAGCGCAATGGAGCAACGTGTAAACATCAAGTTCTGCTACAAATTGGGGAAGACTGCAACGGAGACACATGGAATGTTGGTGCAGGTGTACGGGAGGAAGCCGTGAGCAGAAAATGTGTTTACGAATGGCTTAAACGCTTCCGTGAAGGGAAGGAAACAATTGAGGATGGGCCACGTTCAGGTCGGCCATCGACAAGCAGAACCCCAGAAATGATCGAGAAAGTGCGACAAATGCTGGCACAAGATCGGCGACTGACTCTAAAATTGATTGCGGAGCAATTGGACATTAGCAAGGACACGGTGCACACCATCGTCCGCGATGATTTGGGTAAGCGGAAGATCTGCTCCCGATTTGTGCCGCACAAGTTCACAGACGAGCAGAAAGCAAAACGGATGGAAACTTCTGGTGATTTCATTTCCATGTGTGACCAGGATCCATTGCTTCTGAAAACCATCGTCAAGGGAGATGAGACCTGGTACTACCAGTTCGATCCGGAATCAAAACGGCAATCGATGTCATTGTGTTCAGCGACTTCCCCGCGACCAAAAAAGCCGTCTGCAAAAATCCAAGGTGAAAACACTGTTGATCGCCTTCTTCGACAACAACGGCATCATCCACAAGGAATTTGTTCCTGCAGGTCACACAATTAATGCTGCATTTTACCAGTCCGTTTTGAACCGATTGCTACAGCGTATCCGGCGGGTTCGGCCAGAGTTGCACAGGAGTGGAAAATGGATGCTGCTCCATGACAATGTCCCTGCACACTGTGCGATCCGTGTGCGCCAATTCCTGGCTCAGAAGATGATAACTGTTCTTGAACAACCTCCGTACTCCCCTGATCTGGCTCCTGCGGACTTCTTCCTGTTTCCCGCTTGAAGGTGGCCAGATCAGGAGAGTACGGAGGGTGTTCAAGAACAGTTATCATCTTCTGAGCCAGGAATTGGCGCACACGGATCGCACAATGTGCAGGGACATTGTCATGGAGCAGCATCCATTTTCCACTCCTGTGCAACTCTGGCCGAACCCGCCGGATACGCTGTAGCAATCGGTTCAAAACGGACTGGTAAAATGCAGCATTAATTGTGTGACCTGCAGGAACAAATTCCTTGTGGATGATGCCGTTGTTGTCGAAGAAGGCGATCAACAGTGTTTTCACCTTGGATTTTTTGCAGACGGCTTTTTTGGTCGCGGGAAGTCGCTGAACACAATGACATCGATTGCCGTTTTGATTCCGGATCGAACTGGTAGCACCAGGTCTCATCTCCCTTGACGATGGTTTTCAGAAGCAATGGATCCTGGTCACACATGGAAATGAAATCACCAGAAGTTTCCATCCGTTTTGCTTTCTGCTCGTCTGTGAACTTGTGCGGCACAAATCGGGAGCAGATCTTCCGCTTACCCAAATCATCGCGGACGATGGTGTGCCCCGTGTCCTTGCTAATGTCCAATTCTCCGCAATCAATCTTAGAGTCAGTCGCCGATCTTGTGCCAGCATTTGTCGCACTTTCTCGATCATTTCTGGGGTTCTGCTTGTCGATGGCCGACCTGAACGTGGCTCATCCTCAATTGTTTCCTTCCCTTCACGGAAGCGTTTAAACCATTCGTAAACACATTTTCTGCTCACGGCTTCCTCAGGTACACCTGCACCAACATTCCATGTGTCTCCGTTGCAGTCTTCCCAATTTGTAGCAGAACTTGATGTTTGCACGTTGCTCCATTGCTCTGTGACACTTCCTCTCACACTGACTACGTTCAACTGGTCGCAGTCTGTTTACACTGCCAGTCACATGCATTGCATGCTGTGTATCGATTCTCCCAAGTCTCTGAAGAACCATGCGCATGCGCCAAGTTGCCGTTCAGATATGACACCATTCACCGAACTTTTTAGACACACCACTTATATAGATTAGATTAGATTTAGATTAGATTTATTTATTTAACCTGGTAGAGATAAGGCCGTCAGGCCTTCTCTGCCCCTCTACCAGGGGATTACAACTATAACATGAACAATAAGATTACAATTAATATTAAATTTACAATTACAATTACAATAAAAATTAAAGTACGACAAGAATACCTGATTAATGAAAGCTAGACATTTTATCATAGAAGTTAAGAACAAAGAATATTTTTGTATTTACTAAATTACAAATTAAACCTACAATAACAAAATTCTATAGTGATGAAATTACCGGATATTGAGATATTTTGTGGTAGATTAAAAGAACTATTTACAAGAAACCATGTCTGAACGAGTCTCAATTACTGACCAAGTGCCTAGTAAGTTTGCGTTTGAATTGAATTTTATTTCGACAGTCCCTGATGCTAGCAGGTAGCGAGTTCCAGAGTCTTGGCAGGGCTATTGTGAAAGAGGATGAGTATGAAGAGGTGCGATGGGATGGTATTGTTAGTATTGTTTCATGGCGAGAGCGTGTGTTCAGATTGTGGTGGGAAGAAAGGTAAGTGAAGCGAGACGACAGGTACGAAGGAATAGAAGAGTTCAAGATTTCGAAGAGAAAGAGAAGTGAATGTAAATTTCTTTTCTTATCTAGTTTAAGCCAACCTATTGCTTCCAGGGATGGGGTAATATGATCATATTTACGAACATTGCTTACAAAACGTACACACAAATTATGAGCACGTTGAAGTTTCATTTTGTTGTCGCTGGAAAGGTCAGTCAGTAAAATGTCAGCATAGTCAAAATAGGGAAATACAAGGGTCTGCACAAGGGACTTTTTAAGCAAGAGGAAGATGAACATTTATCCTTTTAGCACATGAATAATAGAATATACTTTTCTGCAGGTTTCTGTGATTTGCATGTCCCAGTTGAGATTATTATCCATGTGAATGCCAAGATTTTTTACCGAAGAACTGAAAGGGATATGCACTGTACTTACTTTAACGGGGGAAATGTCGAGGTGCTTTACAGCGTCGGTTTGCCGTTTGTGTCCTAATATGATTGCTTGTGTCTTTCCAGGATTGATATTAAGATGGAATTTCTTTGTCCATGTCACAATCGAGTCAATGTCTTCGTTCAATTTATCTATAGCGTCATTTATTCGATCTAAGCGGGAAGAGATGTAGCATTGAAGGTCGTCAGCATACAAGTGATAGTTACAATGCCTTACATGAGATGTAATATCACTGACATATATTGTGAACAACAATGGTCCGAGTACCGAACCCTGTGGTATACATATATATGTATATATATATATATATATATATATATATATATATATATATATATATATATGGATTTCTTATAGCAATGTTAATTCCCAATGTACTATAGTTTTAAATCACATGGTATTTCATTTCTAATATGCAATAAGTATGTGTCAGAGATTTTTGTGGATGTTGCGTTATTTTGTTTTATTTCTTGCAACTTATTTCCTTGAATAGAAATGTAACTGCTAAGTCTTCCCTTCATGCGGGGATCGAAAAATGTAGTACATTTAGAACTTGTAGAATGTGACTTCTCAACACCACTCTGTAGTTCACCTGTACTACCTGCAGGGTTTGTTGACGTGTTTCAATGTACTTACTCCTGTTGTTATCATTTCTATAAAAAATGAGAAGAACAATACTTTTTTTGTGAGAGTAAGGGAAGAACATTATAAATGTGCAGTAGAGTTGTATTTTGCGCATAGTACAGCTTTTTTGCTGATCGTGTTTAACTGGTAGAACTAAAAAGCAAGTTTTATGGTAGATTGAAATCAAATAGAGCCAACAGTAAGCCAAATACAACAACGGGGTTGGAATTCATGACGAAAAACATTCTTGAGGCGAGATATGAAGTTGCGTGAGAAACAGCTAGAGCGAAAAAACAAAGCCATATAGGGAAGAAGAAAAGTGTCTCACTAAAGAAGCACGTGTATGTCCTCAAGAAAAGACGAATCTTGAAAAAGATTATCACTCCCAATCATCATGAAAAATATTTTGTTAAAGTTTATGATGAGTTTATTATTAAAAAAATACTTTTGTTTGCTTAAATTTGAGTTCTTAATTCCTTTTGTTTACAATAAATAAATTAGTTCTGTTTTCATCAAGGACAGCAATGAGTTTGTACTATTGAATACACAAGCCGCCACTGCGCAATAGCAAGGAGGGTTTAAGAACTTTAATAAGACAATCTATCTCACGAGGTGAGCTGGCTAGGTGGATTTGCTGCGATCACTGAAGATACAAAAATGCCTTCCACTGCCTTTATACGCGTTCAATTGATCAGTTAAATTTATCTATTCTTTTGTTTCTCATAATACGAAATACAGAGTTTTTAGAATTAAACTGTAAATAGCCTATTTAGGCAGCTCAAGACGGAGAACTTTTGAAAAGAGTGAACGCGAAACTCAATGTGAACATTGTAAAGAACATACGTAGAATATAGGAAGCAAAGATTGAGGTCACTTAGTGTCCATAGAGGTTAGATTTTTAACTAACTACGTCTCCGAAGGCCATTTTAATAACAAAAGCAAGGGACGCCAGAAAATGTTGAAGCAGAAAGCCTTCGTTTCGTAGATTTCGTATTGCATTGTTACATCAAGGAAATGACAAAAGACGACGAAGTGTGGCTCTCAGTCTGGAGATTAAGGAAGTGAGGTTCGTGACCAGAATTAAGAAGACAACTTATCGACCTGCTTACTCGTATACAAATTAACTACTTTTTACTAACTTTTATTATAGGCTAGTAATCTCCGTGAGAGATTCACTGCGTCACTGAAACCTGGATAGATATGCAGAACAGAGACTGGAATATGATTAGACGTTTGCATGGTATGTACTGTAAATAAATAATTACAAATAATGTACTTTATATGTCATAAATCTAATGTAGCGCCTTATCTATATTGTCGGTATGTGTAATGTATTATCTTCGGTACATTCCGTCTTCCAGATTTATAACACAAAACAGTACCTTAGTGCATCGCATTTATCTATAATGCACACAATTGCCACCGACTAAAGAATTACAAGATGGTAATCTGTATGGATATACAAGATGTCTCAAGAGGAGTGTAAAATACTTTAGGATAATGTAGTTTCAGTTAACCTATCTCGATTTCACCTGATATATCTATGTCCGAAATTTAACGGTTGGGGAGAAATTAAGGCTATGAATCTGTGAAATTTCTAACATACATTTTTACACCAATTAATCTGAAACTATTATTACATATTTCTTACAATGTGGACATGCAATACAGAAATTTTGACATTGATATTACAATCGGTTTACTTATAATTTATTAATCTTTGTTGTTTTTTTAATACTGAATTATAATTGTCCCAAGTTTCAAAGTTTAAATAATTTTTCTTTAAATTTATATTAAATTTATTCTTGATAGATATATGTAAAATATAACACATGTTTTTTCATATTTTTCAGCTACTTTTTTTTTTAGAAAAAATGTTTACCCTTTCAGTTCTTAATTTTTCAATTTTTTTAAACTTATCACACTCTCAACACATGGTGATTTGAATACTTTCAATAGCAGAAGAAAACACATATGTCAGTTTACTCCACATGCTTTTGTGGACTTCTGTGCAAAATTTCACTGCGATTGGAGAAACACTGCATTCATTAGAGCATTTTGAATGTTACAAAATGTTGAAAATTGGAAAATCGAGAAAATGAGTATCAAAGCACAGCATGTATATGAATATATTATCGATATCCTTCCTTCCTACACAGGTCTACCACACGCATTTTTCTCCTATATAACAGCGTGAAATATGAACTGAATGAAAAGTAAAATTAGTTAGAATGAAGGTCAAGGTCCGTCAGAATGACAGCTGAGTGCCAGTTTAAAGGGCTGCAGCTCCACGCACGCGCTGGTCCCATTGAATTCGTCCTTCGTATCATTAGTTTTTTATCACCTCCCTAGCATTTGTTTTTATCATCTCCGTAGCATTTTGTTTTGTTTGCCAACATTCTGCTTTCAATAATTGTACCTTTTAAAATGATTCACGTTTATTTCATCATCCTTAATTAAAACTTTCCTATCATTTATCTTGTTTATATTATTTAGGTTGTGTTATAGCTTCTGCTGTATGAGATTATGGATAGTCACGTATCAGAGATTGTTTAATATATATTGATAATTTAAGTGGAATGCAACTGTTCTAATAAAAATAAAACTGAGTCAACAAAGCCTTCTTGACTAATAATCGTCCAAAGACTTCAATGAAGACTGTGTAGTTGGCACGACTGGTAACAAGAGAACAGCTCATCATATCAGCTACACATCATATCACACTATTGCCATCTAGCGGAATAATTGTAATTATGAGATGGTACAATAATATATTTAACAACAGTTTAGTATTTTAGTAAGGTCCAGTTGTACCAACACGGAATAAAGTCCTGTTAAAATTATTTCCATGGTTACGCGAGAAATGTGTTGTACGAACTCGGAATAGTGTTTTATCCGGAGGATATCTTCCGAATAAGCTATTCCATGCTTTCAGTCGCTGTTAAAATGTTATCTAGAGAATAAATTATAAAATGGCAGCAACATTAGGCATGAATCTTTATGTAATAGATCTGATCTATGAAATAAGTACGACGCTAAAGAGTTTCTGGCAATATTCAGACTGAAAAAGGACCTGTTTTAAGCGTGTTGGAATAAATGATTTGAAACACATGATAGACAGGTAAAAATAGTTTACATTATCATAGTAAAGGAATTGTATCATTTTAATAAATAAAATTAAATTTTAAGCAAATTCATAAGACTAATTATTATAATCTCAGTATCACATTTTACATTCCTGTAGGTAGTAGTCTGAGCATATAACCTAACTTCAGACTCCCATGCTCTTCCCTTTTGATAGATGTTATGACCTCAGTTTTTTTAGCACATTCTTATAATAATTTATTATCTCAACTAGCTTCAGTGCATATTCCATCTTATAATTGTGATTTCTAATTAATTTCGATGTATTTATTTCTTTATAATGAACTCCGTAGACAGAATAGTAATAATATGTTCAGAAATATTAATAAAAAATACTGGTATTGTGAATGCACTTTATAAACAAAACACCATCTAAAGTATTGCCAACCTCTGTTCCAATTGTGCTAACTATGAAATAGACAACCTTGGAATAAACGAACGTCATACAACACGATACTCCATTTATTCTACTACTAGGTTCAAAAAGTTCCCGGAATTTTACTACCATTTTTCGTATTAATATATAACAAGGGATATTATACATTTGTTTTGTTGGTAACATTCATGATGTCATTTCCTTAAAGTTTGTTGATAATGGCAATTATTGGTTTTGAGTTGTAGGCAATTGTTTATCATAGTGTTTCGTTTGTTCGTCGCATTTTGTAATTATGTCCACAGAGCAAAGTACAAACATCAAGTTCTGTGTTTTGCTGGGGACATGATCAGTATGGCTGATGAAGATGGTGATTACTTAAACAAAATGAAACTGGTGCTACTTGTACGACCCAGTCCCTAAACGACAGTCATCTGAGTGGAAATCGAAAACATCTCGGAAGCAAAAATTTCCTAGGCACACTTCCAAAGGCAAAGCTATTTTAAATATTATGTTTTATTTAACGACGCTCGCAACTGCAGAGGTTATATCAGCATCGCCGGATGTGCCGGAATTTTGTCCGCAGGAGTTCTTTTTCATGCCAGTAAATCTACTAACATGAGCCTGTCGCATTTAAGCTCACTTAAAGCAAAGTTATGTTGGAAGTTTTCTTCGACTCTCAGGGTCTCATGCACCATGAGTTCATTCCAGAAGGTCGTACTGTAACGAAAGAATTGTACGTAGAAACCCTCCGTCGCCTCTGGGACGCAGTGAGAAGGAAACGTCCAGAAAAGTGGGTAGAAAACAACTGGTTCCTTATGCATGACAATGCACCTGCTCATCGAGCAATTATTGTAAAGAATTTTCTTGCCAGGCACAACATAACTGCTTTGGATCACCCACCATACTCTCCTGATCTCTCACCACCTGATTACTTTCTGTTTCCCCGTCTGAAAAGTCATCTGAAAGGACGGAGATTCAATGCTGAAGAGGTTATCGCAAACGCGACGAGAGCACTAAGACGGGTTTCACAAAATGGCTTCAGGCCTGCTTCCAGGAACTCTACACGCGTTGGCAAAAGTGTGTTGTTGCGGAAGGCAACTATTTTGAAGGAAATGCTGTAGAATAGTGTTTAAGGTACGTTGTTTCTATGATGCTAGCAAATTCCGGGAACTTTTTGAACCTAGTATGTATAGTTAGGCTATTCCATGAATTGCTATTCCAAGATTTATTCCGCGATCGTATAACTAGGCCTAAGTCAGTTAATATTTTATTGTATTAGAGTACTTTCAAATATCTTGGAGCAACAGTAACAAATGTAAATGACACTCGGGAGGAAATTAAACACAGAATAAACATGGGAAATGCCTGTTATTATTCGGTTGAGAAGCTTTTATCATCCAGTCTGCTATCAAAAAATCTGAAAGTTAGAATTTATAAAACAGTTATATTACCGGTTGTTCTTTATGGTTGTGAAACTTGGACTCTCACTTTGAGAGAGGAACAGAGATTGAGGGTTTTTGAGAATAAGGTTCTTAGGAAAATATTTGGGGCTAAGAGGGATGAAGTTACAGGAGAATGGAGAAAGTTACACAACACAGAACTGCACGCATTGTATCCTTCACCTGACATAATTAGGAACATTAAATCCAGACGTTTGAGATGGGCAGGGCATGTAGCACGTATGGGCGAATCGAGAAATGCATGTAGAGTGTTAGCTGGGAGGCCGGAGGGGAAAAGACCTTTGGGGAGGTCGAAACGTAGATGGGAAGATGATATTAAAATGGATTTGAGGGAGGTGGGATATGATGATAGAGACTGGATTAATCTTGCTCAGGATAGGGACCGATGACGGGGTTATGTGAGGGCGGTAATGAACCTCCGGGTTCCTTAAAAGCCAGTAAGTAAGTAATTAGAGTAGGCTACTTTATTTCTTCTAATCTTTATACACTTTCTTCTAATCGTGTAACAGTCGATTAAATCCAACTCGAGTTTTGATTTTCTCTAGTGAGATTACTGTGCAAAAAAAAAAAAACGAATAAATTGAAAAACTGAAGAAATAGATAATTTTCCGCCAAAATTTCATACATTTATTAAGAATGAGAGGTAGAATCAAATTCGTACAATCCTTCTCATAAAATCGAAAATTTAAAATGAATAACATTTGAGTATAGTCATACTACATTCGATTTAAAGAATGAAAACCAAATAATATATTGTAAACATAAAAATATACATGAAATTTTTTAACCCAAAATCCAACTCATCTCCTCCTTAACTGAATGAGAAAAGATGTCCTAGTAGCCAGCACGTCATATTGCCGTGCTCATCAGACTGATATTGAACGGCTCCCAGCGGACAGCAGCACCTCAAGCACGACTAATTAGATCTCACCTGCCCCTTCTCGCGTATTAAGATACAATTAGTGTCGTTATTCCAACACAATCGCCGTGAGAATATGCCCATTAGCGGGCTCCAAGCCTTCAATTACGCGCAGCGACATCTACTTCGCGACCCACGTCACGGTTGATTAGCGTATTGTGATGCGGGAGGTATCAGGCGCCTTTGTAATCTGCATTCAACAAACTGTAATTAGGCGGAAAAACATTCCCTGCAATCTGTTTCTTTGTTTCGCAATATTTACCCAGTTATGCGATTCGTAATTACTCTCAAAACGTCTGTTATAAAGGACGTAATTAGTACAACTCTGCTTTTAAGGTGATTTCTTGACGGGATCCATGCAACATGGCGCGAATACCGAGGTTACAATAAACATGTTAAATTTAATTCAAGGTAGGCCTATACTTTCCCAAGCTCTTAAAATAAAATACGAACTTTCTTAATTCTTATAGGCCTAAAACTATTCCCAGTATATATATCAAAACGTTCAATATTGATCATTTAATGTGATTTTGCTAATTAAATTCATAGGAAAACACTACATGGTGTAAAATTTAAGAAAATAATAAGAACTACTTCATTTTTCGCGAATGAATACATTTGTTTTTGCAAATATTTCTAAGCTGGGCACATGTAGAATTCCGAAGGCATATGCATATAATAATAGAGTATTTAAATTTTAACAAATGAAAATCGATCTAAAATCACAGTCTAGTATATAGTCACGAAGCTTCTGTTGCTAGGAACAATAGACTGTGCCTTCGCCTTGTCTATAATGAGGCGATATTAGCGACCCTAGTGGTTAACAACTATCTGTGGATGCATATTTACTACGTATTGAGCTTCGTGGCTGTATATACTAGACTGTGCTAAATTATTAACTCGCTTTGCTACATTATTTCTGCTTCTACTTCTTTAAATAATAAAACTAGTCGTGTCCAAAGCCCCTATAATTATTATATACACTGCTCCTGATTACATAATGACATATACACGTAATTTTAATAGGAACTGGCTTAATTCGTTACAGAATTCCTGTATATAATGTGTGTAAGAAAATGTTCAATACTAAATACTTAATGCAATTTTTCTAATGAAATTCACAGGAAAATTCTACAAGTTTTAAAAATTGATAAGAGGAATTTCATTATTTTTTCGCCAATTAAAACATCATGTACAGCGTAGGTCGCCGAAGTGATGTACAAATTGAAAATGGGTCACAGTCCTGCCATCTATCCGCAATATGTAGAACCCAAATCATGCAAGTGAAGAGGATAGGCATTAGATATATATTTTGTTATATTTACAATCGATATATCCTTAACAATTTTGCTTTAATAGTGCTAATTAGAGATTTTGTGAGTCGTTTCATTTTGAGAATGGGTATGTCTAGATTACCGCGGTCTGGGAGAAGACCACGAGAACTTAGAGAAGGGCAAGGGCTGACATAACTGCCATAACAAAAAATGGAAACGCTATAGTGAGCGATTTAACAGCCAATAGCAGGAGAGCATGACCCACCGTAGTTTCACAACAGGGTATTTCTAAACTTTCTCTTGGAAATATAACTGACTTGTACATTCTGCGAAGTCCGTCTCTTTAGTTGCGAGAAGAGAATGACCACTTCATTCAATGTTGCCACAACGGTGAAGTTCAACTTCCAGCAATTCGGCAGCACATCACACTTTGAACATTATATACAAAGAACTTCTTGGAGATATCAGACAATGAAATCATCAAAGGTAAGATTATGCATATACTAATTTCTCTTTCACTAAAAGATATTCTACCTGAAAAACTACTTCATGGGTATCCAGTCCATTAAAGATCAGTACGCATTGGCTGTCAAAGAATTTGATTTTCAGAAATCTTGCATACACTCTTTCGTTTACATGACGTCATTCCATTTTCGATCAATGAAGTGTAATGAAAGTTTGAATTCCAACCCAATCACAGTCATACATCGCGATACTTTTTCCAACAAGATTTATCACAATCAGTTTATCGCGTGATCGCTCTTTTGTTTAGTCAGTGTCGCCAACTGTTTCCGTGTAAATCGATGAGCATGAATCTATTAATGTAACGATGAAGTACTAAATAAAATGCGAAATCCTACTTTCACATCTACATCTTCATCTTCTAATTCCATGTCCATTGTATCTAAAGAAAATGACACTGCTTCATAACAATTGTTGATTTAATTAATGTATTATTCAGGTTATTATTTTGTAATTATATTATAAAACGTTTAAATTAAGTTATGATTTCAGCAGATAATGAAAACGTATTTCTGTTATAATAACAAGAGAAAAGCGCAGTACACGTAATTATCATTGTTAAACCTTTATTTCGCGTTTCTCAATTGGCATTACTGAATAACATCGAATTTCTTTATTGCAGTAATCGATATTTATCTATTTCAACTTCTCAATGTTACAAAAATCTACAAGAATAAAAATATATAATACACTAGCATTACCCACCCTTCTATACGGAAGCGAGATTTGGACATTAAAGAAAAAGACATGAACAGAATCAAAGCAACGGAAATGAAATTTTTCAGAACAGCAGGATATACTCTTTTAGACCGAAAAAGGAATGAAGAAATTTTAGAACAATTAGAAGTAGAGTCAGTAGAAGAAAAAAATCACCAGATACAAATTCAATTGGCTAGATCATGTAAGAAGAATGGAAAATTCAAGAATCCCAAAAATTATGATGCAATATAAACCTAGAGGACATCGTCGACCAGGAAGACCGTTAAGAAGACTGCTAGATGGGGCCGAAACAGGTCTACAGAGGCCTAATTCGTGAAGGATGATGATGATGATGATGAACTTCTCAATGTCTGAATAGGTAAGTATTCATAAATATACAATTATTAACATTTTGTGAGCGAGTTTTAGGGATATATTGTTTACATTTTTATTTTATTCACGAAATAGTCCTAATAAAATATGTCACTCGAGGTCTGAGATTACTATAAACAATTTTCAAAGTATTAAAATCCGTATGTAGGAAGTCCAATAAGCGCGATATTTTAAAATTGAATTCATTTTTGACGGCATGTTGTCGTCACATGCTACTAGTGAGATTATATTTTCAACCGTTTAATCAAGGCATGTTATGCGGCATTTAATGTCGTCTTGTATTAATGAGTTCAATGTCCTTTCTTAAATTTGCATTTCCAAGAACTTACACAAAGGCGACGTAGAAGACTATGGAACACACTACTCAGAAAAGGGGAGGCTACAAAGCGGCTGCTAAGATAATAGAATCTTATGTTAGCAATGTTGCCAGATTTCCACACCAATTCACTTCGAAATAATGAAATTCAAAACCACGTTCAACATAAGTTTTCATGGTTTCTTTCCTGCAAAGGGTTATGTAGAATTAATTTCATTAAGACAATTCGTCATGTTTTTTTTTAGTAACAAAATACTGTATGGGAAACGTTTGAGTAAAGAAAGAAGCTAACTCATTCTTCATACAGGCAAAGCGAATCAAGAAAATTCATATCAAAACCTCTGATATAAATATTATTCAAAGAAGTTTACTTAATGCGACATAGATTTCTTTTGATATGAAAAATCTCTAGTCTATACCTATAGAAAGATAATAATAAATTGTAACTTTTCACAATCAAGGGTTTTCTCTAATTCTGACATAACTTTTGGTACCATGAAAACAGAAATGTAAGAAAAACTTCGTGCCTCGTGGTTTTCTACACGGTCCGTCTCCATCCATCATCTAATAATAATTGTTAAATAAGATGTAACTTACCCATCCCTCTTCCCCACATCATGCCCTCAGGATCAATCGAGCTATATTTCATTAGAATCATTTCACAGCCAATTGATTAGTCTTCTAAATTCAAACAACATCATATATGGTGGTTTTTCCAAGATGCTAAGAAAAATGTTGGGATAAGCCATAAAAATGAGCCACTGATCTATTTAATTCCTACATGCATTTTTGTACTTTCAAAATTAAAATCTTACAAATAGAAGCCTTGTTTTTCGCGAAGATAAGCGTAGGAAATGCTACATTGGCTAGACAGGACACCACCGTCTTGGACAAGACTTGGGTCAGTGGGACCTGATCATTAAGGAAGTCGTTGAAATCCAATTATAGATGGAAATAATTTCAACAGAGAGGAGAGCCTACAGCTGAGTACAGGTTGTAGGTTCGACCACCGCACACGGCAGGGTAGGAACTAGCTCTTGATTTGCCTGCAACGGGAAGCTATACTGACTACTTACATACCAGGTAGACGTGGTCCCATGGCATTTCAATCCTGAAGAAGATGGCAAAACTAGTCATCGAAAGCTTGGAAGCAACTATCCAACTCACCTGGGTAAGAACCCGAGAAGAATTATTCTGAATAATACGTAGCTTGAAATTAAAAATAAAATAGAATAAAATTGGTTTATAAAATGTTCAACATATTGCTTATTTACTATCATACGTAAGATCAATTCCTTCTCGATCAAAAGAAACAAAGAAACACACGCACAAGAAAACAAAAAATACATCACATTAACATACGAAAGTAAAAACACATACATGAGTGTATCTTCTTTCAGAAATTTAAAAACTGTACAACATTGCATACAGAAAACAAAACACACTACAAAAACATCTCAACACACAAGCAAGACAAACTAACAAATGCAATCTAACAGGAGTTTACAAATTAACATACAATAGGTTGTAACGACTTATACATCGGAAAAACTAAGAGATCATTTCAAACATGACGGCCATAACTCAAACACAATACTTCCACATACGCAGAACACATCACCAACACCAACCACAATTACAGCAACATAGAAACAGACATGGAAATTCCATACATTGAACCGAAAAGACAGAAACTAAACACATTAGAACAACACGTAGGGCCTAATATACAGACATACAAACACACATGCTCAACGCATCAACACACAGCTAAATTCCAGAACCCCATCATTTTTGACACAATACTGCAGATCATGAACACACCCTACTAGGTATCAACAAGAAGAAACTGGAAACAAGCGCAGGACCTCACTATAAATCTGAGGACGGCGAAAAGTAAGCCGAAACTAGTCATAAACTAAGATAAAATATCGTAATAGTTTAAATTAACACAGAAAAGTTAAAAAAACTGGTTGTTTTATAACATTATTTAACAAATTATTTGTGATATAAAATGTTAAATTGTGTAATCAAGAGGTATAGGCCTACAAAATAGTAAATTAAAATTAAAAAATGGAACTAATCAACGCAATAACTCAACATTTGAATACAGATCAACTATTAACCTCCAATGTTTGTATTTACAAAAAAATCTGTACTGTAACAAACTTTAACAAACGAAAATTATTGAATAATTCCAATATTCAGCATCATGAATAACTTAGAAACAATCGAATGAATTCTTTCGGTTTACAAATAATGAAGAATAAAAACCAAATCAATACGTTATTAGTCGATTGCACCAATCAGTAAACCCCGCAACAATGGACGACTGTCCATTATAAACTCGGGCAACTTTTTCCACGAGTCAAAAACGATCGTTCCCACCGTGTGTGTAGCTAAAAATACTGCCCAATTTAAGGTCACATTGTGCTGAAGTGAAACATTATTTAAATGTGAACACACCTCAGTTTTTACGACTAGCAACAGCGCTCCGATAGTCTCTTTCTTGAACTAGTCGACCAGATTAGCCTTTCAACTGTTACTCTGTAAACAATGGTTCGACTGTCTTCTGTCTCGAGTGTCGGGAGTTCCAGTTAGCTGCACATCAAATTAATCATCTTAACATGCTCGTATGTTTGCGGCGATGTGAAATATTTCTCATTCAAGGCATGTAACATCACAGCTTCGTTGCAAATGATATTAAAATGATTGAAGGTCACAGTTCAGATGTTGGCCTTGACTAGTAACCAGGTCACTGACATCTAGCCACTGAATGGTGAAGCACAATAATCCATTATCAAGATAGAAACTACGCAACGGAAAATAATCCGCTCCTGTGTAAGCATGGTACTCATGTGATGAGTTTCAACCGGAGGCAGAAAGCATGAAAATAGCATTAGGTTACTGTGCTGCATAAACCACAGGGGCTTCTATGAATAAATAGACTATACAAAATCAACAATACAATTAATGTCTTTATTAAATTTATGCTCCACCATGCCGAAATGTAGTAATTATACACCTGGTAGCAGACCTTTAATGTATGTCATTAAAGTACACCTACTCATTAAAGATCCCGTCTTTCAGCCAATGACGACTCAGGTTACAACTGTTCAGCCAATGACAGGTCAGCTTTGTACCGTTATAAAACCGCAAGTATCGATTATTCTCGGATATGCAATCGAAAGAGAATTAGCGAAAAGTCACGGAGGCTGGAAATTCAATACTGTCGCAGAAGGTTATGTTCTGTTACTATAATAATTAGCGTTAATTGTAAATAATATTCAAATCAATTCAATTTGTCATCTCGTTTTTCAATGTCTAATTTAATTTTAATGTTATCTCTGTAGGTTCTTATGGCCTAGCAAGGTCAATGTGAACATCTGTTCCTCGGAAAAAATCAATACTTTCGCGTCTGCGCACATCTCACAACATACGGGACATTGGCCAAGGTCAGATACAAAGAAAATTAATAATATCAAGTTAGAAATATGGTCGAGCATAAAAGTCGTATGAAACTCGCCTATAATGGTAATTAAGAAGCTCGTATGAAAATTATGAATTTCGCTTGCGCTCGTTTCATAAATATCCATACTTGCTTCTTAATTACTATCATTATAGGCTCGTTGCATAATGTACTATTATGCCATTCAGACAAACCAAGGAATTTGATAATGGTGTGACGTGATGGGTGACAATATTGAATTGTTTTCTTTGGACCATCACATGAATGTTCCCTAATACATGTAGCCTATCACTGTTTCTTTTATATTAAGTAATATTTGCCCTGGACCAGTTGTGTTTTACTGTAAGCAACGCAACCTGCGTAGCGATAGCGAGATGTGAGGAAACAGACGAATGCCGAAAATGAGTTCCATATTGTATTGTATTTATTTACATTCCATGGCATTAGTACATCGCTTCACAACTAGAATATGGAACATGTCAAAAAATATTAAATAGTCTAGTTCAAATATAGGATTAGTGCCTAAGTTCGTAGCTTTCGTCTGTACTTTCATTAATCTGCTATATGTTTCCATAGCAACCAAGTATTTATTTACGCTACGGACTTATGCACCAATCCAATATATACAGAAGAGTTTTACAATATACCAGTACAGCACAAGGGGTTAGTATAGATACTTAATACAAGACATAAATATTCATTCAGCGTTATTCAATGCCATAAATTTACCTACAGAATAGAAGGCGTGAGAATTTATTTATTTATTTGTTTGTTCATTTATTTATTTATTATTTTGCTAATAATTGTAACGTATAATATATACAGAAAAACTTTAGCTCGCCCCTGAAAGAGTAGAACTCGTGCTCAGGGGCGGATTCCTGAATTGAAATTAATAATTGTACAATACAATTTGTCTTATATCTACTATGTAATTATAGTATATAAATTTAAATTTACAATTTTTCAATTTTTATAAAATCCATACATAACTTTTTAAACTTTTTAATTTGGAATTTATAGTAGCACACTACTCGTTCCTGTCTAAGGTCATTGAAAAACTGGAGATCAGGGGTCTACCTCTCCTCGACTCCAGAAGAGAGACTGAAAGGTGTATGGAGAAATTCCCTAAAAAGAACCACCGTATTGTATTATATTTATTTACATTCCATGGTATTAGTACATCGCTTCACAGCTATAATAGGGAACATGTCAAAAAATCTTAAACAGTCTAGTTGAAACATAGGATTAGTGCCTAATGGCTGTTAGAAGCACTCTTTCATTAAAGCACAAATAGATGATTACGAATATTGCGTAACATCTCAGAGTTGGTCCGATAGTGATAATAGTAATATACGTTACAAGAGCGGTATGTTGACGTTTCATGGTCGAGGAAAAGATTGAAAAAGCGAAACGTAGTTGAGCTTTTTAATTTCCGAGAACATGAAAACAAACATACCGCTCGTGTATCGTACATTATTTTGTGCGAAGATCGTTTATTACATACCTGAAAGACGAATTTCTAATTAGTTGCAATGAAATCTCCATCTTGGTTTCTGTTCAATGACGGCAACTTCGGAAAACCAAAATATCTTTCTTCAGCATTGCTGTTATAAAATGTTTTCTGTGTTTACTATACTCCAGCAGGCCGTGATATACGTCTGTCTTTTTTTCCCCAGTCTATAAATGCGAACTTAAAACAAACGGTAAGGTTATGTAAAAATAATTTATTTTTCATTTTAACATTTTAACAATATTATTTATATAACATATTGCAGTAATAACATCGTCATCTGGAATCTCGTTGATTTTTTCACGGCTTCCTTAACGTTACTTGTATCAGGAATGCAATAAGTTCCGTGGAGTAGTAGACTTTACTTAATTTTTGCAAATATTTAAAAACAATAATTAACATTGCAATTTAGGTGAAATTGCAGTGGTAAGTTTCCAATTTATAATTATTACTATGTTAAACGTCTCTAAAAATAATATGTTAAAAGCCTAAAGCAGTAAAATGAATGTCGCGCTTAAGCGGTAAGAAGAGGGAAATTGTTATGTGTGTTACGTTGGGAATACTGAATGTGGTATTTCACACTTACCGCGTATTGGTTCTGTGTGGAAAACAAGCAAATACGCACGATCTCGCACAAAAATGTTTTTATTAAAATATTCCTTAGAAAGAAGCTTCTCAAGTGGGAGTGAACTTGGTGAATCACCCTGTATATAAATGTTAATGCTATCATTTAATGAATAATAAATGGAATTACTGCGTGCTGTCACAGGAGTCTGTAGTGGTGGAGGTTGAGAAGCGAAATGTCATTGCCTGGAAATGGTAAATGACCACGGAAAGGAAGAATTAAGGAAGACTGATGTCTGTCCACGTTGACATTTCAGCAGCTGCTTCGTCAATTAGGTAAGATTTGGGCATTGTTTCTCCTGCTACAACCGCCGGCAATCTTCCCTCCTGGTTCAGAACGTTTGTACTGGTACAATGTTAATTTATTTTCTCAGTATATGGATTATAAAAAAAAAACCATTGTGATGCTGTAATAACAGAAGTCGACATTTTCAAAGACGCATGTTTACAGCATCTCGGATACAGAAAAGGTAATGTTTCCGAAAAGTCGACCGTTCGTGCGTTTACAGCGATTCCTTCTAAATCATTTGACTGATTTTGTGCAGGTTTGTTACCTACGAAACCATTCAACAGACAATGATAAGATTAAACGCAGGAACTTATATATAATATTTTAAAAAAATGTTTAAACATAAAAAATGTTATTTTGGATGTTCAAAATGGATTTAGAAAGGGGAGTTCCTGTTTCGACTGTATATTCACTTTAACTCAGTTATTTGAAAAACATATAGAATTCAATATCCCAACATGTATAGGATTTATAGATTATGAAATAGTAATATGCGTTGCAAGAGCGGTATGTTGAAGTTTTCATATTCGAGGAAAAGTTTGGAAAAGCGAAACGTAGTTGAGCTTTTTTAATTTCCGAGAATTGAAAGAAAACATACCGCTCGTGTACCGTACATTATTTTGTGCGAAGATCGTTTATTACATACCTGAAAGAGGAATTTCTAATTAGTTGCAATGAAATCTCCATGTTGGTTTCTGTTCAATGACGGCAAATTTGCAAAACAAAAATATCTATCTTCAACATTGTTGCTTTAAAATGTTTTCTGTGTTTATTATATTCCAGCAGGCCGTGATATACGTCTGTCTTCCCCCACCAGTCTATAAATGCGAACTTAAAAGAAACGGTAAGGTTATGTAATGATTTAGAGTTTACTTAATTTTTACAAATATTTAAAAACAATAATTAACAGTGCAATTTAGGTGAAATTGCAGTGGTAAGTTTCAATTTATAATTATTACTATATTGAACGTCTCTAAAAATAATATGTTAAAAGCCTAAAGCAGTAAAATCAATATGTCACTTAAGCGGTAAGAAGAGGGAAATTGTTATGTGTGTTAGGTTGGGAATACTGAATGTGGAATTTTATACTTTCCGCGGATTGGTTTTTGTGGAAGCCAAGCAAATACGCACGATCTCGCACAAAAACTTTTGATATGGTAAATAGAAGAAAATTATGGGATATAATGAAAAAATAAAGGTATTCCACAACATCAGATCACGGCTGTTAAAAGTTTATATGTAGACAATAAAATTGTAATTGAAATGGGTTTTAAATCAAAGAGCAAAAAGAGGTAGCAATAAATCGTGGTATCAGACAATGGTGTCCCCTATCACCTCCTTTATTTAATTTATATATAGACGAAGTCATTTTAAAATGGCGGATCACTTTAAATAAACATTTCAAAATAAATAATAAATTGTTAGATACAATATTATTTGCCGATGATCAAGCAGTGATTTCAGTTCTGAGGATGATCTACAAGCAGCCATTTTTACATTGGAAGAAATAAGTGTCAATTATAATTTAAGAATATCAAAGAATAAAACTAAAATTTTAGCATTTTAAAGGACTCCATAAGAGCAAAAATAGTAATTGATAATACAATTTTAGAGCAAGTGAATAGTTTTAAATATTTAGGTTTTAACTTATCCTATATTAAAAGTGAAGATATTAATGACAAAAAAAAATAAATTTAATCTGATGTGTGGCACTATTAAAAGAACCCTTAAAAATACAGAAAAGAAACAAAAATGAAATTTTATAAAGTAATGGCTGTTCCTATTCCAGATGGATTGACACATAACCAGATAGATCACATCTTGATAGATAAAAGAAGACATACTAGTATAGTAGACATTCGAACCTTCAGGGGGCAGACTGTAATTCTGACCATTATTTGTAAATGGAGAACTAAGAGAAAGACTATCAGTAGCCAAGCGAGTAGAGCAACAAGTTAATATTAGAAGATTCAATATTCCGAAAAATGGAGCAACAGTAACAAATATAAATGATACTCGGGAAGAAATTAAACGCAGAATAAATATGGGAAATGCCTGTTATTATTCGGTTGAGAAGCTTTTATCATCCAGTCTTCTGTTAAAAAAATCTGCAAGTCAGAATTTATAAAACAGTTATATTACCGGTTGTTCTTTATGGTTGTGAAACTTGGACTCTCACTTTGAGAGAAGAACATAGGTTAATGGTGTTTGAGAATAAGGTGCTTAGGAAAATATTTGGGGGTAAGAGGGATGAAGTTACAGGAGAATGGAGAAAGTTACACAACACAGAACTGCACGCATTGTATTCTTCACCTGACGTAATTAGGAACATTAAATCCAGACGTTTGAGATGGGCAGGGCATGTAGCACGTATGGGCGAATCCAGAAATGCATATAGAGTGTTAGTTGGGAGGCCGGAGGGAAAAAAACCTTTAGGGAGGCCGACACATAGATGGGAAGATAATATTAAAATGGATTTGAGGGAGGTGGGATATGATGATAGAGAATGGGTTAATCTTGCTCAGGATAGGGACCAATGGCGGGCTTATGTGAGGGCGGAAATGAACCTCCGGGTTCCTTAAAAGCCAGTAAGTAAGTAAGTAAGTAAATGGCTGTTCCTATATTAATGTATGGATCGGAATATTGGACGATCACCAAGAGACAAGAACAAAGATTGGAAGGAGTAGAGATGAGATTTCTAAGAAATATAGCAGGATATACTCTACTAGATAAAAACGAAATGAAAATATAAGAAAAGAATTAAATATTTTCAAACTCACTGATCGAATAGTTAAATATAGGAACGCCTGGAAACAACATATTGATAGAATGCCAGAAGAAAGATTTCCAAAACTGTTTTTAAATTATAGATCTTATGGAAAGAGAAATATTGGACGTCCACACAGAAGATGGTCTGAACAATTTTAACAATTCTAGCTTTCATGAAAGCGGAACGAGCCTATGGCTTAATCCTTGTATGATGATGATGATGATGATGATGATGATGATGATGATGATGATGATGATGATGATGATGATGATGATGATGAACTTATATATACAGGATGAACAGTAAGTAATTCCATTAATTTCAGGGGGTTATTCTTTGAGATATTTTAACCAAAAAAATAATACAATTTTGATCGTTTTTGTTTCCTATCGAGGTAAAAATTCTTTTGTGCGAGATCGTGCGTATTTGCTTGGTTTCCGCACAAAACCAATCCGCGGAAAGTCTAAAATTCCACATTCAGTATTCCCAACCTAACACACATAACAATTTCCCTCTTCTTACCGCTTAAGTGACATATTGATTTTACTGCTTTAGGCTTTTAACATATTATTTTTAGAGACGTTCAATATAGTAATAATTATAAATTGAAACTTACCACTGCAATTTCACCTAAATTGCAATGTTAATTATTGTTTTTAAATATTTGTAAAAATTAAGTAAACTCCACAACTCCACTAAAGTTACTGCATTCGTGATGCATGTAACATTAAGGAAGCCGGAAAAAATCAAGATTCCATAGACTGGGGGAAAAAGACACGTATATCACGGCCTGCTGGAATATAGTAAACACAGAAAACATTTTAAAGCAACAATGTTGAAGATAGATATTTTTGTTTTGCAAATTTGCCGTCATTGAACAGAAACCAAGATGGAGCAGAAACCAAGATGGAGATTTGATTGCAACTAATTAGAAATTCCTCTTTCAGGTATGTAATAAACGATCTTCGCACAAAATAATGTACGATACACGAGCGGTATGTTTTTTCAATTCTCAGAAATTAAAAAAGCTAAACTACGTTCCGCTTTTTCAAACTTTTCCTCGAATATGAAAACTTCAACATACCGCTCTTGTAACGCATATTACTATTACGAGGCGTGTTCTTAAAGTAAGTTCCAAAAGGGTGTAGAAAGTAAATGGGAAAATATTTACAAACCATTTTTGTAGCATTGTATTCCCCACACTTCAATTACTTCTCACCATAATCTCCACCATTATTGAGGCATTTATCGTGTCGTGGCACAAGTCTTTTTATCCCCTCATTGTAGAATTCATCCGCCTGCGAACCACTCCGCAACATTTGTGGAAAATTCAAGGAAAGCGAAGAAATTGTGAACCTCCTGTCCTCATGAATTTTTTCATCGACAGCACGCACCAAATCGTCATTGATCAAAAATGGCCGACCGGTATGCTGCTCGTCATGCACAGAGATGCGGCCCTCGTTGAACTTCCTAACTCATCTCCTGACCATTCCATCACTAATGGCATCATCACCATACACCTCACAAAGTTGATGATGAATGTCAGCTGGTTTGATGTTTCTCGCATTCAAAAACGGATAACAGAGCGCATCTCACAGCCGGCGGGGTGCTCGATCACTTTAAACATTTCAACTGATCACAACTAACCACACATACGGACTGAAGCTCTGGAACTGCTTGCACAGCTTGCCTGAGGACTGGAGAAGAAATCACGCATGCGCAAAATAACGATTGCAGCGATGCGACGGCTATAATTGAAAATGGAACTTACTTTAAGAACACGCCTCGTATATGAAACATTTCATAGAGTGTTTTGGGAAAGCCTTTGATTGAATTTCCAAAATGCTCAGTCAATTTAAGAGAGGATACAAATGTTATTCAGTAATGCCAATTGAGAAAACCGAAATACAAGTTTAACAAAGCTTTTACTATTCATTTTCCCTTATACTGTACAGCAGATCCATCGTCCCAGGATTATTCGGAAGATTTTGCTTCCGAACTTATCGAACTTCAGTGCGGCTCTGCGTTGGAATATAAACAAAAGACATCAACGATTGACGAATTTTGGAAAAACACGACGATTTCCTACGTTAGGTGCTTTTGTTGCAAATGTGTTTTCACTGTTCACGACGACTTCTGTTTGTGAAGCTGCATTTTATTAATGAAATTAACAGAGTCACATATTCGTAGCGGAATGTGGGATAAACACTTGTATAATTATGACGGCTAAGGCCCAGTTGTACGAATACGGAATAAAGTCCTGTTAAAAATAATTCCATGGTTATACGAGAAATGTGTTGTACGAACTAGGAATAGTGCATTATTCGGAGGAAAACTACCGAATAAGCTATTCCATGCCTTCAGTAGTTGCTAAATTTCTATCTAGAGAATAAAATATAAAATGGCAGCAGCATTAGACATGAATCTCTGATAGTGATGATGAATTACATATAATGTATTTTTGAGAGGGCGGAAATAAAGAAAATAAGGCACACACTTTATCTATTAAACGAGTGTAACAATGAAGAATTTCTGGCAAGATTCAGTCTAAAAATGGACACTCCTTAAAGCGTGCTGGGATTGATTAATGGTTATTGGAACATATAACACACAGGTAAAAATAGTTCACAATTTCATCATTATAAAGAAATTGTAATTTTTTTAATAATTAAAATTAAATTTAAGCAAATTCATGGCACAATAATATATCAGTATTACGTTTTGCATTATTATAACCTAGCTATAGACTCCCATGCTCTTGTCTTTTGTTTAAAAGTTATGGCATCAGTTTTTGCTTTCTAGCACGTTCTTATAGTCATTCACTATCACAACTAGCTTAAGTGTAATCTTCTATCTAATAATTTTGACTTCTGATTTATTTTGATTTACTCATTTCTTTATAACAAAATCTGTACGCAAAATAATGATAGGTTCAGAAAATAAATTTCAACAATTACTGGTATTCTGAATGTAGCCTACTTTATGAACAAAACACCATCTAAAATATTGGCAACCTTTGTTCCAATTCGGCTAACTATGGAATAGATAACCTTGGAATAAAGTAACGTCATACAACACAATACTCCATTTATTCTATAGTTAGGTTACTCCATGAATAGCTATTTCAAGATTTATTCTGTGATCATACAACTGGGCCTGAGAAAATTAACCCAAACACTCAAGAACTTGTTTTGAAGAGAACGCGTTGTCAGCTTCCTACGAAACCAGTTTCTTCCTCCAAAATGTAAGATGTAAATAAATATATTTCATGCAAAGAAGCACGTTTATTATTCCAACAAGCATTTTTCTCTATAACGGAAAACACTCATTGCACTTCTCTCACATAAATTCAGTCCTGAACAAAAAGAACGTTTGTTCATACAGAGCTGCCTAGTCTTTGAATATCGCGCGTTGGCAGGTTTCCCTAGCCTCACGCCCCCCGCACAGTGTGCAAAAACGCAAATCTAGATGGACAAAATTAATAACTTCTCTGGGTTCCAACGCATTCTTTTGAAACTTTGTACAGATCTTATAGCCAGCACATATTTTTATGTACAATATCTGATTACGTTTGAGTAAGAGGAACTACTCCTTCATAGGGGATGATCTTAGACAAAATTAATAACTTCTCTGGATTCCAACGCATTCTTTTGAAACTTTGTACAGATCTTATAGCCAGCACATATTTTTATGTACAAAATCTGATTACGTTTGAGTAAGAGGAACTACTCCTTCATAGGGGATGATCTTAGACAAAATTAATAACTTCTCTGGATTCCAACGCATTCTTTTGAAACTTTGTACAGATCTTATAGCCAGCACATATTTTTATGTACAAAATCTGATTACGTTTGAGTAAGAGGAACTACTCCTTCATAGGGGATGATCTTAGACACAATTAATAACTTCTCTGGATTCCAACGCATTCTTTTGAAACTTTGTACAGATCTTATAGCCAGCACATATTTTTATGTACAAAATCTGATTACGTTTGAGTAAGAGGAACTACTCCTTTATAGGGGATGATCTTAGACAAAATTACTAACTTCTCTCGTATGTAACAGATTTTTATGAAATAATGTACACCAGTTACAGGTAGCATATTTTTGTGTACAAACTCTGATTACAACTCTATGCTACCTGTAGGCCTAATTGTTGTATAGAGTTTCATAAACATATATGAGGCCTATATAGGAGAGAAGTTATTAATTTTGTGCGAGATCGTGCGTATTTGCTTGGTTTCCGCACAAAACCAATCCGCGGTAAGTCTAAAATTCCACATTCAGTATTCCCAACCTAACACACATAACAATTTCCCTCTTCTTACCGCTTAAGTGACAGATTGATTTTACTGCTTTAGGCTTTTAACATATTATTTTTAGAGACGTTCAATATAGTAATAATTATAAATTGAAACTTACCACTGCAATTTCACCTAAATTGTACTGTTAATTATTGTTTTTAAATATTTGCAAAAATTAAGTAAACTCTACAACTCCACTAAAGTTACTGCATTCGTGATGCAAGTAACATTAAGGAAGCCGTGAAAAAATCAACAAGATTCCATACACTGGGAAAAAAAAAAAAGACACGTATATCACGGCCTGCTGGACTATAGTAAACACAGAAAAAATTTTAAAGCAACAATGTTGAAGATAGATATTTTTGTTTTGCAAATTTGCCGTCATTGAACAGAAACCAAGTTGAGATTTCATTGCAGGTATGTAATAAACGATCTTCGCACAAAATAATGTACGATACACGAGCGGTATGTTTTCTTTCAATTCTCGGAAATTAAAAATTCAACATACCGTTCTTGTAACGCCTATTACTATTGTCTAATTCACCACTATAAAGGAACGATTCCTCTTCCAGAAACATAATCAGACTTCTAGACAAAAATAATATGCTATCTCTAACTTCTGTATAAAATTTCATAAAAATCTGTTAGATAAGTGGGAAGTTATTAATTTTATCTAAATGCACCCGCTGTAAAGGGGTAGTTTTTCTTGTGCAAACGTAATCAAAGTTCGTACACAAAAAAAAAATATGTACCACTTGTAAGGTTGTACAAAATTTATAAAAATCTGTTAGAAAGCAGTTAAGTTATTAATTTTGTTGGACTAGTACATTTGCTTTGTGATCCACGGTTAGTTTGTTAAGGTTAGATAAAAATGTGTCCAGTGTATTTTTAACCTGATGTTCGATGTCATGTGAATAATTTTGCAGACCTAAACACTCAAACAGTGAGTAAAAACTTTCTTATTGCATTATAGTTTTCCGGTAGTCCTAATGAAAAATTAATTACTGAAAAACGCGGAAACTTTAAAACAAGGATTCAACATTCTAAATGATGCTGTATTAAATGATAAAAGAATTGTTGTAACCGGGCGTGACCGACTGTACAAAAACTCACATTATATTTCGAGAACTTCAAAAAAATGTATTTCTGAATTGTAATATTTAAACCGTACTGTAAGAAGAAAAATATTTTTCAAAATTGAAATTGAAGTTACATTAGTAAGAACGTAGTAAGAACTGTTTAATATCATATATAACTTTTCATGCAATTATTTTTATGTCTTGTCTGTGTATTTTATACAATATGTCTGGGTGTTGTACATGCATTTGTATATCATGTGTCTATTTCATGTCATTTTTATGTCATATACATCCTTAAAATTAATATATATGTTTCTACGAAATGCGTACTTTTTATGTAACAAGTCTGTGTGTGACATATCCTGGGAAAATATTTCTATGTATTATATCTATTTTATCTCATACGTATTTGTATATAATATAACTATGATTTTTATTATGTCATACACATTTAATGTAATATGTGTATTTTATGTCATAATTATGTACATTAGTGGCAAAAAAAAAAACCGGACCGACCCTTTTAGCTGAGTTCAGAGCCTTGTTCACAGTAACAGCACGACAGACTTGTAACTAAGACTTTCGTGGTTCGAATCGTGCCTGGGAAGGAAACTTTTTTTTGTTTCTTATTCAAATTTATTCACAATACTTTTCGATTGCAGCGATATTTTACTACTTCATTAACTTATTATTCCCAGAACGTGAATTTTACCAGCTTATTTTCTAATGGCTTTCGAAATGGGCTACGTCAGCAGTCGAAACTACAACAATTTCAATAGATTACTCGCTATCTTGTGAATGAGGGCGTGGCATGCTCAGTGGTTCATTTCGGGGACTTTGATTATTCCGTCGGTCCGGTTTTATTGCCACTACTGTATATCTGTTATGTAAGTATACAGGGCTGTAATATGTATGATTTAATTACAACCTTGGGGTAAAATAGGGTTCTATAAACTTGGAAATTCAATAATAATAGTAAGAACGTACCTATCTGAACAGATTCCATGTCTCACAACACAATACATCACTAACAATTGGCAGTTATTCAATCACATAGTACCCCTCTCTGTCTACGACTGAACCGGAGCGATATGTGTTAGAAAGAACTCGTTGTTCACCCCCTTCTCAATATAGCTTGTTGCTGATAAAGCAGTAAAAGCTATTTCTCATAACATTCTCCAAATGTTAAACAACATAAATTTATGTTTACCTATGCTTAACTTACAAGTCGAAATTTGATTTTTGTCAACCTAGAGTAAGAAAATTGCACACTGCGCGCTGGTGAGAACCATTCTGCTACATTCGGTCAAAGCGGTACGTCCTTGACGGCAACTATTCTGCCGGGAGCCCCAGTTCGGCACCCCAGCAAATAGATAATTATACAGTATGGACACTTCGCGTCGGTACCTTTGATGTAGCAGGAGTCATTTCAATGACCTTGAAACCAGTTTCAGCGTGAGATTCTGCTTTCTCCCAGGAGTTGGCGCTGACATCACACCAGCCAGCAGTCGACACAGCGGAAATATATCAAATACAATTAATACATCTAGGTACATTATGTACTCAAATAAAATAAATTGGACCGATGAAATAATAATCCGTCATTATAGTCGCGACGCTGTTATTTCCGGCGTGACTCCTCCTCTTTGCTTACGTCTTAGGAGATGAAGGCTGTATAAAGTCTAGGTAGGTAGTATCGTTCGCCATTTTTGTTCTTTCGTTCCCGAGCTACCATACGAGGAATCTATTTGCCACACCGTTAAACATTATCATGTCGTAGCTCCTATGATAATAAATCAAACGTAGAGTAATTCAGCAAATAATTGAGCGGCAAATAACGTCTTCGTGTGCTTTCTGCAAACGCCAACGAAAGAGCCAAAATGGCGGGCGATTATATTAACGGTCTTACTAATAAAAACTCTATATACAGACGTTTAACTGTCTTATACTTATACAATGAGTAGCTCGTTTATAAGTTGTGTGTAAATTTCTTACTAATAATCACTACATACGTCGTGTATAACAGTATAACTGTTACACAGCTACGTCATAGTTTCGTCATTACTTCGTTACGAAAGGTAATAGAATATCAGAGGTTCTCTACTGGATCCGGTAGAGCGCTCTAGTGTGGCGTGTTGAAATATCGATAGTACAACTAGCTCTAATCGATTACCACACTACATTTTGGTCAAAGAGTACAAGCTACAGCAATATTATTCTAGTAATTCTAGAATCTTTGGTTTGTTCTTCTGTGGTTACAAGGTAAACATCATCATAAAATGACAGTCGATACCAACAGCTGTTAAAGGGGCGGCCATTTTTTCACTATATACAACGCTTAAACAAGGGGTTTCGTGTTTATAACTACCGCAAAGCAATTCCCATTGTATAGTTACAGCCTGTTTATACGTCCATAGCTTATTCACTGTTTATTAGTAACGTTTTCTGTCTCAACTCTGCATAAGTCTCGTATAAAAACTATACACGGTTTATTAGTAAGACTGTAAGTATTTATCGAGCCTTAAGAAATGAATAACGTCTTCCTCAGCGAATCACAAAACGCACACGTTTAAATGTAGCCGACCTGCAACGCGATTGGCTGCCGGAAATTAGAGCGACGGGACTATATCTGTAATGTCTAGACTCTAGAGTTCCTTTATAATGAGAGTTGAGACGTTGACCCCAACAACAATTAAAATATGTAATGATTTGATAGCGCTGAAAATGGAAAAACAAAACTCTTATGAGAAGTAAAACCATATACCTATTATATTGTATAGAAATATTAAACGAATTTGATACATAATTTTATAATGTATTATAATTATTACTTACTTACTTACAAATGGCTTTTAAGGAACCGAAGGCTCATTGCCGCCCTCACATAAGCCCGCCATCGGTCCCTATCCTGTGCAAGATTAATCCAGTCTCTACCATCATATCCCACCTCCCTCAAATCCATTTTAATAGTATCCTCCCATCTACGTCTCGGCCTCCCTAAAGGTCTTTTCCCTCCGGTCTCCCAACTAACACTCTATATGCATTTATGGATTCGCCCATACGTGCTACATGCCCTGCCCATCTCAAACGTCTGGATTTAATGTTCCTAATTATGTCAGGTGAAGAATACAATGCGTGCAGTTCTGCGTTGTGTAACTTTCTCCATTCTTCTGTAACTTCATCCCGCTTAGCCCCAAATATTTTCCTAAGAACCTTATTCTCTAACACCCTTAACCTATGTTCCTCTCTCAGAGTGAGAGTCCAAGTTTCACAACCATACAGAAGAACCGGTAATATAACTGTTTTATAAATTCTAACTTTCAGATTTTTTGACAGCAGACTGGATGATAAAAGCTTCTCAACCGAATAATAACAGGCATTTCCCATATTTATTCTGCGTTTAATTTCCTCCCGAGTGTCATTTATATTTGTTACTGTTGCTCCAAGATATTTCAATTTTTCCACCTCTTCGAAGGATAAATCTCCAATTTTTATATTTCCATTATAATTATTATTTTATAATATAATTTATAAAATATAAACAATTATTATTATAACTAGTTCGTCACTGAGAAATAAGGAAAAGCTGTTAACTTGAATTTATTTGAAGCAAAGCGTTACTGGATTATGCAATAAGGTAGGCGATGTTTGGGTCCTGTGTCTCAACTCTATACCCAATTATTATCTTAGCGTGTGCTCGATTACACTAACCTCTAGCGCATGAAAGTGGAACTACACGCCGGCGCACAGAGAAACAAAACACAGGAAAATTCGCTCAGTGTCCATTCTTTGTAATCCCTATTCGCTGGGCACCCCTGGTATAACACACAATATACAATATCAATGGAGACGTAGGTCTGCTTAGTGGAAGACCTACAGATGGCTGACTGAGCATAGGCTTACTCTGTTGCGAAAATCTCAATAATTCTTGATTTGCCGACCCTAGCCAACTACACACCCTAATAAGACTGTAATACTGTATTGTATTGTATTGTATTGTATTTATTAACATTCCATGGTATTCATACATGCTTACAGTTAGAATATGGAACAAGTCAAAAAACTTAATACTATTATAAAGTCTTAATTTATAGTCACAGTCTAGATGAAATATATACAGACGAGATTTACAATATAGTCTACTAGTACAACACAAAGTTTTAGTATCAATTTCATGAAGTGTTATTGAATGTCATGAATTCACCTACAGAATAGAAGGCGTGAGAAATTAGGTACTTCTTCAATTTGGCCCTAAATAATTTTATGTTTTGAGTTTCATTTTTTATATCGATAGGGAGACTATTAAAATTTTTACTGCCATATAACGCACTCCTTTTTGATAGCACGATAGACTTGCCGATGGAGTATGAAAGTCATTTTTTGACGTGTATTTATGCTATGAACTGTTGAATTAGTTACAAAATTTTCACGATTACATACGAGGAAGATTATTAATGAAAAGATATACTGACAAGCCATGGGCATTATTTGTAGTTTTTTTTTTAAATAGTCCTACACGATTCCCTAGATTTGGCACCTACTATTATTCTAATTACTCTTTTTTGTAATAGAAATATACTGTTACTATCTGTGGAATTTCCCCAGAATATTATTCCAAAACTCATTACCGAGTGGAAGTATGCAAAGTATATTGTTTTTAAGGTATTGATATTTACTATCTTTTGCATAGATCTAATAGCAAAACAAGCTGAATTTAGTTTGGGGTAATTTCTTTAATATGATTTTTCCAATTTAACACATTATCGATTTTTAAGCCAAGAAATTTGGTTGTTGTTGTTTCTAATAGGGATCTATTATTAATTATTGCGCTAGAAATTTGCGACGTTGAATTTGAACAGGATTTAAATTGAATTATGTTAGTTTTGTTACAATTTAATACTAATTTATTGACTGAGAATCAGTCACATATTTTGAAGAGAATTTCCTCTGTTGGAGATTGGAATGTGTTGGAGTTATTGGCTGTAATTACTATACTTGTGTCATCTGCAAATAATATGGGATGACCTACAACTTTTATTAGGGGGGCAAGATCATTTATAAACACTAGAAAAAGTAGGGGACCTAATATTGATCCTTGAGGACGGTGACGGTAAAACAGCAGCGTAGTGAGAAATACAAAGTATTCGGAAGAAACCTGCCTCAGAGTCTCTCCGCCCATCACAAATTTTACAGGATCTGCCTGGAATAGAACCCCGTACTCTGTGAAGAGAAGCACGCAGCTGACTGAACTGCAGTGTGTCATGTGTGGGGTGTCAGCTGTGTGAGGTAAGAATCAACTTGAAGAACTGAGGATATCTCCGTCAGCAGATGCAGTTCGGAAAAAGCTGTGGAAGGAGTTCAGCGGTCGATGATATAGAGCAGTCGGATGTTAGTGTGGAGGAGCATGTGCGATTTTAAACAGGAAATTCGTGGCTTTTTGTATCGACTTGAGTGCTGCACAATGCAGCCTTCTCATGCACTCTCGTGATACAGTTTTTTCATTATTCTGGAATAAGGTTATTAAAACTATGAGCAGCTTCCCAGACAATGCAAATTTAAACGTTTGCATTAGTCGCTAAGAGAAGTTCTCCATTCTTCAGAACTCTGTTAGGAGTTAGAAGAAAGTATATAGGCCTACAGATTAGAAGAAATAAAGTACTCTAATACAATAAAATATTAATTGACTTACTACTTAGTATTTATTTATTTAACCTGGTAGAGATATGGCCGTCAGGCCTTCTCTGCCCCTCTACCAGGAGATTCCAACTATAATATGAAGAATAAAATTACAATTAGTATTAAATTTACAATTACAATTACAAATAAAATTACAATTAGTATTAAATTTACAATTACAATTACAAATAAAATTACAATTAGTATTAAATTTACAATTACAATTACAAATAAAATTACAATTAGTATTAAATTTACAATTACAATTACAAATAAAATTACAATTAGTATTAAATTTACAATTACAATTACAAATAAAATTACAATTAGTATTAAATTTACAATTACAATTACAAATAAAATTACAATTAGTATTAAATTTACAATTACAATTACAAATAAAATTACAATTAGTATTAAATTTACAATTACAATTACAAATAAAATTACAATTAGTATTAAATTTACAATTACAATTACAAATAAAATTACAATTAGTATTAAATTTACAATTACAATAAAAATCAAAGTACGAAAAGATTACCTGACTAATTAAAGTTAGATAATTTATCATAGAGAAACAAAGAATATTTTATATTTACTGAATTACAAATTAAATCTAGAATAACAAAATTGTATAGTGATGAAATTACTGAATATTGAAATATTTTGTGATAGATTAAGGAAACTATTTACAAGAAATCAATTACTGACCAAGTGCCTAGTAAGTTTGCGTTTGAATTAAGTTCTATTTCGACAGTCCCTGATGCTAGCAGGTAACGAATTCCAGAGTCTTGGCAGGGCTATTGTGAAAGAGGATGAGTATGAGGAGGTGCGATGGGATGGTATTGTTAGTATTGTTTCATGGCGAGAGCGTGTGTTCAAATTGTGGTGGGAAGAAAGGTAAGTGAAGCGAGACGACAGGTACGAAGGAATAGAAGAGTTCAAGATTTCGAAGAGAAAGAGAAGGAGAAGTGAATGTAAATTTACTTATGCTCGACCATGCCGAAATGTAGTAATTATACACCTGGTAGCAGTCCTTTAATGCATGTCATTAAAGTACACCTACTCATTAAAGTTCAGGTGTTTTCAGCCAATGGCAACTCAGCTTACAGGTGTTCAGCCAATAACGAGTCAGCTTTGTACCGTTATAAAACCGCAAGTATCGATTATTCTCGGATATCCAATCGAAAGAGAATTAGCGAAAAGTCACGGAGGTTGGAAATCCAATACTGTCGCAGAAGGTTATGTTCTGTTACTATAATAATTAGCGTTAATTGTAAATAATATTCAAATAAATTCAATTTGTCATCTCGTTTTTCAATGTCGAATTCAATAATCAAAGTTATACCAAGTTTAACGGGATTACACAAGGTCAATGACATTATTGTTCCTCGGAAAAAATCAATACTTTCGCGTCTGCGCACATCTCACAATTCACGACCTAGAACAAGGTCACTTCCGATCTTGTCAGATACAAATAAAATGTATACATCTGAATACTGTAATTTCAAGTTAGAAATATGGTCGAGCATAAAAGTCGTTGAAACTCGCCTATAATGGTAATTAAGAAGCTCGTATGAAAATTATGAAACTCGCTTGCGCTCGTTTCATAAACATCCATACTCGATTCTTAATTACTATCATTATAGGCTCGTTGCATAATGTATTATTTCTTATCTAGTTTAAGCCAACCTGTTGCTTCCAGGGATGGGATGATATGATCATATTTACGAACATTGCTTACAAAACGTACACACAAATTATGAGCACGTTGAAGTTTCGTTTTGTTGTCGCTGGAGAGGTCAGTCAGTAAAATGTCCGCATAGTCAAAATAGGGAAATACAAGCGTCTGCACAAGGGACTTTTTAAGCAAGAGGGGAGATGAACATTTATCCTTTTTAGCACATGAATAATAGAATATACTTTTCTGCAAGTTTCTCTGAGAGTTGCATCTCCCAGTTGAGATTATTATCCATGTGAATGCCAAGATTTTTACTGAAGAACTGAAAGGAATATGCACTGTACTTACTTTAACGGGGGAAATGTCAAGGTTTTTACAGCGTCGGTTTGCCGTTTGTGTCCTCATATAATACTGAAATACTAAACTGTCTCGAAAATGTAAATTATTATTGTACCATCTCATCATTACAAATATTCCGCTAGATGGCAGTAGTGTGTTATGATGAGCTGTTTTCTTGTTACCAGTTGTGCCAACTATACAATCTTCATTGAACTCTATGGACGATTACTAGTCAAGAAGGCTTTTTTGATTCAGTTTTATTTTTATTAAAACGGTCACATTCCACTTCAATCATCAATATACAGGGTGAATCAAAAGTCTGGAACCATATAAATATCTTCCATATGCTTGATTTTCGATTACTATAGGTGTTACCAGTATTTGTAAGACCAAATGCTCTACCAGTGACACATTCGATTCTAGCCCTCAGCCATCTCAAAAGCCGCCATTTTGAATGCAACTTTGACATTTTAAATGAAAAGGGGATCATGTAGGTACTCAAAATCATGTGAAATTTTCTGAGAAAAACAATGGTGCAATCCGTTTTGAGATATCTCTAATCGTTTCCACGGTATTTAAAAATAACTGTAATAAGACACAAACATTAGTTACTGCATCTCCAGACAATTTGTAACATGATACCGTACTATTGAGGTTTTGGAAAAGGTGTTTTTATGCAATTCTGGTTTAACATTTCTTGTTTTACTGTTTGGTTAACCTGTGACAGTTTCAATGCATTGTTGTGATTATTTGACGCTTTCCTATAACGAATTTCTGAATACATTGCTCCTAAAATATTCATCCGCCTCTGTCAAGTTTGAAACCGCAATCAGTGAATTTAACGACACTAGACCACAAGAACGAAAGAACTTCAGGTTTTGAAACAAACATCGTGATTGTTGTTGTTGTTGTTGTTTAATAAATTGTCCGAACACAAGTCTGAACATCACAAGTGATATCAACAAGGCACCACATATGCGGCAACTAGGCCAGGAGATAATGGGGTAGGGTGGCCAGTTCCTTTTCCCCCTCCATTGCATACATCGCTGACTAGCAATATATTACACTAATCAGACTTCAGATGTATACAAACAATTGTTCTTCCTCTGACACATATCGTCAAGTGAGATGTACTGCCTGATAATACATGTACAAAATGTTATGTTTTATTTAACGACGCTCGCAACTGCAGAGGTTATATCAGCGTCACCGGATGTGCCGGAATTTTATCCCGCAGGAGTTCTTTTACATGCCAGTAAATCTACTGACATGAGCCTGTCGCATTTAAGCACACTTAAATGCCATCGACCTGGCCCGGGATCGAACCCGCAACCTTGGGCATAGAAGGCCAGCGCTATACCAACTCGCCAACCAGGTCGACCAGATGTACATATCAGCCAGAACCTCGATCAGAGGACACATCATGATTCTGGTTATCGTCGTACAAATGTTTAATCTTTATTTTTAATATTCCTAAAAATTAATACTAAGTTATTTGAGATAATGCTGAATCAAGAATTTTCCACCTATGAACGAATGTTATTTCCCGGAGTGGTTATAAGTTTTTATTTATGTCAGCTATATAATATGTCTTCCAACATCAACAAAGAAACTAAAGAGTCCTTGAGTTTAAAATTAAAAAAAAATTGTTATTTATTCCCTAGTGATCGAAATAAAATTTTATGCATCCTGATTGTTAAAGCGTTGCTTTAGTAATGACATTTCAATAATTGAATCGCTAATTTATTCACTAGTGATTAAAGTGCGTGTGTGTGTCTAATGCCTACCCACTTCACTTTGCGTGATTCGGGTTCCACATAGTGCGGATAGATGGCAGGACTGTGACCCATTTTCAAATTTAAATTTTATAAACGTTACTTTACTTTTATTCACTAACGATTAGTGTGGAATTTCATCGTTGAAGCGTTGCTTTAGTAACTACATTTCAATGATTAAATTGCTACTTATAGCTATTAGAAAAAATATATATAAAAAATATGTTGTTGTTTTCTAATGCCAGGCGTTTGACAATAAAGTCATTTGATCTCTTGCACTCCAATATTTTTCAAATATATTATCATGGTCAGCCACTGAAGCACAGATTTTGAGGTGTTCCGAATCCATTTCTTGGTTTGAGTTGCACAATGGACAGTTAGGAGACTGATATATTCCAATTCTATGCAGGTGTTTGGCCAAATAGTCATGGCCTGTTGCCAATCTAAATGTAGCTACAGACGATTTTCGTGGTAAATCGGGAATTAACTGTGGATTATGATGCAGAGAGTTCCATTTTTTCCCTTGAGATTGTGTTATCAAATTTTGTTTGTTGAAGTCTAAGTATGTGGATTTAATAAATCTTTTCACAGAGTAATGCGTAGATTTAGTAACAGGTCTGTAAGTAGCAGTGCTGCCTTCTTGCTAAAGCATCCGCATTATCGTTTCCCAAGATTCCACAATGGGATGGTATCCATTGGAATACAATTCTTTTATTGAGTGATATTAATTGAGAATAAAAAAAATATAGGATAACACAAAATGGAAACAAAACCCATCATGGTCAACTATTACTTTTAAGAAGTGTGTACGTCACTAATGTAGTTCTGTGACAAGAATTCCTTTCAGAATATCTATACTAATAATAAATCTGTATCCGAAATTTTTCTGGTAATTTTCGATTTTCCAAAAATAATTGGTCCTAACATATATAATTAACCACCCTGAAACCGAAAATCGCATTTTTAAATTTTTGTTTGTATGTCTGTCTGTATGTTTGTTACCTTTTCACGCGATAATGGCTGAACCGATTTATATGAAAAGTGGAATATAAATTAAGTTCGTTGTAACTTAGATTTTAGGCTATATGGCATTCAAAATATTTTATTTAAAAGGGGGTTATAAGGGGTCTGAATTAAATAAATCGAAATATCTCGCTTATTATTGATTTTTGTGAAAAATTTACATAACAAAAGTTTCTTTAAAAATGATTTCCGATAAGTTTTATTCTTTGAAAAAGTTTGATAAGACTGATATTTAATGAGATAAATGAGTTTGAAATTAAAATAACGCCATCTAAGACGGTGCAATGAATTAAGAACAAATGACTTCGTCTATAAGGGGCCTTGGACAACAACAATCGAAACAGGGGCCTTGGACATCAACAATCGAAAGCTATTAAACATAGCCTACAGAGAATGTTTCTGTGTTTGTATGAAGTAATATCAGAAGCTAAATTAAATTGTATAATTAATTATTATTTCATCATTGGAAAGTGTAGTTTTTTAGATGGACATAATGCTATAATGTTATTACAGTAACGTCTGAGTAAATCGAGTAAGATTAAAATAGCTTCTTATGCACAGAAAATTTGATAGGCTATTTTGTACATTCGTTTTCTGTATTTTTTAAAATAATATTTATGTACACTCATTTTAATCTCAGAGAATTAACGAACAACGAGAGTGTATTCATTTAGTATGCAGTAATAGTACGTTAGCTTAGCAATCCATTATTTTATATTTCAAATCTTAACTATGCTCAATTGAATCGTGTTAAAATACATAAAATATATATGCAATAAATACAATGCAAAAAAAAAAATTGGGTAATGAGCGAAGCAGATTATCTTGCGCTGTTGTAAAAGTTGTTCCCTGAATCAAACGTCCTATTTTAATTATGTAATTACTTTATATTTATTTCTAACAGGTGCAGCGGAGCGCACGGGTACGGCTAGTTTATAATAGAGTATTTCTTCTGGGATTTCATTGCTTGTAGATGACCTCTTCCATCTTCATGATAATTGTTCACTGGGACACTTCTACGCGATATTGCATCCATCTTCCATGCAAAACCCGGCATTGAAGTCGGTGATTGACAATACAGAGCACAAGAGTGCTGCGACCATACTTTTTGTCGGCACCGCGCATGCGTCGTGAAGATGGCCATGTGGCCGCAGCTCCTGCCGAAGATGAGTCCACAGTCTTCCGATCCAGCAAGGCACGGAGTGATGCTGTGAAAGGAGCCGGGCGAGATGGGAGCACGACTCCCGCACTTTCTTCAGTTCCTATGTGTAGTAGTGTGTGATGTTGAGTGATCTGTGTTGCCATAGAAACGCATGAAGCTGCGCGAACCATGCGACTCAGGACTTGCGAGACGACGGGATGGCTCGTCCTCTTCCTCTGGTCTGTCGTCGGACTGTCGTCGTCGGAACTGGATCTGTCAGGTATCAGTGCGCGACCGTCTGTAGGCCTAGGAAGAGTTGGATTGTGCTTATCCAGATTTATTTCAGATAAGCTATCCTGTACAAGACTGTAGACTGCTAACCTCTTTCGGTTTTACAGTACTGTATTATCTGGAAAACTTAAAACATCTGCGAGCTACGGTTTCAGTCCCTAAAATGTTTCATTCACAATGAAAATTAAACATAACGTAAGCGATAACTTAACGTTACAGTAAAATCAAGAAGTCATACCATCATCCACGATGGGAACATAAATATAACAGCAAACATACTTGATAACCATGGAAACGTAACAACGACGCCATTTCCTCATATTCTGTCGTATACTTCAGCGCTCCACGATTGTGTTCTGTTTGCAAATCACGTAAGCATAAGCATGAAAGTTTGGAGTTTGCAAACTTTCATGTTAACGTCTTACGGTAATGTTTATGTCAATGCTTATGTGAATCATTGTGAATGATCCCATTTGGTAGCCTGGGCACAAACTTCTGTGTTTATGTTACGGTTATGTTTAATTTTCATTGTGAATGGGCCTTTTCGACGATTTCTCTCGGCTTCCCAACATACAGAGATTTCTGAGATGTCCTTCATCGTCACTGCCTTCCGGACTGAACTGATGTCAGTTCAGAAAACCGTAATACATTATTCGTAAGTTGACCTCGACATTAAAAGAAGAAATATCATTAGCATCACCGTTTCGGCCATCTTTGCACTGTAAGATGGGAATCAAAGATCACTGAAGTACAGTTTGTTGGTTACTCAACTGGCCTAAGACAGGTTTGACCCTCATAAATGACAACAATAAGGCATTACTCATGAGGCAACTAAGCCAAGAGATAATGGAATAGGTTGACCAGTTCCTTTTCTCCTCCATTACATACATCGCTGACTAGTAATGTATTTCACTAATCAGTATACAAATCAGTGTTCTTCCTCTGACACATATCGTCAAGTGAGATGTAGCTACTGCCTGATAATAGATGTACATATCAGCCAGAACCTCAGTCAGAGAGATTTGTAAAAGAAAAGGTAATAATTGTCCAGGCATATTTGAATCTACGATATATGACTAGGAAGTTCATAGAAGATAATATAATAGTGTTTAATATTGAATTTACAGAAAACCACAGCCTATATTTGTCAGCTGGTAGCTCGAAAAGTGACTTTATTTTGGAAGAAGGATAAATTACTCGCACAAAGCGTTACAAGGAAATTATATATTTAGATATTATAATTAAGAAAAATTTTCAACCACGAAGATAATTATAAACAGAATCAGAAATGGAATATAATAGTATCATGTCTTGATAGCACCTTATGGAAAAGGTTGCGGTAATGCAAAGGAGAAATGAATAATATTTTTTCACACCATTACATAAATATTGTTTTTCTCACAGTTTTCAAGCATCAAAAGAATATCATTAAAAAAAAGACACAGTATGAAAAAAACTTGGACAGTAAGTTGTTACCTTTGAAACCAGTAAAATTTCTAACAAAATCGTTCCAACGAATGTTTATGAACTTCGAACGAAAATTAATATTAATTCTACTGATACTAATCATATTATTACTAATTTCTGCAATAATAATTTGATTTGCCCTACAAGTATTTATGTAAACATGCTGGTACATTTCTTTTTTCTGTCATTTTCACGAGACTCCATCGCCGGACAATGTTTCCTGTTATTTTTGATTGCTAAGATCTTTCTTGAATTTTCGTTTTGTTCTCCGTACTGCCTTCTACATACTCCTTAGTAACCTCAGAGGAGTATAGCAATAATATCGTCACTACTAATTACATTAAAAATATAAACAAAATTAACGACAAAATTACAAATGTCTGTTCTTATTTTAGCTTGTTGATAAATGGTTACTATGGAAACCACTAAAAACTTACAACCACCGCCTTCTAGAAACGTATCTAAACACGATGCTTACAACTAGATTGCTTCAGTTTAATTTTTCATAACTACCTAAAATTTGTACATTTTAAAAATATTATGTTATTCTGCAAATATTGGAATGGTAATAAAAATAAAAAATAAAAATAGTAAAAAATAATAAAAAATAAAAAATAATAATAATAATAATATATGATTCGTGACTAGAGGGTGCTTTTGTTTACTCGTATCTCAATTTAACCAATCTGTTCATATTGTATTACATTGGTTTTTATGCAAGAGGCTCCAGGTGCGATTCCTATGCTGGCTCCATAAATTTAGTTGCTTTTTTGAACCGTTTCTCTTGAAAAATAGGCATATTTAAATCGAAATGCCTTTGGCGTAGAAAGTAAGAGAACAATCGAAATGTTTATAATTCGAAATCTCGAGTAAATCCATTTTTTAACGTTTTCTTCAACTTTCAATTTACTAACTTCGACTGTACTAGTGGGGGAGGCAACAGAACGGAGCAGATTTTGAGGGAAAAGTTTGGAAGTCGTATTCCCAACATTGTGACATTAAGTTTTTTGTCTAGACGTGTACAATAACTGCCTTCCGATTGGAGAGGAACGTATTCTGTTTCTGGCATAGATAAGATGTTTCTATATTCGCATTATTTTTCAATATACTTGTACCTCAATTACCTCTGATTGAGGTTCTGGCTGATTATCAGGTAGTATAATACATCTCACTTCAAATTTAATCTCTGAAACATTGGACAGAACTATGAACAATATGCCTCTACTAGAAACATCAACAACCAAATTTCTTGGTTTACATATTAATAATAAAATAAATTGGAAAAATCATATCAAAGAAATAACCCCCAAACTTAGCTCAGCATGCTTTGCAATTAGGTCGTTACAACAATTTCTAAACAGCAGTATCTTAAAGACAATATATTTTGCCTATTTGCATTCCATTATGTCCTTCGGAATAATATTTTGGGGAAATTCTGCAGATAGTAAAAATATATTCTTATTACAAAAAGAGCCATTAGAATAATAGTTGGAGCAAAGGCTAGAGAATCATGTAGATTATTTTTAAAAAATCAGAGATTCTGACCTTAACAAATCAATACATATATACTCTACAATAAATTTCCTCTTATATAATAAAGAAAATTTTCCAACTAACTCAGCCATACATAGTATAAATACCCGCAGAAGGAATGATTTTCATACGCCATCATCAAATTTATCATGCTTTCAAAGGGGAGTACGTTACATGGCGATAAAATTGTTCAATAGTCTTCCTGAAGACATTAAGAATCATAGCCAAAACCCTGCATTATTTAAGATAAAACTAAAAAAATTACTTAATATCTCACACTTTCTATCCTGTAGATGAATTCTTGACATTTCACAGTATTGTGTAAACATTTTAATACTATTAAATGGTAAACATATTACATTGTATAAAATATTATTGTTATTAAGGTATTAATTCTGTACATATTTCATATTTGCATTTTATATGTATTGCATTTATATTTAAACGTAAGAATTGAACATGTTCTTTATTCTATGCTATAAAGCAAATGTAAGAATATTATGGAACGAATAAATCTATCTATCTATGACTCAGAGGAACAACAATTGTTTGTATGCATCTGAAGTCTGACTAGTGTAATATGTAGCTAGTCGGCGATGTATGCAATGGAGGGGGAAAGGAACTGGCCACCCTACCCATTATCTTCTGACTTAGTTGCCTTATAAGTGATGCCTTATTGATACCACTTACGAGGTTCAGACCTATTTTCGGACAGCTGAGGCCGTGTCTCAAAGCTACATTTTCAGCTGAAGTGAACTAGATTGTTTGACTAAATACCCGGATGTGACGTCAGAAGTTATGATCCAAAGCTACATAGTGCATAGCAATCAAGTCCGTAGTAGCTAGTAAACGAAAATGCTTGCTTGATTGCTGACTTGTTCACTAAACAAACATGGATACCTCATCAGCAGTTGGGGTTATGAAATCTGAAAATGCTTTGGAAGTAAAATAATGTAAATATAATGTAGAATAACACGTTAACTTTGAACACTGACATTGTTAGTATCTTCTGTACAATGTTTTAAATATTATCTTTTCCACTTAACTCGTAATGAAACTGCATTAGGACACTGTCTTCTTAATTCAGTCCTGCACCGTGATGTCATGGTTTTTAGAAAAATAGTCTATGAAGAAGGCCGTGTTTCCAGCATACATGTCCAAAGCCCCCTAGTGTGTAGTTTACAAGTCAGCTAGTTGCTAGTCACTAGTGTGTAGTATGGACTTGAGCTTTGAGACACGGCCTGAATAACAACTTCTACAAAATGAAGCCTGTACATAATATTGTTAGTTTGAATACTTCTAGGATGAGAACTCTACACCCCTCCACCGGACGACTTTTGCCACGCACTGTAAGCTGTACAAAAAGCTCAGGCAACGTCTCTGCTTCGCAGCGTCTGGAATTGGAGTGAACGCTTCTTTGTTTACAATTTACAACTTAATTATATTTTTTTGCGTTGAGTGGAGTCACCGTTCTTTTAAGATTAAAATAACAGCAGATGACGTCATGGGAATAGAAGTCTCTAACTTCGATATCTGAAATGCTTGCAGTTAATAAGGGATGTCACAACGGCTTGCATGTTTTTACTCCACATACCATAATACTACACAAGTCTTCTTTAAAGACTGGTCGACATTGTAACCGAGTTCCTCTGGGATGTTGCATTCCTTTTTCCGTTTATAATTCCAATTTGTGATTTCAAATTCTTCTTAATTAGAATATATATTGTATATAATTTCATTCCAAATAATAGTTATAATAATGTCAAGGATGCACTGGAAGGAATGGTGAACGGGAGAAAAATTCGGGGCAGAAGAAGATATCAGATGTTAGACGACATTAAGATATATGGATCATACGAGGGGACTAAGAGGAAGACAGAAAATAGGAAAGACTGGAGAATGCTGGGTTTGCAGTGAAAGATCTGCTCTTAAGCAGAAAACTATGAATTAATGAATATGAAATTACGAATATCTGGAAAAATATATTTTAGCATGGAATTAACAACTGCAGCCAATAAGATTGTGATGTAAGGTTTTTTTTTTCTTCGCAACTCTGTATTGAAGTTTTGTATTCGTTTGGATTTAATTCGATAGAGAGAAAAATTACTTCAACAAAAATTAATAATAAATATGAAACCCAAAAACCTCTAGATAATTTAAACAACATGAAAGCTCAAGGGTGTACTTACTTCTTATGGCCTTTAAGGAACCCGTAGGTTCATTGCCGCCCTCTCATAAGCCCGCCATCGGTCCCTATCCTGAGAGAGATTAATCCAGTCCCTACCGCAGCCAAAAACCCCATAACAAACAATATACCGTGTACATTTCTAACTACAGTACGTAGAGAATTAACATTGTCATAAGAAATCCATATAAAAAATTTAAAGTGAAATTTCGTGTAGCTGGCCATGTGTAATAAATTAGTAGGCCTTATAGAAAATAAGACTATCTACTGATTATTGTCAACTAAAATTCTGTTTTATGGCATGAATCTTGAAATAATGGATTATTATACTACAGAAGAAAATATTTTATTTACTGAATTGTATGGAAACAATTCTTTGAGAAAGGTAAGAGACCTGTTTGCTGGACTCTTTCCTGGGAAAAGAGTTTCATCCCACAATACGATCAAACCTGTGTAAACTTAATAATATGACTAAAATTGTTGTTTATTTGTGTCTTTGTGAAAAAAAGTAACCTAATGACAAAAAAATCTTTAAAATTAAATACACAACTAAAATTATAATAGTAACACCATGATATAATTATTTTGAATCACCTAACCTAAAACTGATAATATGTTCTCAAAGGATTAAGTATGATAAGTTGGCAATAATCAGTAGATAGTCTTCTTTTCAAGAAGGCCTTCTAATTTATTACACATGGCCAGCTATATGAAATTCCACTTTCAATTTTCTATACATGGATTTCTTATGGCAATGTTAATTTCCTATGTACCATAGTTTAAAATACACATGGTATGTACAGTACAGGGCGGAAGTAATGTAGATTATTCCTTGGATCGAATGCAACAAAACATTGTAATATCATGTTAGTCGTAAATGAATACTTTTCTCAGAGAGAATAATTTTTCCCTAAATGTTAACACTGTTATGATTTTTACTCTTATCATTAGAGAAACTGGTAAGGAATGACTTATCCTTTGCAGTCTTTAAATAAAATGAGTTTTCTTGAAAATTAAATAAAAGACTAACATGCATTGTTATTTCCTGCAATAGGAAGTCTGGCAACACTGCAGCAGTGACTAAGAGCGGAATGCTGGTATTCAGACCTGAGTCCGTGTGCGTTTTCGTACATGTGAGCCGAGGATGCACTGTTGCCAAACTACGCAAATTTTCAGTCTATTTTTTTATTCAACCATGTACTTAATTACAAAATCCATAATATGTTTTTTAAATTTGTTTTTATGTATTTCATTGTACCCTTCAATCTGTATACAGTAATTATATTACTTCAACTCTTTATAAAGTATGGGACGAATAAGACGTGTTTAAGGGTATATGAACGTTAAGGACCAATATTATAGGAAAATGCAGGCTCTAAATTTCTAAAATTTTATTAACAAGTGAACTCACAATTGGACAAAAATTACAAGGTACTACAACAACACTTATTAGAACTTAAATATGTGACAAAAGTATAAAAAAGGTTACAGGAACTAATAATATTTTTCAAACCAGTTTTACCAGAGTATGAAAAAAAAAAAATTCTGCATCATCATTTGGTAACCATAACATTGTTATGGTCTCTCTGACATTTTAATATTTTTCCTGCATGTAATAAACACTTATTTCTGAAAAGTAGACTACTCTCAGACATGTAGAGTTGTTTATTTTAATACAATTAATTTTTTATTTGTCCTATATAAAATACATTAAAATTTACATAATGTTTTGTAACCTAATTTTTATATTTTCAAAGAAATGGGCATTATTGTAGTCTACCTTTTGCATAAATTCATGCTAAATCAGTGTACAAAATTTCAGAATTCTATCTTTAATGGTTGTAGAGTTATAAAGTAATATGTGTGAAAATTTTCAAATTTTGGGAAATTTAATTTAAAGTATAAAGTGAATTTCTTAAAAATATTATTAGTAACTTTTTTATACTTTTATCAGATATTTAAGTTCTAATAAGTCTTGTTGTGGTACCTTGTAATTTTTGTCCAATTGTGAGTTCATTTCCTTATAAAATTTTAGAAATTTAGGGCCTGCATTTTCTGATAATAATAACTGTGGTCGTTCACGTACATATACCCTTAAGGAACCTCAAGGAAGGAATAGTAATATACGTTACAAGAGCGGTATGTTGACGTTTTCATGTTCGAGGAAAAGACTGAAAAAGCGAAACGTAGTTGAGCTTTTTTAATTTCCGAGAACATGAAAACAAACATACCGCTCGTGTATCGTACATTATTTTGTGCGAAGATCGTTTATTACATACCTGAAAGACGAATTTCTAATTAGTTGCAATGAAATCTCCATCTTGGTTTCTGTTTAATGACGGCAACTTTAGAAAACAAAAATATCTACGTATACTCCAGCAGGCCGTGATATACGTCTGTCTTTTTTCCCCCAGTCTATAAATGCGAACTTAAAACAAACGGTAAGGTTATGTAATGATTTATTTTTTCATTTTAATATTTTAACAATATTATTTATATAACATATTGCAGTAATAACATGGCATTTGGAGTCTTGTTGATTTTTTACGGCTTCCTTAATGTTACTTGTATCAGGAATACAATAGCTTTCGTGGAGTAGTAGACTTTACTTAATTTTTGCAAATGTTTAAAAACAATAATTAACAGTGTAATTTAGGTGAAATTGCAGTGGTAAGTTTCCAATTTATAATTATTACTATGTTAAACGTCTCTAAAAATAATATGTTACAAGCCTAAAGCAGAAAAAGAATGTCGCGCTTAAGCGGTAAGAAGAGGGAAATTGTTATGTGTGTTACGTTGGGAATACTGAATGTGGTATTTCGCACTTACCGCGTATTGGTTCTGTGCGGAAAACAAGCAAATACGCACGATCTCGCACAAAAGCTTCATTCGTGATCACTATTTTTCCCCCAACATCATTAAGACATTGTAGTAAAATGGCCCAGGCGTCATGGCAACAAGCATGTCTTCCTGTAACCCGAAATACTGCAGTACATAAAAACTGTATGATAAAATACAAGCCATGTACTACAACTATCTCAATACGGCTTCATGGTATTAGCTAAGATAAGGCGTGACCTTGAACCTCAAATGATACTGAACTCATATTAAACAGAAAATATAAAAAATAATGCTGATCGATAGAATTCAACAATGTAGATTTAAATAATTTCAAGACTTTATGTTCACATAATAATATTATTCTGCAAAATACTGATTAATTCATTTACTGAAAATTAGTAGGTTAAGTCAGAATTCAATTAATTCTTAACGATATGATGTTTCAAGTCAAAGGGCCAGTTGGATGAGAATCAGTAATTTTTTTGTTATTACTGATTGATCAGTAAAAGCAATTACATGAATAAAAAAATGAACAAAATACCTACATTTAAGCTACGATTTCTTTACGGCGAAAATAGTTAACATAGGTGAAGGACTTTACAAAAAAATGAATGGACTAAATCCAAGATACTGAAGATGCTATTTCTTCTAGAAGAGAAGAAAGACGACGATATCTGTATTACGCATTCCTATTACAAAGGGAAGTAGCTACGTAACCTCACCATTCCTCCCGTAAAAAACTTGACAGTCCTCTTTTTTAGCCTAGATGTCCGGCGTCCTCGTAATTTTTGTCGGGACGCACAGAGGTCCCACATTTTAATCAAACTTTATTTCATAATGTAAAAGTCAATCATTTCTCTAGCTGATGTTTACTTCATGAATTATGTTGAGATTATTGTTTTGATTTATAGTGGCTCCCATTAATATTCGGTTTGACTGGCATGTAAGATTAAAATAAATACACTAATTATTTTAAAAAAATTTAATGAAAATAAAAATGTGCACTATAATAAAAGCAAAAGTATATTCTCTGTTAAATCACATAGATTTACAACAAAATGAAAAAAATCTCCTCTGTTAAATAAATAAAAATTATAAACATTATTACATTATTCTGATAGAACATAGTGCCTCATTAATATTCGGTTTGTTCAATTCAGTATTTTGTTGAACACCCTTTTGCCTCAAAACAGCCCTCAAACGCCTTGGCATGCTCCTGGATAACTTCGTAGTAAATTGGGGACTAATTTTCCTCCATTCTTCCGTTAATCTCCGTTTCAGTTCTGTCTTTGAAGTGATAGGAGTTTGTCTGATCTTGCGATTAAGTTCCTCCCATAAATTCTCAATCGGATTTAAATCCGGTGATTGTGCTGGGGTTCGGATTACCTTTGGACAGTTGTATAGAAGCCATAAACGCACTTTTTCAGCTGTGTGTTTAGGATCATTGTCCTGATAGTACTTGAAACTATCTTTAATCCCTAGACTCTCTGCACTTCGTTTTAAATTGTTTCTCATAATGTCCAAATACACATGCTGATCCATCCTTTTTTATAAAAACAAGTTCATCAACCCGCCTGCAGACATACAACCCCATACCATGACGTTGCTCCCACCATGTTTCACTGTTGGCAACAGATTATTTTTTCGAGTTCTTCATTTTTCTTACGCCACACGTACTGTTGTCCATCCGACCCAAAGACGTTAAATTTACTTTCATCAGCAAATATCACATCGTCCCACCAGTTTTCCTCTTTATGGACATGTTCCCTTGCGAATTGAACCCGCCTCCTTTTATTTATTTCATTTATGTAAGGTTTTTCCTACATACTCTTCCATTAAACCCCTTTTTCCTCAAAACTCTTCGAATTGTTTCGGCACCTACCTGCTTGCCAAACTCCTCACGAACACATGCTGCAAGTTTCGTTGAACTTAGTCGAGGATTTTCTTTTATTTTCTTCAGGATGGAGCATTCTTCACGTTCAGTTAATTTTTTTGGCTGCCCTTTTTGTGGTATGGACTCAATTCTGTCTTCGTTTTTGTATCTTCTTACTATATCCCCAACTGTACTCTTACTCACACGTAATATTTTGGCTATTTCTGTGTATTTTAGCCCTTTTTCGTGATGATAGATCACAAGTTGTCGCTGGTCAAAAGTTGTGTTGTTTCCTTTGCGACCCATTTTACGACTTGTACTCCAACCTCGCCTGAGCTGTGCACAATGTGTAGACAGAATGATAACACGTTCGCTACTGAACCCTACAATACTGTCAGCAGAAAACGTGCCTTAGATTGGAAGAAAATAAATCAAAACCGAATATTAAAGAGGGTGAACTTTGATGTTACTTAGCGATTATTTGTTATTACATCGTAAATATTGAACTTTCGATGTAATTTTTTTAACATTATGTACAAAGTGTTTAAATGTTCTATCTGCAACGAAATGCAGGTTCACTTCAACGCAGAACAAAACATCAATAGCAAAATACTGTAAAATTAATCACGAACCGAATATTAAAGGGAGCCACTGTATATAAATGTTTAGAAAGTGTAGTGTAATGTCAAGAGACGTAAATAAATTGACATGAACAAACACTGTTTAAAGGCAATAGTAAATTTCCTTACAAAAACGTTGATAATAAAAGTGTCTCGTATTTTCGAGAGACATTTATGGCAGGCTTAACTGTTACAGACTAAACCAACCCCGGGCTATAAGCTTGAAACGGTGGAACCAAAAAGGTGTACTAGTATGGCCGCCAAATTACCCATAGTCCATTTCTTTTTCCGGCGCGTTAAACAGCTGTTATGTTCGTAGTATTACGATTACGACTTCTGTGTTGTGTTGTGAATATTTTGAAAGTCTAGTAAAATTCAGCGGGTGTTATTTTTATAAAAGCTAATATTCTTTTCTGTTGTTGAATACAGTGAACAGCAATAAAAGAAAGTAGAAAAGAAGTGTTCAGTCCATGTAACAACCATAACACGTTTGATAAAGCTACAGTGAAATGTACATTGATATAATAAGCTACCAATTTATTCCTGTTCCCTCCACATCCATTCTTAGTCATTTAGGTAAGACAAAATATAATTTTTGAAGCTGCATATGTTAGATAGAGCATAGGTGGACATATTGTGCTTTTGAGTCTTATTTTTTAAATACTTGGCTTTATAAAGTATCGTAAGTTACTATACAGAAAAGTGCAGGGTTCAGGTCAACCATGACAAATATAATTACATAAGGTTCTTCGACAATAAAATATTATAGGCTGCAGTATTTTCAAAGAGTGTAGGCTATTATTTTATCATGTAGTTGCTACATGGCCTAATACTGGTAAATTACATTATTTTTTTAAATATAGGCCATAAAATATTTTACATTTTTATATACAGTACAAAGAATATATACAGTCCTATTATAATGCTAAATTACATTTTTAATGATCAATTGTTTTATTAATAAATGTTCAGAAAAGTGTAGGCCACATTTTTATATAGGTTATGTAGTAGGCCTATCTTGTATATAGATGGACCATTATACGGCCTAACACAGTACTAAGTTATATAGCTATATACTTTATCATGTCTAAATTTACAGAAAAATGAGAAAAGTGTGCATTTGTTGCATAGGCTACAGCCAGTGTTTTTCTTCTGGAGAAAAAAGTGCTGGAATTCTGTGTAGAATTATAACAGACTGGGAGGTGATTACTATCCAGTGTCGTTTTTAACCTCCTTTTCGCCCAACTTTCTTGGTGTGTCAGAGTTTGATGGCAGTTCTGATGATGTTGAAATTATATAAGGAACTTCTTTTAGAGTCTCTGGATTATGATGCCGAACCTCAAAGGGAAGAGAAAAAAACTAGACTAATTTGTATATGAAATCTTATAGACTATAATTAAGTGCACTGTACTCCATCATTGTTAAATTCTAAATATATATATATACAGGTGGATGATATGCTTACATATTTAAGTCTTTCCACATGCAAAGTTGGAACTGCATTTGATTTCAGTCTAACACTAGAGCAGGAGGAGGACCTGTCAAAACATTCTTCCACGAAATGTTGTGAACAAATAACGCTTCTTGCCGTTGGCTGCCAATTTGGCTTATTTATAAATTTTAGCCATTCATTTTTACGACTTCAATCTTTCGGCAATCTGTAAAGAACGTAAGCCATAATGGTTAGGCCTACATACTATTATATGAATTCCATTCATTCATTATACATAAATATAACAATATAAAGCTCAGATATGAAAGGTCACGGCATTTCCTGAAGATTTTGGTTTAGCTGTTACACCACAAATGCAACAACTAACCATTATTAAAATTTGAATTAGACATTTAAATTTCGCCATTTATTATCGATTATCGATGTCCTGAATTTGCTTCAGAAGCAACGTCTAGCGATCTGTATCGCGTCCAATGATCTAGTTGGCGATCGCCATTTCGACTGCTAGAATCTCCAGGCAACAATCGGCAGCGATGTGCGCCCAACGATGATCGCCGTAAACAAACCGTAGCTTTAGAGCTCATATATCGCAGGTGGCCTTGCTAAATTATGTAAAAAAGAGAGACTCGTTTTCTGCTGTGAACTTAATGGTCCATCCCTTGTTTCATTGGTGTCATAGAAAATAATCTCTTAAGAAGGTGACAGTTTTTTCAAATCTCAGAAGGTTCTTTGAATTACTGGGACTGATATCCTTTCTGTTTTTAGACTTCTTTTTCTTTCGTATATGTGGAAAAGCTGTCATATCTTTTACAACCTAACAACAACAAATATTCAAATCAACTCTTTGACAAACTTAAAACTGTTTAAGTAAATAACTGAATCAGACAATTTCAAAATATTTCAAGTGTTCATTGAATATAAAGTAATAAATTCAATGAATTCTAAACTGTAAGTTTTACTCAAGTCTTATTCAATTGTCGCCGAAATTTCCTTGCGTAAGAGAGTGCTTATCTATATTCAATTGTCCAATTGATACGCATGTTGTACTGATTTCGACATTCGGAAAGTAAGCATGAATAGTTCTGTACAAAAAGACTCGATATCAAGTGACGTGAATGAAGGTTTTCCAAAGTGCTCATTTTCGATACTAACCAAAGACGAACATCATCTCAGTTCATATCCTGCACGACGCAACCGGAACGAGGTCGCCTACCCAGACTGATGAATTGCTGACAACTGGCTCTCATTCCTCCAAACTGCATCGCTTGCTGCCATATTTATGCTTTACTTCTACGTAATTAGTGTAATTAACCACACCACAAGATCCCACTGCGAGCCACATGACGGGAGAGATCCTTGATTGCTATATAAACGGCCCACAGTGGTAGTAATATTCAGAAAGGCTTTAAAATATGGACAGGAGGCTATTATAACTGTGATGTTCTCTAGAATCGATTGATTTGGTGACCGGGGAAATGGTTTGTTTCTTTTATTTATTTACTCCTGTATTTAATCATTTATTTATTTACTTTTTATTTACTCATGTATTCAATCAATTACTTATTCACTCATTTATTCATTTACTCATCTGTTTATTTATTTATGTACTTATTTATTTACATATTTATTTGTTTACTCACTCATTTACTCATTATTCATTTATCCATTTGTTTGTTTATTTATTTATTTACTTATTTATTTATTTACTTACTCATTTATTAATTTACCCATTTATTTAATTATTTGCCCACTTATTTGTTTATTTATTTATGTATTTATTTACTCTCTTATTTATTTATTATTAATTTATTTATCTACTCATTTACCATTCATTTATGCATTTGTTTATTTATTTACTTACTCATGTGCTTATTTATTTACTTATTTAATGTTTAATAACTAAGCCTATTACAATACTTTATTTAATGACTGCTCTCTCTCTCTCTTAATTATCTTAAATATCTTTATTTATTTCCTCACTCATTTATTTTTTTTTATATATTTATTCATTCATATATGTATTTATGTATTCACATATTTATTTATTTATTTACCATTCATTTATACATTTGTTTATTTATTTATTTACTCATTTGCCACTCATTTACCCATTTGTTTATTTACTTATTTATTTATTTACTCACTCATTTATTAATTTACCCATCTATTACATGTTTTATACATTTATTTATTTGTTCATTTATGTATTAATTTATTCACATATTTATTGATGTATTTACTTTTTCACGTATTTATTTATTTACTCATTTATTTATCTACTCACTCATTTACTTATTATTCATTTATCCATTTGTTTATTTATTTATTTTACTCATCTACTTATTTATTTATTTACTCATTCATTTATTTACCTTTTAAATAATTATTCACCAATTTATTTATGTATTCACATATTTATTTATTTACTGATTTATTTATTTAGTTACTCATTTATTCATTATTAATATATCCATTTGTTTATTTATTTATTTACTCATCTATTTATTAACTTATATATTTATTTACTCACTCATTTATTAAATTTACCCATTTATTTATGAATTGATTAATTTATTTAATTATTTACCCATTTATGCATTTATTTACATATTTATTTATGTATTTATTTATTTATGACTTACAGGAAAGTGCACAGGGTAGATATGTCCATCAAAGCACCTTCTTCACATACAAGGCTTATTTCATAACTTCCCAGTCTAAATAACTAATTATTTAAATTGAATTCAATTTAAACAAAAAACACGTCAATTTAGATATTGAGGGGGAAGTCTGAAACCAGGCTTAATTGAATTTTAGATTTCACCCCCAGCCGCTCCCTTTAAAAATTTCAAATGGCACCCCTATATTTTTATACTTAAATATGGAAGAGCATTCAATTGTTTATACATCTCATTCATTTATTTCACATATTTTGTTTTCATAAACGTAACATAAACAAAGAAGTTTTCGGTCTGATTATTTAATGGGATCATTCACAATGATTTACATAAATACTAACATTAACATTACAGTTAGACGTTAACATGAAAGTTCGCGAACTCCAAACTTTCATGTCTATGCCTATGTGATTTAAAAAAAACAAACACACACACACACACAAAATCGCATAGCGCTGAAGAGTATGTGATGAAATGACGTTGTTATGTTTCTATGGTTACCAAGTATCTTTGCGGTTATGTTTATTTTCTCATCGCGAATACTATTACAATTTTTTAATTTGAAGGTAGCGTTTGTATTCTATTTCATGTTTACGTTTTCCTTACGAATGAGGGAAAATTTTGCAGTTTATCATTTGTTATTCTGAGCCCTCAATCTCTTATCACGAGCCACGCAACTCGATGTATTGGCGTTGAGCTCCTTTGTCTGCCAGTCTGTGACCACGTGGATGAGACAAGTGTCACTATCATTTGTTTTTGTGCCCGCGAGCCGCAACTGTTTGCTACATCCATTATTTCTTCTCTACATGCGGCCAGCAGCTTCTTTTTCTTTTTGCCGGGTGGCGCCGCACATTGCCACGTCTTAACACTACCACATGAATGAACCGTATTGTACTACAGCTCTGCTTTTTCATGTCAGAGGTTATTCGTGCGTGGATTCCTCCGCATCTTGCCTTATTTGCACTGCATATTGTGTACTTCACACAATACATCGCTATAATGTCATTGTACAATCATCTTTTTTCTTTCTTTTGTGAGTTCTTATATCCACTGCAGACTGCCAAGGTTTTAAAATAACAGTGCCAGTGAAGTTTTACATAAATTCTCATCTTGCTTGCTTTTGTGGTGTCACACTCGATGCGCATGCGTCAGCGTCAACTCCAGGGATTTCTATGGTTACTTGATCCGTCAAACGTGTCAAAAGAAGAGTTCGCGTGTAATTAACATTATATATTTTACATTTGTACGTAATTTATTTGGCTCAGAATAACTAATTTCTACACGATTTTCTACGCAACGTAATAAATTATTTTTATGGAAGTAAATTAATAAAAAAATGGGCAATCTTTTTCTTTAAATAATTTCGCTTATAAATCACAATACATGAAAATAATTATTAGAGTAGTGAAATGTGACGTACACTGGACTGCAAAAGAAATGCCGAGTCCAAGTCGCTATCGATTTCGAATGTTATCGTATTACGAAGACTTCTCTGTATGTGTGAAGTAATTATGCATACACATCTGAACTGGCCTGAATTTTCTAAAGAGTTTGTATTCCATGCAAAGGAGAAATATGTAGCTAAATGTTTAAATTAGATCCAGCTTTCAGTTCTGTATCTAGCTATAATAAAATTTTATATTTATAATGAAATTGATAGATTTATTTTTGTTAATAAAATATGAAACGTAACTGGCCGTATATATCGATTGTAACAAAGTCAGCATCCATGGATAATATGGAAGGCTTTGGAATACCATATAAACTGCAGTTTCACTATTTTCGTGTAATATTTTTTCTAAAGTTGTAAAATAAAAGTATATGAACAATTTAAAATCAATTCATATTTAATAATAACGTGAACATGTTATAAAAGTCGTATTTACATGTTTTTTAAAACTAATCTCAGCAAAATAGCTTTCCATCTCGCCATGTTTGCTAAAGTCCTCGGAAAACGACATAATTTCATATCGGCATTTCTTTTGCAGCCCTTTGAATTATAATTAAAAAAAATTAATGCGTATTTTAATTTAATAGTTGTTAATTATTGTCATGATCACCCACCAACATTAAAATCAGTCCGTATCAACTTCAGAGCCATTATTTTTGTCTGAAATAACCAGAACAATTAAAAGTCTCTTACACTTAAACTAGAATTTACTTTTTTGATTCCACATTATAACATTGATATTAATTTTATTCCAAGAAGAACAAACAAAAGATATACCGACAACATTACGACAAAAAGTTTCACACTTTTCATTCTGATTTTTTTTAATTGAAAGACTGTAACCTTCGAATTGTTCATGACATTTTTTGACTATTCGTAGACTTTATTAATGAACTATTCACTACTATATATTAATGAGATGTCAGTGCTGCTATAATTTTTATTTTTGTATATATCTTGATTACACAACTTTTAACACTATATCACTTCAAAAAACATATGTCTTTCTCGTGTTAAATTTTTACATAACCTCGTTAACATGTTTCTCGTTAACCAGTTCTGAAGACGGCCGATAACAGGCAGAAACATGTTAACGAGGTAATGTAAAAAAATTTAACACGAGAAAGACATAATACGTTTTCCGACGTTTTATTTTTGCTTCAAGAATGTCTGAATGCTGATTCTTATCAATAATTAAATTCAAGCTAAAATAGGTCGCAACATTTACGTCACAATATCACATTATTGTCTACAACAGTTTCATCGTTGTCTCTTACCACTTTTCTTAAATAATTATCAATTTTTTTATTACGAACAGCATAGAAATGTGTAGCAGAGATCAAAAGTGCCGCTCTGTGAAAGTGTCCACAGAAAATTCTCAAAAGAAAAACAAATATTGCGTTTTCTCTTTCAATATTGGCCTCTGTGAACAGGGTGAATTCTTCGGTCAGTGGATAAAGGAAAATAAACGAAGTCGGTATTCCGCACGAACACATTATCCTTTACCACAGTGATATGCAAGGAGTTTGGTAGAAAAATACACCGGTGAGAACCGTGAGAAACACAATGACAAAATGCACATGATGGATACCGGAGGCAGCTTTAGCTACATGACTAGTAAACTCTGGGATCTGTATCCGCTCGGAAACACTGTGTGGTGTTGATGTATCGTTTTTTTTAATTCGGTTATTTAACGACGCTGTATCAACTACTAGGTTATTTAGTGTAGATAGGATTAGTGACAGCGAGATGGTATTTAGTGAGATGTGGCAGGGGATTCGCCATAGATTACCTGACATTCGCTTTACGCTTGGCGAAAACCTCGGAAAACCCCAACCAGGTAATTAGTCCAAGCGGGAATCGAACCCACACCCGAGCGCGTATCGTTTCAAGGGACAGAAACAAATATGAAGAACTGGAATGAATTACAGCAAATAATGCAAGCTGATAGCGTGGCAACTCCAGTAACAATTTAACGCTTTCTTTATTTAAGTTTTCAATTTATTACATTATGATATAAATTAACTTTTATCATCCAGTCTGCTGTCGAAAAATCTGGAAGTTAGGATTTATAAAACAGTTATATTACCGGTTGTTCTGCATGGTTGTGAAACTTGGACTCTCACTTTGAGAGAGGAACAGAGATTAAGGGTGTTTGAGAATAAGATGCTTAGGAAAATATTTGGGGCTAAGAGGGATGAAGTTACAGGAGAATGGAGAAAGTTACACAACACAGAACTGCACGCATTGTATTCTTCACCTGTCATAATTAGGAATATTAAATCCAGACGTTTGAGATGGGCGGGCATGTAGCACGTATGGGCGAACCCAGAAATGTATGTAGAGTGTTAGTTGGGAGGCCGGAGGGAAAAAGACCTTTAGGGAGGCCGAGACGTAGATGGGAAGATAATATTAAAATGGATTTGAGGGAAGTGGGATATGATGATAGGGACTGGATTAACCTTGCTCTGGATAGGGACCAATGGCGGGCTTATGTGAGGGCGGCAATGAACCTCCGGGTTCCTTAAAAGCCAGTAAGTAAGTATGATATAAATTACCCATCTTTAAGCCTATTTTACGCACAGTATAGAAAGTTATTTTTACGCGCAACTGCAGGTGAGATCCTAGATAAGAGGGCAAAGTACAATAGTTCGTCACTTCTTTGTTGGTGATAAATGTTGATCGTGAATTGTAGGAAGATTTCAGTACAAACGTAAGGCCAAACAAGCTATTCCAACACAACTTCGTTCACCAGAATTCACAGTAAGGACTGCATGGGATTTGAACTAGAATCTTCAGACTCACAATTCGATGGTTCAGTCTTGTAGTTGCCTGTGCTATACTTCATCGTTAGGTTCTTTTTATCGTTTCAAGTGCAACAAATTACGTCATTTTAACAACTTTCCAGCCCATATGTCCGGCACAAACATAAATTATCTACACATGAGTGCTCCAAGTCTACTGTACTTAAGCCTGGTGTGGATAATTTTTTATTATGTAGCTAGTAAGCAAAGTGGATACAAATTCAAAGTACCGTATAAAACAAAAATGTTTCTAGCCACTACCGTAAGAGCCAGGCTCGTGTACGGTGTGGTCTTAGCCAATAATAAAACATAAAATTTACAATGACAGTTTACTGAGAACTCTATCTTAATTCAGCCGACAACTATCAGACAAGAAAAAAAAAGGAAAAAAAGAGAGAAAAAGCACATCTATATATAATTTGAACTGGTAATGGAACTTATGGGAAAACGGCTGAACGATTTTAATGAATGACTCCTCATTTTGAAGCGGAAAAATAGTAGTTTCAGAATAAGACAAACACACTCGGAATGTGACCAGAGATGTTAAAGCGAGTATAAATAACAGCAAAAAAATAAAAAAGAAACAATAAAATAAACAATATCATGGAGGCCATGACTCCAGAATTGCCAACAGGTTCTCTGACATAATGCCAATAGATCGATCTTCATTTGTCTCTATATTGGTTACTAAAAACTTCAAAACTTATTACGAAGGTTATATTATCATGAATAAAATTTACAGATCTGATTCTCTGTTGTGTAATGTGTATAGATTATTAAAAACTACAAAACTCAAGAAGGTTTGTTGACATTATTTTCATTCAAAATGAAATATTACAGATAACTGTGTGTATTTGTCACTGATGATACACACTGATACTATTATTAATGATAATAATTATGAAAATGAAACCTTTGGGGGTTATGTAAATAAACATAGACAATAACTTACATTAGATCTTCATTTCCATAATTTTCCGAGTAGCCGCTATACCTACTGTATGCTACTAAAAGCTACAAATCTTATGTAAGACATAAATATTGTTATTAAAAATGAAATACTTTAATAGTTATAAATCAAGTGATGTAAGTCTTTTTCAGATACAGTATTAATGACGATGCGATGTAGATATATATTTTTATGCTCGAATATGCCGAAATGTAGTAATTATACACCTGGTAGCAGTCCTTTGATGCATATCATTAAAGTACACCTATTCATTAAACTTCAGGTTTTCGATTATTCTCGGATATGCAATCGAAAGACAACTAGCAAAACGTCATGCAGGCTGGAAATCCAATACTGTCGCAGAAGGTTATGTTCTGTTCGTTAATTGTAAATAATATTCAAATAAATTCAATTTGTCATCTCGTTTTTCAATGTCGAATTCAATTTCAAGGTTATATCAAGTTTACTCTCTAGGTTATACCAAGGTCGTCGATATTTGTTTCTTGGAAAAAATCTATACTTTCGCGTCTGCGCACATCTCACAATTTACGAGGTTGCACAAGGTCAGTTCCGCTCCCCAGTCACATAAGAATAACATGAATACTTATGAATAATTTCAAGTTAGAAATATGGTCGAGCATAAAAAGTCGTATGAAACTTGCCTATAATGGTAATTAAGACGCTCGTATGAAAATTATGAAACTCGCTTGCGCTCGTTTCATAAACATCCTCCGTCTTAATTACTATCATTGTAGGCTCGTTGCATAATGTACTAATGTGTGATTCACTAATTATCCTAGATAAAGGCATTATTAATTAATTGAGTCGTGCTTCCTATTCTGCATCTTTAAACTATATCAAATTTATATTCCTTTAGTTTAATCGATCAGATTTGTGAATGCTACCAAGTACATCATTTTGCTGTATGAAAAATAGCGTTTCCTCATTGAAACTCAAAGAAATGAAGATGGATATGTCCAAGAAAAGCATTTGGCATAAAATCCATTCTCAGGAAAGTTTTTTAAAAAGAAATATTTTTGACAAGGTTAAACTTCATTGAATCATTACGTTGCTTTCAATATTACATCTCTCGCTAGTATGTTTCATTATTATGGAAGCAAATAACTTTCAAAATATCTGATATTCTGTCTGGTAAATAAATCTGAACAATCTTTATTTAAACTTCTAATGAACTTAGTCTGCAGCATTTGCTGCACAAGCCGCTAGTTTAATATAAATTGACAATCAGACAGAAACCAACGACATTCATGAATACAGTCGACAGAAATAAAAAGGTAAAATATGCACACGTTTGTTACAAATTGCAGGGGAAAAAATTTCTGTAAAAAGCAACTAAGGAATTAAGAACACAGTTTTAGCTTCAGAATACTAGCCAATTAAAGAAAGTATACTTCTGAATAGTTCATTCTCTATTTGTAACATTATTTTACCCTTAAAACTAAAGAAAAAATGTATTTTTTTAACAACTTCAAATTAGTGTAACTCTGAAAATATTGAGAATAGGACAAATGTTTATATGGCAGTTTTTGCTCAGAATGTCTCCAGAAATAAGCTCAGCAAGTGACAGTAACTCCATATGAATCACTCTGTATAAGCCTACATCAAAGTATAAACATCTCCTCAGCTGCTACAGAGAGGAATGTTTCTGGCTACCTGGGCACACGTTTGATAACGCTCAGAGAAATAAGTTCCTCCATTGACGTCCACGAGTTATGACCGGCTGACCTCCGATAACGTCACGAAGCACTAAATGAAGAATATTGCCGCTCCGAGGGTGTCCTTCATACCTCTGCGCAAAGCACTTCCGCAGAACACAACTGGTTTTAAAAAGCCCTTCCTACACCGATTACACAGTTCTTCATTCAAGTTTTTAGTACTTTGTTGTTGTTTAGTGAACTGTCCGAAGGCACAAGTAGGCTAAGTGATTTACAACTCATATTAATTTACAAGTGATACCAACAAGGCGCCACTTATGAGGCAACTGGGCCAGGAGATAATTGGATAGGGTGGCTTGTATTCACAACGCTCCTTATGACAATTTGTAACAAGGGATAAAAGTTAAGTATGAAGATTCCAGAAGTTATTATATAGGGTTAGTCACAGAATTTCGTCCTTCTGAAAGGTTTAAAACCAATTACACTGCTCTAGTTCAAATTATCTCAAAATAGTCATAAAACTGTGTTAGTACTTACGTTAAAATTCCTTAAAAATATTACTTTAGAACTAATTTAAAATTATTTTTATGCTCGATCATGCCGAAATGTAGTACGACAATGGGCGAACAAATGTCCACGATGAAACTCGACCCGGACGCCCATCACTCATCACAGAAGACCTGAAGACTAAAGTGAACGACAGAATCTTGCAAGACAGGCGCACATCACTCGACGAATTGCATATTGCCTTTCCTGACATTTCTCGTTCTTTGCTTGGTGAAATTGTGTCGCAACATCTTGGCTACCACAAAATCTGTGCACGATGGGTTCCACGGCAACTGAGTGACCAACACAAAACTCAGAGAATGGCCTCAGCATTGACATTCTTGATGCGATATCACACAGATGGAGACGCCTTTCTTGATCAAATTGTGACTGGTAATTATACACCTGGTAGCAGCCCTTTAATGGACCTCATTAAAGTACACCTATTCATCAAAGTTCAGGTGTTCCACCAATCAGAAAACACCATTGTAGCAATATGAAAGCGCAAGTATCGATTATTCTCGGATATGCAATCGAAAGACAACTAGCGCAACGTCACGGAGGCTGGAAATCCAATACTGTCGCAGAAGGTTATGTTCTGTTACTATAATAATTAGCATTAATTGTAAATAATATTCAAATAAATTCAATTTGTCATCTCGTTTTTCAATGTCTAAGTCAATTTCAAGTATATATCAAGATTAATGTTTATTTTACTCTCTAGATTATATCAAGGTCAATGACATTTGTTTCGCATCTGCGCACATCTCACAATTTACGAGATTGCACAAGGTCAGTTCCGCTCCCCAGTCAGATAAGAATAACATGAATACTTATGAATAATTTCAAGTTAGAAATATGGTCGAGCATAAAAAGTCGTATGAAATTTGCATATAATGGTAATTAAGACGCTCGTATGAAAATTATGAAACTCGCTTGCGCTCGTTTCATAAACATACTCGCGTCTTAATTACTACCATTATAGGCTCGTTGCATAATGTACTATTAAATGCTTAAAAAAATAGAATCTTAGTTAGGCTATTTTATAATTTTACCACGAGTTCAACCCTTCCCTTGGGCCTTCAGTTATACCTGACTATATTAATTTCATTTAATGGATTGATGCAAAAGTTGGTAATTTACGTTTTATCACTGTGACAAAAGTTTTCATTTGAGATGAATAAAGACAGAAATTAATCAGTAATATATTCTCCTATATTATCTATGACTCTCTACCAACCCTGGGGTAGTTTTTCGATTTCGCGTCTGAAGAAATCTGCTGGTTTGGAGTTAAAGAAGTCGTCAAGCCAAGTTTGTAAGCATCTTCGTTATCAAAGAAAGTTCCCTTGAAGATTGTTGGATAGAGAACGAAAAACATGGAAATCTGAGGGCGCAAGATCAAGAGAATATGGGAGTATTGAGACGATAGAACCATTTTTGCAGTGCTTTCTCCGATGACATTCTCCCCGTATACGACACGAATGCTTCGAACTATCTCCGTGGCCTTTGCTCCTCTATTAAACTCAAACAGAAGAATATGCGATGAATCAGTCTTTCCTGAGATTAGGTGTTTTTATTACTATCAATTGCTTTTCGTCATTTGTTATAAAATGACATATTTTTGCTGAAGATTTGTACGCGTAGAAGTTCTGTGTGTAATGTACTGTGGCACATGCTTCACTTGGACATAAAACTTTAACCCCATAAATTTCTCAACTAACTCTTTACTAGAGGAAAATAAATATTTACATATAAAACCTCATCAATAACTAAAATTAATGGTTCAAGAAATTCGCAAAATAGTGCTGCTTACCTTGTGACCATGTCCACTCGAGTTTTGACAGACATAATGCAGCAATTATTTTTTAAGAAGATAGTTACAATACATTATTAACACGTGACAGATAAGTAATCATATTTCGCCTTTCTGAATCGTTCATGAAGCTATCTCATTAATTGTCGGATATGAGAAAAATTGACAATCACCATGCAGCTAACAATGTAATCAGAAAGCGAGCGTATTTATGAATCACGGCCAACTTGATGACTTTGTGCCCTTACGTCACATCCGGTTTCAGATGTATCATAAAAGAAACAAATAAAATATCTTATTTTCTGCAATAAAGATACAACAACATGCACCTTCCCCTCATACTTACAAATTCTAGAAAAAAAAAAAAAAAAAAAAAAAGAATATTGTGTTGCCCATTATAAATAGACGCAAAAAACAGCAGTAACAAGATATCACAGATCGATCGCCAATAAACATAAAAAGGCGTTTCTTTTTAGACAAATGTTTCTAGAACAAGTTTTCTTTGAGTATTTTGATTTCTTTAGCACTTTTAATTAGAGGAATTAAATTTTCTGTACAAAAATATGTACAACTACTGCCTCTATACTTGAGAGATGTGGCGAAATAAGTGACTGTCGGCCAGATTTGCTCTGAGTAAATTTACTTCACTTTTTTCTTATTATTATTATTATTATTATTATTATTATTATTATTATTATTATTATTATTATTACTTACTTACTGGCTTTTAAGGAACCTGGAGGTTCATTGCCGCCCTCACATAAGCCCGCCATTGGTCCCTATCCTGAGCAAGATTAATCCAGTCTCTATCATCATATCCCACCTCCCTCAAATCCATTTTAATATTATCTTCCCATCTACGTCTCGGCCTCCCCAAAGATCTTTTTCCCTCCGGCCTCCCAACTAACACTCTATATGCATTTCTGGATTCGCCCATACGTGCTACACAATGCGTGCAGTTCTGTGTTGTGTAACTTTCTCCATTCTCCTGTAACTTCATCCCTCTTAGCCCCAAATATTTTTCTAAGCACCTTATTCTCAAACACCCTTAACCTATGTTCCTCTCTCAAAGTGAGAGTCCAAGTTTCACAACCATAAATAACAACCGGTAATATAACTGTTTTATAAATTCTAACTTTCAGATTTTTTGACAGCAAACTGGATGATAAAGCTTCTCAACCGAATAATAACAGGCATTTCCCATATTTATTCTGTGTTTAATTTCCTCCCGAGTATCATTTATATTTGTTACTGTTGCTTCAAGATATTTGAATTTCTCCACATCTTCAAAAAATAAATTTCCAATTATTATTATTATTATTATTCCCATCATCATTATTAGTATTATTATTAGGGCCTACCATTATCATTATCATTATCATTTGCTCCACTACCACATCTTTACGTCAGATAATCTCTCTACGTAGGTTGAAAATGGCTGTTAGTAAAGATTTGCATCTCTATCAAGTCAGGGTGAAACTCCAGAACAAATTCCAGGAATTTCTTACCCTGCTGCAGGCGCTGTGTTAGCTCGACTTTCAATTTATTCCTACCGCATGCACGAAAATACTCTGACCACCAGACACTGAACTTCTGGGCGCGGAAAGTTTTTTCAGCTTGTCTCCGTAATTAGGTTATTCAGTCGCATGTTAGTTGCCCTCATGCTGCGGCGAAGACACTTAAACTCTGTCCAATTGCGTGAAAATGCAGATCAAGGGGTGCGATACTGCGTTTTAAAACTTTACAATTTTTAGCTAATTTCAATTAAATTTTTAATCACAAATTTCTTTCATTAAAATTGGATATTGTTGAAATTTTTAGATTTTTTGGTTTGTAAATTTGTTCTACAAAAGAAATTAAAGATATAAATGCATATCTTACTATTACACCAGATTACACATCAATGAATAAAGATGTTTCTGTAGTTTCAAGGCTTAACATGTAAGAGAATGATCTGAGTAAGGAAATAATTCTTTGGTCGGCGGGAAAAGCCACATAAGTCAAAAAATAATAATTGTTCAGGAGAGACTTTCTTCTTAATTTACTTTTAACTGAATATAAGTATAATAATGAAATTCATGTAGACCTATGTTAAAGTAAGACCCTTTTCAATTTAAAATACAAGAAAATATATTATTTAAAAAATTAGAAAAAATATTAGACTTATGTGATTAGGTACAACAGAAAAATCGACTTTTTTTACTTATGTGCCTTTTCCCGCCGACCAAAGAATTGTGTACTTGTTTTTGTTATCATTTGTGGTTTGGAATTAAAATATTATTGTTGAAGAATTTTTAATCTCTTTTCTTAAAGTCGTGTATAAAGAATTATACTGGCTCCATTTTTCAAGCGATATAAAATAATGCACATATCAATAGAATACAGTGTTTAAAATATATGGTAAAAATTTCAGTACATTAGCCCATTTAGTTTTCCAAATATTTTACTTTCTAGATTTAAAAATGTAATAATTTCATACCCGGAAAACTGCATTGTAAGGCAGTCTAACTACCTGGCGGCCACGTAACCTTGCGGTCCTTTAAAACAATTAGAATAATTCTAATTATAAATTATAAATTATTTAGGCCACTTATAATTCGAATAATGAAATTAAACTTTGGACAAATATTTCTCAAAGCCAAATGATTTGGTGGAAAAATTGAAAATTGGTAAGAATTGAAAACAATACTGTAGTTGTAATATGATATATATTTTTTTATTGGGTTACTTTACGACGCTGTATCAACATCTAGGTTATTTAGCGTCTGAATGATATGAAGGTGATAATGCCGGTGAAATGAGTCCGAGGTCCAGCACCGAAAGTTACCCAGCATTTGTTCATATTGGGTTGAGGGAAAACCCCGGAAAAAAACTCAACCAGGTAACTTGCCCCGACCGAGATTCGAACCCGGGCCACCTGGTTTCAATATGATATAAAATATGATATAATAAGCAGACATCGGATTCTAGGGCAAATGCCTATTTTGTTTCTTTAGGAGAAAAGTAAAAATAATTATTAATATTTGTGTTTCATGGAAATTGAAAGGTATTCAAAGAGTTTTATAGTGCCCTAAAATGCCCTAAAACGGTTATTAGAGCCTAATTTGTTAATATTCGCCTAAAAATGCCTAACTCACTGTAAAGTTTGGCATTTTACTCTTACTTTTATAATTTATACATGCATTCACTGCGAAATTTAAGGCATTTAAAAGTGGAAAGTTTGCTTCACACCGGCCATGAAACCATTGATAAAGGAAACAAAATGTTTTGAATCTCACGACACTCGCAATAGATTTCACCGAATTTAACATGTTTGGAGGCATAAATGCCGACAAAGAACCAACCTTAGTTTTGAAGCAGGCAACAATCACAACATGTGCTGCTACCGATTCAGAGATATACTATACTATAAAATGACTGTTTTCGGTCTGAAACCGATTAGCTGTACTGCCCTTCAGAGTGCCATAAAATCACAATTTTTGGAGAAAGAGTGTTTTTGAAATATTTATGAAAAGTCGTAAAACTGCGAATTAGTAGGATAAACCGTTACAAAATATTTAAAAGAATGGCCCTCCTAGTGTTAACACTACCAGGAAATGCAACAATAAGTGGAACTTTGTATTTTTGTCCAATTGAATCTCAATAACAACGGTTCATTTGAATGCTCGTTAACAGTTGCTCTTTCCCTCACCTTATTTGTGTTGAGAAGTTTTGAGCGGTAGGACGTTTTCCTGTGAATTTTGACGCGATAATGCCGAAAATATAAGTGCAAAATCTACAGTGATCCGGCAATGGCTAACAGAATATTCAGAATTCACTTATGATGGAAAAATAATATTCTGCAAGATTTGTAGCAAACAGGTATGTAACAATAGTTGAAATATATAAATTCTATTAATTTTAATGAGTAGGCCTATAATATTTATACATTGACTGAGCTATCCTGAGGTATAATTCTTTTTAAGACCACTACACTTTAACCTTTTAAATTCGGATAGTTAAAGTATTTGCAGGTCATTAAAATTTTGATTGTTCGAACCCACTAACTTTGTGATAGAAATACGGCAATACAACAATTAGGATTTTATTTTAATTCACTTTACTTTACATTTTTAGATTTCGCAAGAAAAGAAGTGCCACCTAAAGCAGCATGTGCAAGGAGCGGCTCATAAGGCTAAAGCTCAGCAGAAAAATCAACTGCAACAAACTTTACTAACACAGCCTACTTCATCCAATCTCAGCAGCAATTTCTATGCTGATTTAACCAGAGCGTTTGTTGCTGCTAACATTCCCTGGAATGCAATTGAAAATCCGGTTTTAAGACACTTTTACAAAAATACTGCAAACAAAATATCCCACCTGAGTCGACCCTAAGAAAAAATTACTTAGACAGAATATACAATGAAACTTTAGCTTCCATTCGGGAGGATATAGGTGATTCTTACATATGGGTCTCTGTGGATGAAACCTCAGATCCTATGAATAGGTATATAGCAAATATGGTAGTAGGAAAACTTAGTCCTGATGGACCTTCGATTCCACACCTCGTATATGTTAAGGAACTTTCGAAAGTGAATAGCCAAGCCATTGCTTATTTTGTAAATAAGGCCTACAGTCTTTATACTCAGGTAATATAGACGATTCTAAAGTTCTGTTGTTTTGTACTGATGCTGCCTCATACATGGTTGCTGCAGCTCCACTTCTTAAAACATTTTATCCTAACCTCACGCATGTAACCTGTCTAGCACATGGCCTTCACAGGGTTTCTGAAACAATCCGGAATGAATTTCCTCTTGTCAATTCGTTTATTTCTAAAACAAAAAATGTTTTTGTAAAGCCCCATCCAGGATTTCAATATTCAGAGAACTTTCCAGATATCCCACTCCCACCTCAGCCGGTTGTTACACGATGGGGAACCTGGATTCAGTCAGTGGTGTATTATTCTAAGTATTTTAAAGGAGTGGTCACAGTTATTGATAAATTACCTGAAACTGATAGTGCAGCGTGTGTGAAAGCAGTGAAAGATTGAATGACTCACGAGTGAAAAACGATATTGCCTACATAACATCAAACTTTTCTTTCATACCTGCAAGCATTGAACAATTAGAACGTGAAAAACAATCTCTTTGTAGCCAAATAGCAATAGTAAAGGAAGCTCAAGTGAACATACATTCTGCTTTGGGCGAAACTGGGAAAAAAGTTAAAAATAAGTGGGACAACGTATTAAATAAGAATGCAGGATTTTCATTGTTGGAAAATGTATCAAGAGTGATATCGGGGGAAAGTGTAAATGTTCCAGTAAGTATTGATGTTTCTATTGTACCTAATTTAAAATTTGCGCCTCTCACATCAGTTTCGGTTGTTCAAAATGATTCTCAGTGACAAAAGGCAAAGGTTAACTGTGGAGAATTTAGAAAAAATTCTGGTGGTGTACTGTGCAGATAATTATAATAAAGTCTGAGCATGGAACTGAATTTCAATAACTTAAAATGAGTAATCTTGATATCAATAATCATTATTTCATTAGTTTCAATATATTAAATTTGTGCAGCTCTGTTTATAAATATAATATAGTATACTTTTTAATGTTTGAACATACTTTTTGTGCGTATTTTAGTGTATAACTAAAAATTTCAGTGAAAGAAATAAGTATGATACCTTGATGTGCCTAAAATGCCTATTTTCATTAAAATAGAGCCTAATTTTACAAATTTTGAGCTTATTTTAGGCGCCTAAAACTGCAATTTTAGTGCCTAAAAATCCGATGTCTAATAATACGATATATGGTTCCGAACAAATCGACATATTGAAGGGATTTAACAATTTCCAGGCTTTCTGATACCAACTTTGTGATTGCCCTTGCTACATGTTTGAAATGTCTCTCATTTGTTAGCAAATCTTGAAAGGCTGGTCCTATATGAGGCATTTCGTCGCTCTAATCGAAAAACTGTCTCTAATATTTAACACGTTTATTATGCCCACGATTTTAGTATGAAAATATCTTCTAACCAACCACGTTCCCAACGAACTATCACCGGTCTTGGTGGTAAAGGTAGCCTAAACCTGGTGCCATTTCCCGGAATTTTGACAGCCTAGAAGGAGCTTTTAAAATATGTTGACATGCCAGCTAACCCGATGCAGTAGCTTGTTACAGTTTATTTGCTGACGTGCAATGCATGAGCAGCGTTAACAAGACTGCCGCACAGAAGCTAGACTCTGACTCTAATCCTTTGTTGTGTCAGCCATACTTATGAGTAGGAGGCGGATGTTGATGTAAAGTCATATTATTTTTCATATTAGGATGATGCCTATTAACATAGAAATCCTTTGTATGTTAATATCAACATAAACAAATTAATTTCTTATATTGCATTTTTGACGTTTTTGAACTAATAGGTCATTTTTACATTTTTTCAGCATCTTTTGGTCATTTTTAATATTTTCAAAAACTTTTAGATCATTTTGAATGCATTTTACTTCCTTCTTTACATATAGCCATGTTAAATCTTTTTCTAAGCAAACAGATCAGTATTAGTCCCTACCAGGACATGAAGCACGTATGGGCGAATCCAGAAATGCATATAGAGTGTTAGCTGGGAGACGGGAGGGAAAAAGACCTTTAGGGAGGCCGAGATGTAGATGGGAAGATAATATAAAAATGGATTTGATGGAGGTGGGATATGATGGTAGAGACTGGATTAATCTTGCTCAGGATAGGGACCAATGGCGGGCTTATGTGATGGCGGCAATGAACCTCCGGGTTCCTTAAAAGACAGTAAGTAAGTAAGTAAGTAGGCCCTACTAGTAATTACCTACTGAGTAAGTGTATAACAGTGAAGTTTGAGTTTTATAGTTCGGAACAAACTCTAAAGTGCATCCCTTATTTTACTGAAGGCTTCATCTCACGTAACAGAAGTAATATAAAATGCTTCACAACAGCTTAGTTTAAGTGAGGGCTTTGACCGATACTTTCTTTTATCGGTACGATGGGTGTCTTCAGAATTTATGTTTGGAAGGGGGGAAACTTTCTTAGTGTTTTTAACACTAATACGGTATTGAAAGAATCCACGCTGCGCCTAAAATTTTTTTATCATTTACACTCCCCATCTGGAAGGTCTGGTAACAAAAGTGAAAAACGGGAGGAGGAGGAGGAGACGAAGAATGAAGACACTGACATGGACCACCCCTTATTGAAACACGTTATAAAGCCTCATTAAAATTTATAGTTTTGACTTAAAACTTTAATTTTGTTGCATGACCTTTTCCTTTGTCTTTGTCAAATTCCAAGATGTTGCCTCCTCTCTCCGACATTTGCAGGGCAGTCATTGAAACAAGGTGACTAATTTTTAAGAAGTTGTGGTGCGAGTGCAGTGAATAATATTTAAATGTCATTTTCTTTTCATTTTATGTCATTTTTCCTTTATTTTAAGGGTATTTTATTGATCATTTTAAGTAGATTCTTAGGTCATCAACATCCGCCTCCTAATTATGAGCAGGCTTCGAGACTTTGGACCCGATACAATAAGTTTACTGTGCTTGTACTATAGGTTGTTGACTCGCTGCAGGTAGTGAAAGGTAGAGATGTGTTGAGGTAAGAACGTTGCTATTTAGAGTAGAGTAGCCTACGGTAGTATGGGGGAACACACACATATGTACATTCTGAAAGTAAATATATATTACACAATGACAATGTCAAAAGAATGTGAAAAGCATTTATTCTCCTGTCTTTTATAAACAGTTTTGTTTAATTATACACAGTGTTAATGGTGGAAATAAACATGTAGCAATTTTAATTTCTTCATTTATCCTATTTGTCGTCTTTAGGAAGTGCAGTTACAGTACAGAATTGCAATGTACTACAAGATACATTTTCAGTGTCTCAAATGTAAATCTTTTTCGGTTGCATACCAAACACAGATTTTACTGTGAAAAGATGCGCTCTACGTCGCATGACTTTATAGGGGCAAAACGAAAAAACGTAACGTCATTGCAGTCTCTAAGAGACAGTCTTTTATTCTGGGGTGACCCTATGTCCACTAATTTGCTGTTTATATTACACAATGCTCCATATCTGTTATTTGTACATAAAATTGATTTCCACTTCTGTTTTACACGTCCAGTAACCGGTGTATTTGGTGTCTCATTAATTCTCTGCGTCATTTCCTCAATTAATTTGAGGGCTTCCGGCATCTCTTGCTCTGACTTTTCTAACCGTGTAATAGTTTCAGACACAGTTTGTATGAAAACCAAATTATTCATCAGAACCTTCAAGTCCAGAGCGTTTTCGTTTGCGTATTTGTTGGCATTCATTCTACAGTACCCCCACCCACTGTACGCTTTACCACTATACTCAATACGCCGTTCTGCAGATTTCCCACTGAACTGCTCTATCGGGTCCGAAGTCTCGAAGCCTACTTATGAGTATCACAATGAATTCTGTTGTTTTTTTCGATTTCCTCCTTCTAGAGTTGAAATCAACATTACTATGTTGTGTATTACAGTAAAATGACAGTTAAGGACATTTCCACTGTTTACAGAAGGCTGCCTTCAGCATTGATTGTCAGCAGACCTTGTAACGTCAAAATTGTATTTTCTTTTTACACTTTTAGAACTTTATCTGTAGTGTATTGCGTAAGCTGATACTTCCATGGCCAGTGGTTATTTTATATTTCCATACGAAACGTGTTCAGATAGATAAGAGGACCTTGCAGGACGCAATTTCCTCGAGGGATTTATGGTTCTAAGCTATTCATCCAAACAGCTGCATTGTCATGCCCTCGCTGACAGTGAAATCACAGACAAACAGCCGAATAAATTGTAGTGTGACCCCACTAATAAAAATACCATTCAAACACTTCAGATCAGTAATTCTAAATATTTCAATCAGGGGTGTGATATATGGCCCGGAGTTGAAGTGATCAGCGATCAAATGGCTTCATATGACGTTTTTCAAATCTTATTTGACTAAATTCAAATTAACTGCCTAGAGCATTCGTTGAAATCGTAACGGTTTCATCAACACCGACTTAAAATAAAACCACTAGTTTAAAGAATTCTGATCCTGTTCTTCACGTATTAATATACTAAATCAGTATATTTTTCGCAAGCAGTGTACATGAAAGCGTCCTGTTTCGAATTAATTTTATAACTGAAAAACATATATATAACACCAGAAGAAATGTCCCAACTCTTTTGGCAGAACCTAAATGCCACACTACAGCTGGATTAAGACACAGTAGGAATTATGGACCAAGAATATACAATTCAGTATTGAAAAATAATCCAGACCTAAGCAAGTTACACATTCTTAAGTTTAAAAATAAAGTGAAAATGTTTGTATGATATTTGATACATTTTATTATTATTTTAAGTGTTACTAGCATTATATGGTACTAATTTTTATTGTATTTATCTGATGCATGTAACCTATAAGATAAAACATTGTAATAAATATAAATAGATCATTTTCTTAATTAATAACAGTGTATATCTCCAATAAATGATTTCTTAGCATCGCCACAGATACACTTGATTGTACTTGTCACTATCTCTGTCACTAGAGAGTTCTTGAAATTTATATTTTCCCCGCCATTCATAAAATATTTTGACATGATACCTCTTGCACAAAAGGGAGATCTATAAGTGAAACTTAATTAATATATTTCAGTATTATTTGTATTTATCCTGGTAATAATGAACACTTTGACTCGTAGACATTTTGTTTTTGCAGCATTAACTTCCCATGATTGTATGAGAAGATTCGAAGAGAACGGCAGTTACGTAGACTTTCGGCTCCCCTACTACCAATAATGCACAACACAATGTCAATACGGCGGTTGCTGTCGTCTGCGATACAACGAACTTTTCTGTTGATTTTCGAGTTTGTCATTTTTTCCGGTTATTATATGCTTATTTAACTTGTATTAACTCTCGCTAGTGGTTTTATATTTTATTTTATCCGTCTTAGTATTTATTTTATTATTGTAAATATTTTTGTTTTAGTATTTATTTTATTATTGTAAATATTTTTGTTTTATTCACTATTATTATTGTTATTATTATTATTATTATTATAGCTGGCATTATTATTTAATCTCTGTAAAATTTATGTAGACTACTGGAAGGTGCTCGGGTATCTATTCGATACCCAGGTGGTGAAAGGATTTGTTTTTCTCGTTGCCAAACTTTCAGAACGATTAATTGCCCCAAGGTTCAAAACTCAGCCTTCTATAAAATTGAGTACCGTTATTTGGTCTTGTTTGAGGGGTATTTAAAGGCGGTCAGGCGTGGTGCCGACTACACCACCTCATTCTAGTGCCGAGGTCAATGCAAAGCATGGGGCTCACCATCAATATGACCCAGTGAGTTGTTTGAAATTATTATGCCTTCATGGCATGAAAAGGGCCTGGGATACCTTTACCATTTTTATTATTGACAATTATTATTAATGAATTATTTTGTATTACAATCTTTGTTTATCATTTCTGTCACGATTATTCTATTATTATTATTATTATTATTTTTATTTTAGTTCCTTATTATTATTGTTTCCAAATTATTATTATTATTATTATAATTATTGTTAACTTCTATCATCAGCATTACTATTTAATAATCTGTTATTTTAAAATTTATGTGGAAGACTACTGACTGTTGTTCTGAGTTAGCACGAGCATATGCTCATTTCAGTTTCATCAGATATTAGTAGTCCGTAAAATAATAACGTAAAGGTTATTTTCAAATGTAAATTGTAAATAAATTTGAATTTGAATTTGTTCCAAAATTACAGTTTCATAATGTAGGAAATGAGAAACGTTCACCAAATAAAAAGATCAGAGGATTAATTGAATACCTCCAATTGCAAAAAACGTTTATGCTCTTCGTTAATAATAATCCAAAACTAGATTTCATCAGATACTAGTAGTCCGTAAAAAATAATAACGTAAAGGTTATTTTGGAACAGTTCCTTGCTTGGAATACTATGTGAGCATGGTTTGAGTTAGTATAGAGGATGTTTCCAAAATAAAACTTTTGGTATTTATCAGATACTAGTACATCCATTAAAATAATAACGTAAAGGTTATTTTGGAACACTTCTTGGAATACTATGTCATTCCAAATGAGTGTTGTTCTGCAACAATGCAGATCTTGATGTTCCAAAATTCACAGTTTCATCAATATGACGCCAGTAAAATAATTTGTAAATTATTATAAAGTTCCTTCTTGGAATGATATGTTTCCAAATAACAGTGTTGTTTAGTTATATCAGATTTTGTTAAAATACAAGTTAAATCAGATACTAGTAGGTAAAATAATAACGTAAAGGTTACTTTGGAACAGTTCCTTGCTTGGAATACTATGTTTCCAAATAACAGTGTTGTTCTGAGTTAGTATGAGATACTTGCTGTTCCAAAATACTACAGTTTCATCAGATACTAGTAGTCCGTAAAATAATAACGTAAAGGTTATTTTGGAACAGTTCCTTGCTTGGAATACTATGTTTCCAAATAACAGTGTTGTTCTGAGTTAGTATGAGATACTTGCTGTTCCAAAATACTACAGTTTCATCAGATACTAGTAGTCCGTAAAATAATAACTATGTTTCCAAATAAAGTGTTATTTTGGAACAGTTCAGTTTTGATACTTAGGTAAAATAATAATAAAGGTTATTTTTTCAAAATAACAATGTTGTTCTGAGTTAGTACGAGATACTTGCTGTTACAAAATACTACAGTTCCATCAGATACTAGTCATAGGTGCATGTTCCAAGATACCACAGTGCACCTGTGTAGTTAGATATGGCACTGTTATTTCAGAACTGTTATTTGGAACCTAGTATTTTAAAGGAACTGTAACAATTGGTATTATTAAGAGAAAATAACTTTTCCATCTCTAATAAATATAGTTTCTCGATAATAATTGAATATAACAGTTGAGACAGAGGATCCAAACATCGCCTACCTTGTTTCATAATCCAGTAAGCAATTGCAACGGCTTTGCTTCTAGTAAATACAAGTTAACAGATTTTCCTCAGTCCTCAGTAATAAAGTAGCTGTAATAATTATTTTTATGTGTTATAATGAATTATGTTAGAAAATAATATAAAATTATATAACATACTATCAAAAGATTCATATTTTAATTGTTAATGAGAACAACATTTGAACTCTCATTATAAAGGGATTCTAGAGGCTAGACATTACAGATAAGGCTATTATTATTCCATAGATCCGATTTATTTCTATTAGAGATCTGGATTCATAATTGATCCAACTGTGCGTTTCGAAACGAATGAGGAACAGCCAGCAGAAGTGGATAAGGAAAAAAAAGAATATCTACAATCCTACCATTCCATATTACCTCCAAATGTACCAGCTAGAAGAGCTTGAAGTAATCGGACTTCTGGTTGGAGCAAGAGGTACCGCTACTCTCTTCATTAAAGATGTGTTTAAGAGGCTTGGAATACCTACATCTATTATTCCGATTGTAACTTTAGCTGCATTGAAAGGATCAATTGCTCTCCTGAAGCATCACCTATATTCGAAATGAAACCAAGTTCATTAGCATTCTTTACTTTTTTGTAACACTTGCCTCTCTAAAACTAGGTATATTTCCACCAATCACAAAATGTATTTGCAGCTATGTACTTGTAGGAGTTTCATTGTCAAAACAAAATCAATGGTTCACTGAACTTGTAAACATTTATATGGTTAAGTACTCTTTGTCCTTTGTGGCAGCTCACGAATAGTGAGAAGATTTATAAATTAATACCTAGATTTATTGATTGTATTGTAATGGCAGTATCACAGTCTACTATATACAGTCGCGAAGCTTGAGGTGATTTTTTGCAAATCTCGTGATAAAGCGCTCCAAGCGGTTAGCAACTAGAAACAATAGACTGTCCACGGTCGACTTTGGACTGTGTCGTATTTCCATCGAGTGCTAGCTCGTTGCGTATTTCACATTGATGCTTGTGAAATGTTGGTTATTGGTTGTAATGAAAATGTTAATGGCTAAAATACAATAATTGGAATAATAATATTTTACTAGAGACGTAGAAAAATTAAGTTTGTTTTAATGAAATTTATTGATCACGTTTTATTTTCAATTCTGGTGGGATTATTATTGCTTAGGCCTACTTTTTTTTTCAAAGGATATGTTTTTAATTATAGTTGTTAATGTTGTTGTTATTTTTATTTGTTACTTTACTAGAGACGTAGAACAAGTCTGTTACAATAAAATTTATTGATCACGTTTTATTTTCAATTCTGGTGGGATTATTATTGCTTAGGCCTACTTTTTTCAAAGGATATGTTTTTAATTATAGCTGTTAATGTTGTTATTTTTATTTGTTACTTTACTAGAGACGTAGAAAAAGTCTGTTACAATAAAATTTATTGATCACGTTTTATTTTCAATTCTGGTGGGATTATTATTGCTTAGGCCTACTTTTTTTTCAAAGGATATGTTTTTAATTATAGCTGTTAATTTTGTTGTTATTTTTATTTGTTACTTTACTAGAGACGTAGAAAAAGTCTGTTACAATAAAATTTATTGATCACGTTTTATTTCCAATTCTGGTGTGATTATTATTGCTCTTAACCTCATCCCACTTTGTTAACTACGTAAGCCTTCACTACAAGTACCGGTACACGTAAGTTACTCCATTAATTCATATTTCCATTATTATTGTTGTAAAGGGAAATGCAAATTAATATTTATTGATTTCATACTTAATTATCGCTATAATCTTGAATGAGTGAAGCTATTATAGTAAATTTCAGTTCGTTTTGCACAAACAAAAATTATATTAACCTATTTCTTGCAGGTATCTTCGAGTTTATGGTGGAATTTAATATACTTCATTAAAATAATAAATTAACTTTATGCATTTAATATTTCAATAATGGAAGGAAGGTGTTAATTTTTCCAAAAGAACACAACGAAAGTGTAACATATTTTATCGTCTGCTAGGAGAGAGATCTGCGATGATTAGGCGATAGTAGCGATCGTAGTGGTGGGCAACTATCCATGTTTGCATTTTTACTACATATTGAGCTTCGCGACTGTATATAGTAGACTGTGGTATCGCACCGGTCAGAAGGAGTATGCTCATTATCTCAACTCTCACATTCAGTTATTATCGAGGGACTCTATGTAAATACGATACTGTTCCCCAACCAGGAGATCAACCGTGAAAGGAATGTGCTTACTATTGCGTCATCTATTGAAACGAAGTAGATGATAATATTACCGTTATAACGCCAGTTTAAAAACCATGCGCTCTCCTGCATATGTTATTTCCTGTATGGAGAGATTAAAAGACCAGGAGATTAATTGTGATCTAATTTTGTAGTATCAATATGTCTGTATCAATGTTTTGGTTTGTGCTGTGAGAGCTAGCCAATAGAGATAGTAGTGCCCACGTGTGTGACCTCATGACATCTTATGACATCAACATTCATTCACAGCATTACCCTCCTTCGTCTCATCCGGCAGAGACTTTCTCGTGGTTGGAGCACAGTAGACAGAACCACTTTGTGGACGATACGTCAACAAACAAAACGTGATGGATTGTCCACATGTAAATAATAAATGAAAATGTAAATTTTAAATAAAATAATAAACGTAAATACTAAATGTTGGTGGCCGCCATTTCGAGCAACTGTTGTGAGGTACAAAATGGTAGATTGCTAACTCAGATTTGTAATGAATATGAACGTAATTACGTATGAAATGTAATAGGTATAAATAAATGTAAATAATAAACGGAAAACAACGCAGCGGTAGCGACAAACAAGTTTAAGGTCGTAACACATTAATTTGACTTCGCAGATCCAAAGGTTCCTATCTCAGAATGTTCTGCAGAGTATCACCTATTTTCTATTTAATCTTGCACTCTTCTGCTGAATCACCCTGTATATCGTTTCTCTATTAATCTTGTTACACATATGCAGTCTTCTTCTGACGATGTAAACGACTTCTTCATGCGCTTCTGTATTGCTGAACTAAATACATTCAAATAAGAATCTCCAACTTTTATCTTGTGTCTATTTTTCCTTGGCTTCCTCACTCAACCCCTTAACCCACATTCACTTGCGAAAATAAAATTGCATGAAATATTATTAATACAATGTTTCTTCCTGATAAATGCATTCAAAGTACATAATTATTTTGTTCCTGAATGGATGTAATCAAAAATGTGCTCGTGTTTATTAAATTATAAGGCAGTGACCTCAATAGGAAGTGGAGAAGATCCAACCCCGTGGGCGAGGAGCGGAACTTGCCTTGGGCGAACAGATGACGATTTAGGCAGAGGAACACGCGCTCTGGTACACAGCGTTCTTACAGTGGAATAATTTAGTAATATTTCACAGAATTAAATATGTTGCAATATTTTAAGTATTTTAAAGCCATGTAAGCTCTTTGCTGCAGAGTTTGTAATGTTGGACCGGTCATGTATATTTAAACAGTAGAAGAAAGTGTTACAAATATGGAATACCATTTTGTTTTTTTTTTTTTGTTTTGTTTTATAAGCTACATGTTTTGAACAATGAACGTAAAGTATCGTCTTGTTTATTGCTGAATGTCCCTGTGAATGGTACACCGAATTTAGAAATTCGTAAGATGTTACAGAAGTTTGAAAAAATAATTTCCCCAAAGTCTAACATATTTCCTTAATAAAAATGAAGGTACAATTATGGAATACTACTGGGTGTTCAGTTCAAAATGTGTCATGGCTCGCTGTATGTCGTCATGTGGCTATCCGATGAGCCTAGAGAATTCAATCTTCCTACACTTCCGCAGAGGCGTATTACCTAAATGCGAGAGAAGTTGCCTAGCAAGTACGGCGTTCATTCTGAAGATTACTTACCGATACGTACGGTAACGCCATTAGTGGTAAGAATGTGAACTGTTTGGAAACACGTACTGAAGTGAGTTTTTTTTCTTACTGTCGGGATATGGGGAGAGGGTTAAGACGATTACTTACGTATTTGTTGACATTAACTTCGACGGTCAACATGGCACGGAGCATTTGATTTGTGTTGTGGAATGTTGCCGTACGCAAACGAGATAACAAATACCCTGCGTACGACTTGCCCGCGCAAAACACAGTTCGAAAGAGGTTATGGTAGCACACAGACTTTACAGACCGCCATCTGTTGCTACGACATTCAAGTTATACCGTAACGTTCTCAAGTTCAGATTGAACGCCTTGATTAATAGGCAACTTCTCTGACATAAAAGCTGAAACTCGCTTCAAATCGCTGACTCACAACAGTGACGTCATGACACACTTTGAAATGAACACCCAGTAGTAACAAGTTACAAGATTAACAAAATTGGGAGGTCAAAATTGCTTGTACTAAGAAAAGCACAGAACAAACATTCAGCATCTTCATTAGAAGATGTTTTCTCAACCGTAACACTGAATCCAGATGAATCGTCTATCAAGTCTTTTCTCGAACTTGTTTTATGGTTTCTTGCATTGCTTTTCATTCCACTGTTTTCTAAGTTTGTTGGAAGGTGAGATTTTCCCTCCTCCTACAGGTGCCAACACTAGTAACGGAACAGAAAACCAGAGTATAAAAATGGATACTAATAATACTAGTATTTCATATTTGTGAGACACTGATGTTGCAAGTCATAACCTCAAAACATATCATAGTTTAAAAACGAAACAATTAAACATACATTGCTATAAACGTAGATTATTTCTCTTTACCAAATCGTTAGTATTTCTAACATTGAGGAATAACATGGTATATTCAAGAAAATAACTTACTGCCAAAATGTTCATTTTCCTCGAAAACGCAATAATGATAAACGTTTCAACAGTTCAGTTTCTAACTGCAAACTAACACAGTCCACGAAAGAGAGTATCAGTGCGTATAATTTGGAAGGCTTCCGCTGGAATACAACACGTCTCAGGTCGTATATCACACTATTTAGTATTTGTACGAGTAACACTTTCTCTAACTCTTTAAAAGATTTTTTAAATCTTTTAAACCTAAACCTAAACTTAAATTTGAAAATACACGTTAAGTCAGTAAAAGTTTTATCGCCTACTGTTTTCATATTATTTACATTTTAAATAATTTCCATATAATTTACAAACCTGAGTTAAGCACGTATCATTTTGTACCTAACAGCTGCTCAAGATGACGGCAAGCAACCTCAATGCGCACCAGACTGTCTCGAAAAACGAGCCACAATGCCAATTGGTCGATCTTCATTTGTGTAATTTTCTGAGAACGTCTCTATACGCCTTTTTGTTTATCAAAATCTTTAAAAAATTAATAAGAAGATTATGAATTTACAACTGTGATTCCCCGTTCTGTAATTTTCTGAGAACAGCTGCATGTTTGTCATTAAAAACTACAAAAATTAAGAAGATAATATACCATTATTACCATTAAATATGAAATATTATTGTTAATCTCGTGGTGTGGGTATTTTCCACTAATGATATAATTTATGTTATTAATGATATGAAAGTGAAACCTTTTGGTTTTATAGCATACGTAGAGAATATCTTGAATCAGATCTTCATTTCTATAATTTTCTGAGTACCGACTACATATTTGTTATTAAAAGCTACAAAAAATTATGTATGATACCAATACTATAATTATTTGAAAAGTGAAATGTGTGTCAGATATTCAATGGCGGTGCGGTTTAGATATCTATATTCGTCATTCTTTAATCTTCCTAAACAGTACTATGGAAGAAGCATTAACAAATGAATCATGGTCCTGATTCAGCTGCGTCTTCAAACTACACAAATTTTAATATAAAGGATGAAGCGTAAGTAATGTAATTAATTTCAGGGGGTTGTTCAAACAAAAAAGTTTAATTCAATTGTGCTTGTTTTTGCTTCATAGCGTGTTTTGGGAGACTCACTGATTGAATTCACAATATGCTCAGTCAATATAAGAAAGCAGTGTATTATGATATGTAGATGAAATTATCGGGGATCATCAGTGTGGTTTTAGGCGTAACAGATCAACTATTGACCAGATATTTTGTATTCGACAGATAATGGAGAAAACATGGGAGTATAAGGGTACAGTGCATCAGTTATTCATAGATTTCAAAAAGGCATATGACTCTGTTAAGAGAGGTTTTATATGATATTCTTATGGAATTTGGTATTCCCAAGAAACTAGTTCGATTAATTAAAATGTGTCTCAGTGAAACGTACAGCAGAGTCCGTATAGGTCAGTTTCTGTCAGATGCGTTTCCAATTCACTGTGGGCTGAAGCAAGGAGATGCACTGTCTCCTTTACTTTTTAACTTTGCTCTAGAGTATGCCATTATAAAAGTCCAGGATAACAGGCAGGGTTTGGAATTGAACGGGTTATATCAGCTGCTTGTCTATGCGGATGACGTGAATATGTTAGGAGAAAATCCACAAACGATTAGGGAAAACACGGAAATTTTACTTGAAGCAAGTAAAGCGATAGGTTTGGAAGTAAATCCCGAAAAGACAAAGTATATGATTATGTCTCGTGACGAGAATATTGTACGAAATGGAAATATAAAAATTGGAAATTTATCTTTTGAAGAAGTGGAGAAATTCAAATATCTGGGAGCAACAGTAACAAATATAAATGATACTCGGGAAGAAATTAAACACAGAATAAATATGGGAAATGCCTGTTATTATTCGGTTGAGAAACTTTTATCATCCAGTCTGCCGTCAAAAAATCTGAAAGTTAGAATTTATAAAACAGTTATATTACCGGTTGTTCTTTATGGTTGTGAAACTTGGACTCTCACTTTGAGAGGGGAACATAGGTTAAGGGTGTTTGAGAATAAGGTGCTTAGGAAAATATTTGGGGCTAAGAGGGATGAAGTTACAGGAGAATGGAGAAAGTTACACAACGCAGAACTGCACGCATTGTATTCTTCACCTGACATAATTAGGAACATTAAATCCAGACGTTTGAGATGGGCAGGGCATGTAGCACGTATGGGATACCAAAAATCCAGAAATGCATATAGAGTGTTAGTTGGGAGGCCGGAGGAAAAAGACCTTTAGGGAGGCCGAGACGTAGATGGGAAGATAATGTTAAAATGGATTTGAGGGAGGTGAGATATGATGATAGAGAATGGATTAATCTTGCTCAGGATAGGGACCAATGGCGGGCTTATGTGAGGGCGGCAATGAACCTCCGGGTTCCTTAAAAGCCAATAAGTAAGTAAGTGTATTATGATAATTTTTAATCCAATGCCACCAGGTTGTCTCTTCGACATTTCTGGTATTCTCTCCTGGCCGTGGCTTAGTTGTAACCCACTTCTGAGGTTGGGGCGCCTGGAAGGCGGAGTTACATTAACCCGATGATGTGATAGGATGATTATGATAATGTGGTGCCAGGAGAGGTCTTAAATCTAAACTTAACCTAAATTCTAGACCATGGACGAACACAGGAATAATCCGCTTTAAGGAAAAATTCCTGTGCTCTAACCGGGAATCGAACCCGGGACCTCATGAACCATAGCCAGAAGCTCTGACCACTAGACCATGAGGCTGGGCGTATTATGATAATAAGTGACTGAAAGAATTTTAGTTTTGTCCTTTACATGAGGAGAAATTTGATCGGAACAAATGTAACTTTTCGTTTTGGAAAGGAATTTTACAATATTACATTTGTTCGGATCAAATTTCTGCACATTTAAAGAACAAAACTAAAATTATTTCAATGATTTATTATCATAATGCACTGTTCTCTTAAACTGATCAGGCATATTGGGAATTGAATCAATGGCTTTCTCGAAACATGCCATGAAATGTTTCATTTCATCTCGAAAAAGAAGCAAAAACTAGTAAAATTATATTAAACTTTGTTATATGATACATCTCAAAGAATACTCCCCTGAAATTAGAGACTTTAGTTACGGTTCACCCTGTATATTCCATTGCGCTATGTGAGGTGGGGGCGGCACCGCAGACGTTTTCCATGCTACAGAAGCGCAACTGATTGACATGGTCACGCTTAAAGCAGTAAAACATTGAAGAATTAGCACTGTTACAATATACTGTAGATAAGACATACAAATCAATAGTGAAAAGCTTCTTAAAATAGATATTTTTCGACATAGTTACTCTTTACTGAGTTGTCACCTTGCTTTCAATGTTACATCTTCAGTGGGATACGTGTGTTTCATTATTACGTAAGTAAATAACTTTCAAATATTCTTCTGGAAAATACATCTGAAAACTCTTCATTTGAACTTCTAATGAACTTAGTCTGCAGAATTTGTTGCAAAAGTCACTAGTAGGCCTATAATCACAAATTCAGACACTGACACAATGTTGAATATAGTCGAACAGTGTTAGATAGCAAAAGATGTACACATTATTGAAAATGGATGAACAGTGTTAGATACCAAAAGATGTACACATTGTTGGATACCAAAATGTACACAATGTTGGATGAACAGTGTTAGATACCAAAAAGATGTACACATTGTTGGAAATGGATGAACAATTTTGGAAATGGTGTTAGATACCAAAAGATGTACACATTGTTGGAAATGGATGAACAGTGTTAGATACCAAAAGATGTACACATTGTTGGAAATGGATGAACAGTGTTAGATACCAAAAGATGTACACATTGTTGGAAATGGATGAACAGTGTTAGATACCGAAAGATGTACACATTGTTGGAAATGGATGAACAGTGTTAGATACCAAAAGATGTACACATTGTTGGAAATGGATGAACAGTGTTAGATACCAAAAGATGTACACATTGTTGGAAATGGATGAACAGTGTTAGATACCAAAAGATGTACACATTGTTGGAAATGGATGAACAGTGTTAGATACCAAAAGAACAATGTTGGAAACACATTGTTGGAAATGGATGAACAGTGTTAGATACCAAAAGATGTACACATTGTTGGAAATGGATGAACAGTGTTAGATACCAAAAGATGTACACATTGTTGGAAATGGATGAACAGTGTTAGATACCAAAAGATGTACACATTGTTGGAAATGGATGAACAGTGTTAGATACCAAAAGATGTACACATTGTTGGAAATGGATGAACAGTGTTAGATACCGAAAGATGTACACATTGCTGGAAATGGATGAACAGTGTTAGATACCGAAAGATGTACACAATTGAAATTGGAAATGTACACATTGTTGGAAATGGATGTTGTTAGATACACAAAAAGATGTACACATTGTTGGAAATGGATGAACAGTGTTAGATACCAAAAGCTGTACACATTGTTTGGAAATGGATGAACAATTTTGGAAAGATGTATTAGATACCAAAAGATGTACACATTGTTGGAAATGGATGAACAGTGTTAGATACCGAAAGATGTACACAATTTTGGAAATGGATGAACAGTGTTAGATACCAAAAGATGTACACATTGTTGGAAATGGATGAACAGTGTTTAGATAAAAGCAAAAGATGTACACATTGTTGGAAATGGATGAACAGTGTTAGATACCAAAAGATGTACACATTGTTGGAAATGGATGAACAGTGTTAGATACCAAAAGATGTACACAATGTTGGAAATGGATGAACAGTGTTAGATACCGAAAGCTGTACACATTGTTGGAAATGGATGAACAGTGTTAGATACCGAAAGCTGTACACATTGTTGGAAATGGATGAACAGTGTTAGATACCAAAAGATGTACACATTGTTGGAAATGGATGAACAGTGTTAGATACCAAAAGATGCACACAATGTTAGAAATGGATGAACAGTGTTAGATACCAAAAGATGCACACAATGTTAGAAATGGTTGAACAGTGTTAGATACCAAAAGATGTATACATTGTTGGAAATGGATGAAGAGTGTTAGATACCAAAAGATGTACATAACAACTCACCATCACCCCAACTGGTAATCTAAATCTGAAAGTCTGACTGTACCTCGAAGTCACTGTCTTCAAAATCATCCGATTCGTCAACCCACATGTTCCCGGATCATTATATCTACATGACGTACGTCACTTATTGTATAGGGACGAAAACGAATATGCAGATAAATAGTTCTGCTACTGCACTCAAATATAGCTCACGTTCACGGCAGATTTCCAAACACTCGGTTGTGCACAGAGCACAGACTTAGTTGTCAACTACCAATGCAAACTCGAGTACAAGCCACCTGACCAAATCGCCTTCACACTGATAACGTTACCTTGGAGTTATCGCTCACGAACCACGGACGTAACCTTGGAAACAAGCAAGGCTAACTTACATTTCCTTATGAAAATATTTCCCAAAGAAGAACACTTCTTCTCAAGTGCAGAAATGCACGCACGTTCAGAATAATGTTGTCTGCAAATATTATGTCAGAAGTTAAGGACGCAGAAAGGAAACCATCATTAACCTGCTGAGATTATTTCGAAACACCTCGTGTCAAAGAAATATGGCTCAATGATGAAATCAGAATTATATGAACAAAGCATACCCCCGTCCTGTTTGTCAAAAATCCCGAGAAACATCCCCGAATTTGTACGACTTCTAAAAACTGACGGTAAGAACACAAGATCAATAGTTATACAGGGCGATTCAGTAAATATTAAATAAGAAATAGAGAATGCTATACTAAAAATTTTTAGATAAGAAACTTAAGAGTCTGCGAAGCCAGATTATGGAGATGTTGACTTAAATATACCTATCGCTATAACTTATTGTTCCCATATTGTTTACATTTTAACATTATTTTCTTATCATCTATATATGTATAATTTGAACTGGTAATGGAAATTACGGGAAAACGGCTGAACAGATTTTAATAAATGACCCCTCATTTTGAAGCTTGGAACTCAAAGTTTTTCAGAAAAATAGTAGTTTTCAGTGAAATGTCAATTTTTCAACATAATTTGCCTATTTTCCAAAATCCACCTGTCGTCAGTTTTGAGAACTAGCTAATTGCATTTCAGAATAAAACAAAACACACACTACAGTAAACAATATTACACGAATGCCATGATCTGCAAGAATGCTGACATATTTAGAGCTCAAATTAAATTGGTTATTAAAAACTTAACTTACTAAAAATAATTTACAGGTTCGATTCTGTGGTGTGTAATTTTATGGGTACAGCTGTGTATTGGATATTAAAAACTACAAAACTTGAGGTGGTTTGATGACATTATTACTATTAGAAATGAAATATTATTGTAGTTAATGCCGTGATGTGACTATTTTTCATTAATTATATATATTAATGCTATATTGATGATATGAAAGTGAAACGTTTTGGGGTTATATAAGTAGATGTAGAGAATAACTTAAATTAGATTTTGATTTCTATATTTTATTGAGTGGCGGCTATATAGTATATGTTACTGAAAGCTATAAAACTTACGTAAGATAATAATATTATTAAAAATCAAATATTTTTATATCAGTTATTAATCAAGTGGGGTTGGGTCTTTTTCATATATTTAATGGCGGTGTGGTGTAGATATTTATATGCGTGGTTCTCTTCAGTATTGGCTCGAGAGAGAGATCTTTCATTATTATGGAAGCAAATAACTTTCAGAATGTCTGGTATTCTTCGTTGAAAATAAATCTGAAAAATGTTTATTTCAATGTCTAATGAACTTAGTTTGCAGCATTTGCTGTAGAAGCCACTAGTTTTTATAAACCTGAGTTAAGCTCGTACCATTTTGTACCTGACAACAGTTGCATAAAATTCGGTTACCGACCTCAATGCAAGCATGATATCTGCGTATGAAAATCTGCCTAACCTTTTCAAATATCCCTGACGTGTTTTTAATCACAATCCTGGCAACCAACTCCATATAGGTGTTTATTGAGTTCGTAATAAAAAATTATTTTAGATATCACCACAGGAAATAATAGAATGGATTCATGTCGGGTGATCTCGCAAGGTACAGAATAGGACCTCCCATTCCAATCCAGCGACTAGGAGATGTATCATCCAGATGGTTGCACAATTTACAATCAAGTGAGGTGGTGCTCTTTCGTGCTGCAGTCACATCCTCTCAAGGACAGCAAAGGGTCGTCCTCCAACAACCCAGGCAAAACTCTTTGCTTGCCGCAAGTACATGTGGCCGTTTAGACGGACAGGCAGGCGATGTGGCCCAATGAGATAGTCTTGTACTCTGCAATGCCGACCCAGATATTTACAGAGAAACTGGCTTAATCTGTCTTCGCAGAACCCAAGTTCTCTGCCTCAAAATGTTCAGTACAGCGTCCTCTATTTCCTACTTAATTTCTACACGCTTTTACTGAATCACCCGGTATTTGTCCGATCGCTAAAGACTGGGGTTTAGGATCTAAAAATCAGCAGTTATTTTTGTCTCTCATCAATTTTCATGTCAAAATACCAAGGCAAGGCTATTTAGGTAGTCGTAATTCACTAAAACCTGTCAGAAGTTCATGTAATATTATTCTTTAACTACGTAACGAAGCAAAAGACAAAAATAAAAATAAAAGTAAATAAATATATAAATAGTTGTCATTGTGACAATAAATACTTCCGTAACGATTCATTTTTTTTTCTTTTTATCATGTTAATGAATGAATGAAACACGGGAATTTTACTGGAAGCAGGTAAAGAGATAGGTTTGGAAGTAAATCCCGAAAAGACAAAGTATATGATTATGTCTCGTGACCAGAATATTGTACGAAATGGAAATATAAAAATTGGAAATTTATCTTTTGAAGAGGTGGAGAAGTTCAAATATCTTGGGGCAACAGTAACAAATATAAATGACACTTGGGAGGAAATTAAACGCAGAATAAATATGGGAAATGCCTGTTATTATTCGGTTGAGAAGCTTTTATCATCCAATCTGCTGTCAAAAAATCTGAAAGTTAGAATTTATAAAACAGTTATATTACCGGTTGTTCTTTATGGTTGTGAAACTTGGTCTCTCACTTTGAGAGAGGAACATAGGTTAAGGGTGTTTTAGAATAAGGTGCTTAAGAAAATATTTGGGGCTAAAAGGGATGAAGTTACAGGAGAATGGAGAAAGTTACACAACACAGAACTGCACGCATTGTATTCTTCACCTGACATAATTAGGAACATTAAATCCAGACGTTTGAGATGGGCAGGACATGTAGCACGTATGGGCGAGCACAGAAATGCATATAGAGTGTTAGCTGGGAGGCCGGAGGGAAAAAGGCCTTTTGGGAGGCCGAGACGTAGAAGGGAAGATAATATTAAAATGGATTTGAGGGAGGTGGGATATGATGGTAGAGACTGGATTAATCTTGCTCAGGATAGGGACCGATGGCGAGCTTATGTGAGGGCGGCAATGAACCTCCGGGTTCCTTAAAAGTCATTTGTAAGTAAGTAATTAATGAATGAATGAGGCAATGGAAGAAGAAATATTTACCGCGAAAATGCGTCACTGGAATTGAAACTGGGACTGAGGGGAAACGTCTATGTGAGCTCCAAGCCTGTTGGTCATTTGTCTCACTCCCATATTCGCCATTCTGTAAGAAGGAACATTAAATGATTTGAAACGGCAAGCCGAAAATGGAGATAACCTAATGCTACCACATGTTACCAGTGATTTTCCCTTCTGTGCGAGAATAAATCACTTTCCCGTTCCCGGGCTCTGGCAAGCTTCTCGTTAATCGTGAATGTTCACATTTAAATACAGATCTTTGGTAAATTATTTTATCATATTCTTTATCAAAGAACTTTGGTAGTGTAATACCAGCTTAGGAAAAATCAGTATCAATCTCTGTCCACAGTAATATCTAGCTATTACAATTTCTGAGGGACGAGCCGAAATTAGCTCAATCCTTCAAGTTTATGATTGAGAAAAAGATAATAACAGTCGTTTTGTCATATCTGTGTGCGTGTGCAGACGCAAGCAAGTCACCTTCCTGCAGACAGGGAGCCGATCTTACTGTCAGGTGATTTACGTGTATTGAATAACATTCATGGTACGTCGAACTTCGCTCTGAAAATGATGTTCAAAGGCGTCTCAACTGAACCTCAAGAGAATTATTAAAAGTGCCAAGTTGAATGAAGTGGAACATATTTGTAAACGAGTCTCTTTTACAAGGATCTTCTTAAATTAATATTAAAGTTGGTGTACGCATAGAGAGGTGTGGGCATCCTGTAACACAGAAGGAAAGAGCGGACTGAATAAGCCTACATAGTATTTTGTACACTGTAATAATTATTTTATGCAGCTGAATCAGTGCCTAACATTCAAATTCCTGGACACACACTCCACAAAAAATTTAATACGACTATTATTGTTAGTTGTGAAGTATCTCTGCTTTCAGGGTAGAGCCACACCTTTCCTAGTACAGTGTTTAGTCAACCGCGACAGTTAAATTATTTTTCTGTAAGACGAGGACTCGGTCGCAACAAATTTTCTCGTAAATATCTACTAATCTCTTAAAAGTTCATACAGTTAATTAACACAAGTATTCATAATTAAGTATAACGTATTTAATCTTAAGACTTAATTAACACAAGTATTCATAATTAAGTATCACGTATTTAATCTTAAGACTTAATTAACACAAGTATTCATAATTAAGTATAACGTATTTAATCTTAAGACTTAATTAACACAAGTATTCATAATTAAGTATCACGTATTTAATCTTAAGACTTAATTAACACAAGTATTCATAATTAAGTATCACGTATTTAATCTTAAGACTTAATTAACACAAGTATTCATAATTAAGTATCACGTATTTAATCTTAAGACTTAATTAACACAAGTATTCATAATTAAGTATCACGTATTTAAACTTAATACTTAATTAACACAAGTATTCATAATTAAGTATCACGTATTTAATATTAAGACTTAATTAACACAAGTATTCATAATTAAGTATCACGTATTTAATCTCAAGACTGAATTAACACAAGTATTCATAATTAAGTATCACGTATTTAATCTTAAGACTTAATTAACACAAGTATTCATAATTAAGTATCGCGTATTTAATCTTAAGACTTAATTAACACAAGTATTCATAATTAAGTATCACGTATTTAATCTTAAGACTTAATTAACACAAGTATTCATAATTAAGTATCACGTATTTAATCTTAAGACTGAATTAACACAAGTATTCATAATTAAGTATCACGTATTTAATCTTAAGACTTAATTAACACAAGTATTCATAATTAAGTATCACGTATTTAATCTTAAGACTGAATTAACACAAGTATTCATAATTAAGTATCACGTATTTAATCTTAAGACTTAATTAACACAAGTATTCATAATTAAGTATCACGTATTTAATCTTAAGACTTAATTAACACAAGTATTCATAATTAAGTATCACGTATTTAATCTTAAGACTTAATTAACACAAGTATTCATAATTAAATATCACGTATTTAATCTTAAGACTTAATTAACACAAGTATTCATAATTAAGTATCACGTATTTAATCTTAAGACTTAATTAACACAAGTATTCATAATTAAGTATCACGTATTTAATCTTAAGACTGAATTAACACAAGTATTCATAATTAAGTATCACGTATTTAATCTTAAGACTTAATTAACACAAGTATTCATAATTAAGTATCACGTATTTAATCTTAAGACTGAATTAACACAAGTATTCATAATTAAGTATCACGTATTTAATCTTAAGACTTAATTAACACAAGTATTCATAATTAAGTATCACGTATTTAATCTTAAGACTTAATTAACACAAGTATTCATAATTAAGTATCACGTATTTAATCTTGACTGAATTAACACAAGTATTCATAATTAAGTATCACGTATTTAATCTTAAGACCGAATTAACACAAGTATTCATAATTAAGTATCACGTATTTAATCTTAAGACTTAATTAACACAAGTATTCATAATTAAGTATCACGTATTTAATCTTAAGACTTAATTAACACAAGTATTCATAATTAAGTATCACGTATTTAATCTTAAGACTTAATTAACACAAGTATTCATAATTAAGTATCACGTATTTAATCTTAAGACTTAATTAACACAAGTATTCATAATTAAGTATCACGTATTTAATCTTAAGACTTAATTAACACAAGTATTCATAATTAAGTATAACGTATTTAATCTTAAGACTTAATTAACACAAGTATTCATAATTAAGTATAACGTATTTAATCTTAAGACTTAATTAACACAAGTATTCATAATTAAGTATAACGTATTTAATCTTAAGACTTAATTAACACAAGTATTCATAATTAAGTATCACGTATTTAATCTTAAGACTAATTAATATTCACAAGTATTCATAATTAAGTATCACGTATTTAATCTTAAGACTTAATTAACACAAATATTCATAATTAAGTATCACGTATTTAATCTTAAGACTTAATTAACACAAGTATTCATAATTAAGTATCACGTATTTAATCTTAAGACTTAATTAACACAAGTATTCATAATTAAGTATCACGTATTTAATCTTAAGACCGAATTAACACAAGTATTCATAATTAAGTATCACGTATTTAATCTTAAGACTTAATTAACACAAGTATTCATAATTAAGTATCACGTATTTAATCTTAAGACTTAATTAACACAAGTATTCATAATTAAGTATCACGTATTTAATCTTAAGACTTAATTAACACAAGTATTCATAATTAAGTATCACGTATTTAATCTTAAGACTTAATTAACACAAGTATTCATAATTAAGTTTCACGTATTTAATCTTAAGAAGACAAGTATTCATAATTAACGTATTTAATCTTAAGACTTAGTATTCATAATTAAGTATCACGTATTTAATCTTAAGACTTAATTAACACAAGTATTCATAATTAAGTATCACGTATTTAATCTTAAGACTTAATTAACACAAGTATTCATAATTAAGTATCACGTATTTAATCTTAAGACTTAATTAACACAAGTATTCATAATTAAGTATCACGTATTTAATCTTAAGACTTAATTAACACAAGTATTCATAATTAAGTATCGCGTATTTAATCTTAAGACTTAATTAACACAAGTATTCATAATTAAGTATCACGTATTTAATCTTAAGACTTAATTTAGTATTCACAAATCTTATTCAAGTATATAATTAAGTATCACGTATTTAATCTTAAGACTTAATTAACACAAGTATTCATAATTAAGTATCACGTATTTAATCTTAAGACTTAATTAACACAAGTATTCATAATTAAGTATCACGTATTTAATCTTAAGACTTAATTAATTTAACTTAAGTATTCATAATTAAGTATCATCTTAAGACTTATTTAATCTTAAGTATCACGTATTTAACTTAATTAACACAAGTATTCATAATTAAGTATCACGTATTTAATCTTAAGACTTAATTAACACAAGTATTCATAATTAAGTATCACGTATTTAATCTTAAGACTTAATTAACACAAGTATTCATAATTAAGTATCACGTATTTAATCTTAAGACTTAATTAACACAAGTATTCATAATTAAGACGTATTTAATCTTAAGACTTAATTAACACAAGTATTCATAATTAAGTATCACGTATTTAATCTTAAGACTTAATTAACACAAGTATTCATAATTAAGTATCACGTATTTAATCTTAAGACTTAATTAACACAAGTATTCATAATTAAGTATCACGTATTTAATCTTAAGACTTAAATAGTACCGGTGGTTGAGACATGGGAAATAATTTTCTTTCCCATTTTAAGTGCATATCTTTTACGCATGAAGAACTTCAATGGATTTGTTGAGTAAATCGGAATGTTTTGCATTGGGATCTCCAAAACGTCTCGATGGCTTCATAGCTTTATTTCCCAGAACAATAACATAAACGATACATTGAGGTCGTGGCAATTGGTCTGTGTCAGGGCATTGTATGAAACCAAATTTGTTAAGTAGTTGTCCGTGTACTTACGAGTCAACGCAGACTTTTCCTTCTGTGTGTTAGTAGTATTGTATTGTATTTATTTACATTCCATGGTATTCATACATTGCTTTAAAGCTAGAATATGGAACAAGTCAAAAAACTTAATACTGTTATAAAGTCTTAATTTAGTCACACTCAAGTTGAAATATATACAGAAGAGGCTTACACTATAGTCTACTAGTACAACACAAAGTTTTAGTATCAATTTCATGAAGCGTTATTGAATGTCATGAATTCACCTACAGAATAGAAGGCGTGAGAAATTAGGTACTTCTTTAATTTGGCCCTAAATAATTTCATGTTTCGAGTTTCATTTTTTATATCGATAGGGAGGCTACTAAAAATTTTTACTGCCATACAACGCACTCCTTTTTCACAGCACGATAGACTTGCCGATGGAGTATGAAAGTCATTTTTTTGACGTGTATTTATGCTATGAACTGTTGAATTAGTTACAAAGTTTTCACGATTACATACGAGGAAGATTATTGATGAAAAAATATACTGACAAGCCATGGACATTATTTGCACTTTTTTTTAAATGGTCCTACACGATTCCCTAGATTTGGCACCTACTATTATTCTAATTACTCTTTTTTGTAATAGGAATATACTGTTAGTATCTGTGGAATTTTCCCAGGATATTATTCCAAAACTCATTATCGAATGGAAGTATGCAAAGTATATTGTTTCTAAGGTATTGATATTTACTATCTCTTGCATAGATCTAATAGCAAAACAAGCTGAATTTAGTTTGGGAGTAATTTTTTTAATATCATTTTTCCAATTTAACGCATTAGAATTTCCAAGGAAATTTGAGCAAACATCTTTGAAAGCGCGCCATGCCATTTTTCCTCAAACAAAGAATCAGCCATGACTTTGCGAATTTGTGGACGTATGAAAATGCCCTCTTTTAATTTTCCTTCACTCAAACTGGTAAACTTTTCTTTTAAATACTGAATACCACACCCTTGTTTGTTCATTGCGTAGGCCTCACTTTGAACAGTTATGAAATTCAGTCAATAGAAGGGACCAATATCTGTTTATTTATTAGAAGTACAAAAGAATATGCCAACAACCATAAGAAACCGGAAATAGGTCATAAACTCATAAAATGCATTAGCTTTTGTTTTCATTTATAACTCCCAATCCGGGCCAGATGTTTCCTGGGAGAGAGCTTATTGAAAAGTGAAATCATAGTACATCTTAAAAACCTTACGTGATACGAAGAAAAAAGATACATTTTCGGATTCAACGCACACAAAACGATAAGAGACACACTGTTTTAAGTCGGAGCAAAATCCCTGTTGTTCAGTCAATGCAATGTCAATTGCATCCTAACAGATGATTACATCTTAAAATAGGTCTGCTATCATCATAAAATTTTGCACGACCAACAGCCAGTTTGCCTACAAGTCTGACAGACGTGGCACCCATGAACTTTATTGCAGGCGTGTTGGTGGATTGGGCGGCTGTGATTTGTCCCTGCATCCATTTTCGGCTCGCTTTGAGCCATTGCGCAGCATAACATTCTTCTTCAGTCGACGCTATGCCCCGCTGATTGGCTGAATGAATTCTAATGAAACAGAGTCCCTCAACTCCAGCACGGCCAACCTTGCCTCTTGGCAGAAAATACCGATGTGTTGAGAACGATGTCCACTTACTTAGAATGAAATGAGGCGTTCAGAGCTAAAGTGGATTAAGTAAAAAATTTTCATACATTCAGTTTAATTCATTTTCTGATTGTCTGAAGTTGGATCTTTTCCGAGCAGTAATGGATCAAGTCTTAACTCCAAGCAATTTGCCGGTAGGTGACACCAGTCACTTTTGGCTCAGATTATTTGTTCACGATGTTCTGAGCCATAGTGGATCAAGTCACCAAAGCGTTGCATCAAATAACATCACAATTGTTTATATTTTATAAATCTAGAATTGAGAATGGAGCAATAAAACTATTGCTAGTGAAATTGGATAATCCACTAGAGCAAGTTAACTTTAAGTCCTATTATCTCAAAACTACGTCTCATGGACTTGATCCACTTCAACTCTGAACGCCTCAAATATGCAAAAATTCCAGGTCATCGTTATTCTCTATCGTTCACCATTAGTTCTGATGTTCTCAAGTTCAAATCGGGAAGGGCGATACATTTCTACGAGACAATCAAAACCACTTTCTCCTATTAGTGTAATAAATAAATTTTTCACTTCTATTTTAAGCATATTTTCTAGATATTTAAAATCTAAAGGGTTCTACAATACAAAAAACCTGAAAATTAGGCTAGGCTATGCCTTGAGAAAAACGATAAAGATGACAGCTAAAGTCTTATTCGTCATCGTTAGGGCTAGGATTTTGATGAAATTTCATCTTTTTTCTAGTAAGCCAGAAACATAGCTGCTTTAGTATTTATATGTTATGTTTTAAGACATATTAGTTAGGACATTATTTTTAATTTTTTGCCTGTTTCAACTCATAAGAGCATTTATGCTCAACCATGCCGAAATGTAGTAATTATACACCTGGTAGTGGCCCTTTAATACACCTCATTAAAGTACACCTATTCATTATAATTCAGTTGTTCACCCAATGAAAAATCACCATTGTACCATTATGAAACCGCAAGTATCGATTATTCTCGGATATGCAATCGAAAGACAATTAGCGAAAAGTCACGGAGGCTGGAAATCCAATACTGTCGCAGAAGGTTATGTTCTGTTACTATAATAATTAGCGTTAATTGTAAATAATATTCAAATAAATTCAATTTGTCATCTCGTTTTTCAATTCTAAATCAATTTCCAGGTTATATCAAGACTAATGTTCATGTTATTCTCTAGATTATATCAAGGTCAATGACATTCGTTCCTCGGAAAAAATCAATACTTTCGCGTCTGCGCACATCTCACAATTTAGAAGGTCAGTTCCGCTCCTCACTTAGATAACCATAACATGAATACTTATGAATGAATAATTTCAGCATAAAAAGGCGTATGAAACTTGCCTATAATGGTAATTAAGACGCTCGTATGAAAATTATGAAACTCGCTTGCGCTCGTTTCATAAACAAACATACTCGCGTCTTAATTACTACCATTATAGGCTCGTTGCATAATGTACTATTTTGTTTTATTCGGTCATTTTTTTTTTAGGTATTTTCATTTAATTTTGGCCATAAATTCCCATTATTAATGTAAAATGTTTATTTGCTTTGATATTTTCTCTACATATTTTGTACATTAATACCCATTATTTTGTATAATATTTTAATCGATTTTCTACACAAATATTGTCATTTTAACGTAGTACACCCCACGCAATGGATCAGTCCAACCACCCCTTCAATATAGACTCCTCTTTACCTGCTAATTCCGGATAAGAGTGGCCTTGTGGTGGACTACATGAAAGTACATCAGGTGAAATAATTAATTAAAGTGTACTGATTAGCAAAAATATGTAAAATTAAATAAACTGAAATGTTGGTACTAGTATTCATTCATTCATTTATTTTATTCCATAGATCTTACATGAGCAATGAAGCTTTAAGATGTGGAACATGTCAACATTTTACAATATTACAATTACAATTTTCACAAATTTTTATAGTTTTACAATTTAGTAATTTTCTACAATTTTTACAATTTTGTACAATTTTTTTACATTTTGGCGAGATGTAGTGAGACGAGATGAGGTCCGAGGATTCGCCAAAATATTACCCGGCATTTGCCTTTTGGTGGGGGAAACCTCGGAAAAACCCAACCAGGTAATCAAATCAAAGGGGGTAATCAAATCAAAGGGGTTGATGCCAAGGACTCGCCATAGACCATCAGGCTTCTTAAGTTAATTACCGGTCTAAATATTAAGTAGTACAAAACCTCTTTTCCTACTAAGCCAATTATGTAAGATTAATTTTTGGGGTATTTTAAGGGCATTTTTGAAAGACTATTAGGTCATAAATGCATTGTTTCTAGGACATTTTTTCATCATTTGTAGGTCATCAAAATCCTAGCCCTAGTCATCGTCATTGTCGTTATCATCATCCCCACTTGCTAATTTTCACGGCGTCAGCCAGTTATCATCGTGACGATGACAAAGTATAAATTGAAAAACGAAATTACTGTCGTTGAATAATGCAAATCTTAGATCGGACGGTACGCTGGATAGAACGGACCACTGAGCTGCGGTTACAGCTGGAATACAATGTTATCCAGACTGATGAAGGAACCAAGTGTGTCCCTGGTGATGAACTACAGTCTGCGAATGTGGGTTCCCGGCCGGACTCCACAGATGGATTTCTCATCAGCACATTCCCGGCAGCTAGATCATCACAGCCGCTGCACACGCTGGATCTGGCCTCTCTTCATATCTTCCGCTGCTCCAGTAACAACCCTCGTTACTTGTAGTGAATTTATAGAAATCTTACTAATTTTCTTCTCTTTTAAATCTCTCATTTTCTACAATTTATTCTGTATATGGTCTTCACACGCTGCGTGGTAAGGCACAATTAATTAATTCATTCATTCATTCATAGTTTTCTACCCGAACGCAGATCTTTCACTGCAAATCCAGCATTCTCCAATATTTCCTATTTCCTGCCTTCCTCTTAGTTTCCGCATATGATCCATATATCTTAATGTCGTCTATCATCTGATATCTCGAAATGGAAATATAAAAATTGGAGATTTATCCTTCGAAGAGGTGGAAAAATTCAAATATCTTGGAGCAACAGTAACAAATATAAATGACACTCGGGAGGAAATTAAACGCAGAATAAATATGGGAAATGCGTGTTATTATTCGGTTGAGAAGCTCTTATCATCCAGTCTGCTGTCCAAAAATCTGAAAGTTAGAATTTATAAAACAGTTATATTACCGGTTCTTCTGTATGGTTGTGAAACTTGGACTCTCACTCTGAGAGAGGAACATAGGTTCAGGGTGTTTGAGAATAAGGTGCTTAGGAAAATATTTGGGGCTAAGCGGGATGAAGTTACAGGAGAATGGAGAAAGTTACACAACACAGAACTGCACGCATTGTATTCTTCACCTGACATAATTACGAACATTAAATCCAGACGTTTGAGATGGGCAGGGCATGTAGCACGTATGGGCGAATCCAGAAATGCATATAGAGTGTTAGTTGGGAGACCGGAGGAAAAAGACCTTTAGGGAGGCCGAGACGTAGATGGGAGGATAATATTAAAATGGATTTGAGGGAGGTGGGGTATGATGATAGAGACTGGATTAATCTTGCTCAGGATAGGGACCGCTGGCGGGCTTATGTGAGGGCGGCAATGAACCTTCGGGTTCCTTAAAAGCCATTTGTAAGTAAGTAAGTATCATCTGATATCTTCTTCTGCTCCGAACTCTTCTCCCGTTCACCATTAATTCCAGTGCATCCTTCAGTAGGAAGTTTCTTTTCAACCAGTATAGCTTTTACAGAACACGAAGGTTCATTGCCGCCCTCACATAAACCCCCCCCATCGGTCCCTATCCTGTGCAAGATTAATCCAGTCTCTATCATCATATCCCACCTTTGATAAAGCATTGAAACAGATTCAAGATTTGATGAATGTAGAACAGCCAAATGTATTGCTAAACTACTAAGGATTAATTGTAACAACATGGCAATATACGACACATAATATTTTATCAAATTTTATCATTATTTATTATTAATTTCATTAATTACCTATTATAGATTTTATAAATTATCCTTTAAATAATGTATTGATATCACATCACCATTCTACTTATAATTCCCCGGTAATTAATTACAAATTCAACAATTTAGTCTTTTCCACCAATATTAATTATTGCTGACATTCGTATTTTGTTAATAATTTAATGCAAGATATAATATAATATGCTTGTCATTTTAATCATTTCAAATATGTTTTGTAACATGAGTTATATGTATCTGCAATCACATCGACCTTCTAAATTTACATTTCCTGGAAATCTTTTCCTACATAAACCTTTTTACTTATAATACATCTTCTTCTTCTTCTTCTTCCTCTTCATGCATTAAGCCCTACAAAGGCTTGTTGCGCGCTCCAAATTATTAGTTCATTGGTCTTTCCATCGTTTTTTTGGTCTTCCTATGTTTCGTTTCCCTTCTGGTATATAATTTAATATTTTCTTTGGGTATCTTCTCTCATCCATTCTGTCTACGTGATCTAGCCAGTTTTGTCTATGATGGTCTATTCCTTCATTTAGGCTAAAAATCTGTAATTGATTTCTTATGTCTTCATTTCTGATTCTGTCCCTTTTAGTGACTCCCAGAACTGATCTTAAAAACCTCATTTCTGCTGCCTGTAGCCTACTTTTATCTCTACTTGTCATTGTCCAAGTTTCACTACTATATAGAGCTGCAGGAATAGTTTTATAAAATTTTATCATCGTATCTTTTCTTACTTTATTTTTTAAAGTTCTTTTAAACATATTTTTGAAAACATTTCAACTTTATTTCCAATATCTACCTCTTTAATATATGATATTGATGATCCTAAAAATTTAAATGTATTTACTTGTTCAATTATATTATTGTCTAATACAAGTTTACATCTTAGCGGATGAGTTCCTTGAAATGCCATAGCTTTGGTTTTATTTTTGATATATCAAAATTGTAATTAATAATTATTTTATGGAGTTCAAATAAGACATACTACATAAAACTCATGAAAATGTATTTGTCATGCATATTACAATGTACATGTTTAATTTGTTCAAGGTTTAGATTACGTGTTTCTTAACAATATCTCATGATGCCGAAAAGGTGAAAACGTTAATATTTTATAACAATGTTGTAGCAAATAAACATTTGCAAAACAGATAAATCTTATAGATTGAACTTGAAATATTTTATTATATATCTCACCTCCTTCAAATCCATTTTAATATTATCTTCCCATCTACGTCTCGGCCTCCCCAAAGGTCTTTTTCCCTCCGGCCTCCCAACTAACACTCTATATGCATTTCTGGATTCGTCCATACGTGCTACATGCCCTGCCCATCTCAATCAAACGTCTGGATTTCATATTCCTAATCTGTCAGTTGAAGAATACAATGCGTGCAGTTCTGTGTTGTGTAACTTTCTCCATTCTCCTGTAAAATCATCCTTGTTAGCCCCAAATATTTTCCTAAGCACCTTATTCTCGAATACCCTTAACCTCTGTTCATTCTCTAAGTGAGAGTCAAAAATTTCACAACCATACAGAACAACCGGTAATATAACTGTTTTATAAATTCTAACTTTACACTTTATAAATGTGTACCCTACTTAAAATACACGCTCCTAAGTCGCTACCATGCTATTTCCTCTCTTAAACATTTTAATAAAAATCTGTCCATTAGCCACATGCATGTTTCATACCAAGTAACTCTATAAGTTATATCTTATTTAATTACACTGACCTGAATATAGTGTTGAATTGGAATCACAACGCAATACAACTAACTGAATTATGTACCAACATTAATATTAGTACCGGTATTAGGGTAAACATTGGTAATTTTGTGGCAGTGGTTATTTCGTGATACTTTTTCTTTGCTCTTTTGTGAACTAACCAATGGTGTTACGAGATTCAAATTTCCGCCAAAGGATTGCATATATTGTCCAGTTTCCAGAAACATACAGTTAAGCTTTGTGTGACTATTGTAGCTGTTTCAGTGAGCTTTTATGTTTGGAGAGAGCAAGTTTGCGTCGACTTCTCAGGCATACAAATTTTGTGGATGTTTGTAATTACATTACAGGCTTATTACTAAAGGTAAGCATATGATATTTGGTACAATGATTTATTATATCTTAAAGAAATTTTAGGAAATGTTTTTGGAATTTTAGATACAGCTATAGTCGCCATATAGGCTTAGCTTTACTGATAGAAATCTTAACTGTTTGAGGCGAAATTTTGTTGAGTATTAAGCGTTACATTTTATACTATTTTAAAAATTGTATTACAATACGAATTTTAGAAATCTGAAGACAAGATGGGTTCAGTGTAGCTTCTGTTTGATTTGTTATCATGCTAAGTGCCAATGATAAGTGCTAGATGACTTACTTGCAAGAATTGTGACAGAAGATGAAACATGGCTCCACCATTTTGGACCGGAGACAGAGGCAGACAATGGAGTGGCATCATGAAAATTCACCACAGAAATAGAAATGCAAAAGTGCATCTTCGGCAGGAAAAGTTATGGCTACTGTGTTTTTCGATTCAGAAGGACTCTTGCTTGTGGACATCATGCCACACGGAACCACCATTAATTCTGACGCGTATGTGGCAACTCTCAAGAAACTTCAAGCTCGACTGAGTCGTGTTCGACGACATCGGGAGAAGCAGGATGTTCTGCTATTGCACGACAACGCACAGCCATATGTCAGTCACAAGACCACAGACCAGATCAGAAAATTCGGATAGACAACACTGAAACAGCCGCCTTACAGTCCTGAACTGGGACTGTGCGATTACCATCTCTTTGGTAAACTGAAGGATCCCTTCGCGGAACGAGGTTAGAAGATGACTCCATTGTGCACGCTGCTAAAGAGTGGCTCAGACGTGTTGGTCCAGACTTTTACCGTGCTGATCTACAGGCTCTCGTTCCTAGGTTACGTAAGGCAGTTGAAAGGGAAGGGGATTATGTGAAAAAGTGACATTTTGTTCCTGAAGGATGTATCTACATTCTGTGAAAATAGCAAAGCTGTAGGATAAAAATATAATTTTTAAAGAAATGTTATGCATTACTTTTGCAGTTACCCTAGTAATATAGGCTATAGTAAAGTCCGTAATAAAAGTGTTCACCCTTTCAGGGCAAAGAAGGTCCCTTTTTGAATTTCAATTTTTACTTTGATTTCATTCTTATTATGTGTTTATGTGTATTTCTATGTGTTCTTGCTATGAATATTAGACGGAATTACTATGTTTGAAGTCTTGTAACAATAAATGAGAATTTCATTTGAATTTTAATGAATTTTTCCACAATTCTTCTACCTCTCACGAAATTATCAATGTAATATCACGAAGTTATCAAGGTTAGCTTAAGTTGTAAAAGTGGTTTTTGGCACTTGTTCAAGAACGTGTGCAATCTTTTATGTCTCCAGATTTGTACAGCAAATTATCGTCTTTTAGATGAAAAAATCGGAATAAGGATATATTTACACATTTGCATTTTACATTAATTTTCATGAAATTATCACGAAATTACCAATGTTTACCCTACTAATTAAATATTACAGACGTGGACAAATTATTAACAAAATTGACGATTTTTATAATAATTCTGTTTACAAAATTTGACTTTTCAATTTAGACTACAGTTGATAATTTTGCATATTTCTATCATTACAATAGATAGAAATATGCAAAAATGTCAACTATAGTTTAAATTGAAGAGTCAAATTTTGTAAAAAATATATAACAAAAATCTTCATATTTTGCTAATAATTTATAAATATGCAAAAATTTCAACTGCAGTCTCAATTGAAGAGTCAAATTTTGTAAAAATATAAAATAAAAATCTTCAGGTTTGCTAATAATTTGGAAATATCCAAAATGTAAACTGTAGTCTAAATTGAAGAGTCAAATTTTGTAAAAATATAAAATAAAAATCTTCAGGTTTGCTAATAATTTGGAAATATCCAAAATGTAAACTGTAGTCTAAATTGAAGAGTCAAATTTTGTAAAAATATAAAATAAAAATCTTCAGGTTTGCTAATAATTTGGAAATATCCAAAATGTAAACTGTAGTCTAAATTGAAGAGTCAAATTTTGTAAAAATATAAAATAAAAATCTTCAGGCTTGCTAATAATTTGGAAATATCCAAAATGTAAACTGTAGTCTAAATTGAAGAGTCAAATTTTGTAAAAATATAAAATAAAAATCTTCAGGTTTGCTAATAATTTGGAAATATCCAAAATGTAAACTGTAGTCTAAATTGAAGAGTCAAATTTTGTAAAAATATAAAATAAAAATCTTCAGGTTTGCTAATAATTTGGAAATATCCAAAATGTAAACTGTAGTCTAAATTGAAGAGTCAAATTTTGTAAAAATATATAATAAAAATCTTCAGGTTTGCTAATAATTTGGAAATATCCAAAATGTAAACTGTAGTCTCAAATGAAGAGTCAAATTTTGTAAAAATATAAAATAAAAATCTTCAGGTTTGCTAATAATTTGGAAATATCCAAAATGTAAACTGTAGTCTAAATTGAAGAGTCAAATTTTGTAAAAATATAAAATAAAAATCTTAAGGTTTGCTAATAATTTGGAAATATCCAAAATGTAAACTGTAGTCTAAATTGAAGAGTCAAATTTTGTAAAAAAATATACAATACAAATCTTCAATTTTGCTAAAATGAAATACCAAAAATGTCAAGTAGTCTAAACTGAAGAATCATGTTTTGTAAAAATATGTAATAAAAATCTTCAATTTTGCTAATAATTTCGAAATACGCAAAAATGTCAACTGTAGTCTAAACTGAAGAATCATGTTTTGTAAAAATATGTAATAAAAATCTTCAATTTTGCTAATAATTTGTCCACGTCTGTAATTACGTTCAAATTTCACAACCTTAGTTACTTCCATTTCGTCAGTTGTCGTATTTGTTGGTACTCGAAATTCGAAATAAAGTTGGTAAAAGAAAATTCAACCAGAAATCTAGAAAGCCATCCATACCACATGTAGTAATAGGGGGAAAATGGTTAGGTTTCACCCTTAGGGTATTAAGTAAGCTGATGTGAACTATAGCAAGCGCTAAAGTAAACTGTGAATAATTCCAACGCTTGAGGGCACGGGCATAAATTTCACCCGGGCCCACTCGAAACGTTCACGTGACTTGTTCTCTTCGTTCAGAACCGGTACAGAAATCCCACATGTTTGTTCATACTGTGTGGGTGCTATGTTAAAAATGAATGTATTACATTATACTGTAATACAATTATTACAATGTGGTGTCGCTATGTAGGCCTACACCGAAAATAACCCTTTTCAAAGGGGTCAAGTGCCTGGGCACACAGAACAATGAGGATGCAATATGCCTCTTTGTCTGGTGAACTGGGTCAACGCAAAATACGGAATCATTATCGACTGAACTGATTCTCTGTACTCCACGAGCAATGGGCACACTGGCTGCAAAAGAAATGCCGATACGAAATTATATCGTTTTCCGAGGACTTTAGAAAACATGGCGAGATGGAAAGTTATTTTCCTGACATTAGCTTTTTAAAAACATATAAATACGACTTTTATAACACGTTCACGTTATTATTTAATATGAATTTATTTTAAATTATTCATATACTTTTATTTTACAACATTAATAAGTATACTATACGAAAATAGTGAAACTGCAGTTTATATGGTATTCCACAGCCTTCCTTATTATCCATGGATGCTGACATTGTTACAATCGATATATGCGGCCAGTTACGTTTCATATTGTATTAAAAATATCAATTTTATTATAAATGCAGATACAGAATTGATAATAGAATCTAACTGAAGCATTTAACTACACATTTCTCCTTTGTATGGAATAAAAACATCATAATTGTAATACACGTTCACAGCACAATCTGTTGCTATCAATACCACGTCATCAGACATCTCTGTACTCAAGTTCTTTCTCAATAGCCTTGGCCCGCTCATGGAATTCGCTGCCGCTGGAAATCAGGGGTAGTCTTAGTCCTCAGTTGTTTAAAATTAGGTTGTTTAGAAATATTTTAAATGCACAGAATTAGTTTTTTTTAGGTATAATTTTTTATTTATTATTATTATTATTATTATTATTTATTATTATTATTATTTTACACAGTCATTACTTTATTTTTCCATTAACACTTATATCTAGGTAATTGTCATTGTCTCAATGTAACACGTGCTGTGCTGATCATACTAATTGTACTATTCCTTTAGTTGTGAGATTATATTCATATGTATTAATTCTTTTTTTTTTTTTAATTAATACTTGTAGCCTATACTAGAATGTATTTTCCTGTTTGTGATTATGTATTCAGTCTCTTTTTTATTATATATATTTTTTTATTATTGTTATTTTAAAGTTAATACTGATTGTATATGTGTATTCAATCTCTCTTTTTTTACTTAATTATGTTTTTTATTGTTATTTTTAAGTTAATATTTGTATACCGGTATGTATTTTTCTGTATGTAATTTGATCCTGGTTGAGTGGAAGAGAAGGCCTGATGGCCTTAACTCTGCCAGGGAAAATAAAACTACTACTACTACTACTACTACTACTATTATTATTATTATTATTATTATTAAAAACGCTAGAAAATTCAGGTCAGTTCAGATGTGTAGGCTATGTATAATTTATTTCATACATAGTTTATTTATAGTTTTTTGAAGACATACACGAATAAGCTGAATGAGGTAATGATAACAGAGCAATAATAGAGTTTATATGCAAAGCCTTCTGTGTATCTCTATTTCTATTGTTTCCTAAGCTAAGTCCTCGTAACACGATAATATTTCAAATCGATAGCGACTTCGACTCGGCATTTCTTTCGCAGTCCAGTGTGCATACGTGTAACCATAGGTTTTGCTTCGTCATTACACGAAAGCAATGCTGCAACAAATCTGTTTCGCTGGAAATACAGGTTCTCAGCATATCTCATACCGAAAAAGTGGTGTTTGTCATATTGTAGTCCATTCATTTGTCTATGTATAGCGATTTGTTCCAGATTGTTGACCGAAATTTGTTCCTATTCAGTAACTAACAATAAACTGTTCTAACACATTGGTGACCGTTCCGTGTCGAGCAGGTGGAAAAAAACAAGCCCCGATCAGTATAGGAAAAAAATTCTGCCTGTATCAGGGATACATCGGCACGTAAAACACGTCACACAGTTTCGGGAATGAAACTACAGTTATGTTCGTCTGAATGTTTTTTGTTTCGGTTTACAAACACAAGAGTATGGGTCTATAATGAGAGAAACATTCCAATATTAGTCCCAGCTCACAACACATTTCTAACTATGATTCACTCAAAGTGTATATTACGTATCTATTATCATACATAGCATCACAAGATTTCTTATCTTGTAGACAATTCGCCAGCGGGTAACGTTGGCGAATAGAGATTATAAAGAATGGACACTGAGCGCATATTCCTGTGTTTTGTTTCTCTGTGCGCCAGCGTTTAGTTCTACTTTCAAGCGCTAGAGGTTAGTGTAATCGAGCATACGCTAAGATAATAATTGAGAATAGAGTTGAGACACAGGATTCAAACATCGCCTACCTTATTGCATAATCCAGTAACGCTTTGCTTCAAATAAATTCAAATTAACAGCTTTTCCTTATTTCTCAGTAACGAACTAGTTATAATATTTTTTTTTATATTTCAGATATAATAAATTATGTTATAAAATATAATACATTGTAAAATTATGTATCAAAATGGTTTAATATTTGTATATAATATAATATAAGTATATGGTTTTATTTCTCATAAGAGTTTTGTTTTTCCATTTTCAGTGCTATCAGATCATTACATATTTTAATTGTTGTTGGGGTCAACGTCTCAACTCTCATTATAAAGGAACTCTAGAGTCTAGACATTACAGTTAATGACGGATTTATTATTTTATGGATCCAATTTATTTTATTTGAGTACATAATGTACCTAGATGTATTAATTATATGTGTTATATTTCCGCTGTGTCGACTGCTAGCTGGTGTGATGTCAGCGCCAACTCTAGGGAGAAAGCAGAATCTCACGCTCTAGCTGGCTTGAAGGTCATTGAAATCAGTCCGGCTACATCAAAGGTACCGACGCGAAGTGTCCATTCTTTATAATCCCTATTCGCTGGTAACGTGAGAGGTGAGATCTCACGTGATATTTGAAGATACTATTTGGCGAATGATACCCACTAAATAAATAATTAATAAAAGAAAATAACGAAATGGTATTAATATTAAATGAGATATTTAAGACGTTAATCCAATATATTTCATTGACCGGCATGACCTTGGTCTCCAGCAATATGAAATTCGTGGGTAAACATTTGACATTATCTGTAGAAATTATGATTAGTGAAACAGCAAAATTAAATAAATATTTGAGGTTATAACATCTTATTTTGAATTAGACACTTTCATTTAGTCATTTACCGACAAGATAAGAACTCCTGTAACATTTTAATAAGACTATTTCGCGAATATATTAACTTAATAAGTAATATATAACACACAGAAACCGGTAATCTTATAAATTAAGATATTTTATACTTAAATTTTCTAGCACGGCCATCACTCAATAATGTATAGCTAAGGAAACAAAATATGAAAATATTTAACATCTGAACGTCAGGAACGATACGATATTAAACAAATGAGCATCAGGTGCGAGAAGCAAAGAGTTACAAACTCTTTGGCGACAAGATTGCGGTTGAAGTTGGCTTTGATCGGTTAAAAGTCTATAGATCCTTACACTCCATTGATGTATCGGTATTTGGTACTCTGGGCTGCAAAAGAAATTTTTTCCTAAGATTAGTTATTTTCTAACATATAAAGATGACTTTTATAACATGTTCACGTTATTATTTAATATGAATTGATTTTAAATTATTCATATACTTTTATTTTACAACATTAATAAGAATACTACACGAAAATAGCGAAACTGTAATTTAGATAGTATTCCACAGCCTTCCTTATTATCCATGGCTGCTGTCATTGTTACAATCGATATATACGGCCAGTTACGTTTCATATTGTATTAACAAAAAAATGTATAAATTTTATTATAGATATAAATATAAATATAAAATTTTATTAAATACAGATACAGAACTGAAAATTGAATGCAAAGCCTTCTGTGTATCTCTATTTCTATTTTTTTCGCAAGCGAAGTCCTCGTAACACGATAATATTTCAAATCGATAGCGACTTCGACTCGGCATTTCTTTTGCAGAACTTAAGATTAGCGATTGCGATGTAACTATTAGCTATTGCTAATGGATAAATTCTCAATAAAGAAAACTGTACAAAATAAAACGGCATTCAACAAAAACAATGATAAATTGAGTTGTAATAGTGGCCGTAAAATTAATAGCTCATATTCATCACTGCTCAAGAATCAACGAAGGATGAGCAAAGCAGTGAAAGGGAAAAGTAGTGTATAAAGACCGTAGTTGTCAACCATGTTGGATTAAGCAGTTTTCATGGATACTGTATGAAAAATCGACTTGACGGCAGTTCATCCAAGATTTTTGGTCCAATCTTATGTTTGTTCTATGGATGTCCAGAAGGACATTTCGTCCAATTCTCTTTAGTCCAATATGAAATTTTATCTACAGTAACCTCACTACAGGTTTTGATTTATGTAGAGAAAATCAAAACTCGAGTGGGATTTAATTGATTATTAAACGATACAATAAAGTATATAAAGATTAGAAGACATGAAGTACTTTAATACAATAAAATATTAATTGACTTACTACCCATTCCAAAAAACCTACAAGCTTATGTTTTTACCAATATACAATGGTGTTTGCTACAATTTGAATGCAGTACTTTTCACATGCAATTAATAAGTAATTTTTCGACAGCATATAATTATTCACATTTTTGAAAATTTATTAGCCACTTAATTTCTCTTAGATAAATCACTGAAACATATATATTTTACAGACTCAAGATTTGATGAATGAAGAACAGCCAAATGTATTGCTAAACAACTATTAACGATTAATTATAACAGCATGACAACATACTACGACACATAAGATGTTATCAATTTTATCGATTATCTATTGTTGATTTTATAACAAATGTTATTTAAATATAAAATAGATTGATATTATATCACCATTCCACTCATAATTCCCCGGTAATTAATTACAAATTCAACAATTGAGTCTTTTTCACCAATATTTTATTAATTTGCTGATATTCGTACTTCTGTTAATGACTTAATGCAGGATATAATATGTAACACTTCTGTCAATTTTAATCATTTTATATGTGTTTTGTAACATGAGTTATATGTACCAGAAATCATATCGACATTTTCCAAATTTACATTTCCTGGAAATCTTTTTCATAATAAACCTTTTTTTTGTCCACACCTGTGGAGTAACGGTCAGCGCGTCTGGCTGCGAAACCAGGTGGCCCGGGTTCGATTCCCGGTCGGGGCAAGTTACCTGGTTGAGGTTTTTTCCGGGGTTTTCCCTCAACCCAATATGAGCAAATGCTGGGTAACTTTCGGTGCTGGACCCCGGACTCATTTCACCGGCATCATCACCTTCATCTCATTCAGACGCTAAATAACCTAAGATGTTGATAAAGCGTGGTAAAATAACCTACTTAAAAAAAAATAAACCTTTTTCATTAATAAGACATAACTACATAAAACTCAAGAAAGTCCATTTGAGGACCGTTTTTTCAAAACTTGCTAACTGAAAAAACTAAATTTTACAGGAGAGACAAAACACTATAGTAAGCAAGTTTTGCTGTAACTCTCACTTATAGCAGAAGGCAAGTTTTGAGAAAACGATCAAAATTTGACACACTACAATGAAGAGAAATAACCCAATTTTACTAAAACGCTTTGAACATCATGTAGAGGCGTGCTTATATTAACGAATCCATCAATATCTCAATTTTGCAAATTGTTTCTTAACAATATCTCATGATGCCGAAAAGGCGAAAACGTTAATATTTCATAATGTTACCTGTAGCAAATAAGCATTTGCAAAATAGATCAATCTTATAAATTGAACTTGAAACTTTTATTATATTGAACTAGATTTATCTGAAAACAAAATGAATTGTAAAATTACTAAAATGTCTTGAAAATGTATTATTGTATCATCTCATCATTACAAATATTTCGCTAGATGGCAGCAATGTGTTATGATCAATGTTCTATAGACGATTACTAGTCATGAAGGCTTTGTTGATTCAGTTTCATTTTTATTAAAACAGTTGCATTCCACTTCAATTATCAAAAGAAGTTGGCGAGTATAGTTTGGAATGTAAAAATGATAGAATAAACATTACAAACGCTGCAGTAGATTAACAACGAAGACGTTCAGGAATAGTAATATAAACAACGGTGGATTGATGACGATATAATCTGTATTATCTAACGAAATCTATCAGCTTGTGCTTGCTATTTGGGAAAAGGAAATTGTACCAGAACAATGGAAGGAGTCCGTAATCGTACCTTTTTTAAGAAGGGGGACAAGACTAACTGTAGTAACTTTCGAGGAATGTCACTTTTGTTGAGCGTACAAAATTTTGTCCAATATTCTTTTGAGAAGATTAACTCCATATGTAGATGAAATTATTGGGGATCATCAGTGTGGTTTCAGGCGTAATAGATCAACTATTGACCAGATATTTTGTATTCGACAGATAATGGAGAAAAAATGGGAGTATAAGGTACAGTGCATCAGTTATTCATAGATTTAAAGAAGGCATTTTGACTCGTTAAGAGAGAAGTTTTATATGATACTCTTATAGAATTTGGTATTCCCAAGAAACTAGTTCGATTAATTAAAATGTGTCTCAGTGAAACGCACAGCAGAGTTCGTATAGGTCAGTTTCTGTCAGATGCGTTTGCAATTCACTGCGGGCTAAACCAAGGAGATGCACTATCACCTTTACTTTTTAACTTTGCTCTAGAGTATGCCATTAGAAAGTCCAGGATAAAGAGAGAGTTTGGAACTGAACGGGTTACATCAGCTGCTTATCTATGCGGATGACGTGAATATGTTGAGAAAATCCACAAACGATTAGGAAAAGACGGAAATTTTACTGGAAGCAAGTAAAGAGATAGTTTTGGAAGTAAATCCCGAAAAGACAAAGTATATGATTATGTCTCGTGACGGGAATATTGTACGAAATTGAAATATAAAAATTGGAAATTTATCTTTTCAAGAGGTGGAGAAGTTCAAATATTTGGGAGCAACAGTAACAAATATAAATGATATTCGGGAGGAAATAAACACAGAATAAATATGGGAAATGCCTGTTATTATTCGTTTGAGAAACTTTTATCATCCAGTCTGCTGTCGAAAAATCTGAAAGTTAGAATCTATAAAACAGTTATATTACCGGTTGTTCTGTGAGGTAGTGAAACTTGGACTCCCACTTTGAGAGAGGAACATAGGTTAAGGGTGTTTGAGAATAAGGTGCTTAGGAAAATATTTGGGGCTAAGAGGATGAAGTTACAGGAGAATGGAGAAAGTTACACAACACAGAACTGCACGCATTGTATTCTTCACCTGACATAATTAGGAACATTAAATCCAGATGTTTGAGATGGGCAGGGCATGTAGCACGAATCAGAAATGCATATAGTGTGTTAGTTGGGAGGCAGGAGGGCAAAAGACCTTTGGGGAGGCCGAGACGTAGATGGGAGGATAATATTAAAATGGATTTGAGGGAGGTGGGATATGATGGTAGAGACTGGATTAATCTTGCTCAGGATAGGGATCAATGGCGGGCTTATGTGAGGGCGGCAATGAACCTCCGGGTTCCTTAAAAGTAAGTAAGTGTAATGTGTATTGCAAAGCAGGACGAAGGACTGCGCGCCCCAGTTGGTACGCGTTCACAAGGCTGTCGTTCGTAACTAACAGCGATTTGTCTTGCCTGGACTGACTGGGTCGCTAGTGGCATGGGAAGAACATGGCATATACAAGTTCAAAGCCCTGCCCATCGTACTCTGATATATAGTACGAACATCGCTGGAAAGAGCTAAAAATAGCGAGCGCGACAAAAACACTTCCACATTTTCTTAGACATGACAGTACAGTACGTCATCTGCAGATCTGATTCTTGCACTCAACTATCCACCTAGAAGTTGATTTCGTTATCCGATATGTTTATAAATTCACTAGCACCCAAATCACCATTATGTCAACAAAATGAAGCGTCTACACAGATGACTGAATATGTGTTTAGAGGTAGTTGAGAGAATAAATAGAACGGGTACATTAATGCATTAGTCATTGGTGGAATTGCTGAGCCCTTATCAGTCTTTCAGAATAGATAAATTAATAATAATAATAATAATAATAATAATAATAATAATAATAATAATAATCATCATCATCATCATCATCCGTGGCGCTACAGCCCACGAAGGGCCAAGACCGACCAGCCGGCTGCTAGCCTCACGCCCACATGCCGAAGCAGAGGTGGACGATCATCTAGCCAGAATGGAGGTATCGTGTGGTTAGCACGATGATCCCCCAGCCGTTATAGCTGGGTGGGCACCGGTCCCATACACTGGCCGAAATTTCATGAGAAAATTTCTTCCCCCATGAGGACTCGAACCAGCGCGCATTCCGTAACGCGAGTCCTAGGCGGGATGCCTTAGACCACGACGCTACGGCGCGGGACAATAATAATAATAATAATAATAATAATAATAATAATAATATAATTAAAAAATAGCTTTTAAAGAACCCGGAGGTTCATTGCCGTCCTCACATAAGCCCGGCATCGGTCCCTATCCTGAGCAAGATTAATCCAGTCTCTATCATCATATCCCACATACCTCAAATATTTTTAATATTACCCTCCCATCTAAGTCTCGGTCTCCCCAAAGGTCTTTTTCCCCTCTGGCCTCCCAACTAACACTCTATATGCATTTCTGGATTCGCCCATACGTGCTACATGCCCTGCCCATCTCAAACGTCTGGATTTAATGTTCCTACTTATGTCAGGTGAAGAATACAATGCGTGCAGTTCTGCGTTGTGTAACTTTCTCCATTCTCCTGTAACTTCATCCCTCTTAGCCTCAAATATTTTGGTAAGCATCTCATTCTGAAACAACCTTAATCTCTGTTCCTCTCTCAAAGTGAGAGTCCAAGTTTCACAACCATACAGAGCAACCGGTAATATAACTGTTTTATAAATTCTAACTTTCAGATTTTTTGACAGCAGACTGGATGACAAAAGCTTCTCAACCGAATAATGACACGCATTTCTCATATTTATTGTGTGTTTAATTTCCTCTCGAGTATCATTTATATTTGTTACTGTCGCTGCAAGGTACTTGAATTTTTCACCTTTTCAAAGGAAAATTTCCATTTCCTGTATGCTATGGTCAGGAAACATAATCATATACTTTTTTTTTTTTCGAGGTTTGCTTCCAAATCTTTCTCTTTACTTGCTTCAAATGTTTTCTCTAATCGTTTGTGGATTTTCTCCTGACATATTCAAGTCACCCACATAAACAACCAGCTGATATATAAAAATAGAGGACATGTGGAATGTTTCTTTCAGAAATGAGAACAATTTTTCAGTTTGCTTTCCTTTTTTATTATTATAGATTTAAAGGAATTAGAGGGATTAAATATGCTATTCACGTAACTTAGCAGAAGAGGAGACGATACTAAGGGATATGCTACTGGAGCTAAATGACAGCTGTGAGCAGTATGGGATGAAGATAAATGCAAACAAGACGAAGACCATGGTCATAGGAAGAAACATTAAGAAAGTAAAGATGGGAATTCTAATTGAGGCAGTAGAGCAAGTGGAGAGCTTAAAATACTTGGGGTGTACTATAAGCTGCTGCCAGGAAGTCAAAAGGAGGATAGCAATGGCAAAGGAAGCTTTTAATAGAAAAACGAGCATCTTCTGCGAACCTCTGGAGAAAGAACTAAGGAAGAGACTAGTGAAATGCTTTGTGTGGAGTGTGGCACTGTACGGGACAGAAACCTGGATTTTACGACGAAGCGAATAAAGAATTTGATATGTAGATATGGAGAAGAATGGAGCGTGTGAAATGGACCGACAGAATAAGAAATGAAACTGTGTTGGAAAGAGTGGGTGAAGAAAAAATGATGCTGAAACTGATCAGAAAGAGAAAAAGGAATTGGTTGGGTCACTGGTTGAGAAGAAACTGTCTGCTGAAGGATGTACTGGAAGGAATGGTGAACGGGAGAAGAGTTCGGGGCCAGAGAAGACATCAGATGATGGTCGACATTAAGATATGTGGATTATATTTGGAGACAAAGAGAAAGATAGAAAATAGGAAAGATTTGAAAATGCTGGGCTTGCAGTGAAAGACCTGCCCTGGGCAGAACACTATGAGTGGATGAAAGCAGCGAAAGTTTCTTCTGAACGATAGTCTTCATTCATTGAACCACATTTTCAGGCTGGACGGTTGCAAATCATATTCTCACGTGTGCCTTATAATGTCCCCGTGCTCTGGACTGCAACACTAGAGTTGGGTCGATTCGTGAACGAATCGTTCATTCGAACGACTAATAATAAAGAATCGTAAGAATCGATTCGTGGTATCAACGAATCGTCGTTCAAAAGAATCGTAACGAATCGTCGTTCAAAAGTTCAAAAGAATAGTAACGAATCGTCGTTCAAAAGAATAGTAACGAATCGTCGTTCAAAAGAATAGTAACGAATCGTCGTTCAAAAGAATAGTAACGAATCGTCGTTCAAAAGAATCGTAACGAATCGTCGTTCAAAAGAATAGTAACGAATCGTCGTTCAAAAGAATAGTAACGAATCGTCGTTCAAAAGAATAGTAACGAATCGTCGTTCAAAAGAATAGTAACGAATCGTCGTTCAAAAGAATAGTAACGAATCGTCGTTCAAAAGAATCGTAACGAATCGTCGTTCAAAAGAATAGTAACGAATCGTCGTTCAAAAGAATCGTAACGAATCGTCGTTCAAAAGAATCGTAACGAATCGTCGTTCAAAAGAATAGTAACGAATCGTCGTTCAAAAGAATCGTAACGAATCGTCGTTCAAAAGAATCGTAACGAATCGTCGTTCAAAGAATAGTAACGAATCGTCGTTCAAAAGAATCGTAACGAATCGTCGTTCAAAAGAATCGTAACGAATCGTCGTTCAAAAGAATCGTAACGAATCGTCGTTCAAAAGAATAGTAACGAATCGTCGTTCAAAGAATCGTAACGAATCGTCGTTCAAAAGAATAGTAACGAATCGTCGTTCAAAAGAATAGTAACGAATCGTCGTTCAAAAGAATCGTAACGAATCGTCGTTCAAAGAATAGTAACGAATCGTCGTTCAAAAGAATCGTAACGAATCGTCGTTCAAAAGAATAGTAACGAATCGTCGTTCAAAAGAATCGTAACGAATCGTCGTTCAAAAGAATCGTAACGAATCGTCGTTCAAAAGAATCGTAACGAATCGTCGTTCAAAAGAATAGTAACGAATCATCGTTCGAAAGAATCGAAACGAACCGTCGTTCAAAAGACTCGTAACAAATCGTCGTTCAAAAGAATAGCAACGAATCGTTGTTCAAAAGAATCGAAAAGAACCTTCGTTCAAAAGAATCGTAACGAATCGTCGTTCAAAAGAATCGTAACGAATCGTCGTTCAAAGAATAGTAACGAATCGTCGTTCAAAAGAATCGTAACGAATCGTCGTTCAAAAGAATAGTAACGAATCGTCGTTCAAAAGAATAGTAACGAATCGTCGTTCAAAAGAATCGTAACGAATCGTCGTTCAAAAGAATCGTAACGAATCGTCGTTCAAAAGAATCGTAACGAATCGTCGTTCAAAAGAATCGTAACGAATCGTCGTTCAAAAGAATCATAACGAATCGTCGTTCAAAAGAATCGTAACGAATCGTCGTTAGAAAGAATATTAACGAATCGTCGTTCAAAAGAATCGTAACGAATCGTCGTTCAAAAGAATCGTAACGAATCGTCGTTCAAAAGAATCGTAACGAATCGTCGTTCAAAAGAATAGTAACGAATCGTCGTTCAAAAGAATCGTAACGAATCGTCGTTCAAAAGAATAGTAACGAATCGTCGTTCAAAAGAATAGTAACGAATCGTCGTTCAAAAGAATCGTAACGAATCGTCGTTCAAAAGAATAGTAACGAATTGACATGGTATCGTAAACGATTCTATTTACTTGTCTGATGTAACCTGTCAACGGACATTTCCGAACCGTGTCGAATACTCCCGAGCGAGAGTGAAATCAAAATACTGCATTTGTTAAGTATGGAAAATAATGAACACAAACCTGAAATTTCCATAGTTAGATAGAAATGTAATGCAAAAAAATGTACTTCGTAATAAGGTTCAGTTGATAAATTATAATTTAGAAACATTATCTTGGATAATTTTGTAGACTAATAGAGGTCATGCCGAATGGTTCCAGCCAATGAGAAAGAGACAATCCAATGTCTCGCCTCTTATGCCATCTATGCGAGAGATGTAGAACGTTTTTGTTCTACGCGTGGTTTGCAAAGGAAAGTGTCCCCTAAGTCGTTCGTTGACGAATCGTTGGAATCGCAGAGTAGGAAGAATCGTGAACTTGTTGACGATTCAAAAGAATAGTTGGAATCGCAGACTGAGAAGAATCGTGAACGAATCGTTAGAATCGATTCGTAATGTATGATTGAATCGTTGGAATCGACTTCTGAAAAAGAATCGTGTTGCCCAACTCTATGCAACACCGTCTCGCTACATTCGCAGCTGTAATCTGGAGTCACAACAACTGTCACAAATCACTTAACTGGCTGGTTAGCCGTCCAGCCTTGAGACAGCTCGAAATGTCTCATGACGATTAACAATATCTAAATTGATATCTTGCACTAGAAACTAGTTCATTATCACTGCAGCCAAGTTGCCATCAGCTGGCAAGCATCTCCAATAAAAACGCATTTAAAAACTCGGTCAGCAAATACTTGCTCGTATGTCCTCTAGTGCTACGTTGCCAAGTGACAGATTTTTTAGCATTCGAAAGATGCCGAATGTAATTGTCATTCTTCCTATGAACTGAAAAAAAGAATGCAGGATATCTCCAGTTTGTTTAAAATACATTCTGATGGCATTTTACAATAATGGAAAATGTACAAATATGAAGGAAAATTCCATTGGCCGCCAGAGGTCTGCATCGGACGTTTTCGCTCAAGCGCCAAGTAGTTCATAGCATAATCCGATATGTAGCGCACATGCATGATGGGTAAAATTGTCGCGAGCGATAAATCCTCGAACGGTATAAGCCGAGCGTTAGACATTCGTTCTTGTTACAGTGATGAACTGTGTAGTAACATCATAGATGTTTATCATTTCAAAACTTTGCAGTGTTTAACTAACCTCTCCATAGTACAACTACAAAACTTGCTTTAAAATGTAATATAAATGTTCTAGGTAAATGTTCCCCCCACACAGGAGTGATTTTGTTTTTGCCACATCTGATAGATGTTATTGGATGTAAATGTAATTATTATAAACGGAGAACACAATCACGATAATGCAAGAACCGTATCAAGTTTTCTAGTAATAATAATAATAATAATAATAATAATAATAATAATAATAATAATAATAATAATAATAATCTCTAATAATTAGTGTATCAATCTTTGCGTCTGTAACAGTTGTGCAGCATGATTATTCGTTTTATTATATTTTCTGTGACGTTATCTCTGTACTAATATTGTTATTAATCTACTGCTATATCAATAATATTTTGTAAAACGTTTCTACATTGTCGCAGTATATAGGCGGAACACTATGTATGGACCTATCATATTATATATGTGGTAAATCAAATATTGAATAATTATTAATTAGCAATAATAACTGTATATCGAAGTTTTTCATACTATTTTATTTATAACTTCATGTTCCTGTTTTGGTACGTTCCATTGACTGTTCCATTAAACGTTTGTCATAAACGCAGAAAATAAATCCTTATTTTTACCGTGTGAGCAAAACATATGTGTATCTTATCTGTCGCCTTCCATACAAGATAAGACATGTGGGTGAGATGACCTTGTACTGTGCTTCTATTTATTACGAGCGTATCACGACCGATCTTATTTCACTCGAGGGTGCGACACTCGACCGAGTTTAAGCGAGCGATTTAACTCCAATGCAGCACTCTGATAGACATACTTCCTTGAAAATAAAGGAAATGATAAACAAAAAACGAAATTCAAAGTGAATTTACTTATTTTTACATTGGCACCTCACTTCTTTTAATATAACCAAGTATGAGTTAATAATAGCACTTTAATAAAGTATGAAATATGCTACACCGTAATATTTCTCTAATTCCTATAGCTGGCTTAAAACGATTTTTTTCTGTTATTTATACTAGCTTTAACATCTCTATAGATAATTCCATGTTAAGAAAATAGCATTGAGCATATGGGCTATTCCATCAAATGAGCAGTTGCCATAGAAACGCCTACCTACCACACAGCTTGTACAATGTACTAGGCAAGGCCCATAAAACCAATGCTTTTTCATAACGTGGAATCCTCTATAGTCATATCACAGTCTAGTATATACAGTCACGAAGGTTGAGTTGATGAGGGTACTAGGAACAATAGACTGTGCCGGTACTGTTTCACATTGTATGTGATGAGGCGATAGTAGCGATCCTAGTGATTAGCAACTATCTATGGTGCATATTCCCTACGTATTGAGCTTCGTGACTGTGGTCATATCGCGAGTTAACCGTTTGGGTGAAATCCGAAGGCCTGTGTACTATAGTTGAGACTGGTTCTATTGTTTTTTTTTTATTTTGCCTTCTTATTTATTACTAGGGTATCCATAATACTACAGTAGGCACTGACTATATAGAGAAAATCCATGACATGATTTTGTGTAGAATAACTTCCATAGCATTTGAGTATCACCATAAAATATATAAAACATTACAAATTACGATTTATGTTTCTCCTTTTTCCAAGCCTTTTGCAAGGAATTGTGTGTTAATCCTAAAGAATACTGATATTCTCCATTTTTGCTTTTTAACTTCGATATTTATTTATTCATAGTTTTCTGCCAAAGTGCAGGTCCTTCACTGCAAACCTAGCATTCTCCAATCTTTCCTATTTTCTGCCTTCCTCTTAGTTTTCGTATAAGATCCATCTATCTTAATGTTGTCTATCATCTGATATCTTCTTCTGCCCCGAACTCTTCTCCCGTTCACCATTCCTTCCAGTGTATTTTTCAGTAGGCAGTTTTTTTCTCAGCCAGTGACTCAACCTATTCCTTTGTCTCGTCCTTATCAATTTCGGCATCATTCTTTCTTCACCCACTTTTCCGAACACAGCTTCGTTTCTTATTATGTCTGTCCATTCCCCACGCTCCATCCTTCTCCATATCCACATTTCAAATGCTTCTATTCGCTTCTCTTCACTTCGTGGTAATGTCCATGTTTCTGCCCCATACAATGCCACACTCCATACAAAGCACTTCACTAGTCTCTTCCTTAGTTCTTTTTCCATAGGTCCGCAGAAGATACTCCTTTTTCTATTAAAAGCTTCCTTAGCCATTGCTATCCTGCTTTTCACCTCCTGGCTGCAGCTCATGTTACTGCTTATAGTACATCCCAAGTAGGGGAGTAGTGGATACAATGAGACACAAAATATTAAGACATATGTATGCAAGTGAAATTTCAAGTATTTTTAAAATCAAGTGCAATAGAAATATACATTAAAACATGGAGTACAATAATACATAAACAGAAATGTTAATAGATAAAGGACATAATATACAATGCGTGTTTGCAAAAAAAAAAATGCAAATGTCTCACTGTTCCCATTCAGGAGGGTACAGTGAGACACCACAGTGTCTATTAACGGACATTGAAATGATTTACATTTATTTCAAAAGAAAGGAAAGCTTGCTGTCTCTTTATCTTGACATGTTCTGTAGGCTTATTTAGAATCATTTTGATTTCTGACTTAGAAACCAGTGAAACATCTGGAACATTTGGAAAAGTGAATTTTCCATGACTTTTCAAACTTTAACGAAAACATAAAAAGAATTTTTGGTGACAACAAAGCTTATAATTATAAGAATTTAATTTAATTCTGTATTATTTTTTAATATTTTCTTAAATTTTGTAAACAATTTTTTATTTAAGAAACCATTAAAATGTAGGGGAGAGTTGGTCAAGACGGGATACTTAACACGGAATCTTGTATATTTCCTGTTGAAGTGATAGGAAACAATTCAATTTTTACTTATGAATCCACTATTATATGTACTTTCATAATACATTTTGATTTTCACTTCTAATGATATAGCTAAACTGGGAAAACAATTTTCTTGGAAAGCGCGTAAGTATCCCGTTTTGGCCGACTAGTTGGGTAAAACAGGATACTTATTTAAAATAAAGAAAATATTGTTAAGGAACTGAAAAAATGTGTGTTTTTATTATAATGCATAATAAACACACCCAAAAGTGTTTTGCATCACCTGTCAACCAGACCTTCAATAAAAGATAAAAAGAAGGAAAGCTAAGGAATGAAAATGTATTTATTTTTAACAGTTGTTGATAAAATTATAGCAATGGTGTGGATGGCCAAATGGAAATTGAGTATTGGCTGGAGTACTTCAATAGACAGTAGTGCTTCCTCCTGCATTGATGATGCTTGGATTCTCCGTGGCATACTAACACCACATTTATCAACTGTGATCCATTCTGTTCCATTCTTCAACAGCAACTCTGCATAGGTCTTCGAGATTGCGTGAGGGGTCAGGGCGCGCAAGAATGGCTCTCTTTAGTTGAACCCAGACATGCTCAATTGGATTCATGTCTGGAGAACATGCGGGCCATTCAAACCTGGCAATTCCTTCACGATTATGAATGTCATTGATAACAGCCGCACGATGGATTCTGGAATTACCGTCCATAAACATGAAGCCTTTCGCGGAGTGCTGATTAAACGGTGCTTCCTTGGATCGACACAAATTTTGTCCGCGACCCCACATAATGCCACCCCAAAACATCAATGACCCACTACCTTGCTGCATTTGATTGTAGGGGTGTCTGAGTCGTGCAGCATTACCTGATTCTCTCCAAACACGTTGTCGATGATTATCTGTCACAAGGCATATTCGGTAATAGAACTTTCTGCCAGTTTTGTACAGTCCATTGGTGATGATTTCTTGCCCAGGTGTAACGTTGTCCATGGTGCCTAGGTGTAAGAGTTGGGCCTCGCCATGGACGTCTGGAGTGCAGTCTGCTATCATGTAATCGGTTTCGTACAGTCTGATTGGATACGCATCTCCCTGTCGCAGTTTGAAAGTTATTGTTAATCATGCCAGCAGTATTCTCAGCGTTTCTCGTGGCAATAATTCGCAGATATCGGTCATCACATTCTGTTGTTGCACGTGGACGACCACTACGAGACATGTCGTCGACAATACCTGGGTTTCGGAAGCGATTCCAGGTTCGTACCACATCACTCTGGTTCAATCCTAAGCAACTCGCTACTTCCCTTGAAGACAGTCCTTCCTGACATGGAGAAACAATCCTCGCACGGTTGAAGTTCATAATTGACAGCCTTGCTATTGTTCAATCTCTTTAGAATGAAATAAAACTGTTTTACCCTGAGTTATTCGCCGAGAGATGAGATTTCTTGCACTTCTGTTTACATCTATTTACTTTTCCAGTCGGTTTCTAGGATAGACTTCTACTGTTTCTCAACATTGTTTACGTTTTTTCAGACAGTTAAAAGGATAGCTTTCAAATGTTTTATGGATATTTCTTGAAGTGGAGTGTAAATACCACTTCTACAGGTGATGCAAAACTTAAATGCTTAAATGAAGAATATCAAATTATTATACGTAAGGTCTATCCTGTTTGTTGACATTGATTGATAGTCCTAATGCAGAATTTGTCATTTACAAAAGCTACAGTACAATTATTCGCAGTCTTCCGATTCTATACTATTGCACGCCATCAGGCCCATTCTTGGCATTGAATACCTTATTTCATCATCCCTCTTCAGGTTTTGAATTAGAGAATTCGTCGTTGTCTTCATCCTCTTCTTCCTAACCACTGTCATTGTTGGTTGTCATAGCGAGAACATATTCAATTCAGAATTTAAAGTGAAATCCCACATATGCAATACAAGTTGAATAAAACGGGATACTATCCCGTTTTGCCAAACCATAGGGTATCCTGTTTTGTCCGACTAGGAATTGTAAAGAAAAATATGGCATCACAACAAAACGGTAAAAGCTACAGCGGTTTTCTTTACAAAGAATTAAAGAATAACAATGTTTTATTTATATAAGAGACTTACCTCTTCAATTCTGCGAATTTAATCCCAGAATGTGCCAATTAAAATCAGACGAAACAATTTAGTTAAGCAGCTGATTTTGAACTTTTCTCTACACAACAAAAATTAACGTGTTCCTTTTGCATGTGAGCACTGCATAATGTCCCATTCTAGTCTAAGAACAAAGTCCTCGCATCATTCGGTAACTTGCAGCACTTTCCAACGAAATAAGTCGGGTATCCCGTTTTATCATACCATCCTGTTTTATCCAACTCTCCCCTAATGTATCCATTATTTTAAGCTATAGTTCCTAAATTGGTTACTAGTATGTTCATTTTTAATGTTAGTTACTGGTAAATGTAATATAATTACAGTTTATTTTTGCAAATCATTGGTACATGGGAACAGTGAGACGTCTCAGTGTACCCTCAATGGCATGTCTCACTGTTCCCTTTACGCTATAGTTCGTTTAAAAATGACGCCATCACTTCAAAATCAAAACAAGAAAGATGAAACTTTGCCAAACATAATCTCAAATACCATAGTATTAGGTTATAAAACATTCATATTTCTATTTCATTTGTATATCCAATATAACCTTCATTAAACACAAGCCAAAATTTTACTTCTAGAGTGAAAAATTACGAATTAATTTTTAATCACTCACCTTTATAACTAGAATCAAATGGAATAAGCAAATACTGTTACATTACTCATGCAACATACAACTCCACTGTTACAAACATTTCAACATCAAAATTTACCATCTAATAAAAAATATCTCACTGTACCCACTTCTCCCCTATTTGAAGCTGTCCACTTGCTCTACCTCTTCACTTAGAATTCGCACGTTTACCTTCTTTATTTTCCTTCCTATGACCATGGTTTGCATTTATATTGTCCCTCAGTATCTAGCGCAGTAAGCTAGCGCCTTTGTTGCAGAAGGGTTGGTGGACCTGCTGCAAGCGACGCGCATCCACAACCTGCCGCTGGGGGTCAACAGGACGGCGGGGATGTGCGCGTCGCGGCCGGACGGCGGCGCCGACGTAGCCTACAGCATCAGCGAGCGCACCATCCTCACCGTCCAGACGGCGCAGCTCTTCCCCCTGGGCTACCCCGTGGACTTCTCCCTCCTGCTCGTCGTCAGTCCCACGAGAGGTAAAGAAAGATCGGGCCGCTGGAATATTACAAGTCCCAGACACAAGACACTGCGCATGATCGGACACCCAGACCACAGATACACAAGATTACGTGTAACTGAGTTACTTAAATTCACTCTTTGATGTTGGAACTTGTTCTCAAACTCACTTGTAAAACTACTAGGAAAATGCTATTTTGTTGTAAAAATTTTGCAAGGTAGGTCAAAAGTCGCTTTCCCCAATATTCGTTCTTAGGTTTCATACTGTACACATATACAGATGTCATAACTTGAAAAAACGAATAGCTAGTGTAATAAGTGGTGGGTTGGCAACCATGTTCGTGCGTCAATTGTTTTTCCGATGTCTCCATTTTGAACAAAATCGGTAAAGGAATGTGTAGTCAAATGTAAATTGAATGCAATTAAATGTAAGAAAATGTTTTGGGAAAGCGACTTTGTATATAATAGAAATTTATTCTTATTAAATGTGAATCTAATTTTATTTTATGCTCGACCATGCCGAAATGTAGTAATTATACACCTTGTAGCAGCCCTTTAATGGACCTCATTAAACTACACCTTTTCATTAAAGTTCAGGTGTTCCACCAATCAGAAAACATCATTGTAGCAATATGAAAGCGCAAGTATCGATTATTCTCGGTTATGCAACCGAAAGACAACTAGCGAAACGTCACGGAGGCTAGAAATCCAATACTGTTGCAGAAGGTTATGTTCTGTTACTATAATAATTAGCGTTAATTGTAAATAATATTCAAATAAATTCAATTTGTCATCTCGTTTTTCAATGTCTAAATCAATTTCAAGGTTATATCAAGATTAATCTTTATTTTATTCTCTAGATTATATCAAGGTCAATGACATTTGTTTCTAGGAAAAAATCAATACTTTCGCGTCTGCGCACATCTCACAATTTACGAGATATTGCACAAGGTCAGTTCCGCTCCCCAGTCAGATAAGAATAACATGAATACTTATGAATAATTTCAAGTTAGAAATATAGTCGAGCATAAAAAGTCGTATGAAACTTGACTATAATGGTAATTAAGACGCTCGTATGAAAATTATGAAACGAGCTTGCGCTCGTTTCATAAACATCCTCGCGTCTTAATTACTACCATTATACAGTATGCTCGTTGCATAATGTACTATTATATAACATAGATTATAGAACAACCTCCCAAACTTTTGGAGCATTTTAGAGACACTCTGTATATTGTAGGTATATCACAGAATGTGTAATTTCATTAAATATATATTTTTTTAATTTCTTGATAGTACAGGAAAGAAAAACGAGTATGAGATACTAGATTTTGGATTTTATTGGTATATTATAATAAAATTCTTGCATCCTCCTTCCACTGGTTAGTGAATGCACATTGTAATAGGAGAGAAATGTGTTATAGGAAATAGCCGAATCTGGCACTCAGGGTAACAACAGGCAATAAATCTCTCCTCTCTCAGTCTACGGACTCTGTTTTCATTAAGGAAAGCATCTCAAGAACTCGCATGCACGCAGGTGCGAAGACGGCCGCCTTCTTCACCATCTACAGCGACACCGGGGACGAGCAGATCGCAGTGTCGCTCGGGAATGACGTCACGCTGTTCTACGAAGACCCCGACACCAAACCCCCCGCGAGGAAGACCATCAGCTTCGGGGCCGACATCAGCGACGGCAAGTAAGTCACAAATACAGATCGTGGCCTTGGTTTGACAAGGTTCTAACTGCTTTTTCCACACTTTTGAGATACAGAGCTTCAAAGTTTCAATTTATTGTAATACGAACCTTTAGTTTTTTTATGCTTTTGAAATGTTACTTATGGCATCTTAAAGTATTGGACTTATAATTAGGGCCTACATACTTCCATAGCCTTATTCATTTCATTTAGAATATTTAGCTTCAAATTTTATTTCCTTATCTGCGCATACATTTCATGAGTATAACATGTTTGTGATCCTGAATTATGTTAAAATTTTATGGGGTTCGTCAAAATGAAATTTGAGTTCTAAACGTTCCGTTACACACTAAAGATAGGGAACCCCTAGTTAAAGTGAAATCGCTGTACACAGACGAACATTATAGACAGTATATCGAAAACAATTTTTCCCGAAATAAGAGATGCTGAAAACGTACATTTCAGTGAAAATTTGTAACCGATTTTCGCAGAACAACTCTTTATTGTACGTATAATAATGAAGTGTGAGTTACAGCAATTTAAAAATGTGATACATGCTGTATAACGGAAATCCAGAGACAAGAGCTGCACTTTAGATAAACATGCATGCAAAGTTTAAACTCTTCATGTTAAATAGGAAGTGGCAAACGGGGGCATCTCGCACGGACGCATGTGTGGTAAGAATGCGGCTCCAGATGGTTTAGTCGTAAAGTGACATTTAGTTTGTAATCTGTGTGGTCTTACCAGCCACCGCCGCTAGCTTGCGCGTCGCGGTATAAGAATGTCTCTGGCTTAGAGCTCAATATTAGATACAAGTATTCAAAATCCCGGATGTTACTGCATGTTCAAAGCCTCTAATATAGTTAAATGTAAAGTTCCAATAAGAAAATCAAATATAAACATAATTTCATTCATAAGAAGGGAGTTTGTGTCACGATATGTGTTGTCAACTGTTTAATTTCGGTTGCTATGACAACCTAATATATAACATCAAAGCTATACGAGCTATTTCGTGTCTGTTTTTTTTTATTCTGGAAATAACGGTTCTCTCTGGAGGCATTTTTATTTCATTACGAATGCAATGGAGAATTTATCTGAACAGTTTGACGTTTGAACTGCGTAGCATCTTATTTCCGAAGGCCTGTTGGACGGACACTGACTTCGTGACACACAGATATTCCGGTAGATCATAATCCGTAGAACAAGATGGAAAAGATCCAGTGATCTTGTAAGAATTCCAAGAAAACAGTGAAAATTCCGTATAGAGAAAGTGTTCTGCACATCCTGAAATAGGCGCTTTAATAACTGAAAACCAAAATGGCCAACATATTTCAATTTTACATCAATAGCTTTCAGACAAATAAATATAATTTTTTGCGCACAAATTTGCGTTTTTATTTTTATTTAAACTAATTTCTAATGAAGTTTCAGTTATTTTAAAAGTCCTGGCTTCATATTTATATTTGGCATGAGTGCATACATAGATAATTTTCTAGAAAATGTCGTTAGAAACTAATGCCATTCTTGCTTCATCGAGATGAATAATAAACTTATCGATTAGGCCTATTTGGTCCAGACTGCATACATTCAATCGACTCAATCGAAAATGTATCATATTTAGAACACAAATTCAAGAAAAGCTTATCTCCATTGCATTGAATAAAACTGTTCCGGACCAAGACTTCAGAAGTATCTTCCATTAATTGGTTTTAAATCAGTTACAGAGCTCTGGTAGACAAAATAAAACGGTTACACATCAGTAACCTTCACAGTAACTAAGATAGCAAGTTAACATATGTGATCTTTGTTCTAAAGTAACCGCGTCATTATCCTTCTGAAATGTACAGTATATGTAGCTATACTACATTTTTAATTATTTTTAATTTTTGGTCCACTGTAAAGTACTAATTTTTACTGCATTTGTATTGTATTTTTGGTCCAGGGGAAATGCTCATCTTTTAGAAACATATCCATCTTCTATTCACAGGTTTATAGTAGGCCTACAATTTATTTACTTAATTAATTATATATTATTTATTTATTTTATTTGCTTATTTACTTACATACTGCATTTATTTACTTCTTTAATTTACCTATTTACTTACATATTTATTTATTTATTTACTTATTTAATTTACGTATTTACTAACATATATTTATTTAGGGGGGGGCAAAGGCTAATTGGGATTTCCCGACCTCTGATCGGGTCAAAAACCTGATAAAATGTGGCATTGTATGAGGGCAGAAACATGAACATTACGACGAAGTGAGGAAAAGCGAGTAGAATCATTTTAAATGTGGATATGGAGAAGAATGGAGCGTGTGAAGTGGACAGACAGAATAAGAAATGAAGCTGTGTTAGAAAGAGTGGGTGAAGAAAGAATGATGCTGGAACTGATCAGGAAGAGGAAAAGGAATTGGCTGAGTCACTGGCTGAGAAGAAATTGCCTACTGAAGGATGCACGGGAAGGAATGGTGAACGGGAGAAGAGTTCGGGGCAGAAGAAGATACAGATGATAGACGACATTAAGATATATGGATCGTATGAGGAGACAAAGAGGAAGGCGGAAAATAGGAAAGACTGGAGAATGCTGGGCTTGCAGTGAAAGCCCTGCCCTTGGACAGAACACTGAATGAATGAATGAATGAATGAATGAATGAATGAATGAATGAATGAATGAATGAATGAATGGAGTGATATATATTTATTTTATTTACTTATTTAATTACATATTTATCTATTTATTTATTAATTTATTTAACTTACTGTATGTATATTTACTTACATATTTATTTATTTTATTTTTACTTATTTTATTAAATCTGCAGTGCTTGGGTAAAGTGACACAAGTCAGTTTCCACAAACCTTTTTGATAATTTATTGACAACTTACGGAACATCTGCTCGCTTGGAAAAAAATACATAGGTATTTCTCCCATTACAATAATTCATACAGAAAAAAATCAAATCATAAACCAGTGTAAGTTGTCAATTTATCAAAAGTTTTGAAACTGACTTACGTCACTTTTCCCGAACGCTGCAGATATATTTATTTATTTACTTATTTAATTTATATTATTTATTTATTTAATTTTATTTATTTACTCACATATTTATTTATTTATTTATTTTGTTTACTTCTTTAATTGCATATTTTTATTTACTTATTTATATAATTTTTCTATTTATTTATTTATTTTATTCACTTATTTAATTACATATTTATTTATTTACTTATTTAATTACATATTTATTTATTTACTTATTTATTTAATTTACATATTTTCTTACTCACATATTTATTTATTTATTTATTTACTTATTTAATTACATATTTATTTATTTACTTATTTATTTAATTTATATATTTTCTTTCTTACATATTTATTTATTTATTTACTTATTTAATTACATATTTATTTATTTACTTATTTATTTAATTTATATATTTTCTTACTTACACATTTATTTATTTACTTATTTAATTACATATTTATTTATTTACTTATTTATTTCATTTACATATTTTTTACTTACATATGTATTTAATTACATATTTAATTACATATTTATTTATTTACTTATTTATTTAATTTATATATTTTCTTTCTTACATATTTATTTATTTATTTACTTATTTATTTACATATTTATTTATTTACTTATTTATTTAATTTACATATTTTCTTACTTACACATTTATTTATTTATTTACTTATTTAATTACATATTTATTTATTTACTTATTTATTTAATTTACATATTTTCTTACTTACATATGTATTTATTTATTTACTTATTTAATTACATATTTATTTATTTACTTATTTATTTAATTTATATATTTTCTTATTTACATTTATTTATTTACTTATTTAATTACATATTTATTTATTTACTTATTTATTTCATTTTATTTTCTTACTTACATATGTATTTAATTACATATTTAATTACATATTTATTTATTTACTTATTTATTTAATTTATATATTTTCTTTCTTACATATTTATTTATTTATTTACTTATTTATTTACATATTTATTTAATTTACATAACTTACACATTTATTTATTTATTTACTTATTTAATTACATATTTATTTATTTACTTATTTATTTAATTTACATATTTTCTTACTTACACATGTATTTATTTATTTACTTATTTAATTACATATTTATTTATTTACGTATTTATTTAATTTATATATTTTCTTACTTACACATTTATTTATTTACTTATTTAATTACATATTTATTTATTTACTTATTTATTTAATTTATATATTTTCTTACCTACATATTTATTTATTTATTTACTTATTTATTTAATTTTATATTTTCTTTTACATATTTATTTATTTACTTATTTAATTACATATTTATTTATTTACTTATTTATTTAATTTATTATTTTCTTATTACATTTATTTATTTTTATTTAATTACATATTTATTTATTTACTTATTTATTTAATTTTATATTACTTACATATGTATTTATTTATTTACTTATTTAATTACATATTTATTTATTTACTTATTTATTTAATTTATATATTTTCTTACTTACATTTATTTATTTACTTATTTAATTACATATTTATTTATTTACTTATTTATTTAATTTATATATTTTCTTACTTACATTTATTTATTTATTTATTTATTTTTACATATTTATTTATTTACTTATTTATTTAATTTATTTTATTTTCTTACTTACACATTTATTTATTTACTTATTTAATTACATATTTATTTATTTACTTATTTATTTAATTTATATATTTTCTTACTTACATTTATTTATTTATTTTTATTTATTATTTATTTACTTATTTATTTAATTTACATATTTTCTTTTACATTTATTTATTTATTTTTATTTAATTACATATTTATTTATTTACTTATTTATTTAATTTATATATTTTCTTACTTACATATTTATTTTATTTATTTAATTTATTTATTTATTTACTTATTTATTTAATTTATATATTTTCTTACTTACATATTTATTTATTTACTTATTTAATTACATATTTATTTATTTACTTATTTATTTAATTTATATATTTTCTTACTTACATGTATTTATTTATTTTATTTAATTACATATTTATTTATTTACTTATTTATTTAATTTATATATTTTCTTATTACATATTTATTTATTTACTTATTTAATTATTTATTTATTTACTTATTTATTTAATTTATATATTTTCTTACTTACACATTTATTTATTTACTTATTTAATTACATATTTATTTATTTACTTATTTATTTAATTTATATATTTTCTTACTTACATATTTATTTATTTATTTACTTATTTAATTACATATTTATTTATTTACTTATTTATTTAATTTATATATTTTCTTACTTACATATTTATTTATTTACTTATTTAATTACATATTTATTTATTTACTTATTTATTTAATTTATATATTTTCTTACTTACACATTTATTTATTTACTTATTTAATTACATATTTATTTATTTACTTATTTATTTAATTTATATATTTTCTTACTTACATTTATTTATTTATTTATTTTTACTTATTTATTTAATTTATATATTTTCTTACTTACATATTTATTTATTTACTTATTTAATTACATATTTATTTATTTACTTATTTATTTAATTTATATATTTTCTTACTTACACATTTATTTATTTACTTATTTAATTACATATTTATTTATTTACTTATTTATTTAATTTACATTTACTTACATATTTATTTATTTATTTACTTATTTATTTAATTTACATATTTCTTCTTATTTACTTATTTATTTAATTTATATATCTTAATTACATATTTATTTATTTACTTATTTATTTAATATATTTTCTTACTTACACATTTATTTATTTACTTATTTAATTACATATTTATTTATTTACTTATTTATTTCATTTACATATTTTCTTACTTACATATGTATTTACATATTTATTATTTATTTAATTATATATTTATTTATTTATTTATTTATTTAATTTTATTTTCTTATTATTTTCTTTTTCAGTTTATTTATTTATTTATTTATTTTATTTATTTACATATTTATTTATTTACTTATTTATTTAATTTACATATTTTCTTACTTACACATTTATTTATTTATTTACTTATTTAATTACATATTTATTTATTTACTTATTTATTTAATTTACATATTTTTTTTCTTACTTACATATGTATTTATTTATTTACTTATTTAATTACATATTTATTTATTTACTTATTTATTTAATTTATATATTTTCTTTCTTACATATTTATTTATTTATTTACTTATTTAATTGCATATTTATTTATGTACTTATTTATTTAATTTACATATTTTCTTACTCACATATTTATTTATTTACTTATTTAATTACATATTTATTTATTTATTTAATTTACATATTTTCTTTCTTATATAATATTTATTTATTTATTTACTTATTTAATTACATATTTATTTATTTATTTATTTACTTATTTATTTAATTTGCGTATTTATTTACTTACATATTTAATTATTTTATTTCTTATTTAATTACATATTTATTTATTTACTCATTTATTTAATTTGCGTATATATTTACTTATTTAATTACGTATTTATTTATTTACTTATTTATTTATTTAAACTTACAGATGGCACCGGCTGGGGTTCAGTGTGAAAGGAGACGCTGTCACGTTGATTCTGGACTGCAAGAAACAGATAACCAAGGAGCTCATGAGGACGTCCTCATCCAGACTCAGCACCACAGGCATCGTTCTGATAGGCCAGCAGCTCCTGGATGACGTCCTCTACACGGTTAGTAACATCAAATGCGCAAGTCATCTGTTACGTTTGCTATTCCACATTTTAACTTTCTTTATATATCTTACAGAAATAATGCAGTCCGCTTTTCATCTCCCCACTTAAGACTTGTTCGTATGTGTATTTATTTTCAGTTTATTAGAGTCTACTTACTTCTTTGCATACTTCATCACCAATCTGCAGTGGCGGCTCGTGGGTATTGAATTAAGGGGGGCTGCATACAAAAATAAACCAAGCAACTTATTTATTTAAAGATTAGTTCCATGCGCCTTATCTTGTAAGTTGTGTTTAAATGAGACAGGCTCATGTTAGTAGATTTACTGGCATTTAAAAGAATCTTGCGGACAAAATTCCGGCACACCGGCGACGCTGATATAACCTCTGCAGTTGCGAGTGTCGTTAAATAGACCATAATTTAATTTTTATATGCCGATTTGAACCTTAGAAATATCTAACTGGCGATATATATATATATATATATACATGATACATCAATAAATGAAAAAAATAACTGAGCTAGAAATTGAATTCAGGATCTTCAAGAGTACGCACCAGGGCGCTTGCCTCATTTATTGTGACGTTAGATGTTTCAGATTCCATTATGGTTTGAAAACATTCTAGCTCCTTCTTCTCATGAACAACATTTACTGTTCTTATTTTAAATCCATCTTGTTGCCCCAGCTGATGGAATTGTCTTTGAAACACATTAATCTAATACAGACTGTGTGGAGATCGAGAGAAAAAAGCAGGGATACTGGATAAATTAGCAAAAAATAAGCTAGCCTTTGTATTTTGTTTAGCGGCTCTTTCCATTATGAGATTCAACTGATGGGCACTTACTTTCACATTTTTCCTGAATTGTTAAGGTACTGAACTGAATAGACTGTAAATACTGTACAGAATTAAACACTGTCGCACTTGTTACACTCACAACATTAAAGAAAATGTATTTAAAACTGCGCGCTACTGACAAACTGCTGCAAATTTTGCAGCGCCTGGAAACTCTGGATTCAAGGCAAGGGGCAGCAGGGAGGAGGGGTAAAACTAACGCGCAAAGCATCCGAGACGAGACTGGCAGCTCCAGGGGAGGAAGTGGCTTCACCCTATAGTCCTTGTCTCTGGTTTCTCTCTGGCAGCACCAGGGGAGGAAGTGACTTCACCAACGATTGGGTGCATGTCAATAAGAGTGAAATTAAAAAAAAAAAATCTAGCAGCTAAATAGAGACTGTATAATAAATGTATTTCACAACATAGAACGAGACAAGAGCCACAAATGTTTGGGGGTGCTGCAGCTACGCAGCCCCTGCCCATCTGCTTATCTTCATCCTGAGCAATGGCTGTGGAAGCCATCAGGGATAGGCCTATCTTGGTACTATTTAATATGGGAAGGGAAACAACCCATTTACATCCCCAACTGAGCAGACGTCTTCTTGGTTGGCTTATGAGGACTTGCTGCAAATGCTTGAGCATTTTCTTCATTATGGACAGTACATGGCCGATCGGATCTAGATGCATCTCCAATGTTTCCCGCCCTTTCAAATTTTAGGTTAAGTTTCCGCAAATGTAGCGGAGTTGGTAACGGTTCATCAGGAAACTTCATTCTAAAGTCGTTACGAATTCTGGCAGTTTCATCCCAAATTTATATGTCATTGCAAAGAGTGTTACACAACACAGATTCTACTCAATAATAACTAAGGCTGGTATTCATAGTCGACACTTTCGATTAAAGTGTCCTTTGGAAGACGCAAAGTATCACTTTTCCGTTGCACAGTCGACACTTTGGTGCAAAGGGACACTTTGGATGAAAGTGTAGTTCCGACCACACTTTGAGCTGAAAGTGGCACTTTGTATAAAATGGCGGACGTCTTGGAAATTGTCGAATTATTAGAACATGCGGAAGAGATGGCACAATTAGTGGACAATGTACAAATTAGAGATAGGCCTAAAGACAATCCCGTGGAATTTTATAATGATATAGAATTAAAAAAAACGGTTCCGATTTGATAAAGAAACTTGTTGAGATTGCTTATATTTTCGATGACTGGTTGACAAAAACGAATAATAGACGTTTGCCAGTGCCTCCAATAATACAGTTATTGACTGCATTAAAATTCTATGCTACAGATATGTACCATACATTATATATATAATATTATAGTTCAGGTATTTCTGTAGTAACATTCGTATATTTATAACCTCAATTCGATGAAGTGATATGTAGCTAGATATGCCTATGTAACCTATTTTTTATTACTGAAACGAATTTTTAACTTAAATAATATTAAACTAACTTCAATCTAATGTAGGCATAATTATTTTAAATTAGCATTGAGAGACCTCACGTGTCTGCCTTCTAAGCAGATTCCATAATTATATTGGGTTTAAAATGATTTTGATTTTTGTTGACTACCTGTATTTTGAGATAAGATTTATCTTGGTGTTGATATAATCATTACTGTTTTGATACCGGTAATATATATTTTCACGCCGGTAAGTAATACATCTACTGTCTCTAGTTCATGTGCAGTCATAACCTCACCATGAAAAGAGATCTCATACTATTAGGGCTATTTTGTTTTGCATTATAGAAACATTTGGCATTCAAAATATTCCAGAAGAGCAGGCAATAATGGAAACCAGAGAGAGAAAATAGTAGTAGTAGTAGTAGTAGTAGTAGTAGTAGTAGTAGTAGTAGTAGTAGTAGTAGTAGTAATAGTAGTAGTAGTAGTAGTAGTAGTAATAATAATAATAATAATAATAATAATAATAATAATAATAATAATAATAGCAGTAGTAATGTGTTTATCTCATTCTTTTTTTACTTCTATTCACTATTCACGAAAAAGACAAACATGAAAATAACGGAAATAACACGATATATCAATGAAGCAGATACGTATAAAACCTAACCTAACGATATAAATTTAATGATTACACCTACTCAGTCTAACTTAACCTAACTATATAAACTAATAGAAGATACGTAGGCTACAAAATCTAACCGAACTGTATAAATCAGTGGAAACATACAAAATCTAACTTAGCGACATAAATCAATGAAAAAGAAATGCACAGAACCTAATCTAACTATATAAATTAATGGATCAGTTATGTACTGTACAAAACCTAACCTAATTTCACCAGCAGTATCACTAAATATTTAATAAAACGCTATAAATCTGAACTGACTGAAATAGTCTAAACTATCGGCAACAAAAGCTGGAAACTGAAATAAAACAACTTTAAATATATATTTTCTTCCTCGCGCAATCAATAGGCTCCCAATTCAAATTACAAGCATTGTAATTTGTAGGTTATACGTCAATAATTTGTTATCGTTTGTTCACTTGTTTTGAAAGGCATTGTGGGACTTCTATTACCAACCAAATTGTAACTCTACACTTTGCTGGCGTAAAGTGACACTTTGTGAAGTGCACTTCTTCAATCGTCTATGAATACCACTAATATGAAAGAGCCACTTTCGTCAAAAGCGTCACTTTGCAAAGTGGTGATATAAAGTGTCGACTATGAATACCAGCCTAAGGTGACCAGACGTCCCGGAACAGTTTCGGTTTTCAGAGTCATTTTCGTTTGTTCCCGCCAGGTTCGGTCAGGTCGCTTGGACGTTCCGGTTTTCCTCAAGTCACATGAAATGACCAAAGATTTGAGATCGAAAATATAATTGTATTGCTTAACTTCCAACACCAATGAAAATAGTTATCAAAGAGTATAGGCAGAGTTAGGACATTAGCGTCAGGTTAAGTCGTGGGTAAAAAAAAAACTCGTGTCATGATTCGTGACGTAACAATGTTTCTCGCATTTTGATCATGTAAACCCAATTACAAAAAATAAGTAATTAGTTAAATTCCTAGCATGTAGATATGCCACTAATATGACATTGTTAAATCAGTTTTACAATCATAAGACTATTTGCGTTTTCGTGGCTCGTAAGACTCAGTGTTGCCATATTTAGCGATAAGTCGCTAAAAAGGGAATTTTGAATCAGTCTCGGCGACAAATTTTGTAAAATACGATTAGCGATTTTTCTGCGGATTTTTATATTTTTCCACTTTTTTCTTTCTTTTAAGTTAAAACATTCAACTGAAGTAATACACTTCTTACTTTTAGAGGAGGCATGGGTGCATGTTGAGTAGTCTAATGATTCATACGTGAAAGCCCTGATCTCATATATTTGTGATCAGTGATCAGAGGTGAAAGATGCTGATTCAATGATTCTCACGGGTTAGGTCTCTCTCTCAATACTACTGATCCAACACCGATAAACGGTGGCAACTTTGATTGACACGTGACGAGTTGCGAGCTCCAGCTGATGTAATCTTGGTTCTTCCCCGCGGAGATTTTCCACTCCGAACCAACCCGAGGCTATTGGGTTTTGGAATTTTGTGCCGACATTCGTGTGAAGCAAATGAGACTGTAATTTTTGTTAATTTTATATATATTTAATATATGTTCAAAAAGTGTTACAATTTGCCAGAAAATGTAGTATCAATGACTGAATCAAGTGCAGTATATTCTTATTTTTATTTAGTGATATTTATTATTAATTTTCAGCGACATTTCTGGGGAGTTTTTAACAAACTTTGGAGAGATTTAGCTACTTTTTGCTGAAAAGTTGGCGAGATTGTAGGGCGACATGTTGGCAACAGTGTCGTAAGTTGATCCCCCTGTAAATGCAGAAGCATAGAGGAAGCAAGAAGCATTTGGCCGCGTGTAGAATAATATTTGTACCAGATCGGCAAAAGTTACCCATTTGGTCCCAGCTTCGACTCTGAAGAATTTGGTCACCTTATACATCGGATTTATAAAATAAAACCATCTGCCGTTCAACCTGCCCACAACTAACAAATACATATATAAAAGTTCACAATGAAAATACATACAATAAATTTTAAAAGAAAATTAAAGTGAATCATATTACTTGAAATAGAGATGAAATTGCAAAATTTGAATTGAGTCCGTTAGAATTTCTCTAAGGATTTTCTCAACATTTTAAAATGTGAATCCCTTTGATTTTAAGTGTGTATTTGGAGATGGTACCACGAACTCCAAAAAGAAGTCCGTGTACTGACCAACGATTAGCCAAGATGTTATACTGCTTGCTAAAATAAGGAATGCAAGGTTCATAGATGATTTCCTGTTGAACATCAGCAAGTTTTGGCTGCTGTGAATCTCTTTCAAACCTGATAGTATTGTTCCTGTGTTCTTTTTTCTATAAATGACAACAATATCTGCTCGTCTTGTTGAATCATCTTCCGAGATACAATGCACTTCTTTATGGACTTCTAATCCTTGTTGTCTTAGGATGTCAGCAAGCATTGTCCTTACCCTTTTTTTATTTTATTATTATTTTTTTTACAGTCTGCATGCTCCATTACTGTGGAGTAATACTACAGGCATTGGTTTACCTTAAACTATGTTCATATAATTACTTTATATTGTTCTAAGAGTTACTTTATAGGCAATACAGATGGATGAATTTTGTACTTTTCTTTCATTGTAATTTGTCAAACTGTATATTGTTAGTAAATTTGATCAAGTTCTTATGGTATTTGTCTTTATTCACTGGCCAGTTTTCAGACTTTAGAACTGCCGCTTTCAGAATGTCTCTTTCTCTCTCAAGTAATTTACAATTGTATAACAAATGATCTATCGTTTGTTCGTCATTGTTGCATGGACATAATGGGCTATCTATAATTTTATATTTATGTAGATAAGATTTTATATTTCCGTGTCCTGTTATTATAGTTGTGAAGTTTGGGGTTACGTTAAGTTTCAATTTTAACCGATCGTTTATATTTGGGAAGAAAGATTTTGTGATTTGTCCTTTTGCTGCGTTGTCCCATTCGTTTTGCCACTCCACTAAACTGAGAATGTGTATTTCACCTTTCACTGCACTTTTTGGTGTCTTGCTGTAGCTCTCTGGAATATCCTCGGAGCGTGCTGCCTCCTTCGCAAGTTGATCTGCTAATTCATTCCCCTCGTGTCCAGCGTGGGCCTTAATCCAGTTGAATTCTATTTGCCACTTCTTCCTCTCCGCTTCCTTTACTTCTCTTCTGATTTATTTCTTCTATAAGATGCGTATGATTTGTTTGATTTCTAAGGGAGTCTAATGTTATCCTGCTGTCTGTAAATACTGAAATTTTTTGCTGTTGGCTTTCCAGAGTCTGTACACGTTGAATAGCTTTTAATATGGCTAGTTGTTCAGCCTGATTGTTGGAACATTTGCCATTCAGCCTGTATTTTAGCGCTTCCTCCAGGCTGCCCTCTTTGAATATAGCTATCCCTGCTCCAACACAGAGTTCACCTTTGCTCCCATCTGTGAAGATCTTAATTATATTATATTCGTTGTCCTCTTTTCCTTCTCTGATTTTTACGTGGTCAGCTGGATGCTGCCAATGTTTATGATGACGGTTGTTCCGCTGTAACTCAGTCTTTCGCCAGAAACCCAACATATGTCCCAGTGTTTCAGTCTCGTCACAACAATAGCTGGCTCACGACTGACAATGGACAAATGAATGTGTTTATGTAGTGCTGCCAACTACTGTTACCGAATTAAACCTAAATCTAAGCATGTCTTGTCTTCTTATTAATTACTGCGTAAGGGAAACTGACTTTTGCGCCACCTGTATTAGAATACTCAGGTTTTCGTCATCGAATCACTTGATCATAACGAGCATTGTCCTCACAGCTTGAAGCACAAAATCTGGACAATAAACGATACGCAATAACTGTATGGTAGTACGTCACATGCAAGCGGCGAGCTGTGGTAAATATAATCAGCATAGGAATGAATTATGTGAAAGAAGTCAGCGATTTGTTGTCCAATCGTTAATTGGACAGAATAGCGAATTACACGTGGGCTGCGTCCTCATGTGGATTTCACGCGTTAGTATTTCGATGAACAGTTGAATCCTCTAGATTCAAAACCCCCTAAAGACCATTTTGTTCATAATTGAGTTAGCCCACATATTGCTAGCTAAGAATGAATTCTAATGATTTATATAGTTTGAATTCAAAAATCCACTACATTTAAAGCAAAAGGTTTGTTAAAGTCAATGTCAGGTTGAAAATTCCCTCTATTTGGAATCAGTTACTGTTGAAATCCTTCAATTTGTCAAAGTGGATATAGGGGATTTTGAATCTATAGGATTCAGTTATTATGTCGACGAATACAGGAATATGCAATTACAATACATTTCCTGAAAACGAATTTTATGTAACAAGATGTAGGTTACGCTATAATATAGCTGTAATGTAAAGTTTTGTTCTGCAAAGTAATTTTACAAGGTTACATTTGTTCGGATTAAATTTGTGTACATTTAAAGGACAAAGCTAAAATTCTTTCAGTCATTCATTATTATAATGTATGTATGTATTTATTCACATTGCAATGGGTATATACCCGGTGGCAGTGGTAACTAATTACACTCAATAATGACAATAATAAACTTATTAATTAAAAATACATTTCATTCATTCATTCATTTATTTTATTCCATAGATCTTACATGAGCAATGAAGCTTTAAAATGTGGAACAAGTCAACATTTTACAATATTACAATTACAATTTTTACAAATTTTTATAGTTTTACAATTTAGTAATTTTCTACAATTTTTACAATCTTGTACAATTTTTTTACATTTTGGCGAGATGTAGTGAGATGAGATGAGGTCCGAGGATTCGCCAAAATATTACCCGGCATTTGCCTTTTGGTGGGGGAAACCTCGGAAAAACCCAACCAGGTAATCAAATCAAAGTGAGTAATCAAATCAAAGGGGTTGATGCCAAGGACTCGCCATAGACCATCCGGCTTCAGTCCCACGGCTGGGGAAAACCTCCGAAGAAACCAAAGTCCAAAGGGGGATCCAACCCAAGCCCGAACGCAGCTCCGGATCAGCAGCCCAGGGAGTCTGCCGACTGAGCTACAATTAATAATAATACTAATAATTAATACTAAGAATAATTAATAATAATAATAATAATAATAATAATAATAAGAGGGAATATCCTAAATTAAATGAAGCACTATCACTTAAAATAACATTTAAAGTAAATCTAATTTGTATCTTAAACCTAAGTTCGAACTAAAACCCACGAGTATGATATGTTCATATCTGCACAAGTACCTTTCAACATTACACTCATTTCGCTGTCAACTCACTCACTGCACTGGAACTACGACACATTTCACTGATTCTATCCTGATTTCACTAACACTTCAAAAACATTTCACTGTTCAAATACTTTGCACTGCCACTATAAAGCTTCACTGACACAAACAGACTTCACTTACACAACATAATTCTTCACTGATACAACACTTCAATAACAAAATATCATTTACACCCTTTAAATACTATGTATATTACCGTCTATTAGTAAAGTCCTTAAGCCTATTTTTAAATACATTTTTGGTTGTTGGTAAAGCCTTTAGTAAGTCTGCAGGTAAAGCATTCCAGTCCCTGATAGTACGATTGAGAAAAGAAAACTTTCCAGTGTCCGTCCTCTGTCTTCTTTCCCTCAATTTATATAATGCACCGCTCTCTAGAATTGACTGAGCATATTGGGAATTCAATGAATGGCTCTCCCAAAACACGCTAAGAAATGTTTAATATAAAACAATTTTATGTCCAAAAGGAAGAAAAAACGAGCAAAATTGTATTAAACTTTTTTGTTTGAATAGCTCAAAGAATAACCCACTGAAATTGATGAAATTACTTACTGTTCATCCTGTTTAATTGAAGAGTGTGATCTCAAAACGCGTTAAGTCCATTTTTATGAAAGGACTGGACTAGTTTTTTTTATTCACCGGTCTACGGACTGAGTGAGTTTTCAAGTGACATGCACAATAACACAGAAGAAGAGAAGCTTAAATACAATAATAGAGATCTCAAATATAATCACACATAGCGTATGTATAAATCATAAAAATGACCAAATGCACTGAGTGGGTTTTGGGATCATATCTTCAATTTTTAATTGAGATTATGATGCGGAAGAGATTCCGTTTCTTATACAATAAGTGAATAAACACAATTTACAGTTCACGTTTTGATTTTGAGATAAGTCAGTTATTAAATACAATAAATAATGTTTTAAAATGTTAAAATGTATTGTAAGTTACTTAATGCTAATGAAGCAAAAACATGCAAATGATATCTAAACTTAAAAATTCCACTATGCAATTTAGATATCGTAGAAGCAAATTGTATCTGATGATGCGGTAAAAGGCGAAAATATTTATACATTATTTATGTTTAACATGTATTAACAAATGTTAATATTAAATTGATAAGTCATAAAATTGAACATTTTAACATTATTTATTGTATTGAATAAATAGAAGCTTCAAAGCTGTTTCTTGTTTATCGATCCTTTATAGGCGGGGTAATTCAGTTCTGAAAATGTTTATGTCCTGTGGCAAAAAACTAAACACGCACGTCAAAATAATTTACGATCCCCGCTTGTTTTATAAAACCGCCTGCATTATGAAATTCCTCAAATCAATACACTCGTGTTGCGAGCTGTGATGAATTGCACCACTTCCGAGTAACTTACTGTGAACTAGGTTAAACGATCTCGTGAAGTCTTTCTGGGCCGTCTTCATAGACATTTTTAGCGCGGGCTTTCGGTGGATGATCATAAACCAGTGTTAGCGATAGGATATGATTTGAATTCTGTACTAGTAACCAGTGGATAGCCGGGGCTAGCTTAGTACGCTCGTAGCGCGTGCTGCGAAATGTCTATGAATAGCACCCTCTATCTCTATCTTCAGTTTTATTTCTGTAGCAATGATGACGTCTTAGGCTGCTAGAAGCGCCAGCCTTGTCATTAATCTAATTTTTTAAACAATTTATTGATCGATCAGCGCATTTAGCGCTATACAGATCATTTCTAAAAATATATAAATACAATACATGACACAGAATTGAGGGCAGCCTAGATTGGGCTCCTCAATGAACGAAAATAATTGTTAATAAGTAATTGTTTACATAGGTTGGTGTGATGATAAATTTTGATTATAATATGAGGTCCATTGGAAGTCAGCTCTTGATTCTGGTGGGAAATGTGGACTTCCTTCGGAGAGAGTAGTAGATGGCGCCTGGGACATTTTCTAGGTTGTTATAGAACTTCTTAGCTTGTGAATGAATAAACTGTTTGATTGTGCCAATACCAGTTTCTCTGTGTAGTTGGCTGTTACGGACAAACCAAGGAGAATTGAGTGAAATTCGTGGGACTTTATTTTGAAATGACTGGATGTGTTTAATTTCACTTATTGCAGCTCCTCCCCAGACAGGACAGGCATAAAGCAGTAGAGGTCGTAATAGAGATGTGTAAAGTAGCATGCAATTTTGTAGCTTTAGAGATGATTTCTTGTTGAGGAGCGGATATAATTTAGCGAGTCTTGGGTAGGCCAATTTAAGTTTGTTGTTGATGTGATGTTTCCATGCTAGACGGCGATCTAAGTGCACTCCAAGATGTTTTACAGCTTCGTCCTTTGGTTTCCACGGTATCACGTTGGTTGAAAGATTTATGCATGGTGGATTAGCAGGACGACACAAAGTAAATATCATTGCTTCGCATTTATTGTAGTTCAGTGCGATGCGCCAATTTTCAATCCAAGGGCATATGATGTTTAAGGCTTCCTGAAGGTGATTTGGGGCTATGTTAATGTTGTGATGGGTTGCATAAATAGCTGTATCGTCTGCATACATAGCAATTTGTGCAGTTGGTGTTGCAGGAATGTCCGAAGTATATACATTGAATAATATCGGACCTAAGATAGAGCCTTGTGGAACGCCAGCACTAATGGGTCTAACAGAGGAGTGAGTACAACCCACTCTGACTGAGAATGTGCGATTTGACAAGAAACTAGTGATTATGTTGCATAGGTAGTATAGAACGCCGGACTTGCGGAATTTGTACCGAAGACCTTTATGCCAAACTCGATCAAATGCTTGAGTGAAGTCAAGAAATGCGACTGCAGTCTGTTCTTTGTTTTCACAGCCCTGTGCAATTTGTTGAGTGATACGAAGCACTTGATGGTGGGTAGAATGGTTTCGACGAAAGCCAAACTGATATGGAGGAAGGATGGATGCTTGAAGTAGAAACATATCCAAGCGTTTCAGCAAAACTTTTTCAAAGACTTTGGATATAGTTGATAAAAGACTTATGGGACGGTAACTTGTTGGATTTGAAGCAGGTTTTCCAGGTTTATGAATACAATTATTACTGCATGTTTCCAAGTATCAGGGAAATATTCCAGACGAAGTAGAGCATTGAATAATGAAGCTAAGTTTGCTAGAGCTTTAAGAGTAAGATACTTCAATACAAAGTTTGGGATGAGATCGTAATTAATCTAATGATACGGGTCATTATATTACACAGGGTGTAACAAAAAGATGCCAATATTTCAGGGAAATATTCCTCACATGTACATAGAGGGTGAAAATACAGTACATGAACATGGGTGCGGAAACGCTTAGTAGCCATTCCAGGCAAGCAGGCAATTCCAATGAAAAAGTATTTTTTCAGAAATATTAGTTTATTATCAGTGTAAGACATAGATAAGGCCGTAAATATAAATATTCTAATGTGTTATTTTCAAAAAGGAAAACATTTTACAGGTTTTATAGGCATTGAATCTAAGTGGTCTTGGCTGGATAATGAGTACTTTTTCTTTTTCTTCAATTTGCAACACTTACTCATAGAGGAGCTATTATTGAAGAAATGTTTTGAGAGCCTGCACTGTTAATTCCAGAGCTGCAGGATCAAGGAACTTTTTACTCTGTACTATATTCTTTCTGCCATTTATTTTCAGTAGTTTGGGTTAATAACAATTAACAATAAACAGTTCAAGTGAATATTTTGACTATCTATCTATAACGCTGCCAGGAAGTCAAAAGGAGGATAGCAATGGCAAAGGAAGATTTTGATAGAAAAAGCAGCATCTTCTGCAGACCTCTGGAAAAAGAACTAAGGAAGAGACTAGTGAAGTGCTTTGTGAGGAGTATGGCATTGTATAGGGCAACAACATGGACATTATGACGAAGTGAAGAGAAGCGAATAGAAGCATTTGAAATGTGGATATGGAGAAGACTGGAACGTGTGAAATTGACAGACAGAATAAGCAATGAAGCTGTGTTGGAAAGGTGGATGAAGAAAGAATGATGCTGAAACTGATCAGGAAGAGGAAAATGAATTGGCTGGGTCACTGGCTGAGAAGAAACTGCCTACTGAAGGATGCACTGGAAGGAATGGTGAACGGGAGAAGAGTTCGTGGTAGAAGAAGATATCAGATGATGGACGACATTAAGATATATGAGGAAACGAAGAGGAAGGCAGAAAATAGGAAAGACTGGAGAAAGGTGCCCTTGGGCAGAACATTAAATGAATGAATGAATGAATGAATGAATTTTATTTTATTTAATTGGGTTATTTTACAACGCTGTATCAACATCTCAGGTTATTTAGCGTCTGAATGAAATGAAGGTGATAATGACGGTGAAATGAGTCCGGGGTCCATCACCGAAAGTTACCCAGCATTTGCTCGTATTGGGTTGAGGGAAAACCCCGAAAAAAACCTCAACTAGGTAACTTGTCCCGACTAGGATTCGAACCCGGGCCACCTGGTTTCGCGACCAGACGCGCTGACCGTTACTCCACAGGTGTGGACCAATGAATGAATGTTCATTATAACATATTTTCATCTTTTACATGTAAGGAATGTTTCCCTAAAGTTTGACACATCTTTTTGTTACACCCTGTATATAGGACCATTCACGACTAACATGCATAATTTGAGATACTTCCTCAGGCTACTACGGTACAAGTTCCTAGAAACATGATTCCGATTGTCAACGGCTGCACATTTACCGAAATTTATTTCTCTGAACCGCACTCATGTGAACCGGGCTTTAACTCTAGAGTGTTACAGATGAGGAGGCGAGATTTGCTGTGGGCTGTGCGAGATGGGCAGCACACACAAGATGCAAGCGTACCTGTGGCATGTGCCAAACATGACGTCCGGTCAATATAGTCCATGAACAACTAATCTTATCTCCGAACGCCCTGGACCAAAATACGGTCCCTAGTTACTGTCTTCCTCCAACGAGTTTAGCGCTGGACCTGAGGTATTCTTGCCATCGGTGCGGGGGTTGCAGGTAGATTCTTTTGTTGCTACAGCCGAGCCGAGCGGAATGGGAAGTATTAATCGTCCAAAAATATGCAGTCTTCAGTTTGTAGTAGTGTGTGAATATTTCATATACATATTGTTTACCTAGACCTATATGGTTTTGTTATTAATATGTTAAATATATTGTTGCAATTTTTGCTCAAACATCTCCCTGATGTTAGCTGTGTTAATATTATATGAATTATTCATATTAAATATTTCACCGTTACAAGTCATTTTTAAGGAAACATGCTGTGGAAAAGTTCTATTGGAATTTTAAAATATATGTGATTGGTATCGTGAAAAACAGATTCCTATAATGTCATGCGAAAATCATTTGTTGGTGATATCTTAAAATAGAAATCAAGTAGTTTTATTTCTCAAGTGAGTTCAGCAGTACAATATATTTAAATTGATTACTTTACAAATTTAATTCAATTCTACTAATCACTATATTTTTTAGTATGATTCTTCTTCTCATTTACATTATTGTAGTTTTATTATGACTTTTATTTTTATTTATTTTATTGTATTTGTATTTCTGGTCATGTGATGGCCTTAACTTCACCGCAATAAATAATAAATAAATAAATAAATAAATAAATAAATAAATAAATAAAATTTTCTACAATACTTTCCTTCTCTGAACACGTATGGTTGTATCTCTATCTCGCCAAAAATACGTTAGAAAACTAATAGGCATACTGCTCTCGTAAATTGGGCGAATGTTTTCAGTATGATTGTACTTCCTTCCAGACTGCCGCTGTCACTGTCCCCTCCCACTCCAGTACCGCGCTAGACTAGTCGGAACCGCATTCCTCTCAGCACTAAACTCCTCAGAGGGTGACAGTACTAGTACGCTTTCAGATCTGTCTGAATGGCAGTATTTGCCACATAATCTACTTAAACAGTACAGTTTGAATCTTAACCTTTCGTTGAAGTCTCTACTCACATTCGCAGGGGGACGTGCAGCTGCTCAAGATCGCCCCCACACCCGATGCGGCGTACGAGATCTGCACCACTTACGCTCCTGACTGTGACAGCGTCATCGGAGCTGTGGCATCGGGCGACACGCGGGACGAAGAAGACGAAGGCGACGAGGACGACGAAGACGAGGAAGAGGGGGAGGGCGAGGAGGACGTCGAAGAAGACCCGGACGGCGTCAAAGGCACCGCGGATCCTCTGGTGGTCACGCATGTGTACCAGAACAACGTGTCTTACGTGAGTATTGCCTGGATTCTGACAGTGTGTTATACTGGTGACAGACTACAGTCACTAATCGCGATTATGTATGTATTTATTTAGCCTACACTGCAAGTGGGCAAGCACCCGGTGGCAGTGGTATACACAATATAAACAATACACAATAAAATGATAAGCAATACACAATACAATAAGAATACACAATACAATTTAACACAAAAATTACAATTAATAATAAAACATAAAATAACCTAATTTTACAATACAACCTACATATGTAGAGACCCTACAAAAGTTTCAATAGTCTTTCACTTTACTCTCATCTCACTCACTGTAGTGGCACTATGACGCATTTCACTGACACTTTAGGACACATTTAACTGACACTATAGAACACATTTCACTGACACTATAGAACACATTTCACTGACACTTTAGCACATATTTCACTGACACTTTAGCACACATTTCACTGACACTATAGAACACATTTCATTGACGCTATAGAACACATTTCACTGATACTATAGAACACATTTCACTGACACTTTAGCACATATTTCACTGACACTTTAGCACACATTTCACTGACACTATAGAACACATTTCATTGACGCTATAAATTATCACTGATCGGAACTATTCACTGCACTGTAAAACCATAACTTCACTGACTCACCTCGCTTCACTGATACAACAGTTCAAATAAGTCAAATAATTACATCCTTATGCATACTTATAAACAGAACTACATTTAAGCTAAACATATCTAGTCTAAGACTCTCTTACATGCTGTTTTTAAATAATTTACAATTCAAACGAAGGGAGTAACTCGTCAGGGTAAATAAATACATGTCATCTTAAAAAATTAAATGTTAAATGTCACCTTAATTTTAATTTGCACTTTATACACAACTTTTTAAGTTCTTCTGGAATCTCCTTAAGGAAGGACAGCCCTCAAAGACCGCTGCAGGTAGGTCATTCCAATCATTTATAGTTCTATTTAACAATGAGAATTTACCTACATCCGTTTTCTGTTTCCTACATTTGATTTTAAAATCATGATCGTTCCTACCATAGTACGTTGGCTTTTCTAACCGAGCCGTTATGTCTACCCATGCTTTCTGACCTAGATGTGCTCTATACAATGATGTTATTCTAGTTTTCCTACGTCTGTTTTCCAAAAAACGTCTGTCGACCTAATCGCGATCAGATTTGTAGTGTGTCACCGTCCCGATCGCGATCAGGAGCTAAATCCTGTTTCCAGAACAAGATAACCGCGCTGAGGCACGGCCCAGTGGACGAAAGTAACATTTTAGTAATCTTTGGTTTCGAATCACCTTGATTTATATTATTTAGGAAGTCGTGATAGCTTCTGCTGTGGAATTTTGTTACCCCTTCCATTATATTATATGAAATAGAAAGGAAAATGAATGGCTAGAAAATGAATTTGGCTACTATTAGACGTAGTGGAGAAATTTAATGCAGATGTGAGAAAAGTAAAAAGAAATATATTAACAAATGACAGACGAATTATTCATATTTCATATATATAGAGAGCAATAGAAGGCTGTTGAAACATGTTTCATTTCAATAATGGATTACAAACTGGAAGTGGTTTTTTTCAGATTTTCAATTTCAGTCTCCATTACGACGCTATCGTTGAGGTTAGGGTTGATTTTAAAAATATGTTTCATTACAAAATAATATACATTTCTGGCATGATGATACAAATTTTATAGGTTATAAAATCTCTTTTCAAAATAATGTAAATAGTAATGATATAAATTGTATCAGTTTACATTGTAAAACATATAACAATTTTAACAAATTTATCTATTTATTTATTATTTTCCTAATAATTATTACATAACATATAATATATACAGAAAAAACTTTAGCTCGCCCCTGAAAGAGGAGAACTCGTGCTCAGGGGCGGATTCCTGAATTGAAATTAATAATTATACAATACAATTTGTCTTATGTCTACTATGTAATTATAGTATATAAATTTAAATTTATAATTTTTAATTTTTATAAAATCCATACATAACTTTTTAAATTTAAGGCGGCCGGGTAGCTCAGTTAGTAGAGCAGCTGGCTACGGACTGGATGGTCCGGGGTTCGATCCCAGGTGGTGACAGGATTTTTTCTCGTTGCCAAACTTTCACTCAGCCTCCTATAAAATTGAGTACCGGGTCTTTCCCGGGGGTAAAAGGCGGCCAGAGCGTGATGCCGACCACACCACCTCATTCTAGTACCGAGGTCATGGAAAGCATGGGGCTCTACCTCCATGCCCCCCAAGTGCCCTCATGGCATGTTACGGGGATACCTTTTTTTTTTTTTTTTTACTACAACTATTAGAATTGACAAGATCGGGATATTTAAATATAAATTTGTTATATATGCTCCCATATCAAGCTGCAAGAAACAAATAGGAAAGAAACAATGAACAAACATCAAAAGAAAGTATGAACTTTAGATGTTGTCCAGGAGGGAAACAAACATATACGTATTTACATAGAGAAAATTGTTTCCTCTATGGTAATTCAGCTGTAGACCAGACGGGACGTAGTGTGTCACCACATTTTCGGTAATCGCAATCGGACCTGATCGCGATAAGTGCTAATCGCGATTAGTAATGTAGTCTGTCACCAGTATAACGATGTTTGATGTCCTTACAGAGACGGACATCATGCTTTGAGTGTCATAAATTAGTTTAACATCGCTTACAGGCTATTCTTAATAATTTATTTATTGTAATAATGCCATGAGCATCGAGAGTAATGCTGTAGACAGTTGTGGTAAGATTTAATGGTTGTGGGACCATATTTCTTTGCTGGAAATGTAAACCAACACACATATGGAGAATTGCTGAACAGCAATGTAATGGAGTTCCTGTATGATTTTCCAGTTAATAAACGGATAAGATTGTGGTTTCAACAAGATGGGACCACGGAACATTATGTTCTAACAGTTCGCCAGAAACTAAATGAGATGTTCGGTGTCCACTGGCTTGGACGAGGTTGACCTCAGTCATGGCCACCACGGTCACCAGACCCCACACCCCTTGATTTCTTTCTAGGGGTTTGTGAAACAGCATCTTTTTCAGAACTTATAGATGACTTGAAACAAAGGATCACTCATATTACCCAGTACATACCACCTGCAATATTTTTAAGCTTCAAGATCGAGTGAGGACTGTCTTCAAGCAAATGGAGCACATTTTGAACATTTGCGGTGGTGAACATACTCTATACAATTATATTTTCAATTACAGTAATTTATTCCATTTGTCAATTGACTTCTATATTACACGGTATAAGTATGAAAACTAGAGATAAAATTCTCAGAGATGTGTGATTGTGATACATAAAATACGTAAAGTGAAGAAATAAAACTTTCAGGGCAACTAGAATGATATAAAATATTTCGAAGTCGTTCTACATCTTCCATCACTGCAGGTGCATCAATGTAAACTTCATTATTTATGCAAACGTATCTCGTGTCTTTGTTTCCAGGCTGAAGGCTCGGGAGACGAGTACCCAGTGAGTCCTGGGGGTGACGTCAGGTACCACTACGTCACCGTGAGGGGGCCTCCCGGACCCAGAGGCTACACGGGTCCTCCAGGAGCGCCGGGTCCTCCTGGTCTCAAGGGCCAGATGGGCAGGGACGGCATCGTCGGAACCAATGGCATCCCGGGACCTCCAGGTCACGTGTTCATGATTCCGGTAAGAGCCATCAATTATTGATTTTGCAAAATGGATTGTTTCCCATTCGTGTCTTTTATTAGAACGCCTTGGTGAAGTGACGTTTTGTTAAAGTTGACTGTGTTATATATAATGTATGAAGTTACATTGTACGTTATTCAAAGCAGGGTTGCCAATTCTGAGGAGGTGCTGACCTGAAGAAATTATTTTTCATATTTATGTAACAACGCTATACACCTAGGTTAGTTTTCTGGTTAATAATAGTTATTATAGATTTTTAGTTTCCATAACTTGTAATAATTGAATTTCCGACAGGAAAAAGTGGATTTCACACCACCCGTCGTATAATATTGCATTTCCTAACAAGGGAACTGTCAGTGAGCTCATATCGAAATCTACCTTGAAATTTCGTTGACATAAATTAGCTGCCAGTTGAATTGTTGTATTTTTATTAATTTATTTTTCATCTTGTAACAAGAAAAAACTACCCCGTTCCTATTTGGCTATAAATATTTAACACTGTTCCCACTGCTAAATTAATAATACCTATAAAGAAAACATTTTAATATCAACAGCACAGAATATTTTAAGTTATTTCCTACTTATCTGTCCAAATTCGATCTGACAAAATTCAAGCGCAATGATTAACAGCAGGCCTCTATTAGAAACAACAACAACCAAATTCCTTGGTTTACAAATCGATGATATATTAAAATGGAAAAATCATATTAAAGACATCATCCCCAAACTAAATTCAGCATGTTTTGCTATTAGACTTATGCAAAAGATAATAAATATCAATACCTTAAAAACAGTATACTTTGCATACATTCATTCTGTAGTGAGTTTTGGAATAATATTCTGGGGAAATTCCTATTACAAAAAAGAGTCATTAGAATAAAAGTGAGTGCCAAATCTAGGGAATCATGGAGAACCATTTCCAAAAACTACAAATAATTCCCATGGCTTGTCAGTATATATTTTATTAATAATCTTCTTCGTATGTAATCGTGAAGACTTTGTAACTAATTCAACAATTCATAGCATAAATACACGTCAAAAAATGACTTTCATACTCCATCGGCAAGTCTATCGTGCTATCAAAAAGAAGTGCGTTATATGGCAATAAACATTTTTAATAGCCCCCCCCCTATGGATATAAAGAAATAAAACTCAAAACATAAAATTATTTAGGGCCAAATTAAAGAAGTACCTAATTTCTCCCGCCTTCTATTCTGTAGGTGAATTCATGACATTCAACAACGCTGTATGAATACTTCTGTCTTGTATTAAGTATCGATACTAACCCTTGTGTTGTACTAGTATATTGCAAAACTCTTCTGTATATATTTCAACTAGACTGTGACTATAATTAAGACTTTGTAGTACTATTAAGATTTTTTTGACACGTTCCATATTCTAGCTGTGAAGCGATGTACGAATACCATGGAATGTAAATAAATACAATAAAATACAACACAATACAATACAATTCTTTACTGAATTGTAGTAAACTTCAAGGTAATCATGAATCTGATTCTGCGATGTCTAGATTTCCGCATTATCTCGCTGAAAGGACAGGTGCCCAAAACGTGGCCAAGAGTTTCAACCTCAACGACTACAGTGGTTTCCGTTTCGGAACCTTCCTGGTATAGCACGTATACTGTTTTCGCTGTAAGAAAAATCCTAATGTAAACATAAGCACGTTCCTGTCATACCCGTGATTGGCTCCCAGTCGAAACACTCACATGACGCAGGAAAATATAGTTCGTATTTGGAAACCACAATCTTGTATTATTTGAAAATAAAAAATTGAATTCTAGTTTTAAATACGATGAAACATTTAACTTCACTCATATGTAAAACGCTATGTAAAAGAAAAGCTACTTTTACATTTTTTATGTACTATGAACGCGGATGAATACCAACAGTAATACCGAAGTAGTCTGTTATTGTAACAAGCTGGCGTCACTTGAGCTTGTAGTTGTTCACGTAAGCACGTGGTACTGAAGTATGGCTTCTGCATCCTCAACTGTCCATTGTGAAGACATAAGAATTAAAAATAATTTAATTACAGTAATTATAAAGTAAATGTTTCCTAAGCAAACGAATGCATATTAGTGAGGTTAGGCCTACTTGACGAGTAACGGGAAATCTTTCAACATGAAACAGAATGTACAACAGTAGGCGGGGACACGTAGTGACAAGGGAAGGGTTTCGGCTCGAACAGGAATTTCGTATCCAAAATTTGTTTACAGGCCCATCTTTACATCTCTGTAAAGCTCCCAAAAGCATTCGTTTGTGTAATGTGTGGTTTGTCTGTTAGAGCACTGTACAAGTTGAGGGGTGGGGAGAGCACTGCACAAGTTAAGGGATGGGACACCTTACCCGTAAGCCTAGCCTAGCCTAGAAGCTAGTGCGAGTGGTAAAATGTCTAAAGCCCATTTAAGAACATTTTTCTCCAACGTTCTGTCTGAAAATATTGCAGCTAATCAAAAGTATACACTGTTGTGTGAGTCATTGAATGCGCACAAGGACACAACCTTAATCAATTAATCATTCCAAGGCTAAGACATGAAATGTATGATCATTCCACCTAAAAAACTAAATATATCCAGCCTCTGAATATCTATTTCCTTAGACAATACAAAATATATGCTCGGAGGATAACAAATTGCATAAGGACTCTTGCTGAGAATCCAGAACTTAACTTGGGAAATCGAGTGTTTATAATGAAAATGCACTCTGTTATTCATAACCAGTTGTCTGCTCCAGTATACCGCCCTATGCTTCAGTGTTCCTGGCAGTCAGCTGGTTACGTGAATCGTGAACAAGTCTCGGACTTCAAAAATGTAATTCAGGTGGCATTTGATTGTTCAGCACTGGAGTGTGGTTCAGAAGATTGTTCAGGTGTTGCTTCTGCGTGTTGTGCTTATTGCCCTGCTCCATGCTGTTTCATGCATTTTATAGAGAATCCTCATGTAGGCTACATTTTTAAAGAAGTGTATTGACCAATACCAACCCTACGGAGAGTCACACAAATGAATGCTTTTACGGTCTTCATCACCATTGTGAGGTAAGCGTCTGCAAAAATGTTTAACCAAAAATTCCTGTTCGAGCCAAAAACCCTTCCCTTGTGAGAATCTATGGCGCCAAACAGCGGCCAATGAAGCCCCACTTCAGTCACGTGCTATTGTTTACATAGGATTTTTCTTACAGCGAAAAGATTATAGCGGACAAACAGCTGTCATTTTAAGAGACAGTTTCCATTTATTGCTATTGAGGCGGCCAGGTTGTCTAATCCTTTAATTGGCGGATGATAATGTCGTTTTTTCCTCACTTAAAGAGCGCCAACTTTCAAATGCTTCCTCACTAAGTTGAGTTTTTGTCAATAAATTAAGTGTTCACAATATTTATTCTGCTGTATCGAATGCACACAAACATCACACCATCCATCAAAACGTTTTTTAATTAGTACTGTAAACCGGTGGGTACTTTTGAGTCATACTTACATTTGGACACAGAAAAGTGTGCCAGGATCCGAGTATTGTTAGGCTGTGATAACAATGTTCCTTTGTTAGGCCACTAGTGGTTCATTTCGCATACAGTATGAGTGACATGGCATGTTGTTTTATGAGAATTACCATTGTATGAATTCAGCACCACCATTAATTGCTACATCGTTCATCCTTTAATCTAATATAATAAAGCCTGAAAATAATAATTGAATGAAATACAATTGGACTGTTACACATGGCCTGCTTCAACTCGTTTGAGGAGCCTCGGGGGTTCTAAAACAAAACACATTTTTCCAATAAATTGGTTGTGTAGGCCGCATGACTTATATTGAAGGCTAATAGCAACGACGCCACACAATTTACACTGGTTTCCGAATGAAATTCCCAAAGGGAGCTGAATTAGCCAGTTTCCGCAGGCGTGCGGTCTCTTTTGATCTCAGCAGTGAAGTCCACTATACACGCAGAAGAATACATTATTTAAAACATCACCAAACGTTTGTGGACGGCTTCGAATGCTTGGACGTCCTTTGAAGTATTTTTTTGCACAGTCACGGCCTCCTAAATAACCGCGAGGTAAAAATTAACGTCTGTGTTTCATGAGATAATGGACGGAACTGCACGGTGAAACAATGTGTAGCTTTCTATCAAGACATCGATGGCACTGAGAATGGCGACAACGGTGATTATCATCATCATCATCATCATCATCATCGTCATCATTATCATAACTCGGAATTTGATTATCTAAATATTATTTAAAATCATTATCTAAAATTACAATGCAATGTAACGAAATTGCCTCAATTTAAGAAAAATGGCCTAAAAATATAATATTCAATGATATCACGGTTACAAAGTTCAAATATTATTTATTTATTTATTGACTTATTTATTTATTTAATTAATTACTTATTCATGTATCTACATGTTTACTATTCATTTACCTATTTATTTATTTACTTATTATTTATTGACTTAATCACTTATTCATTTATTTACATGTTTCTTTATTTGTTTACTTATTTATTTATTTACTCATTTATTTTACATGTTCATTTATTTACTCATTTATTTATTTACATGTTTATTAATTGACTATTTTATTTATTTACTCATTTATTTACTGGTTTGTTTATTTACTTAATTTATTTACTAATTTATTTACTTAATTTATTTAATTTATTTACTTATTTATTTATTTACCATTTATTTCTTACTTATTTAATTTTATTTATCATTTGACTAATTTATTTATTCCTTAATTTATCTATCTAATTATTTACTGTCTGTCTGTCTATTTAATTATCTATTATTATATCTATTTAGTGACTAATTTATTTATTCTATCTATAATCTGTCTGTCTGTCTGTCTGTCTGTCTGTCTGTCTATCTATCTATTTTTTTATTTATTTATTTATTTATTTATTTATTTATTTATTCTAGTGTAGTTCAGGTCATCAGAAATACATAGGCCTAATATAAAATAACATACAAAATCAAACTACAGACCGGGCAGTTTAAAAGTCCCGAAGCATTGCTCGGCCTGTTGGCTGGCCCAAGCCCCATGCAATCGCTGGCATTCCCCTTCATGAAAGCGTAGCGCTCTTCCCGCCTGCAGCCATCGTGAGTGATATTTAATTGCAGAGTTCAGACGTATATCGCTAGTACCAAAAAACAACTCTGCCCATTCTTTTAACACAGCAAATCGTTCTAAGGAATTTCTAGAGGAACATTTCAACTCGTCAGTCAGTTTACATAACAGTGACACGAATCTATAACAGAAATTTAACAGTGATTTGATATCGTGACACAGTGCCTTGTTGAAATACTAGTAGGCTATCTATAACGTTAATGTAATGTAACGTTTAACTTTCTTTCCAGCTGAACGCGCAAGGGAACGAGAAGGGACCGGACCAGCAAGCGGAGACGTTCAGGCAGATGCTGTCCCAGCACATGGTAGGTACCACAGACAAATATTGTCATGAAGCATTCACATTTTACAACGTAAATGAGATATTACAGAGTTTATGCACCCTCCTGCTATGAGTGATTCCCGAATCTCACCGGTGAGCAATCCGATGGCATCACGGTGTTCCGAATTCCACCGATGACGTCATTGATGCTCCACCGGTGTCGCACCGGTGCCATCAACTTGCAGAGGTGGTGGCAGTCTCCATCAGCCGCCATCAGTGAATCTGATTGGTTCTTGTATAGGGCGGGAATTAGCAGACGAATGACATCGTGCACTGTTGTGTCATGGCGGTGTGTTCTGCTGTATTGTTTGTAATGAGCACAACGTAAAAACAATATGTTAATGGCTTATGAGCGAACATGTCAACGGACCAGTTATTACTACCGGTTCAAGAAATAAATTGTTTATGCTATCTTTTCTTTGAACGAGATGGCAGTACGAAAATTTCGCAAAACTTTGCTAGCGTAGCACAGACAACAACTTATACAGTCGCCATGACAGCCATCGATCCTTCCAGCAGTTTTGTTCCTTATTTCGCTGCAACGTGACGTCATTGATGCCACCGGACCGGTGAGATTAGGAATACGCTGTATGCTAAACTTTCAAAGCTCTATTGACGTCAGTAGTGACGTATTTGGTGACGTATGACAACCAGGGACCGGATTTGTAGGTTTATACCTATTTTTTTTCCTTGTTTCTTCAATACTTTTTCTAATCATGATCGTAGGAGTCGTCTATGTGAATTCTGTTGAACCTAAAAAACCTAAATTGGACCTTAGTACCTAAAAAAAACTTAAATCATTGTACTTACTGCATTGTACACTGATTTTTTTTTAATTTCGAGACAAATATCAATACATTGAGAGAGAGAGAGAGAGAGGGAGGGGTGGGAGAGAGAGACAAGAACTCTCTCGACGTGGAGGAGGCTGTCTCAATCCCTAAGGCAAAATCTGTACTTAGCAGTGACAACATCTATGGCACCCTTGCTTTCCTCAAGGCACATTTCAGTGACCTTCCAAAATATATTGAGTACTTGGAATCTTCGTCGCTACAACTGAAAGATGCAATTGGTGTCATTGACTGGCTTCTACAGAAACAAGTACCAGGACCCGTGGGTGAAGCCGACACATTAAAACTGAAGAAAGTACCGCAGAGGAATCCAGGGTTTGAAAAAATGAAAAATGTGTGCTCCATTCTCCAGGGGGAAAGCTTCAATTGTCTGTTACCTTGGATACCTGCTGCAGTGGCAGCGATGAAATTTGCGCCTATGACGTCATGTGCTGTCAAAAGAACCATTTTATCCTTCAAATGTATTTTGAGAGACAATGGAAAAAACTCCAGTCCAGAATCTTCAAAAGTATTTGGTCGTATATTGCAACCAGGAACAGTACCATGAAATAATGTTGTATTGTTTGTTTGTTTGTTACTTTTTAAAATAATTCTTGTCAAGCTTGAACATATTTAATTCAAAAGTTGTGTGTACTGTACCTTTTATCTATTGAAAATTGAAATTAATGTGGTTATATCAAGGCAAATTATATTAGATAAAATGTTAATTGTTACAATAATTTATTCAAACTACAAATAATGTTAAAGGAGGAGCAAAAATTTCTAATGTTATAAATTTTGATAAATAGTTTGGTTCTTGAAAAGGTCAGTTTCATGGTCCATGTTGCCTTAATAAATATTTATTTTCTGAGAATAACTGTAAGGATACATTTTTAACGATCGGACAGTTTTTGAGATCCCTTTTCATAGGTTGGACATAAAACATAAAAAATCTACTTCACCTATTCCAAAAACCTAAAAGGGCCTTTTTTAAAACCTAAAAATCCGGTCCCTAATTATAACGTTTGTAAAACTTCGCAAAGAATGGATAGAGTTGAACACTCAACCAATAAGGTAGCCTATTACACTTTCTTGTTACATACAACATGACCTGTTCGTTTTGAAAATCAGTAAGGCTATTTCACTTCCACCCTGTATAATGGTAGACCTTATTTAGAACGCTTTCAACATAAGAGATTATTCAGTGTCGAAATTCAATGTAGGCAAGAAATAGCTTAAGAATATTTCCTGGACTCCCACTATCATATACAATGTTCTTTGACGTGCCGTAAATCTACTACACAGGATCCATAACTTTATTTTCCTCCCCTAGGAATCCATTTTAAGGAGTTTAAAGTTTATTACAGTAGGCCGGGTTTGAACAAGCTAACCCTGGATCAGAGGCCACCAAGGACGAAAGCTTACAATTGTAATAATTATTCTAATTATGAAATATTTGTGGGATGAAGTCATTTTATGTTCCTGGACACACTGTGAGTAGTTGAAGACAACCTCGACACTTTGACGCCAGTTTTCTGAGCAAAGTTAAAAATCAATTAACAGCACGAGGCCTTACAGTTCACTAATCAGGCGTCGATTAGCTTAACACTCTTCAATTATCGATTGATTAAATCTCAACCTAGCTGTAAAATTGGCAGAAAATTGTTAACACATAAAACGCCCTATAAGTTAATTTCGTACACAATACGATTCAGTTCAGATCAAGTGCAGCACGGGTTTAGAACTTAACAACAGATTCTATATCTGCGTATTAAAATGTATCAATAAACTAGGAGATTCAGTTCAGTTCAAGTGCAGCACGGGTTTAGAACGTAACAATAGATTCTACCTCTGCGTATTAAAATGTATAAATAAACTAGGAGATTCAGTACAGATCAAGTGCAGCACGGGTTTAGAACAGTAACAATAGATTCTACCTCTGCGTATTAAAATGTATAAATAAACTAGGAGATTCAGTTCAGATCAAGTGCAGCACGGGTTTAAGCACGGGTTTAGAACGTAACAATAGATTCTACCTCTGCGTATTAAAATGTATAAATAAACTTGGAGATTCAGTTCAGATCAAGTATAGCACGGGTTTAGAACGTAACAATAGATTCTACCTCTGCGTATTGAAATGTATAAATAAACTAGGAGATTCAGTTCAGATCAAGTGCAGCACGGGTTTAGAACGTAACAATAGATTCTACCTCTGCGTATTAAAATGTATAAATAAACTAGGAGATTCAGTTCAGTTCAAGTGCAGCACGGGTTTAGAACTAACAATAGATTGTATCTCTGCGTATTGAAATGTATAAATAAACTAGGAGATTCAGTTCAGTTCAAGTGCAGCACGGGTTTAGAACGTAACAATAGATTCTACCTCTGCGTATTGAAATGTATAAATAAACTAGGAGATTCAGTTCAGATCAAGTGCAGCACGGGTTTAGAACGTAACAATAGATTCTATCTCTGCGTATTAAAATGTATAAATAAACTAGGAGATTCAGTTCAGTTCAAGTGCAGCACGGGTTTAGAACGTAACAATAGATTCTATCTCTGCGTATTAAAATGTATAAATAAACTAGGAGATTCAGTTTCAAAACGGGTTTGTAACAATAGAAATCTCTGCGTCTTAAATGTATAAATAAAGGAGATTCAGTTCAGATCAAGTGCAGCACGGGTTTAGAACGTAATGTATAAATAAATAGATTCAGTTATCTCTGCGTATTAAAATGTATAAATAAACTAGGAGATTCAGTTCAGATCAAGTGCAGCACGGGTTTAGAACGTAACAATAGTAACAATAGATTCTATCTCTGCGTATTGAAATGTATAAATAAACTAGGAGATTCAGTTCAGAGTCAGCACGGGTTTAGAACGTAACAATAGATTCTACCTCTGGTTTGAAATGTATAAATAAACTAGGAGATTCAGTTCAGTTCAAGTGCAGCACGGGTTTAGAACGTAACAATAGATTCTATCTCTGCGTATTAAAATGTATAAATAAACTAGGAGATTCAGTTCAGATCAAGTGCAGCACGGGTTTAGAACGTAACAATAGATTCTATCTCTGCGTATTGAAATGTATAAATAAACTAGGAGATTCAGTTCAGATCAAGTGCAGCACGGGTTTAGAACAGTAACAATAGATTCTATCTCTGCGTATTGAAATGTATAAATAAACTAGGAGATTCAGTTCAGATCAAGTGCAGCACGGGTTTAGAACGTAACAATAGATTCTACCTCTGCGTATTGAAATGTATAAATAAACTAGGAGATTCAGTTCAGATCAAGTGCAGCACGGGTTTAGAACGTAACAATAGATTCTACCTCTGCGTATTGAAATGTATAAATAAACTAGGAGATTCAGTTCAGATCAAGATTCTACCTCTGCGTATTGAAAGTATAAATAAACTAGGAGATTCAGTTCAGATCAAGTGCAGCTTAAAACGCAATAAAGATTTCTGCGTATTGAAATGGGGTTAGTAACAATAGATTCTATCTCTGCGTATTGAAATGTATAAATAAACTAGGAGATTCAGTTCAGATCAAGTGCAACACGGGTTTAGAATGTAACAACAGATTATATCTCTGCGTATTGAAATGTATAAATAAACTAGGAGATTCAGTTCAGATCAAGTGCAGCACGGGTTTAGAACGTAACAATAGATTCTATCTCTGCGTATTGAAATGTATAAATAAACTAGGAGATTCAGTTCAGATCAAGTGCAACACGGGTTTAGAATGTAACAACAGATTATATCTCTGCGTATTGAAATGTATAAATAAACTAGGAGATTCAGTTCAACTCAAGTGCAGCACGGGTTTAAAACGTAACAACAGATTCTATCTCGTATTAAAATGTATAAATAAACTAGGAGATTATTAAAATGTATAAATAAACTATTAAAATGTATAAATCAATTCAGTTCAGATCAAGTGCAGCACGGGTTTAGAACGTAACAATAGATTCTATCTCTGCGTATTGAAATCTATAAATAAACTAGGAGATTCAGTTCAGATCAAGTGCAGCACGGGTTTATAACGTAACAATAGATTCTATCTCTGCGTATTAAAATGTATAAATAAACTAGGAGATTCAGTTCAGCTCTAGTGCAGCACGGGTTTAGAACGTAACAACAGATTCTATCTCTGCGTATTGAAATGTATAAATAAACTAGGAGATTCAGTTCAGATCAAGTGCAGCACGGGTTTAGAACGTAACAATAGATTCTATCTCTGCGTATTGAAATGTATAAATAAACTAGGAGATTCAGTTCAGATCAAGTGCAGCACGGGTTTAGAACGTAACAATAGATTCTACCTCTGGGTATTAAAATGTATAAATTAGAATCATTGTGGTATTTCCACTGGAAGAGAGAAGTCTTTATGAGAAATATTGGATTCATTTCTCAAGGATTATCTAATCACTTTCAGCGTTTGGTCAGGGACCTAATAAAGATTCAAGTAAATCTAATATAAATTATGAGTTTAAAATATCATTTACATATCCAGTAGTTTAAATAGGCCTTACCTATTTTATATTTTCTTATCCATAGTTCCATAATGCTTTGTTTCCATAATTAATCTATGAATTTGGCTAACCATATTTAGTCAAGATCTATAATTTAACTTCATTTAGACACCGACACAAATTTCTGTACCTGTGTTAAAATGCACTTTACTAAAATGTATACCAGCACGAAAGTAATTTTTATAAAATAAAATACCATAAAATCGATCCCTTATGGTGCAGTGACAAAATCAGGGGGAAAAAAAACTGACGTCAAATAACAACTTAAAACATATCAAATAAGATCTCTGCATGATGGATACATTTTCTAACGATCCACAATCACCAAGCAAATGTAAAAATGTTGTAGCTACTGCAACTGTGTGGTACTCACGTTGGACTTATAACTGGCACTCACAGCGCTGACTGATGTTGCAGATGGCAATGCGAGGCAGTGAAGGACCGATGGGGCTGACTGGAATTCCAGGACCTGAAGGCCCTCCCGGTCCTGAAGGAATGAAGGGAGAACCAGGAGACATCGGCGAGCCGGTAAGATGATCGATCACATCAAGTTTCTACATCACCTGAAACATTCAGAAATTCATTTGTGGTTTTAAGGGAATTGCCAAAATATAAGAAAATTAAATTATTAACAGACACCTTGGGAAAAAACGAGTCAACAGAAACAGAAATAATATACACACACAATTAGATCAAAACCAAACTTAGAATATGAACGTGACATTTCACATAGATTAACAAATACTGTAAAAGAGACAATGTGTTGAAGATCAAGAGCATACCAACAAAGGTTATGTTAAAAACAGGAAGTTTAATGGTTATTTTATACGATTTGTTACTCTATAACAATGGATAATGTTACAAAAGTCAGATTTCTTTTGAAAATAAATTAGGGGAGAGCCGGGTAGTATCGGACAGTGCGTTTCTTTCATCTACCACCATATGGTAGTACCTGAATGACATTGTTACGTTTCTCTATGCGACATCCCAGAAACGTAACCATGACAATCAGGTACTATCATCGTGTAGTAGATGAAAGAAACTCACTGTCCGATATTACCCGATGTCCGATACTACCCGACTCTCCCCTACAACATACCGTAATTCAAACTGTTTCACAAATGTTGCCCTTTAATCATTCCAGAAGCATTATTCAAATACAAAAAAAAAAAAAAAACATTTTTTCAAGGAGTAAGGAAGCCTGTTCATTTCTATCATCATCATCATCATCATCATCATCCTCGTCGTCGTCGTCAAGGTTTAAGCCTCTAAAGGTTTCTTCCGGTCTCATGCATTAAACATTTGTTGAGTCCAACTTTTCTTTGGTCTGCCAATGTTTCTTTTGCCTGTTGGTCTGTAAGCTAATAGCAGTTTTGGAATGCGGTATTCTTCCATTCTTTCCACATGTTTCATCCACTTAGTTCTATATTGGTGTATCTTCTCTATTAGTTTAAAAATTCTTATATCATCATTTCTCCTTTTATCTAACAAAGTGTAGCCAGCTATACTCCTTAGGAATCTCATTTCTGCGGCCTCTATTTTTCTCTCTTCACTTTTCCTTAATGTCCAATATTCCGAGCCATATAGGAACATGGGCACTGCCATTACTTTATAGAATTTTAATTTCGTTTCTTTCCTAGTTTGTTTGAGGTGTTATTATTATTATTATTATTATTATTATTATTATTATTATTATTATTATTATTATTATTATTATACAAGTAGAAACTGAAGTTTGTCACAACCTATGCAGTTTCCTTTCTTCTCCGTACCCAGTGCAATAAAGCAATACTTGTGACAGGGTCCTCGTGGCTTGAGAGGAATGATGGGGCTTCCAGGACGAGAAGGAAGAAGAGGTCGTCCTGGAAGGGATGGAGAGAGAGGAGTAACTGGACCACCAGGGGCCAAAGGAGAACAGGGCATTCAGGGACTTCCAGGTAAGGTGTCCAATTTCTAAGAATTCAGACACAGATTGTGGAATTCATATCAACTTCCTCGGTAAGAAACTGCCTAGGAATATCTGTTTAGTGAGCATTTTATAGTAATCTATGCCTGGACAATATATGAGTTATATTTTGCCTTTTTTGAGTATTTTCAGGTACGGAAATGGGTCCGGGGATTTTTTTTATTTTGTCTCTGAGTTTTTCGTTGCACAAGGACGATACGTCACAATACCACGAACGTCACAAGAATACTCACTTCTCCTCGTTTAAAGTGTTCACATGTCTGTCAGAAATAATTTCCAGTTCATCCAAGAGAAAGAAATGTTTTCCGATATTATAAAAACAAAAACCATGGAAATGTTTTGCGATACTATAAGAAGAAAAATCATGGAAATATTTTGCGATACCATGAAAACAAAACCCATGGAAATGTTTTGCGATGCTATAAAAACAAAAATCATTGAAATGTTTTGCGATTTATAAAAAGAAAAATCATGGAAATGTTTTGCGATACCATGAAAAAAAATCCATGGAAATGTTTTGCGATACTATAAAAAGAAAAATCATTGAAATGTTTTGCGATACTATAAAAAGAAAAATCATGGAAATGTTTTGCGATACCATGAAAACAAAACCCATGAAAATGTTTTGCGATACTATAAAAAGAAAAATCATTGAAATGTTTTGCGATACTATAAAAACAAAACCCATGGAAATGTTTTGCGACACTATAAAAAGAAAAATCATTGAAATGTTTTGCGATACTATAAAAACAAAAATCATTGAAATGTTTTGCGATACTATAAAAAGAAAAATCATTGAAATGTTTTGCGATACTATAAAAAGAAAAATCATTGAAATGTTTTGCGATACTATAAAAAGAAAAATCATGGAAATGTTTTGCGATACCATGAAAACAAAACCCATGAAAATGTTTTGCGATACTATAAAAAAGAAAAATCATTGAAATGTTTTGCGATACTATAAAAACAAAACCCATGGAAATGTTTTGCGACACTATAAAAAGAAAAATCATTGCAATGTTTTACGATACTAAAAAGAAAAATCATTGAAATGTTTTGCGACACTATAAAAACAAAAATCATTAAAAAACAAAAATCATTGAAATGTTTTGCGATACTATAAAAAGAAAAATCATTGAAATGATTTGCGACACTATAAAAATAAAAATCATTGAAATATTTGCGACACTATAAAAACAAAAATCATTGAAATGTTTTGCGATACTATAAAAACAAAAATCATTGAAATGTTTTGCGATACTATAAGAAGGAAAATCATGGAAATGTTTTGCGATACCATGAAAACAAAACCCATGGAAATGTTTTGCGACACTATAAAAAGAAAAATCATGGAAATGTTTTGCGATACTATAAAAATACAAACAGTGGAAATGTTTTACAATACTGTAAAAATAGAAAAATGTTTTACAATACTGTAAAAATATAAACTATGTAAATATTTTACAATACTGTAAAAATAGAAACCATAGAAATGCATTGCGATACTATGAAAATAGAAACCATGGAAATATTTTGCGACACTATAAAAATTGAAACCAAGGAAATGTTTTACAATACTGTAAAAATAGAAACCATGGAAATATTTTGCGATACTTTAAAAATAGAAACCATGGAAATATTTTGCGATACTTTAAAAATAGAAACCATGGAAATGATTTGCTGGAATTATTTTGATGCATCTTGTTTACATTTCCTCAGATGAACTGTTCCTAATGTCCATCTCCTGCCTGAATGCATCTCACTGAGAGCTGAACATTCGCAAATTCCTGGCAGTCTTGCAGAATCTGGTAACGGACAGTTCCTTCATTATCCAATACCTACACCAACTTTTAAGTGCCTCCCAAAGAAACAAGTACAATAGACTGAAGTCTGGTGATCATGAGGGCCAAGCTATTTGGATCTCGATGAGACGAAGAGTTGTAGCCTGTATTCAGGCAGGAGGTGGGCAATTTAAACGGTTCAGCTAAGGAAATGTAAACAGAATGTATCAAAACGATTCCAGCAAGCAAACACACTGGAATGCATCGTGATCATACTCAGAAAGCAAGCATTTTCGGGCCTGTGTTGATATAACCATATTTTCTTCTATAGATATGAGGAAATCATATCTATAGTTTTGCTCACTTTTTCGTTACATCCTGTATATAAGATGCTTTTTAACACGAACGGTCTCTAGTGCGAAGCGGCTGATCAGATCGACACATACAGTACAAATTCCTCGTCGAAGTAATTACATTAGCACAAAGCTTTTGCTGTAGATATAAACAATAAACCGAACGTGATACGGAAATGTAGGTTTCGCGTTAAAATGTAGGCTAAATCAAGTGGTATAAATGCATACAACGCCACTACGTGCTTGACCTGTGACATACTGTATGTTTTCAATTAACATTTAACATCGAGCCATATCGCAGGCTTGCAAACATTAACACGGAAACTCTTAGAGAAACCATCACTTGTACAGGGACATCATTTTATTTTTACTTCAATTTTTATTGTACCTGAGTTTTTGAATGTACTTCACTCCCACCCCTTCTACTAATGAAGTTCAACCTCCTCCACACAGATCCAAGCCGCTTAGTAACCTTACGGTCATAGTAAACAGGACGTTCCAAAAATATGTTCGCGCTTTTCAGTGACGAAAGAGGTTTCAATATTGAATCATTTTCGCACAGGTACTGTCGTCCATTTGCCTACGTCGTATCCCGGTTTCCCCCACCAGCTTTTATTCGCCAGCTAGTGGCTGGGCTGTCTTAGCTCTTTTCTGAGGACATTAATTTCTGTTAGGAATTGGACGTCTACGTAATATTATACAACTGTTTAAATAACTTAAATAAAAGGACCTCGTTAAGTAATTAACTGTCACGTGATTTCCTCCCTTTCTACGACCCTACGACATAACTTGGACGGACAGTAGATAGTATGGCTGAGTAATTTTATATTTTCGGATCGGGCAGAAGTGAAGATTGAATTTATACGTAAGGTACTCTTTTATAGAGTAGGTACAGAATTATTTCAACATGAGTTACTAGTACGAAGAACGAAACTGGTAATTGGGATTAGGTGCAATAGTCTATAGTGCGATAATATGCACATTATAACTGAAGCCTGTATCGAAATGAACGGCCACCATTTTCAAAAATGTGTTTAAATATCCATATCATGATTATTTTTCAATTTAACTTCATTCTCTATATTGTACGCTAATGTGCTGTAGACAGTATAATATACACTGCATAATGAATATGTCCACATGGAAAACTCAGTTCGTAAGTAAAAACACTCATTGTTAATACTGTACTATATTTTGTTAAAACAAAAACCTAATGAAAATGATCAAACTCAAAAGCGCAATATTTCCTAGTTTACGTAAATGGATGAACTACTTTTCTTCCCTCCTATACCTAGTAAAGTGATTTGTTTATATATTACGCCAGTATCATCGAACTCCCGTCTTGGAGGGGGTAACAAACGGCGTTGATCCAGAGGTATAGACAAGTTAATATTAAAAACGTTAGTAAAAATAAAATGATGTCCCTGTACTACAAAACCGTGATTCTAGTAAAGATATTAACTTTACATCTGATTTCAAATGTATTTCTAACGGCTAAGATATAAATCATGAATTCATTTAGTTTTTGACGAAGAATACGTCTTTTATCGCACTGAATATGAGCACCCGTTCCGGGATCAGTGGTGGAACAAAAATTGACAGAATTTCAAAGCCTTACTGTAACAACACGATGGGCCACAGCCACACCCGAATGCTAATGTTGTTAGTATTTAGGCCATGAATCAGTGTACCTTAATTTCGGAATATGTATTATGTCTTTCTCGTGTGAAGAGTTCTGAAGAAGGCGAATAGCAGGCCGAAACCAGGTACGGATTTTAACAATAATAAATTTGTATATATATGATCTAGTACTTTACACTCGACAAATAGTGGCCAATATACATGATCATGAAATTAGAAATAGAGAACAAATTAATATTCCATATTGTAGATTACACAAGAGCAACACAAACGTTTTAATTATGGGGATGAAATTATATAATAAGCTCCCCAGTCAATATTATAAATTACCAATCAATAGCTTCAAAACTAGAGGTTATATTTTATTTAACGACGCTCGCAACTGCACAGGTTATATCAGCGTCGCCGAATGTGCCGGAATTTTGTCCCGCAGGAGTTCTTTTACATGCCAGTAAATCTACTGACATGAGCCTGTCGCATTTAAGCACACTTAAATGCCATCGACCTGGCCCGGGATCGAACTCGCAACCTTGGGCATAGAAGGCCAGCGCTATACCAACTCACCAACCAGGTCGACTCAAAACTAGATTTTACAATTGGTTATTAAATAATCTTTTCATTCTGTTGCTTAGTTTTTCAACACAAATTTGTATGAAATTGTATTTTAATAAATAAGTTTAATTACAATTTAGTTAGTTTTCTTTAATTTAAAAGTTTCAAATTATTTCATGTTTTCATTGTATTATTTAAATTTTACTGTTTCTTTTATTAGTGTTTTTTTTTATGTATTTATATGTTTTTCAATGTATTCTGACGAAGCCTAAAACTGTATGTCTAATGGCCAAATAAATTGAATTGAATTGATAAAATTTAACACGAGAAAGACATACAATACATATTCCGAAGTGATACAGTGTTAAAAGTTGTGTAATCAAGATGTGTAACTTAATTTCTGTAGCATTGAAAAATGTAATGGAATACGTATATGCATATTATAAGATGCTAGAAGCAAATGATGCAATCGATTTGTTTGTCTGTGAACTGAAGGCATGCCAGGAGAAAAGGGCGACCGAGGGCTTACGGGGAGTCCGGGGGAACAGGGACTTCCAGGCCACGATGGGATGCAGGGCGAGGAGGGACCCCCAGGGCTGCCAGGTCTTCCAGGAGAGTTGGTAAGCAATCTTCTATCACATGTATCAATGCACCAATGAAAGAAGCTATTGAGTTTTAACCAATCAAAGCCAACTATCAACAAATGCCTTATTATAATAATACAAGACAACTGTATAGTAGCAGCATTGACGTGAATTCGAAATATCACGGACCTGACATCTAGCGGAGCGGTGTGGAATTACGTCCACAAATAACAAATTTTAACATAGGGTAATCGGACTATTGTTTAAAACGTGAGGTACTTTTTTATTTTAGTAGGTTATTTTACGACGCTGTATCAACATCTTACGTTATTTGGCGTCTCAATGAGATGAAGGTGATAATGCCGGTGAAATGAGTCCGGGATCCAGCACCGATAGTTATCCAGCAGTTGCCCGTAATGGGTTGAGGGAAAACTCCGGAAAAAACCTCAACGAGGTAACTTGCCCCGACCGGGAGTCGAACCCGGACCAGTTTCGCTGCCAGACGCGCTGTTACTCCACAAGTGTGGATCGTGTGGTACTAATGTGGAATAATATATGAGACACTTAAGAAATGTTGAATAGTAATTAATGTAATATTATTTTGTATCAAAGCTGGATATTATGAGAAATATTGCATACTTCATATTACTTTCCGTAATTAATTGTTACATATTTTTTCTTTGCTTTAGTGAGACAAAATTAATTTCGACATTAAGAATGAATTTATAATAATGCTTTATATACGCATTGCTGACAACTGCAAAGATAAAAATGGTAGTAATCTGGTGCTTGTAATAATTAGTAAAGGCATGTGGACAACAATGAAACTTAATTTGATAAAACCTTAAAATATCCATATATTTTAAATTTTATTCATTTATTAGGCCTAAATAAAAAGGCTAATTTTTATTGTTCTATCAACACATAGACGAAGGCATTAGACCTAATAAAGAATGTTGTTGACTCACGTTTTATGATCCTTCGGAAATCGAAAGTACGATTTGGAGCAATTTGTAATGCTGTAATTGTAGCAATTATAAACAGCACACATACACCCTGACATTTTAGCACTAATTAAAATAACTATTTACTAGCCCAATAACAACATGCATTATACGTGCGTAGTAGCTTGTTTCGCGAGTTCGAACACACCCTGCCGCCTAGGTAGCAGCACCTGCGCAGAACTGCTAGCTGTCCGGTATTATTATAGTAAGGTATTTGCTATCACCTTCAATCTTCTCGCACCTGATGCGTATTTGTTTAATATCTTGTCACACCTGATGTTCAGATGTTAAATATTTTCATTGTTTCCTTAACAATACAGTGGGCCGTGATATTACGTGACGGCCGTTCTAGCAAATGTATTAGATATCTTAATAATTTTAATATAGGCCAATCTGTTTCTGTATGTTATAAACTATTCATTAATAGTATAATATATATTCGCGAAATAGTGTTATTCATATATCAGAAGAGTTCGTATCTTACCTGTAATTCACTAAATGAAAGTGCCTAGTTCAAAATAAAATGTTATAACCTCAAATATTCTGTTTAATTTTACTGTTTCACAAATCATAATTTCTACAGCTATTGTCAACTGTTTACCATGAATTTCATGTTGCAGGAGGCCGAGGCCATGATGGCTAATGAAATGTATTGAGTTAGGAACGAGCTAAAGGCATTAGGTCAATTTTTGCAACTTTTCAGGAGAAGGAGGTAACATTTCTGGTCAGAATGTAAATACAATTATTGTCTTGAAGGACTTGAAACATCTCTTAAGGCAGCGGTCACCAGCATAGTGCACCCTAGTGCTAGCGTCTCTTACCCGCGGATAAGAGGTGCACTAGCGTACATCCGTGGCTGCTGGCGGGTATGCTTCCTCCCTCTCCCTTCTGTACGACGGTGCACATTCCGATACACTCCTCTCCCGTTACCCATTTCAGCACTGTCTTAAGCCAACTATCACTGCAGTATTGCAGTAAGTTAATGAATTGTTGATTTATGAACTAAATTAAACTCAAGACGTCTCTTTATTTTCAGGGTCCTCGTGGTTTTCCCGGCCCCCGAGGTTTTCCTGGTTTGCCAGGTCCACCAGGAATTCCAGGCAGTGAGGGTCCTGTAGGAGCGAAGGGTAACAACGGACCACCCGGCCAGCCTGGACAACCAGGACAAGCTGGTCCAGTGGGTCCTGTAGGGCCGCCCGGACCTCAAGGCCAGCTTGGACCGCCAGGGCTAGCGGTAAGATATTACCCTACAATGAGATTTTAGAATTTCGTAAGAAGTGTACATTTCCCACACACACACTTCATTTTTTGCAACTCTATCATTATGAAGAAATTCTTATTACTCGTTTATTATGATATACGTGCCATGAAGGTTGCCTTAGCAACGTAAGAAGTATGATGTAGTAAACATACGAACATCACATTTATTAAAGCAAGAACAAATCATTGATTTTTACATTAAATTTAAAGATTTACTTCTGTTGGTAAATATTCAAAGTATAATTTGTTAAAATGTTATTCATGAACCAGTACTGATGTTATTTTTTGTGGAATTATTAGAGCGTCAGTTTCCTGGGATTGATTTATTAATTCTTGACGAATATTATCCATTTTGGCCGAATCTTTATTATCTTCATCCATTTTATTAGTAAATAAGCAAAACAAGGTTGTCTTGGAAAGTAATATGGCATTCCCTTACTACGTAATTACACGAAAAAAACGAATTTCCATCTATAATATACTAATAATAAATCTGAACCGAAATTTTTCTGGTAATTTTCGATTTTCTAAAAATAATTACTGTTAGCATGTATAATTAACCATCCTGAAACCGAAAATCGCTTTTTTGAAATTTTTGTTTGTATGTCTGTCTGTCTGTCTGGATGTTCGTTACCTTTTCACGCGATAATGGCTCAAGAGATTTCGATGAAAATTGGAATATAAATTAAGTTCGTTGTAACTTAAATTTTAGGCTATATGGCATTCAAAATACGTTATTTAAAAGGGGGGTTATAAGGGGGCCAGAATTAAATAAATGGAAATATCTCTCTTATTATTGATTATTGTGAAAAATGTTACATAACAAAAGTTTCTTTAAAAATGATTTCCGATAAGTTTTATTCTATGCAAAATTTTGATAGGAATGATATTTAAGAATATACAACACTTTTAAAATAATAATACAATACATTTTCATCGCCGCCTCAGATATAGCGTTGTTGTTCCAGCAGTAACTCCTATAGGAAAAATAGAACATTTTTGAGTAGGAAAGAAAAAACACATTTATTCATTCCATGGCAATGGTACAAACGAAATCGTGAATCTTACATTTTCGAAAGAAAGAGATATAATTACATACCACTATATATGTTGTATATAATTATTTAAGTTATTTGAAGGGTTCAGAACCATAGTGGGCCAAGCGCCATTTACTGAATACGTAGAAAACAAGGGTTAAAATTAAGTTATTACCATAATTCAATGGAAACCTATAACAAGCAAAATAAAGTATACACATTAAATCTAAATGATGTCAATGTTCATTAAACTATGGTTGCATGTAATAAAAATTAAGAAACAGGTTAAAGGAATTGTCATTGCACCAAATGATTGCTCTCTGGACCAAAATGATCGCATTTTAATTATTTGGATGCAATTTAAATTAAGTAACATATTAAACGATTTATCCTTCTATCAAACACGAATGTTCCCTGGTTCAAACGTCCTATTTTAATTATGTAATTACTTTATATTTGTTTCTAACAGGTGCAGCGGAGCGCACGGGTACGGCTAGTACTTAATAAAGGGACAATATATGTTAAAGTTTCTAAAGGCCGTATTTTAAAGATTCACTATATTAAAATTAATAACCTCCATATTAATCCGGTATATTATCGTGAATTGCTACAGAATGTGGAAGAGCACAGTTTTGGAATCACTAATTTTAGGAATGTAGTGCACAAAGCTTCCTTTCCGAACTAGAATTAGGAAGCATGTTGCCATGAACGCAACTCTAATCACACGTGATGGACTATCCAGCTGCAATGCTCTTCATTTTCAATTAATAAATGTAGATGACATTGCACGCTCACTTCATACAGGGTCCCCAAGGAAAGCCGGGAATACCAGGCCTGCCCGGAGCTGACGGAGCACCAGGACACCCTGGAAATCCTGGACTGCCAGGAGCTAAAGGGGACATCGGCTCTCCAGGACCTCAAGGGCCCATAGGATTCCCCGGCTCGCGGGGAGTGAAGGGGGACGAGGGGAAGCGAGGAAGTGCTGGAGACAAGGGGGATAAGGGCGACAGGGGCGTGGACGGCGAGAAGGGCGACATCGGGATGAAGGGCGAGCGAGGGCCCGGCGGACCGTCCGGAATTCCGGGCCTGGAGGGCCCAGAAGGACCTAAGGTATGTGATGTCTATCTCATCTCTGTGTCCTAATATTAACAAAAGTATTTTGAAAACATATAAATGAATGTAATCCTTTATCAAACTGAAATTTCTTTCAAACTACAAGGATGTTAAGAAATGTACAAAGAATAACAAGATAACGATAACTGCAGAAAACCTGCACTACAGATACTTGAACAATGATCTTCACGAAAATGAACCCAGGTTTCTTTACTTAGATGACAATAAAATAATGAAACAATAATAATAGAAGAAGGTGTCAAATTCTTTAAGAAGCTCTATCCAAAACTCGGCTTATAGCCTACGTCACAAATGCATGTGATCGAGATAGAATCCTGGCTTCTTAGATGGTAAAGTGTAGTAAGTTATGTATGCAAAAATTCTCTGAAATATGCATACAAATATAGGTCATTCGTTTTCTCGTAAAACCTACCTGCGAGTGAGGGGAAAAGAAAGTTGACTGGGAAACTTGCCTCTTTCGCTACGCTCACACTTGCAGCTAGCTAGCTAACTTACCCCCACCATAAGTTTCTATGAGTTACGGCTCATGCATTCACTTGGTTTCACGAGATATGGTCTATACAATGCATAAAAATATATTTAGATGCATAACAAATATTCGACTGCCAAATATTCGAGTGGCCAAAATTTGTATAAGCAATTCTTTTGGCATTATTAACACGGTGGAAGAAAAAAATTTAATTTTTTTATCTGCCCCCATCAGAACGTTTGCTTGTGAGTTTTCGCCATATTACCTGACATTCGTCTTACGGTTGAGGAAAACCTCGAAAATATCCCAACCAGTTAATTAGCCCAAGCAGGACTCGTATACCTTCGTACTAGCATTATAGTGCGAGGGGGCTGTTTCGTATCCAAGTGCAAAATAAAGGCCCCAACCGATAACCTCTTTTCCCACTTTGCCCCATTCTTCACCGCTATAATCTTCACTCTATACGGTACTTTGTATTTTGTTAAGTTATCAAGTAATTTATATTGTAAGTTCTTTGTAAATATCATCCAGTGAAAAGTACTGAATGTAAACATAACTTCAAAACGTGACGGCATTAATGGAATAGATTATAGAAGCTGCCTCTTATGCGTTGTTAAAGACTTTATGACACTGTTTTTAAAGACAAGTTCTGAAGCTGAAAAATAAGATCTACTCCTATAACCGCAAGTGTGTTCGAACCCTGTAACTTAAATTGGAATTTATTGAAACACAGCGATCGCTACCCGCTACTGTGCTTGCTGATAATTTATAATGACAACATCGCACCCCGCGGTGAAGGCGCTCCTCCATGCAAGTGAATAATGGCATAACGCGCATCACATTCCGCGAACCCAGGGCGCCGTGGAATGATCACTATCAGATGTTTGTGCAATCGATTGCTCCGATATTGGAGTTCACTAAGCCAACCATTGATTGCAGGCTGAGGCACACGGCAATCAGGAACCAGCGTGTGTCTACACGAAGGACGACAGTTTCTTGTCTAAGAGCTATTCTAGAAACTATATCCACTATTATTATTATTATTATTATTATTAATTTAGTTAATACGGTTGTATCTAAATATTTAGGTGTTTTTATTGACATTAAAAAAGCTTTTCATACTGTGACTCACTTTATATACTTACTGGCTTTTAAGGAACCCGGAGGTTCATTGCCGCCCTCACATAAGCCCGCCATTGGTCCCTATCCTAAGCAAGATTAATCCGGTCTCTACCATCATATCCCACCTCCCTCAAATCCATTTTAATATTATCTTCCCATCTACATCTCGGCCTCCCTAAAGGTCTTTTTCCCTCCGGCCTCCCAACTAACACTTCATATGCATTTCTGGATTCGCCCATACGTGCTACATGCCCTGCCCATCTCAAACGTCTGGATTTAATGTTCCTAATTATGTCACGTGAAGAATACAATGCGTGCAGTTCTGTATTGTGTAACTTTCTCCATTCTCCTGTAACTTCATCCCTCTTAGACCCAAATATTTTCCTAAGCACCTTATTCTCAAACATCCTTAACCTATGTTCCTCTCTCAGAGTGAGAGTCCAAGTTTCACAACCATAAACAACAACCGGTAATATAACTGTTTTATAAATTCTTACTTTCAGACTTTTTGACAGCAGACTGGATGATAAAAGCTTCTCAACCGAATAATAACACGTATTTCCCATATTTATTCTGCGTTTAATTTCCTCCCGAGTGTCATTTATATTTGTTACTGTTGCTCCAAGATATTTGAATTTTTCCACCTCTTCCAAGGATAAATCTCCAATTTTTATATTTCTATTTCGTACAATATTCTGGTTACGAGACATAATCATATACTTTGTCTTTTCGGGATTTACTTCCAAACCTTGATGACATTATTACCATTAAAAATGTGAATATTATTATAGTGGATGCCATGATGTGAGTATTTGTAACTTATTATACAGATTGATGCTTTATTGATGATATGAAAGTGAAAGCTTTTGATGTTATATAAGTAGGAGTAGAGAATATCTGAAGTTAGATCTTCATTTCTATAATATTTACTGAGTGACGGCTATATAGTAGTCTATACAAAACTTAAGTAAGATAATATTGTTATTAAAAATGAAATATTTTTATAGTTATTAATCAAGTGGTATAGGTCTTTTCCATATATTTAATGAAACTCAAGAACTGAAGATGTATAGGTTCAATAAAAAATATTTAGCACAAAGAAAACCATTCAGAGGGATATGTTTTATTATTATGGAAGCAAATAACTTCCAAAATGTCTGTATTCTTCAATGGAAATAATTTTGAAAAATTTTAATTTGAACTTCTAATGAACTTAGTTTGCAGCATTTGCTGCACAAGCCACTAATTACTATTAATTTACTTAATAGGCTTGTATCTAAATATTTAGGTGTTTTTATTGACATTAAAAAAGCTTTTGATACTGTGAATCATTTTATAATATTAGAAAAATTAAATAAGATAAGAATTAATAGAATTATTTTGAAATTCTTTGCTTCTAACCTTAGTAACAGAACACTTGTAACCAAAATTGATAATGAGTTTAGTAGCGCTCGAAATATTAATATTGGTGTCCCACAGGGAACTGTCGTCGGTCCCATTTTGTTTTAATAAATAGAGTGAGTAGTAAGTAATGTCATTAATTTCAGGAGGTTGTTCTTTGAGATATTTCGAACAAAAAACTTTAATACAATTTTGCTCGTTCTTGCTTCTTTTTCCGAGATGAAAATTATTTTATATGAAACATTTCATATCGTGTTTTGGGAAAGCCATTGATTTCATTCCCAATAAGCTCAGTCAATTTAAGAGAGCAGTGTATTATGATAATAAATGATTGAAAGAATTTTAGCTTTTGCCCTTTAAATGTGCAGAAATTTGGCCACTAGAGGTAAACTAAGAGGTGGAACTTAAACTGAGAGGATTCAATCCGGCATCGGAACTGGAATCCGGTATGGCTTAGTGGATAAAGCGTCAGCACGTAGAGCTGAATACCCGGTTTCGAGTCCCGGTGCCGGAGAGAATTTTTCTCCGCTCCACCCTTCCTTCACTATCATAGTTGTTAAAATTATACCATTCATTACATGCCTAACACATGTAACGTAATAAAAAATTTGCTATTTTAATACCTACTGAGATTATCTTTCGAAAAGATAAATGAAACGAATACAAGGTTATGAAAAATATAAGACGAACGTTGTCGGTATCGGTAAAAAAAATTAAGATTGAGCTAGTATGGCCAATTTCAAAGAATAACAAAGAAAAACAGGGCAAAAGCAAAAGAAAATGTGGTATGAAAAATGATCAGAACAGGCAGTATAAACTTACAGTTACTTTTATTTGGAAAACTGCTTTGTAAAACAGAATAGCAATAGTCTCTGGCTGTTTCACTTCGCACATATTTTAATCCACTAATATGGCTGCCTTGATATCTACCTATTTAATTTTTATTCCTTCAAGGGTTTTGAAGGTCCTCGAGGAGAAAGTGGACCACCAGGACCGACAGGCGAGAAAGGAAAATTAGGAATTCCGGGATTTGCTGGATATCCTGGTCCTCCCGGGGAAAAAGGCGATAAGGGCTCCGAAGGCAAGAACGGCCAGCCAGGAGAGAAGGGAGATCGCGTAAGTACATACACAGCATGATTGAGTACCAACCCTGGGGCCACGCGCTATGAATAGTAAATTGCAGACATCGATTTTGATGATCATGTTAATGGCCTAATAATAATTACGAAATAAGAGTGTATGACAAACAGCAAGCCAAACAAACACTAAATCAAACATTCACGCAATCAAATATTCATTTAAGCATTCATTCAAACTTCATTCATTAATGCATTCAATAAATTATTCTCTCAATCAAACATCCATTCAATCAAACATTCACTCAACTATACATTCATACATTCACTTAATCAGTCATTCAATCACTCAATCAAACATTCATTCATTACTGTGTTCAATAAAACATTCACTCAGATATTCACGTATCACTCATTCAAACATTCAATCATGCATTCATTCGTTCAAACATTCAATCATTCACTCAAACATTGCATCACTCATTCATTTATTTAAAAATTCATTCATTCATTCGCCCATTCATATATCCAAACATTCATTCATTCCCACAATCAATTAATGAAACATTCATTCAATGAATCAATCACTCATTTATTCAACCAAACATTCATTCATTCAATCAATCAATCAAATATTTACTCATTCAATCAATGAACCATTCATCAACCAAACTTTCACTCAATCAATCAATCATTCAATAAAATATTCACTCATTCAATCAGTTAAACATGCATTTATTCAATAAATAAAATAATATAGAATTAAGTTCACTACCTGAAAAATAAAACAAAATAAAATAATCATAAAACTGTAATTGAGAGGTTTGCCGGAAAAAAGGGCGTATACGTCAATATGGCGAATTGAGATACATGCAATCTAAGGTTTTAAAACGCACCTGAATAAAATATTATACACGTACGAAGCCCTGTCCTGCAGGTATGTACAGTACAATCAAAACAAAATTTCGCTACTATAATTATTCACTACATTTTAAACCGTTTTCCCGAAGAAGGGCGTATTGGTCTATCCGCCTTTCTTCCGGCAAAGCCTTCAATCTACAACATTAATAAAAACATCAATTCATTCACTCAATCAAACATTCAATCATTCATTCACTCACTCAAACATTCATTTATTTAATTGTACATTAATTAATTCATTTATTCACTCAGTCATTAATTTATTCACTTAATGGAACATTCATTATTCACTCAAACATTCATCATCCATGTCGCAACAATGAAGTACGTTTGAATATCATAACATGATGCTCAGTAGATACATGCAGTGCTTAACTGCACGCTTTCAAAACGAATTGAATTAGTCTCCATATTAATTCCTTATTTTGTCTGCAGGGCAACCCAGGACTTCAGGGAGAACGCGGAGAAGCAGGACCGAGGGTAAGTGGACTACAGCACGGCTCTGCAGGAGTCAACAAAGTTCTTCGCTTTTTCTGCGTCAAGAACATGGAATCTTTTGTTCCAATCCTTCAGAGAAAGGACGAATGTCCTTCATCTTGTCACTGTCTTGTACGCTGCGTGTTGGTTAGTAACCTGTACAGGCAAACTGCCATGGGGGTAACGCGGGACTCTTGCTCAGGCCAGGGTTCGAATCTCACTTGGGCTTATTAACTGGTAGGATTGTTTGCAACGTTTTCCTTGAAGCTCAAGTGTACGTTCCACCCTTAGCTGCCAATCTCGCTGAGCTCAGAAACCCAATCACCGCCGCAGTGACGCCGGATATGCTGCAGCGACTTTGGCAAGAAATTGAGTTCAAGAGGGATGTCTATCACATTTATTTATTTATTTACTTATTTACTTACCTGCTTACTTTCTTACTTATTTATTTATTTATGTACTTATTTATTTATTTACTTATTTACTTACTTACTTGGTTATTTATTTATTTATTTATTTATTTATTTATTTATTTTTATTTACTTACTTGCTTACTTATTTATTTATTTAGTTATTTATTTATTTACTTACTTGCTTACTTACTTAGTTATTTATTTATTTATTTACTTACTTGCTTACTTATTTATTTATTTATTTACTTATTTACTTACTTGCTTAGTTATTTAGTTATTTATTTATTTACTTACTTGCTTACTTGTTTATTTATTTATTTAGTTATTTACTTACTTGCTTACTTATTTAGTTATTTAGTTTTATTTATTTATTTACTTACTTGCTTACTTACTTAGTTATTTAGTTATTTATTTATTTTTACTTATTTACTGCTTGCTTACTTATTTATTTATTTTATTTATTTATTTACTTATTTACTTACTTACTTGCTTACTTATTTAGTTATTTAGTTATTTATTTATTTGCTTACTTACTTAGTTATTTAGTTATTTATTTATTTACTTATTTTACTTACTTACTTACTTATTTATTTATTTATTTATTTATTTACTTATTTACTTATTTATTTATTTATTTATTTACTTACTTGCTTACTTACTTAGTTATTTATTTATTTATTTATTTACTTACTTGCTTACTTATTTATTTATTTATTTATTTATTTACTTGCTTACTTACTTAGTTATTTATTTATTTATTTATTTATTTTTACTTACTTACTTATTTATTTACTTATTTACTTATTTATTTATTTATTTATTTATTTATTTATTTATTTATTTATTTATTTATTTATTTATGTTATTGCTAGTAAGTTCTAATTACTTACTTAGTTATTTAGTTATTTATTTAAATGAATACAAGTTAATAAATTTACAATGAAAGATAAACTAGCCCACTCCTGAATGAGTAAGACTCTTGCACAGGACCTTATTTATTTATTTATTTATTACTAGCCCACTTATTTATTTAGCGGAAGTCACACTGAACCACACTGAGTGAAAACTTGATCAGTTTTGCTATTACATGGCATTAAAACCACATCTGTGTGTTTTCTAAATACATTTCTATAAGTTTACAAAGTTGTATACTTCTTCTGGAATCAAAAATTACAAAAATCATAGCTCAGAATAATTTGCGTTGGCGAATCTGCGAAACAATATGTACTCGAGTTTAGCTAAAATCAGTTTTCGAGAGATACAAATAATTTGTATAACTGTAATTTTTCACGGAGAAATTTTAAAATTACTTTGACATGATCTAATTAAAATTTCAACAATGTCAGGAATTATTCCCGCGAATCCTATATAGAAATATTTTCCGTTAAATTCTATTAATACCAAACATTTAGCTACGGAACTTCGTTAAACCAATCTTCTTAGGCAAGAATACCTGCGTAGAACCTTTGCCTGCTGATCCGCTAGGGCGTGGGTTCGATTCCCGCCTGGGCTGTTTTTTAATAGGTTATTTTACGACACTTTTTCAACATCTAGGTTAGACTATTTAGCGTCTGAATGAGATGAAGGTGATAATGCCGGTGAAATGAGTCCGGGGTCCAACACCGAAAGTTATCCAGCATTTGCTCATATTGGGTTGAGGGGAAACCTCGGAAAAAACCTCAACCAGGTAACTTGCTCCAATCGGGAATCGAACCCGGGCCACCTGGTTTCGCGACCAGACGCACTAGCCGTTACTCCACAGGTGTGACCTGGGCTGTTACCTGGTTCTGTTTCTTTCCGAGGTTTTCCCCAACTAAATGACGACTGTTTCAATCGCATCGACGCTAAATAACCTAGTAGCTGATACAGCGTCGTTTAATAACCAACTAAAAATCTTCCCAATTCATTCCTATCGCAGAATGTATTTCACAAGATGGCGGTGCCGTAAGAGTATGTACGATACATACAGTTTTCTTCCGTTCTTTTCCACCGTGGTAAAACAGTGAACTATGAAACCTGGTGAAATACTGTACTGGCAGAGGAAACTCAAAATTCTGATAAGCCCGACTCTAATACTATTTTCCCCACGGTATATTCCAAGCGGGTGTTCGCGGTATCTGAACCCGGGGTTTTCCTGTAATTCCGATGCATTAACTATGCAGCAAACGGTAAACTGGTTAAAACGAACTAGACAAACAATACTAAAATATACCACAACACGATTTTATGTAAATAAATTGAACATATTCATTTCAAATTTAGCGAGCTTATACAAAACACAATGTCGATACGGGTACTGTTACTGATGTCATGGGACATTTTATTTACATTAAAAACAAGCATAATTTATTAATTCTACAAAACTGATTTTTCGTTACTCCTACATGTTACAAGCATATATTTACAGGTCACAATAACGTAAATGTTTTAGAATATTTTTTTCTCTCTCCCTTCCTCTCTTTTTCAAATTTTGTACCATCCAGGTCTTATTGTAAAGGAGCCACAGTTCGAACCTTTCCCAAGGCAAAAGTGTGTGATGCTCTCGTGTGAATCTTCTTACTGACCTCACGTCACAAGAGATCCGCCATGTTTATGCCTTCCAAAAATTTCCAGACGTGAATTTAGACCAAGAAATTCTAAGCGCTACAGAAAGAAAATATCTTATAGAGAACCAGTATTTAATTCATCCATAGTTTTCTGGCCAAGGTTAGGTCTTTCACTGCAAACCCAGCATTCTCAAATCTTCACTCTTTTTCGCCTTCATCTTTGTCTCCTCATATTATCCACATATCTTAATGTCGTCTATCATCTGATATCTTCTTCAGCCCCGAACTCTTCTCCCGTTCACCATTCCTTCCAGTGCATCCTTCAGCAGGCAGTTTCTTCTCGGCCAGTGACCCAACCAATTTCTTTTTCTTTTCCTGATCAGTTTCAGCATCATTCTTTCTTCACCCAGTCTTTCCAACACAGTTTCATTTCTTATTCTATCTGTCCACTTCACACGTTCCATTCTTCTCCATATCCACATTTCAAATGCTTCTAGTCGCTTCTCTTCACTTTGTCGTAATATCGATGTTTCCGCCCCATACAATGCCACGCTCCACAAAACCACTTCACTAGCCTCTTCCTTAATTCTTTCTCCAGATGTCTGCAGAAGATGCTCCTTTTTCTATTAAAAGCTTCCTTTGCCATTGCTATCCTCCTTTTGACTTCCTGGCAGCAGCTCATGTTACTGCTTATAGTACACCCCAAGTATTTGAAGCTGTCCACTTGCTCTACTGCCTCATTTAGAATTCGCAAGTTTACCTTCTTTATTTTTCTTCCTATGACCATGGTCTTCGTCTTGTTTGCATTTATCTTGATCCCATACTGCTCACAGCTGTCATTCAGCTCCAGTAGCAAATCGTTTAGTATCATCTCCTCTTCTGCTAACAACGCCATATTATCAGGAAACCTTATACACTTTATTGTTTTTCCTCCTACTATCACTCCTCCCATGTTCTATAAACAGTTATTTACTAAATCCTCCAAGTAGATGCTGAACAGGGTAGATGATAAATGGCACCCTTGTCGTACTCCTCTCCCTATTCCACTTTCCTTTGACATTTCTTCTCCTATCCTGACTTTTGTCCGTTGTTTCAAATAGTATTTGTGATTAGTTAATCTTTAAGTACCAATGTCTGAATCTATCAATGTCATTATCTATGTTTAATTTATTTGATGTGTGTTACAGGGATTTCGAGGTTCGAGAGGCAGAAGAGGGCTCGAAGGAATTCCTGGACCGAAGGTAATACATTCTCATTGGAATACAGTTATGACTACAACCCCAAATAGGTATATGTTGTAACTGATAAAATGTTTTTGTAATAGGGAGATACTGGTCAACCGGGACCACCTGGACCTCAAGGAGAAACTGGACCACAGGGTCCTGAAGGACCCCGAGGATTTGCAGGGCCACAAGGACCTCCTGGAACCAATGGAAAGGATGGAGTACAAGGACCGCCTGGCGAGAGGGGCCCTCCGGTAATAACGCTTCCGCAACAAAATGTAGTGCCTGGAGAAAATTATTATATTTTAAGAAAAGCGTCTGATGAAATATTTAATCAATTATATCGAAGAAGAACGTCATCATTTACACGAAGACAGTTATTCGAGTAATTTTAAATCCTCTCTAGAACATAAAATTTGAAAAATATTTTAATATAGGCCCTATACTGGGTGACGCAGATAAAAGTAGTCCGCCTCCGGTTTGAATGCGAATGCGATATTTTGACTGCTTGAAATTCCACTATCGTATTCTATCCTATCATATCATAACGAAATGAGTAAATAGCTACAACAATGGACAATTTTATGCAATAATCTATTGTTGGCATTCTTCTTGTCAGTATTTCGTCAGTCATCAGTCGAATTACACGTGTCTGTTCGCATTCTGCAAAATGACTTACTCAATTAGGGTTGCCAACCCTCCGGTATTTCCTGGGATCTCCCGTAATTGCCCCTAATTTTTAACAGTCTCCCCGCTCCCGTATTTTTCTTCTCTTTGAGAATTTTTCTCCCTTATTATTTCAATGTAAAAATCATTATTCTAAACATTTGATTTTGCCGTGAATGATGACTGTTTATATGATGAATTTTGTTGTTCAAAAGATACATTGAAATGTGCAGTATTTTTGGAAGGTAATGCTTGCAGAAAATGGGTCCAAAATCAAACAACATTAAGACCATAATTTTGAAAAAAAAAAAAAAAACTCGCTAGTTTTGTTTTATGCATACCAAGTAGTAATGCTCATACAAAGAGGGTGTTTCACCTCATTAACAATAATTGGACTGATGTTCGAAACAGAAGCACGACACATCTAATCAAATCAGAGCTGCAAACTGCAAATGACTTCAACTATTACGAGAGAGAAGATCTGTCTCAAAGTACTCTTAATTTAAGCCTAGCTGCCGAACTCTACAATAAAGTTGCTTTTTAGTAACTGAACTGAATAATTTGCCAATTTTCTACGTGGAATTTTGTCGATTTCTTAATCTCCCGTATTTTCCTAAAAAAAGTTGGCAACTCTATACTCAATATAAGGAAGAGTGGAAATTGTGGAAGCGTATGCGAGAATAGATTCGATTAAGGAAACCGGCAAAATTTTCACGGACAAGTTTCCGAATACAGAACAACCGGCAAAGAGAGCAATACAGAGTTTGGTTAAAAAGTGGCGCGCTAAGGGGTCTGTGCTAGTATATCTGAACGTGATTAACGTGCACAGCTGCGTAGTGATGTGCAAGCAGCCACTTTCAACATCTTCTATAAAACATTAGTCATTTGCAGCACTTCGCTTCTGTATTTTTTCCCTTACTCTATGTAAAATAAAATTAAAAAATTGAAAATTTGAAATTTGAAATAAATAAAATACTTACACGAGCTACTTTTATCTGCGACACCCTGTACAATAGATTACAATTTTATAAAAACGGAATGAAATAAAATAGAAAGGAACAAAAAGAGAATAACACATAGTATACAGACGTGGACAAATTATTAGCAAAATTGAAGATTTTTATTATATATTTTTACAAAATATGATTCTTCAATTTAGACTACAGTTGACATTTTTGCGTATTTCCAAATTATTAGCAAAATTGAAGATTTGTTTTGTATATTTTTATAAAATTTAACTCCTCAATTTGGACTACATTTGATATTTTTGCATATTTACAAATTATTAGCAAAACTGAAGGTTTTTATTATATATTTTTACAAAATTCGATTCTTCAATTTGGAATACAGTTGACATTTTGGATATTTCCAAATTATTAGCAAAACTGAAGATTTTTATTTTATAGTTTTACAAAATTTGACTGTTCAATTTAGAATAGATGACATTTTGGATATTTACAAATTATTAACAAAATTGAAGATTATTATATTTAAATTTTACAAAACTGAAGGTTTTTAACTCGATTCTTCAATTTAAATACAGTTGACATTTTGGATATTTCAAATTATTGAAACTGAGGTTTTTATTATATATTTTACAAAATTGATTCTTCAATTTGGAATACAGTTGACATTTTGGATATTTCCAAATATGCAAAACAAAATTTTTGTTTTCAAAATTTGACTGTTCAATTTAGAATTGAAAATTTCAAATTTTAACAAAATTGAAGATTATTATATATTTTAAAAATCGTCAATTTTGTTAATTTTTAATTTTGTCTCCTGTCTGAAATATAACAAAATAGACTATAAACAGGATGAAAGGTGAATAATTTCGAGGGAAAAATTGTTCAAATTAACTTTACAGGGAGTTATACCTGAAAGCTTGGTTTGCAGGATGAAAGGTGTTCAATGGCAGTAACTTTACAAGATAAATCTTTAAGACCACGTCCACAAATTTCACTTAGAACGTGTTTGCTCCCCATGTACTGCAGTTCGGCACACGGTTTGTCCGCTATGCAGAATTCAACAACTTCTTTTCTTTTCAGGGAGAGCCGGGTCCCATAGGGCCTGCTGGGGCACCTGGAGTTGTCGGACCGCCGGGCCCTACAGGAGAACCGGGGCCTGTGGGCGAGCCAGGCACCCCTGGACAACCCGGTCACCCAGGAGAGCCGGGACACCCGGGGGAATCGGGGAAAGAGGGACAGCCAGGGCCGGCTGGGCCACAAGGAAAGCCTGGCCCTCCGGGTGGACCCGGACTACCTGGATTTCCAGGAGAGAGGGGGCATCCGGGGCTGCCGGTAAGTGGTTATACACCGCACGTGTCAAACTGGCAGGTATCTTTCATTAGGGCGTATTTCTCGGGCTTAAATATTTTCCTGCTACTGCAAGATTATGGAGAGATCGTCTGACATCGTTCTTTTAAAAAGTTCAGAAACATATCTTCAAAATAGCCTGTTAGGTAATAACAGACTCCTGTTCTTATAATAGACATTTATAAGCTGTATTAAAACTTGGGCAGAAGTTTTAAATGACCAAACATTGATTTTTAATTATGTTTCCAGGAAAAAAAAAATAGGCAAAAAGGGTAATATTCGAGCTCTAATTATTATATTTATTATTATTATTATTATTATTATTATTATTATTTTATTATTATTATTATTATCATTACTGTTATTTCTTTTCTTTTTCTCGTATTTGTGTTATAAGTGCTCTTCAGTGTTCTCTTTTGATTCCGTTGATCCTCTATTGGACTTTAATGTAATTTGCGTTATTTACTGTCATATTCGCTATCTGGTAGGATAAAAGAGAATGCCCAATGGCCTGAATCTTGTGAGATTAGATGAATAAATAAATAGGTAAATAAATAAATAAATAAATAAATAAATAAATAAATAAGAAAGTAAATAAATAAATAGGCAAATAAATAAGCAAGTAAATAAATAAATAATCAAATAAATAAATAATAACGTAAATAAGTTAAATAAATAAGAAAATAAATAAATAAATAAATAAGGCAAATAAATAAAAGGCAAATAAATAACCAAGTAAATAAATAAATAAGAAAATAAATAAATAATAACGTAAATAAATAAATAAGAAAATCAATAAATAAGCAAATAAATAAATAGTAAAGTAAATAAATAAGTAAATAATTAAACAAGAAAGTAAATAAATAAACAGGCAAATAAATAAATAAATAGGCAAATAAATAAATAAATAGGCAAATAAATAAATGAGAAAGTAAATGAAAAACCAAATAAATAAATAAATAAGAAACTCAATAAATAAGCAAATAAATAAATAGGAAAGTAAATAAATAAGTAAATAATTAAATAAGAAAGTAAATAAATAAATAGGCAAATAAAAATAAATAAGCAAATAAATAAATGAGAAAGTAAATGAAAAACCAAATAAATAAATAAATAAATAAATAAATAAATAAGAAACTCAATAAATAAGCAAATAAATAAATAGGAAAGTAAATAAATAAGTAAATAATTAAATAAGAAAGTAAATAAATAAATAGGCAAATAAATAAGTAAATAAGCAAATAAATAAATGAGAAAGTAAATGAAAAACCAAATAAATAAATAAATAAATAAGAAACTCAATAAATAAGCAAATAAATAAATAGGAAAGTAAATAAATAAGTAAATAATTAAATAAGAAAGTGAATAAATAAATAGGCAAATAAATAAGTAAATAAGAAAGTAAATGAAAAACCAAATAAATAAATAAATAAATAAATAAGAAACTCAATAAATAAGCAAATAAATAAATAGGAAAGTAAATAAATAAGTAAATAATTAAATAAAAAATAAATAAATAAATAGGCAAATAAATAAGTAAATAAGCAAATAAATAAATGAAAAAGTAAATGAAAAGCCAAATAAATAAATAAATAAGAAACTCAATAAATAAGCAAATAAATAAATAGGAAAGTAAATAAATAAGTAAATAATTAAATAAGAAAGTAAATAAATAAATAGGCAAATAAATAAGTAAATAAGCAAATAAATAAATGAGAAAGTAAATGAAAAACCAAATAAATAAATAAGAAACTCAATAAATAAGCAAATAAATAAATAGGAAAGTAAATAAATAAGTAAATAATTAAATAAGAAAGTAAATAAATAAATAGGCAAATAAATAAGTAAATAAGCAAAAAAATAAATAAGAAAGTAAATGAAAAACCAAATAAATAAATAAGCAAATAATTAAATATGAAAGTAAATAAATAAGCAGATAATTAAATAAGAAAGTAAATAAATAAGCAGATAAATCAATTAGTAAATAAATAAGAAACTACATAAATAAGCAAGTAAATAAATAGTAATTCAAGTAAATCAGTAAATAAATAAAAAATAAAGAAATAAGCAAATAAATAAATTAGAAAGTAAATAAATGAATGAGAATGTAAATAAATAAGTAAATAAATAAATCAGAAAGTAAATAAATAAGCAAATAAGTAAATAAGAAAGTAAGTAGATAAACATATAAATAAAGAAGCAAATAAATAAGTAAATAAATAAGGCTGCAAGGTGGGAACTTTTATGATGTTGTCTATGATAATTAGACCGTAGAGCTTGCCGTAACCACATTACGTTACTTGTCGCATTTAAATTTGGATGGAAATTTAGAACTACAGAGAGAACTATCGTAACTTCAACATCTTTATCTTCTTTATCAAGGCTTATGACTATTTGATGGAATTTTTGTACACCCTGTATAAATAGGACGTAGTAATACGTCATGTGTATGTAAGTTAATGACCACATTCCGCATGTTTGCCGTGTGTTGGTTTGTGAAAAATATCCACTTCAAGTCAAGCGACGTACAGAATGCTTAATAATGCAGAGAGTAATATTATGGATTCTCAGACATTCAAACGTGCACTTCCTTGCCTTGTTTTATTTAAAAGTATAATTACTGTATGCATTATAGAAACAAATTTCCGGTCATAAATTTTTAGAGCGAAAGTGGAAACGAAGGCTCAAAAATATTCAGCTCAAAAAGTTCTCAAGATAAACAAGTATGAAGTCCACGACACAACTTGGCACATAGGAATCTCACAGAGCTCGAACCCGTGATTTAAACGAGTTTCTTCTTACATATTTTTCTCCTTATTAATCTTTGTTACCACCTAATGGCCTGTTCTATTTATATTTAGACACTATACTTCGATTAAAATTCCTTCGGATTAGACAGTTGACGACGGCGGTTTATAACAAGTTAATAACATTTAAAATATCATTCCTTCGAGTTATTTCAGGTCTTGTAGGTGATACACATGTCAAAAGTATCAAATTACATTTCAATAGCCTATGAGCTGTTCAAAGTATTACATAGTTGAAACATGAGATTGTTATCTACAGGGCATGCCGGGTCTGAAAGGCGATATGGGTCCAATTGGGGCGCCAGGACCTCACGGAGATAAAGGACAGCAAGGAGAACTTGGAAAGGAAGGACCTCCTGGGCCAGAGGGTAGGAAAGGACCTCAAGGACCTCCCGGTCCATCTGGTGCAAAAGGCGAGAGGGTAAGCAAAAGGACAGCTTTTACTCTTGAAATAACTGAACGCTGTAGGGTTCAATAGAATGTATAGCCTAGCCCAATTCAGAAAATTAATACCTCTGCAAGAAGTCAAACCGCCAGTCTTGATATACCTACTGTGTTGGCTGATAATTCATTGTCCTTAATGTTTCTAGCAGCCTTCAGTTATGGTCTAAGAAATGAGGGATATTTTGATCAGTGTTCATTATAATTTACCTGCTTACAGTAGCCAGAGTCTACGTGTGGTCGTTGATGAATTCTTTTAATGCTGGTGTTAGTTCGTTTATTTAACATATTAAGTATAATAATGTAATTTCAATAAATACCATGACTACTGCATATGTGATTATCCATGACGGTCAAAGTATTTCTCGTCCTGACAGAAACCTAACATTATGGAACTATACAACAGACAATATTACTCTTAATGGAAAATAAACCATTAAGAACTTTTGTGTGTTGTTATGGCATATTAAGCTGATAAGTAGGTTACATTTTCCTTATTTTACAGAAGAGCAGTTTTAAAGTTTATTCTTTCATGAAAAATCAGGGATACATTAGAAGAAATATTTTAATAGTATTAGTGTTAGCTACTAATGGCACTAGACATACCATGTTCTGCAATAACGTTAAAAACATTATTTTGCAATATATCTAAACAACAAAATATGTTTCCTGATATTGTACGTATCAGCTTGTACCATAACGCCACAGTTTTGAGTACCAAAAATTGATGAAATTCATTTTTTTTTCTCAACAATGAATAAATCTGTAACCTTGAAATTTTGTACGCTCAATTTACGCCATTTCTGCAATTGTATCCTACTATTTTCATATTTAGTATAACTATTTCCGTCACAGGTAATTAGCAATTTAAAATGGCACCTCCATTTTGTGCATTGAAATGCCGTTTCCCTGATAATTTCTACAAATATCAATATTTCTGTGTGATTCTTTTGTATTTATTCCTGAATGCCATATGAACAACATGACCTAGAAACTTTGAAATATCTTCACAAGAAATATTTATTTTAATTTATATTTTAAAGTTATTTTTAATTATTGTATTAGTTAAAAATATGAAAAATAAACTATAGAGTTAAAGCAATAGTTCTAGGTAGGGCTCGTGAAATTATGCTAATGAGATCAAACCACGAGTGCAATTTAATAAGATTATTCAACGAATAAAATTAAATAACTTACAAAACCAAATTACTTACGTAAATGATGATAATTACTATAAAATACAACAATAAGACATTATTATGTTTCCTTGTAATGAAGTTCAAAAACAAACTGTTATCTATCACGGCATACTAGATACTATTGCCAGCTACTCAGAGCGGAAATAACAAACAACAATGCTTAACCTCAAAATATAAGCTGAAATGTTACATTAACAGAATAAAACACGAAAGGTTTTTACAGATATTTATTTATTATTTGAAGTTACAGTTATTGAAAACACAATTTTAAAAGCTAATTTTGTTGGAATTTCTTGATTTTCTGTGCTTGACACTTAAGTATTGTACGAGGTGTCTTATCAAATAACACGCTTCCTTACAAAGCGTCTTATCAAGAAACACAACTGTGATTGGTTGATTTAAGGCGATTCTGAAATGTTATTGGCCAATATCGCAAATTCATCCTATAAGTTGAATAGTCACGGCAATATCTTAAAAACTCTTTGAGTTATCAGGGAAACTGTTTGAATACACAAAAGTTACGGGTGCCATTTTGTATTTTTAATAACCCGTAACGGTAATAATTTCACTAAATCTGAAAATACTATACAATTGCAAAATTACTGTTTATTTAGCATATAAAATTTCAAGATTACAGATTTATTCACTGCTGAGAAAAAAAAAAATGAATTTTTTCAGTACGTCAAAGATGTATGCCCTTCCTTAAAATTATAATATGATTATTATTAGTCAAGGGCCGCCCATAGGAATTATGGGTATTCCCACATACATTTGTCATATTGAGGGAAAACCCCGGAAAACCTCAACCAGGTAACTTGCCCCGACCGGGAATGCCACCTGGTTTCGCGGGAAACCGTTAGATCCTCTCCCATAGTCAATATTTTAATGAATATTGAAATTTCATAATTTAAACTCAATACTAAGACAATAAGCTAAGTGCATTTTATCACAATGTTCCCACATAAAAGGAAATAACCCCTGAATAATAGCCCATTCTTAAAACTTGTTAAAAACGTGATTATTATTTCAATAATACCTGATTTAACAGAATTCCTTTTTTTCATGTAAAAAATTGGCCGTTTTCTGTCACCCTCTCTGTAAAAAAAATCTATCAATCGGGCCGGGCCCCCTCTCGAATGATATCCGCCCCCTTATGGGTAGCCCTGATTAGTGAATAATCGTATAAACAATAATTTTATACATTTTGACTAAAGGTTTCTTTATTCAAAATACTGATTATTTTGACCATAACCTACAATAGTAACGAAGATTAGATTATTTCACAGGCAATTTACACGATTTTCAGTCGTCTAAAATAAAATAGCATTAATTTAAAATCGATATGATTTGCAGTACTGTAACACACGGCAATGTACTATATAATATTTCATGCTCGACCATGCCGAAATGTAGTAATTATACACCTGGCAGCAGACCTTTAATGCACCTCATTAAAGTACACCTATTCATTAAAGGTCAGGTCTTTCAGCCAATGACGACTCAGGTTACAACTGTTCAGCCAATGACATGTCAGCTTTGTACCGTTATAAAACCGCAAGTATCGATTATTCTCGGATATGCAATCGAAAGAGAATTAGCGAAAAGTCACGGAGGCTGGAAATCCAATACTGTCGCAGAAGGTTATGTTCTGTTACTATAATAATTAGCGTTAATTGTAAATAATATTCAAATAAATTCAATTTGTCATCTCGTTTTTCAATGTCGAATTCAATAATAAAGGTTATAATATTATAATATTATCAAGTTTAACGAGACTACGTCAAGGTCAGTGACATTATTGTTCTTCGGAAAAAATCAATACTTTCGCGTCAGCGCACATCTCACAATTCACGACCTAAAACAAGGTCACTTCCGATCTTGCCAGATACAAATAAAATGTATACATCTGAATACCGGTAATTTCAAGTTAGAAATATGGTCGAGCATAAAAAGTCGTATGAAACTCGCCTATAATGGTAATTAAGAAGCTCGTATGAAAATTATGAAACTCGCTTGCGCTCGTTTCATAAATATCTATACTCGATTCTTAATTACTATCATTATAACCTCGTTGCATAATGTACTAATAAGTCACTATTTCCAGTTTTCTAAAACAAAGGAAGGTCAATTTATATTATGATTAATTTATTCATAGAACTAAGATAAAATAAGATTAGTGCATTACATAAACGACTTAATTTTCGGTGTCTCGTTTCTGTATCTGTCTTGTGGCATTCATAACTTGGTCCAGTAATAGTTTATCGTTCGTAGGGTGAGGCCGGGCTTCCTGGCGGAACTGGACGCGACGGACTTCCGGGGCAACGAGGACTTCCAGGACCTCCGGGACCCATGGGATCTCCAGGAGAGGATGGCGACAAAGGCGACCCGGGACCTCCAGGAGAGAAAGGATTCAAGGGCTCTCGAGGCGAAACGGTACAGAGAAACAACACGATACTGTTAACAAATACCTTACTACGGGTATAATAATACCGGACAGCTGTATACTAGCAGCATTGGCGTGAGTGCGAAATATCGCGGACCTGACATCTAGCGCAGAGGGATGGAATTACGTCCACATATACAAATATTAACATAGCGAGATTCGGGCTATTGTTTAAAACGTGAGTTACTAATGTGGAATTATATATGAAACACTTAAGAAATGTTGAATAATATTTAATGTAAAATTATTATCTTATATCAAAGCTGCATATTATGAGAAATATTGCATACTTCATATTACTTTCCGTAATTAATTGTTACATATTTTTTCTTTGGTTTACCGAGACAAAATCAATCTGATATTGGGAATGAATTTACAATAATGTTTTATATACGCATTGCTGACAACTGCAAAGATAAAATTGATAGTAATCTCATGCTTGCAATAATTAGTAAAGGCATGTGGACAACAATAAAACTTAATTTGATAAAACCTTAAAATCCAATACATTTTAACATCTATTCATTTATTATGTCTAAATAAAAAAAAACTAATTTCAATTTTTCTATCAACACAAAGACGAAGGAATTAGGCCTACTAAAGAATGTTGTTGACTCACGTTTTATGAACTGTCGGAAATCGAAAGTACGATTTGGAGCAATTCGTAATGCTGCAATTGTCACAATCATAAACAGCACTTATACACCCTGACATTTTAACACTAGTACTAATTAATAAAACTATTAACTAGCCCAGCAACAATATGCATTGCAGTTGATTACAGCTTGTTTCGCGAGTATCTCCATTCCGGCAGGTAGATAGCAGCACCAGCGTCATTCGAACGCAAAACTGCTAGCTGCCGGGTATTATTATAGTAAGGTAGGTATTTGCTGTTAATTCTAGAAGCCATTCATATTTAATACTATAGTAGTAACACAACTACTACACTGAACTAGAAGGCTGGGGCACAATGTGGCAACGTTGGAAATGAGTTCACAGAGGTTCGTTTGATGTACAAATTCGTCTCCTAGTGATACTTTTCTCCCCATATAAGTTATTTTCCAGTATTTTTAATGAAAGGTTTTTCATTTATACTTCTTTGTCCAAGGGCAGGTCTTTCATTGCAAACCCAGCATTCTCCAATCTTTCCTATTTTCTGCCTTCCATTTAGTCTCCGCATATGATCCATGTAATACAACAAAATACGTAACAAATCATTGTAAAATATTCAAATTCTTATATAACAATAAGAATAATATGTCTAAGTATTTTAGGCAATTTTTAAAACTCCTTCAGCAGTAACCAAGTCCACCAAATCCAAATATAATAATCAAAACATAGGCTATAATGATTTTCATTAAGGATTTTAAAGCATGTGTTTCTCCTTCCAGCAGATCAGGCTTTCTTATAAGAGTATATTGTAACAAAATATTAAATGTATACAAGGTGAACGGTAAGTAATGCCAATAATTTCAGAGGAGTTATTATTTGAGATATACTTACTTACTGGCTTTTAAGGAACCCGTAGGTTCATTGCCGCCCTCACATAAGCCCGCCATCGGTCCCTATCCTGAGCAAGATTAATCCATTCTCTATCGTCATATCCCACCTCCCTCAAATCAATTTTAATATTATCCTCCCATCTACGTCTCGGCCTTCCTAAAGGTCTTTTTCCCTCCGGCCTCCCAACTAACACTCTATATGCATTTCTGGATTCACCCATACGTGCTACATGCCCTGCCCATCTCAAACGTCTGGATTTAATGTTCCTAATTATGTCAGGTGAAGAATACAATGCGTGCAGTTCTGCGTTGTGTAACTTTCTCCATTCTCCTGTAACTTCATCCCTCTTAGCCCCAAATATTTTCCCAAGAATCTTATTCTCAAACGCCCTTAATCCCGGTTCCTCTCTCAAAGTGAGAGTCCAAGTTTTACAGCCATACAGAACAACCGGTAATATAAATGTTTTATAAATTCTAACTTTCAGATTTTTTGACAGCAGATTGGATGATAAAAGCTTCTCAGCCGAATAATAACAGGCATTTCCCATATTTATTCTGCGTTTAATTTCCTCCCGAGTGTCATTTATATTTGTTACTGTTCCTCCCAGGTATTTGAATTTTTCCACCTCTTCAAAGGATAAATTTCCAATTTTTATATTTTCATTTCGTACAATATTCTGGTCACGAGACATAATCATATACTTTGTCTTTTCGGGATTTACTTCCAAACCTATCTCTTTACTTACTTCCAGTAAAATTCCCCTGTTTTCCCTAACCGTTTGTGGATTTTCTCCTAACATATTCACGTCATACAATTTTACTCGTTTTTACTTCCTTTTCGAGAAAAAAAAATGGTTTTGTATATGAAACATTTCATAGCGTATTTTGAGAAAGCCATTGATTTAATTCCCAATATGTTCAGTCAGTTTAAGAGAAAGCAGTGTATTATGATAAATTATTGAAAGAATTTTAGTTTTGTGTTTTAAATGTGCAGAAATTTGATCGGAACAAATGTTACTTTTCATTCTGAAAAGGAATTTTAAAACATCAAATGTTCCACATATAGGCTATTAGAAACGTAGCTTTTGACATTTATAACGAATAAAAAATACCGTACATATTTTGTCACTTTTTCCAAAACTGTGGTTCACCTTTCTTCTTTCCAGTCGATTTTCTTCTTAGTTCTAAATATTCTCCATATTTCTCACTTCTTTGCACAACACTTTCATTAAAAGTCACTACACACAACACTATTAGATGTGCGTTTCCAATCGCCATGTGAAATTACTCCTATCCATTGCTCTTTGTAATCTGCAAATCAGATCAATGAAATGCGTCCCTCTTTCTTAGAAGCGGATACATTGTTAAGAAACGCAGCAATGCTTTGGCATCTGACAATGAGAGAACAACAAATCATCAGCCCAAGGAAGAGCAATCCATTCGTGTATTCGTAGGGCTTTAATGTTTCATAGCAACTTACAAAACATCCAAACATCTGCAATACGAGATCTTTTCTTCCATAAAACGTGCACAAAATTCACTACAATAATGATTAATTCTGAACATACTCAATGTTGTTATCAAGATTGTACGTTTTGACAAGCATCACACTTCTCTTCGCTAGGAAACCTTACAGTGTTGCCAATTTTCGCGTGCTCCAGCCTGCTATAGTTCAGTGTAGCCGTGATCCAGAGCCTTGTCTACATCTGTCTTGCAGAGCTGTGTTCTTTTCCTTTCTACCTTTCACTAATGTACTCATCTCTGTCCGGATCAACGTTCTCTCTCATTTCTTCACAGTTGGGCGGATTTGTTTTTGTTCCCGCTCTGAGCAGAATATTACGCGATCCGACAACAGTGTGATGTTTTAAAAATACTTCGAGCAAAGTCTAAAAAATAAAATTCTAGCTGTGAGACACTTCTGTGCTGGTATTAAACCCAACAAAACCTCTTCTTATGGTGAAATAATGGTGGAAAATTAAGAAAATCGACTTAAAAATTTATTGTGACTCTCTATTTAGACCGAGCTAAAAAAAACTAATTGATTTATGTTCCCATGACTATTTTGAAGCTTTTGAGCAAACATGAACTAAAAATTGTGAAAATTATAATGCAAGGAGCCTTTTTAGTGACATCTATATAACATACATTTGAAAAATGTTATTGCAAAAACTATTAGCCCTAATGACACCAAATTTTGTACAGATGATAGTATTGCAGGCATGTTTGTGTAGTTTAAAATTCATAAAATTTCATGTTCATGCCTATAAACGATGCTTGAGTCTTAATGTACACTGTACAGCCTTAGACAAAAAAAAAGTAAGAGAGAGAACGATCTTCTGTACCGTGAATTTATTAAAGTCCACTTCGGGCAGCGCTTGGTTTACACGACTAGGAAAAGAATGCTCATTTTACACCTAATTTACACTTTGAATATATCTTCATTATAGATTATTTATAACATTTGGTCTATAAACAGACAGGAAAAAAAAAAAGAGGAAACGTGCATAAGAAATTCGTTCACGTGTGAACCTAAGCTCTAACGAAATCAACCGAAGACTCCCGAAGGGGACTTGGGTATGGCAGCCGGTTATTATTAATTTAAGTCAGTACACTAAATGCCTATATTCCCGTCGCTCTTATTTCTGGCAGCCAATCACATTGCAGGTCGGCTACATTTAAACGTGTGCGTCTTGTCATTCGCTATTGATGATGTAATGAATTTCCTAAGGCTCGATAAATATTTAATATAATCGCCCGCCATTTTGGTTTTTTCGTTGGCGTTCGCAGAAATCACACGAGGACGTTATTTGCCGCTCAATTATTTGCTGAATTACAGTGCGTTTGATTTATTATCATAGGAGCTACGACATGATAATGTTTAACGGTGAAGCACATAGATTCCTCATCTGGTAGCTCGGCAACGAAAGAACAAAAATGGCGAACGATACTACCTACCTAGACTTTATAGAGCCTTCATTTCCTAAGACGTAAGCAAAGGGGAGGAGTCACGCCGGGAATAACAGCGTCGCGACTATAAGTTAGAGGACTATTCATCAAGTAACTTCTATTTTCATACAGAGCGCGCAATAATGGGCATAACGACGCCCTCTTTGCAGTGAATATTGCGTGATACAATTCACTTCGAGTAGCGATACAGAGAGGATCGTATGGCTGTCACTTGCAGTGCTACGCGTGTTCAAAATGTGTGCTGTAATTGAGAATTCCGCCAGCTGATACGATTTCTTGTGGCGAAAACTGAAAAGCGGCTGAAATCCATCACGTTGCACTCTGGGGTGGATTTTTGCACGACAAGCTTGCCCTCATACTGCGCAGCGTACTGTGTCAGAACTGCAAAATTTGAACAGAGAAGTGTTTGGTCATCCTCCATACAGCCCTGATTTGGCACCCAGTGATTACCATCGTTTCATGCATATGAAGAAGCGACTTGCATCGCAGCTCTTTGACGATTGAAGAGTTGCAGTACAGCGTCGTAGATTGGGTTCAGTCACAGCCGGGAGATTTTTTATAGGAATTTTATATCTTCTCAAATGCATCAGACTATTTAGTATAACGGAAAAATAAAACCTACTCTATAGCCACTGTATTTACTATGGATTCTCTGACTCTACGTGGATTTGAAGTCCATTTTTCTTTGGTCAGAAGCCGTCAGGTAATCGACTGAGCACGGCTATGTCGAAAGTGCCTTCTGATAAATCTTACCTAAACGAAATAGGCTAATCCCCATTTCAGTTTACTTGATAGGCTTTCCCCTCTACTCACACTCTTTACCATCCGTGAAGGGGAAGATGCTACTGGCTATCTTACTAACGTTCGACTATTAGACTTTGAACATAGTGAAAATTCTTATTATTGAAAATGTTTACCGGCAATCTATATTTCGAAAATCTATACTAAGCGTTTGTATTTAATGTTATTGCTGTTTATATCAACTGGCACATTAAAAAGCCAGTGAGAGCAGAAGATTAATGTTTTCTCCACCGCTAGTTGCTACTCTACAGCATACACAACGGGACAATCTGCACTGTGTCGCTACCCCCCTCTCAACTTGTATGAAATATCGTTTAGAAACAAAGCATAAACTATGAATGTGTCAAGCGTCTTCACATAACCCCCATTCACTATCAGGCTAAATTCTTTCACTTATGCCCGATTGTATAAACCATTTAATCTTAGATCAAAGGTTAAATTGATCCTTGTTTCAGCTTAACTTGGAATTTTGTGTTGTATAAAGTCTAATATGAGATTAATTTGTCTCAAACTAAAGTCAACTTTGAACGAAGAAATTTCCCCGATTAAGTTAGATGATCCAAGTTCAGTTATTTCTTTTCTGTTTGAAATATACGAATGACAGATTGTGCAAATAAAATATCCACTATTATTAATATTAATAGATATGATAGGTACATTCATATATATTTCTTTCAATTTCTTGCCTTAATACACAAACAATCTTACTTTTTTATAAGGCTCTATCGTGTTCAGCAGTATCAAATAACATAACCTATAATTATATTATGTTTATAACAACCATTAATTATTAATGGATATGATAGGTACATTCATAAATGTTCAATTAACTGTATTACTAAACGAAAATTGTCGTTTTATAAAGCTTTATTATGTTTAGCAATATCAAACACCATAACATGATAACAACTTGGAGAACAGTCAACCTTCTTCTTATTGTCCGCCATTATTTACATAGCACAAAAAACCAGTGTCTCCAACAGAGTGTAATACGGAAAGTCGCCAAAAAGTAGTTGTAAAGTCGCTAGATTTCTCATTATCAACAAAGAAAGATTAAATTTTGTCACTATGGGGTGCTAAAAAGGTCACTAAATCCCTATTTAAGCAATATAAAAGTTAAAAGAAATTTTTGTTGAAAAAGAGTTAAAATCGCTAGATTGGCAACACTGAACAAACCTGTATAACATGGTCCGCGCATCACGTATTTCACCTGTTTATGCGATGTTGCCATATCCTTTTCACGTGAACTTAGATTGCATTTGAACCAAGGTAATTTGATCGCAGAAAAGTTTTATACAATAGAAGAAGTGTCTGAACTCGGTTTACTTTTCGATCTTCGATCAAAGTTGATCTTTAGCCAGGGAGTTTTATACAATAGGGCCTTAATGTTCTATTTTCACATCAGGGACCTGCAGGGCCGCCGGGACCCCAGGGTCTTCGAGGAGAGCCCGGTGCGCTAGGACCTCCCGGAGAGAAGGGTCCCCCTGGAGAGATAGGAAGACAAGGGACGAAAGGAGAGGACGGCCCCGCCGGAGTACCAGGTCCAGCCGGTCCAGCAGGGCCCCAGGGACTGCCGGGACCACCAGGGATGAAAGGAGAGGTTGGCGACGTGGGGGCGAGAGGTGAGTCTCTGCAGGAAGAGAGCAGCAGCTCACCATTTACCGCGTGTCGCTCCTCTTTCCACCTGAACAACAGAAACGTTCAATATGCTGTTACTACAGTGTATAAACAGTGATTTAATCATTATCAGTCTTACTAATAAACAGTGTATAGTTTTTATACGAGACTTATGCAGAATTGAGTCAGAAAACCTTACTAATAAACCGTGAATAAGCTATGGACGTATACACAGGCTGTAACTATACAATGGGAATTGCTTTGCAGTAGTTATATACACGAAACCCCTTGTTTAAGCGTTGTATATAGCGAAAAAATGGCCGCCCCTCTAACAGCTGTTCATATCGACTGTCATTTTATGATGATGTTTACCTTGTAACCACAGAAGAACAAACCAAAGATCATAGAATTATTAGAATAATATTGCTGTAGCTTGTACTCTTTGACCAAAATGTAGTGTGGTAATCGATTAGAGCCAGTTGTACTATCGATATTTAACACGCCACACTAGAGCGCTCTACCGGATGCAATAGAGAACCTCGGATATTCTATTACCTTTCGTAACGAAGTAATGACGAAACTATGACGTAGCTGTGTAACAGTTATACTGTTATACACGACGTATGTAGTGATTATTAGTAAGGAATTTACACACGACTTATAAACGAGCTACTCATTGTATAAGTATAAGACAGTTAAACGTCTGTATATAGAGTTTTTATTAGTAAGACCGTATATGTTTAGGAAGACGCCAATATTATACGAATGAACGATATGAGTTAAGTTCATTTCTGACTGTATATGTTTTTGTCGCCTCTTATCATGTCATGTGCGCCCGTATGACATTTTCAGAACAGCCTGTGCGACACTGTTATTTCAAAGCAATTTTTCTTTTTTTGTGTCCATAATTTCTTTTATTAAACTCAATAACACTTCTCTAATCACTACGCGAAAAAGCATAAAATGCATTACGCCTTTTATGGCGTAAATACTGGAGAATGCACAAAAAAAATCTTGACCGGATTCACTGAATCCCTATAATTGCGTGAAACGTTTATGCTGTTCGTGATTGTTATTGTGACCATGACTGGGATTTAAAATAAAGTTTCGGTATTTATTTTCATTTGTTTTTTCATACTTCCCGCATTTAAATTCCACAAAGCGCAGCCTTTTCGCTACCTACTTCATAATCGCTTCCTCATTCCATGAGGCCTAGTCTACAGACAACAATGCAATTGATAGTCGAAACGATTCTCACATCAATATCATGCCAATGAATTGTTTTAGTATTATTATTATCGTTACAGAGAATTGGATTTTTAATTCATTTGGAAAGTAATAGTACATTTCAATACTTCAGAATCAGACCACAGTCTAGTATATAGTCACGAAGCTCAATACGTAGTAAATATGCAACCATAGATAGTTGCTAACCACTAGGATCGCTAATATCGCCTCATTACAGACAATGGGAAACAGTAACGGCACAGTCTATTGTTCCTAGCACCCTCACAACTCAGGCTTCGTGACTGTATATACTAGACTGTGATCAGACTATGTTAAATGAACTATTACTCCTCGCATTTAAATTTAACAAAGCGGAGCCTTCTACTTCATAATCGCTTCGTCATTCCATGAGGCCTAGTCTCCAGCCAACAATGCAATTGACAGTCGAAACGATTCACACATCAATATGACGGCAGTGATTTGTTTGAAATTGTAATTAATAATAATAATAATAATAATAATAATAATAATAATAATAATACTAATAATAATTATTATTTATTTATTTATTGATATTTATGTGCTGGACAACAGCCATTGGCCAATAAAAGTCCAGCTCAGTGATACAATTAATACATCAAAATGAACAACTATGGTACAAATTAAATACTTGAGTTAACAACAAAATAAAGAACATAGATTACAATAATTAATTTACAAGAATTAATACTATAAAATATTAGGGAAAGGAGTTGATTCATACTACCAATTTGTGTATAAGGATTATGCAAATAATATTAGCAAAGACATTGCCATATTCTAATACTTCTATATTGAATGGATCGAAATCGCCTACATGTAAGTTAGCATGTTTAATACATCTGGAGACCGGAGAGGAAGGTTTTGAATTTCTAATATACTGGATGTTCATTTCAAAGTGTGTCATGACGTCACTGTTGTTGGGTCACCGATTTGAAGCGAGTTTCAGCTGATATGTTAGAGAAGTTGCCTATTATTTAAGGCGTTCTTCAATCTGAACTTGAGAACGTGTACGGTATAACTTGAACGTCGTAGCAACAGATGGCGGTCTGTACGGTCTGTGTGCTACCATAACCTCTTTCGAACTGTGTTTTGCGCCGGCAAGTCGTACGCAGGGTATTTGTTATCATCGGTTGCGTACGGTAACATTCCACAACACAAATCAAATGCTCCGTATCCATGTTGACCGTCGAAGTTAATGTCAACAAATACGTAAGTAATCGTCTTAACCCTCTCCCCATATCCCGACAGTACGTATTTCCAAACAGTTGACATTCCTGCCACTACCGGCGTTACCGTACGTATCGGCACGTACTCCTCAGAACGAACGCCGTACTTGCTAGCCATCTTCTCTGCCTCTTAGGTTATACACCTGAGCTGCGGAAGTGTAGGAAGATTGAATTCTCTAGGCTCATCGGCTAGCCACATGACGGCATACAGTGAGCCAAGACACACTTTGAACTGAACACCCAGTAGAAGAGTTTGTGATGTCTCATGCCCATAGGAATACGAAGGCTGACACTGTTTAATAATAATAATAATAATAATAATAATAATAATAATAATAATAATAATAATAATAATAATGTCATTACAGAGAATTGGATTGGATTCATTTGAAAATTCATGCTACAGTACATTTGGTACTTCAGAATTAGACTATGTCACATTCGTTTCCCCTTTAACACGGCTGGTTGGATTCGATTTGTTAAACACACCATAATATTTTGTGCGAGATCGTGCGTACTTGCTTGGTTTCCGCACAAAACCAATCCGCGGAAAGTCTAAAATTCCACATTCAGTATTCCCAACCTAACACACATAACAATTTCCCTCTTCTTACCGCTTAAGTGACATATTGATTTTACTGCTTTAGGCTTTTAACATATTATTTTTAGAGACGTTCAATATAGTAATAATTATAAATTGGAAACTTACCACTGCAATTTCACCTAAATTGCACTGTTAATTATTGTTTTTAAATATTTGCAAAAATTAAGTAAACTCTACAACTCCACTAAAGTTACTGCATTCGTGATGCAAGTAACATTAAGGAAGCCGTGAAAAAATCAACAAGATTCCAGACTCATCATAGACTGGGGGAGACAGACGTATATCACGGCCTGCTGGAGTATAGTAAACACAGAAAACATTTTAAAGCAACAATGTTGAAGATTTTTGTTTTGCAAATTTGCCGTCATTGAACAGAAACCAAGATGGAGATTTCATTGCAACTAATTAGAAATTCCTCTTTCAGGTATGTAATAAACGATCTTCGCACAAAATAATGTACGATACACGAGCGGTATGTTTTCTTTCAATTCTCGGAAATTAAAAAAGCTCAACTACGTTTCGCTTTTTCAAACTTTTCCTCGAACATGAAAACTTCAACATACAGCTCTTGTAACGCATATTACTATTGTCATCCAAGACCTACTGCAGCAGTGCCCGCTTGTGACCCGTGAGTGCATTCCCCCTCAAACCGTACTTTCCTCCCTCCCCGCGCACCAGGCGAGCTGCACTCATGTTCGTATTTCTAAACGAGGACGTAAATGAGAGACAACGTCGTCTATACACAACTTGGGATGGGAAGAAGAATACTTCTGTATTTAGATTGCAATAGTATTGTGTCTCAGTTGCAATAAACGTATTTATCATGTGTCTTCCGTTATAACTTTACAAGGCATTTCAATAAATACCATCATATTGACTGTTTAAATATATTCTCTTCCGTATGTAAACAGCAATGTTAATAATATTTTAATCTACTTTATAATAGTTTTTTTTTTCTTTTTTTTAGTAGGTTATTTTACGACGCTTTATCAACATCTTAGGTTATTTAGCGTCTGAATGAGATGAAGGTGGTAATGCCGGTGAAATGAGTCCGAGGTCCAACACCGAAAGTTACCCAGCATTTACTCATATTGGGTTGAGGGAAAACCCCGGAAAAAACCTCAACCAAGTAACTCGCCCCGACCGGGAATCGAACCAGGGCCACCAGACGCGCTAACCGTTACTCCACAGGCGTGGTCCTTTACAATAGTTGTATTATTATTCGGATTGTTTATTTCAAAACGAAGTCACATCACAGAAACTTCAGTTATTTGGTAACGGCCACATCTCCACTTTTTTTTAAATTGACTTCGTGGTGCCAATCGACTCGGTAATAATAGATACACATTATGTGCGAAAACGGCATATCTAGCTGAAACCACGTGATATTCTACCTATTGCATAGTTGCGAGCTTTTCCAATAGAATGCACTGCAATAATACTTCACTGGAGCCACTCATCTCATCGATATTGTTGAATTGGCGGCAGGAAAACCAAGACCAAACTTGCCTTCATCTATAGCAGTGATGTCAAAGCAAGCGCATTTTTCTGACCTTGACGTCATGCGCGGGCATCAAGCGCTAAGTATGGAAAGGGGAAGGATTGTGTATTTGAATAAGCAGCCAGTTGGATTAAGAAAACAGTGGTGCACAAACTTCAAACGGAACGTGAAATTTTATGTCGTTATTTTTATATGGCTTCTTTCTGTTTAATATTATCTATATTGTCTGTAAAACAAAAGTACTAACACTGATTTCTTAATATTGCACTTGTGTTTTAAATCTTAATAACATAATAGAGAGTTAAGAAGGAATATTCACTTAAATTCCATAGTAGTATAACTATACTGTACTAAATGGATGAAACACATCATTCATAAAGAAAGTGATATTCCAAAGAAAGAGATTGAGTATGACATGATAAGTTGGAATTTATATTGATGGTATCTTTAGCCTTGTAAAAGTAATCAATAAACTAATCAAAACAATATTACAGTACAAAGCAAAGTTACCTAGGTGCTGTATATGTTTTAACTGTAACTAATATTACATAACAAAACTCTTATCGCATTATGCTTTTAAGGTGATATTGGTGAGCAACTTCCTGTCATCAGAATATTAAATTGTTTTCTCGAAATGTGCTGAAGCTATAGAGCTGACATTTTTACAACATATGGGTACATATCTTTTGCTTATGATGTAAAAGTAGTTGCTTTGTTAATTCATTTCCTTACAAACAATTTCCATGCGAATATTTTCAAAATTTTCAATACATTATGTTCAGTAATACGTATTTACGGTATATTAGATTTACGAAAACATTCTGTAAGGTTATTAAATAAATAGGCCTATATGTGAAAATTTCACTTTTCTATAAAAAAAAAAGTTGAACGGCTGGGGGATCATCGTCCTAACCACACGATACCTCCATTCTGGTTGGATGATCGTCCACCTCTGCTTCGGTATGTGGGCGTAAGGCCAGCAGCCGTCTGGTCGGTCTAGGCCCTTCACGGGGTGTAGGGCCACGTATTATTATTATTATTATTATTATTATTATTATTATTATTATTTAAAAAAGTTGAGAAAATATTTCTTTTGAATAAAAAAATCAAACTTGTGAAAAATGAGCATTAAAATTAAAACTTACATTCTTATAATCCACTTACACTTCTCAGACAAATCTAAAAATTAATATGGATACAATTTTAATAAGTTCTCTTCCCTTTATCTATTGAATCAGTGCTGGCCATCCCTGTATATAGCTCGACCAAGCGGCATATACCACCTCTTTCGTCTGTCTCTTTCCTTTCCGCTGTAAAGCGCTCAGGCTCTCCTGAGCTCTAAAGCGCGCGCTCGTGCCTATGGGCATCAATTGACATGACTGATCTATAGCATACTTAGGAAAGCTCCCCATTACTGGCAGAAATTAAACGACATTAAGAAATTGGTTCCTTACGTCCCCAGCGAAAAAAATGTATTTTTATGGAGATATCTTATCTTGGCCAACAACTGCTAACGTACTATCACAAGAAGAATTCTAGAAGTGAAAATGTTGAACCGTACAGATCCACCTTTACACGTGGTATTGAATGGAGCTATTCACGACTGCCCTGCATCTCGTACCAACTTAACGTATGAGACTCCCGATGTCAAACTCTTCATTATTTTTGTTTAGTCTGAAAACAAATAAAACGAATATTTCCATATTACCATAAACACGCAAATAAACGAAATTTAACAAAACATGTAATTTCTTACTTGTCATTTGTAAACAATGCTAGCAGTTAGCATAACAGGAAATTAAATAACTAAATAAAAAGATAAACAATTACGTTCTAAAATGGATATCCTCTGGCTTTAAACGTGGGCCTAACCTTTCTATTGGAAGAAATGAAAGTCTCCGAGGAGTATGTTTCTTCCAACAACAGTTTTGATATGCGAAATTGTATTTTTAATATTTTCCTTAAGTTTGGAGTTCAAATGCTCGATATTCAACGGGGCAGTGAAGAGTAGAGTTGTTTAACGTTCCGTGTCAGCAAAGATTTGTTCATTTGCCTTTCTTGCTGAAACGTTAATTAAAATTCTTATGAAGACGGCAAGTCCATTTTATTGCACTTTTCTTTGACAATTTTTCAAGATGTTGTTATAGATTGTCCATAAAGAGACGCCTTTCGAGGCATCCATGTTTCACAGTGGGAAGATATTACGGCCTCATTCCTTTTTATGGGAAACTGTCCCAAAATTCTTGCTCTAATCTTGGCTACCTCATTTACAAAGGGCCTTTTTTCATCCTTCTACCATAAATTTTCATCCATGAGAGAACGTGGTTTCGGGCACACTTCATTTGATTTTATCTGTCTTATTTTAAACCTTTTTTCCCTCTCAAATCTGGACGACGGTATTTGTTGGGGACATGCGTAAAGAATAACCTTTAAGAGAGATGTTCACTTGCCCATTTTGAACAGAAGGAAGTAGAGCACGCGGTAAGACTCGCTGTTCATTAAGGCACGGCACCCCCGAATAAGTCAAAATTACTAAGTGTACGAATATAAATGACAGTTTTACAAAGTAATTTATATTATACAGTTTTCAAAGTAATTTATTTATTAATAATAATAAATAAAATAATGGTTGTAATTAACGTTCTAAGAAATGGTTTGAAAACGTCATCCATCCATTCACTTTATTTTGTACATAATGTTGTCTTATTAGTTTAACATTAGATATGACGAATAAGTTAAAAGTTACATGTGCCCTTTTGCAATCATTTTCTGAAATGTTTAGTCTACCATTACGAATATTTCCATCGGATTTCACAGGGGAGTATAGGCCAAAGCTATGTTTACGTTATGCATTGCAATGAGTTATGTAGTAACAGGATAAGACGTAACACTTCGACGCCGACCTATTACATTAAAATGGATACAGCAACGTGGGCCCCTTCCCAATTTTGAAAGAAAGTCTCCCGACACAAAAAAATGAAACCGCATTAAGCAGTTCCTCTACGAGTTCGCAATTGATAGCTACGGGGCAGTGAAAGAAATAAAATTCCGTGTAGCAAAATGAATTCTCTTGCCTTTAGCGAAATGTTAATAAAATAATTAAGTTTAATAATAAAACAAAGGATAGAAAGAGAGCATCCAGATATTTAGGAAATGGATTTGCTACTCTGATACTTGCAGACGATTGAAATCTGACGAACGTTGACATGTACATGCAATCATTTTCTCAAACAATAATAATAATAATACGATGATAATAGACATGTATGAAAACGATGACAGTTGACGATAAGTTACATGTATTGAGGATCTGAAAATGACGATGATTTAATAAGGCAAAGCTCCATGATCGGCATTGCAATGAGTTACGACGATGATAATTTGATGATCCCAAGTTTTGCAACGAGAACAGAACCGGGAATGAAACCGTAGCACGAGCTACCCGAAATAATAATAATAATAATAATAATAATAATAATAATAGAAAGTTGTTAAATGGCATTTGACGAGATGATGAATAATAATAATAATGATAATGATATAATAATAATAATAATAATAATAATGTTTATGATGGATAATTGATATGACAATGACAATCAATCAAACAATGATGACGATGACACTGATGAAGATGACATTGACGATAATGACTGATGAGGATGCTGACAATGACGATGATAATAACGATGATGGCAATGACGACGACGATGATAATGATGACAATGAATATGACGATAATTGATGATGACAATGACGATAATGATGACGATGACAATAATGATGATGATAATGATGACAATGACTATGACGATAATTGATGATGACAATGACGATAATGATGACGATGACAATAATGATGATGATAATGATGACAATGGTAACTGATGATGATGGCGATGATAATGATGACGATAATGACGATGATGCCAATGATGACGATAGTAACTGACGACGATGATGATGACAATGACGATTATAATGACGATGACAATGACGATAATAATGACAACGATGGCAATGACGATGATAATGATGACGATAATGACAATTACGATGATAACAATGACTATAATGATAACTGACGACGATGATGATGACGATGGCAATGATGATAACGATGTTGACTGACAATGATGACGGTGATGATGACGATGATGACAACGATGTTGATTGACAATGATGACGATGACGATAACGATGTTGACTGATGACGATAACAATGTTGATTGACAATGATGACGATGATGATAACGATGTTGATTGACAATGATGACGATGACAATGATGATAACGATGTTGATTGGCGATAATGACGATGACGATAACGATGTTGACTGACAATGATGACGATGATGATGATGACGATGATAACGATGTTGATTGACAATGATGACGATGATAATGACGATGACGATAACAATGTTGATTGACAATGATGACGATGATAATGACGAAGATGATGGCAATGACGATGATAATAATGACGATGACGACAATGACGATAGTGATGATTACAACGATGATAATGACGATAATAATGACGATGCCAATAATGATGACATGATGACAATGACGATGATAATGACGACGATAATGACAATGGCGATGATGACGATAATGATTTTTAGTTGGTTATTTAACGATGCTGCAACAACTGTTAGGTTATTTAGCGTCGATGGGATTGGTGATACCAAGATGGTATTTGGCGAGATGAGGCCGAAAATTCGTCATAGATTACCTGACATTCGCCTTACGGTTGGGGAAACCCTCGGAAAAATCCAGCCAGATAATCAGCCCAAGAGGGAATTGAACTCGTGCCCGAGCGCAACTTCGGAGATGATGATGATGATGATGATGATGATGATGATGATGATGAGGACGACGACGTACGTACTATATTCAGATTTAATTCTATGCATGTAATAAGATCATATCCAATTTTCGATTTCAATAATGCTTCTCCTGAGTATTTTTGATGAGTGCAGAGTTCCTAATACAGTCGGAATGTTTGTAAGCATATCAATAACCCATGCAGTTACGTTTGTGCCTACTTACTTTGTGATAGCACTGCCCTCTTCAGGCAAAACTCGTACCGTCGCGATGTCTTGCTCCACGAAGGTCCACACCACTAATGAAACAGTTGACAGTCAACTCATGTTTTTACCTGCTTATCTTGTCCATTCCTACCAACCTACAACCCTGGCTTAACATTCACACTCCTCATACATTGTTCTGTTCTGTGCAATTTACATTTGTTATCCCTATGACTGTTTTAGGGATGTGATTAACGAATTAAACGTGCATTTTTAAAGCAAAATCTCTAAATCTCTTCCGATTTCATGATATTTTAATTTCAAGATGGGAAGCATTTTCAAATTAACACACACTTATTGTTTTAAGTTTTTTAATTAGTTATTTTACGAGACTTCATCAACTGCTATGGTTATGTAGCGTCTGTTTTAAGTTTTTACGGAAGACTAAAAATATTTCGTATGTTCAGTGTGAAGTAGGCCTACTCTTATTGGTATATATAAAAGGCTTTTAACCTAAAAAACTGAAACGAAAGATTTAAACACAAATAAAGTACTCGTATATTTCTCATACATTCTTAGAGCTTTAGCTACAATGAACGCACAAACTATGAAATAGAGTATATTAAAAAAAAGCGAATTTCGTCATCAAGTCTTGAAGTAGTTAAAGCAAGAATATGTAATAGTTACTGTCCAGTTTTGTGTATTTTGAATTCAAATATTTTCACTTCTTTTGTATTAAAATCTTTTAGAATTATATTTTTAGTAAACTAGGTACCGGTACCTACGTTTTAAGTATTCTAATATTAATGGGCAAGGGAAGGATAATTTGTAAGAAGACGGCAAAATATTGTTTAAATTATGTAAAATGTATGAAATAATACGAAAAGCAAAGACTTTATAATAAATGCAGACCTAATGTTAATAACACATAAAAAATTAAAGACATATACCCTATGCAATTAGTTAATTAATTAGATTGGAATATCTTCTCCCGTGCCTTCACCGTATGTTGTCTTAATAGCCGCCAAACTATTACATGCTTAGGGAATCCCATTATTTGCATCTAATATAATAATAATAATAATAATAATAATAATAATAATAATAATAATAATAATAATAATAATAATAATACTTACTTACAAATGGCTTTTAAGGAACCCGGAGATTCATTACCGCTCTCACATAAGCCCTCCATTGGTCCCTAACCTGAGCAAGATTAATCCAGTCTCTACCATCATATCCCACCTCCCTCAATCCATTTTAATATTATCCTCCCATCTACGTCTCGGCCTCCCCAAAGGTCTTTTCCCTCCGGCCTACCAACTAACACTCCATATGCATTTCTGGATTCGCCCATATGTGCTACATGCCCTGCCCATCTCAAACGTCTGGATTTAATGTTCCTAATTATGTCAGGTGAAGAATACAATACCTGCAGTTCTGCGTTGTGTAACTTTCTCCATTCTCCTGTAACTTCATCCTCTTAGCCCCAAATATTTTCCTAAGAACCTTATTCTTAAACACCCTTAATCTCTGTTCCTCTTTCAAAGTGAGAGGAGGATAATAATAATAATAATAATAATAACTAATAATAATAATAATAATAATAATAATAATAATAATAATAATAATAATAATAATAATGTATGACTTGAGGCTTTCCCGGCGTTTGATATAGAATAACTCTTCTCGGGTTCTCAGCCAGGTGAGTTGGAGTTTAGCTTCCAAGCTTTTGACGGCTGGCTCTGCCATCTTCTTCAGGGATGAAGTGGTTTTCCTAAGGCGCTAAGACAAATGTCGGGATGAGCCCTAAAAGAAATGGGCCACGGACCTGCACTCATATCCCCATGAATCTCCCTAATTACTCTAAATTAATTAACAATTACATCTCTCCCCCTCTTCGTAATTGAGCCATCATATAGCCAAATGGCTGGTCTCTGAGACAGTGATTCTCTAAATGAGACGATTCAACAAGGCTCATGACAACAATCACCTCCTACATAATAGCCAAATTGGCTAGTCTCTTATATATGAGACAACTCATCCTGCCTAAGGCATTCCGTGGTTTTCCTAAGGCTTAAGACAGATGTCGGAGTGAGCCCTATAAGAAATGGGCCACGGACCTATATGCCCTTCCCCATATATATTCCCCTTTATTATAAACGACGTATGCCCTGGTTCAGAACCTATAAATTGTCTATTAAATGTACGAGGTCACTCAATTAGTCGCAATTTGAAAGGACAGGGACCTCTCAAATTGCAGATTTAGATTTCACGGCGCTTCTTCCGACGGCCTTCACATGCTTTGTCATCGAACAACAGATGACGGCGTCTCGCCATCCTAACGGCAAACACCAGCCATCTCCTCCTCGCCCCGTTCCGTGATCATTTGATCAAATCTCAGTCCCCCTCGCGTATGTGGTACCTAAGAGGTTACGTCCTATTTCAGCTTCCGAGACCAAAATTTTCTAGAGCTCCTTCAGTGGAGCAGCGTAACTTGAGTGAGACTAGTGGCCAACAGGCTTGGAGAAGACATTGGAGCTCACATACTTAGTTTTGTACAGCCCCCAACCCCTTGCAAGGACGCGTTTTGCGTACCTTTTAAATTTGTCCTCCCAATTCTCTTTCGATTTTTTTTTTCGTCCCACATCACTTCGACCCTGAAGAAGATGGCAGAACCAGCCGTCGAAAGCTTGGAAGCTAATCTCCAACTCACCTGGCTGAGAACCCGAGAAGAGTTATTCAATAATAATAATAATAATAATAATAATAATAATAATAATAATAATAATAATCCTATAGGTCAGTACTACGTCAACAGAAATGTTACACAAATCTTCGGGCCGTCCGATATTAGATTAGGCAGCGATCTGCTGGAACCCCTTCACATTAAACAAGACTGTGTGTGTGTGTGTGTGTGTGTGTGTGTGTGTGTGTGTGTGTGTGTACAGGGAAAGGCCAAAGTATATTAAACGCGAAAAGGGGCAAGGTGAAGATAAAGTGAAGGAATCGGGATGGGTAATGCTGAAAAATAGTACGAAAAAAGCGAGATCAATGTCAATATACAAGACCTATACTGGGCATAAAGCATGGGGAGAAATTCAAGATTTTTTGGAAAACCTACGTATTATAGGACAGTCGAAGGTGATGAATCTTGGATGAATCATTATACTGGTGACAGACTATAGTACTAATCGCGATTAGCACTTATCGCGATCAGGTCCGATCGTGATTACCGAAAATGTGGTGACACACTAGGTACGCTTGGTCCTGTCTGGCCAACAGCTGAATTACCATAGAGGAAACAATTTTCTCTATGTACATACGTATATGTTTGTTTCCCTCCTTGACAACTCCTAAAGTTCATACTTTCTTTTGATGTTTGTTCATTGTTTCTTTCCTTTTTTTTTTTTTTTTTTTTTGTTTCTTGCAGCTTATATGGGAATGTATTTGTTAAAATTGTTATATGTTTTACAATGTAAACCGATACAATTTATATCATTACTATTTATATTATTTTGAAAAGAGATTTTATAACCTATAAAATTTATATCATCATGCCAGAAATTTATATTATTTTGTAATAAAACATATTTTTAAAATCAAACCTAACCTCAACGATAGCTTCGTAATGGAGACTGAAATTGAAAATCTGGAAAAGAAACCAGTTCCAGTTTGTAATCCATTATTTATTGAAATGAAACATGTATATGAAATATGAATAATTCGTCTGTCATTTGTTAATATATTTCTTTATACTTTTCTCACATCTGCATTAAATTTCTCCACTACGTCTAATAGTAGCCAAATTCATTTTCTAGCCATTCATTTTCGTTTCTATTTCATATAATACAATGGAAGGGGTAACAAAATTCCACAGCAGAAGCTATCACGACTTCCTAAATAATATAAATCAAGGCGATTCGAAACCAAAGATTACTAAAATATTACTTTCGTCCACTGGGCCGTGCCTCAGCGCGATTATCTAGTTCTGGAAACAGGATTTAGCTCTTGATCGCGATCGGGACGGTGACACACTACAAACCTGATCGCGATTAGGTCGATAATCGCGATTAGTGACTGTAGTCCGTCACCAGTATTAATTACCAGTCCGAGAAAAAGCGTGCATCAAGTTGTCAAGTGTTTGGCTTAGACGCACGTCAATAATAGGTACTGCCATCTACCGGTGATAGTTTTAGGCGCCTCATTAAAAAATGTAGGTCGCAAATTGAATCTGTAACTAACTTACTGACTCTCTTTCGTAATAATCATCATTATCATCACTGTCACCACTACTATCAACACCCTGATGTCTTCATGACTTTCCCGCCGCATATGATTTTTTTTACGATTTATTAATATTTTCATATTTACACGCGTGCGTTTTAGATAGAGAGACTCGAAGCCCGATTTTGTAACGAAAAGAAAGAAGTTCTATCGCTAAGCCATAAATGTTCGTAAGGAATATGTCTTTTCGTGACATACATATAGTCACTGCTACAACTTGATTTCATCCCCGCACCTCGATGCTTAAAATTTCTCCGTGTGAATCTCGCGTTAACCTGAACAACACTTAGGGAAATTCATGCTACAGGAGAGCGACCATTTTCCGTGTCAAAGGATGTACAGTGAGGGACATAATAGTTGAGCTACTGGAGTTTTTTCTGAGTCAAAGGATGCCACACTGCGCATGCTCCGAGACGAAAGTTTTGGTTCCTATGTTGATGAGATACTCGCTTCCCTTTTCTTTTTAAATATTACTTATCTATGCTGAGAAGGAATTGAAATTATAGCCTCTTGTGAACCACGCTACAGATCTTGAAACATTTTCGCCCGCTCAACAATTATGTCCCTCACTGTACTGTACATATCAGACAGACAGAACCTCAGTCAGAGCTATAGTCCTGTCGCTCTAATTTCCGGCAGCCAATCACGTTGCAGGTCGGCTACATTTAAACGTGTGCGTCTTGTGAGTCGCTGATGAAGATGTTAAGCATTTCCAAAGGCTCGATAAATACTTAATATAATCGCCCGCCATTTTGGCTCTTTCGTTGGCGTTCGCAGAAAGCACACGAGAACATTATTTGCCGCTCAATTATTTGCTGAATTACAGTGCGTTTGATTTATTATCATAGGAGCTACGACATGATAATGTTTAACGGTGTGGCAAATAGATCCCTAGTCTGGTAGCCTTGCGACGAAAGAACAAAAATGGCGAACGATACTACCTACCTAGACTTTATAGAGCCTTGACTTCCTAAGACGTAAGCAAAGAGGAGGAGTCACGCCGGGAATAACAGCGTCGCGACTATAATATACACACGTATGCGATGATATTCAAACTTCATTTATTTTTTTCATTAGTTAGTTTCAGTAGTTATATAGTATATACAGTCACGAAGCTCAATACGTAGTAAATATGCATCCACAGATAGTTGCTAACCACTAGGATCGCTCCTAGACTGTGGCTATATGTTGTGGGTTGCTAAGATACAAGATGCTTGTAGAATATTACGGACATCTTTCCCGAGTAGGTGCGCACTTAAACGTCATGTTAAAAGAAAAGAAAACTGACACTATAATCCCATCTCTCAAACAGGTCCTGAAGGCCCCGCCGGTTCACCAGGTGAATCGGGTCCTCGTGGGAGTAAAGGAGGAGAAGGCATCCCCGGTCCACCTGGTCCAGAGGGTCTGCAGGGTCCAAAAGGAGAGCCTGGAAACCCAGGGCCGCCAGGACCCACAGGCATAGATGGGAAGCATGTGAGTACGCCAAGGATGTGGCTTAGTTCAACTAAATAAACAGCTGTATCTTCACGCCCTTTAAAATTCGACAGATGTTTATATGAACTCTTAAATTACTCAAAATAGTTTATACTACCACTCGTCGAATCACCCTGTATAACTTGCAATGAAAAAATATAAGTCGCTCAGATGTTTCAATATTATTTACAAATGGCTTTTAAGGAACCCGCACGTTCATTGCCGCCCTCACATAAGCCCGCCATCGGTCCCTATCCTGAGCAAGATTAATCCACTCCCTACCATCATATCTCAACTCCCTCAAATCCATTTTAATATTATCCTCCCATCTACATCTCGGTCTCCCCAAAGTTTTTCTCCCTCACGTCTCCCAACTAACACTCTATATGCATTTCTGGATTCGCCCATACGTGCTACATGCCCTGCCCATCTCAAACGTCTGGATTTAATGCTCCTAATTATGTCAGGTGAAGAATACAATGCGTGCAGTTCTGTGTTGTGTAACTTTCTCCATTCTCCTGTAACTTCATCCCTCTTAGCCCCAAATATTTTCCTAAGAACCTTATTCTCAAACACCCTTAACCTATGTTCCTCTCTCAAAGTGAGAGTCCAAGTTTCACAACCATACGGAACAACCGGTAATATAACTGTTTTATAAATTCTAACTTTCAGATGTTTTGACAGCAAATTAGATGACGAAAGCTTCTCAACTGAATAATAACAGGCATTTCCCATATTTTTTATTCTGTGTTTAATTTCCTCTCGAGTGTCATTTATATTTGTTACTGTGACGTTGGTCTATATGTTCTATACAGATATTAAACAAATTTTATACATTATTTTATGCTCCACCATGCCGAAATGTAGTAATTATACACCTGGTAGCAGTCCTTTAATGCATGTCATTAAAGTACACCTATTCATTATTAAAGTTCAGGTTTTCGATTATTCTCGGATATGCAATCGAAAGACAACTAGCAAAACGTCACGCAGGCTGGAAATCCAATACTGTCGCAGAAGGTTATGTTCTGTTACTATAATAATTAGCGTTAATTGTAAATAATATTCAAATAAATTCAATTTGTCACCTCGTTTTTCAATGTCGAATTCAATTTCAAGGTTATATCAAGTTTACTCTCTAGGTTATATCAAGATCGTCGACATTCGTTGCCCGGAAAAAATCAATACTTTCGCGTCTGCGCACATCTCACAATTTACGAGATTGCACAAGGTCAGTTCGCTCCCCAGTCAGATAAGAATAAAATGAATACTTATGAATAATTTCAAGTTAGAAATATGGTCGAGCATAAAAAGTCGTATGAAACTTGCCTATAATGGTAATTAAGACGCTCGTATGAAAATTATGAAACTCGCTTGCGCTCGTTTCATAAACATCCTCGCGTCTTAATTACTACCATTATAGGCTCGTTGCATAATGTACTATTATAATCGAATCTATTATATACGATATAAAGCATAAAAATTATTACTACAAAATAATAGTTTATCACTGAGGAATAGGAAAACCCGTTACCTTGTATTAACTAGAAGCAAAGCCGTTGTAAGTGCTTACTGGATTATGCATTAAAGTAGGTCATGTCTGGTCCCATTGTCTCAGCTTTTCTCTAGATATTATAGAGGGACTCTAGTAGTACCCCCTCCCGAAAGTCAACTCAATTCAATTCAAACCTACCTTATCATTGTGTGCTTTTAGTCTGATACAGTACACGTCTTGCAATCATCTTGTCGAAAGGGTAAACCCCCCCCCCCTCCGTTGTCTCAGAGCCCCGACAGCTGGAAAAACGTAATTTCGCGCCAATAGTGGTTGTTTATGGGGTCAAGCGGGGTCACGTCGAAATCAATATAGCGTGATATTTAAAGCATCTTCCGCTGCGACAAGCTGTAGTATTTCTAGCCACAAATGCAACGAACCCAGGTTCGACTTCCGGTAAGGAAGTGGACATTGATCTACTCCTGCTGGAACTAGGACTGCATCTCTTAACGGTGGATGGAGATCCGTTGCTTTTGGATGGAATACTTGGTTCTTAAACTTCACAAGAGCGGAACAAAGACTGTTCACGTGATGATGATAATGATGATGATGATGATGATGATGATGATGATGATGATGATGATGAGTCCTCGGACATCACTGCTTTTGACTTTAGATTTTGTGAACTACAACTATACAGCTTATCTGTAGAGAGAGAGAGAGATAATAAGAGCTGTAATCTCTTACACTGCAGAGATGGGTATCGTGCCTCACTTGAGAATTTGTGCCTCACTGACCTTCACAGAGCTTATCGCTCTGAGTGACATCATCTTCACAGTCCCCGTTCCTCCCTCACGTAGCTCCTAGGCGTGGGCAGGTTCTATATCAGTTTATTAAGCAATATCAGTGGTGGCATAATGGCATTATCAAAGCAGTGTGTACGCGTTAGAAAACGATTATTTCATGAGAAATGGGAGGAAGAGTTTTTGCTGTTTAGAAGGGGGAACATACGATGTATGTTATGCTCGAAAATCCTATTAGACATTAATAAATTTAATATACAACAACATTACTCCTTATGTCATAAAGAACATGCTGAATTAGAAGGTAAGACAAATTAAATGTTATTTTTCGTACTATTCCGAAGAAAATTTATGATCTTAACATTTGCATAGTATACTAAATACGACATTATACCTTAAACACGCTGCATTAAAAGGTACGAGGAATTAAATGTTGTTTGTATGTATTATTTCCAAAAGAAATTTATAAAAAAATATCAAATGTGCGTAGAAAGGGAAATATGATTTTCTTAAATTATTTTAGGCCGAGAACATGCAAATCTATTAAGTAATCTTGAGAAACGCCAGAATATTCAAGAAAATAAACGTAGACAACGTGATGGAATATTATTGGCTAGTTATGCAGTCTTGATCGCCTGTGATTTAACTCATTTCAATGATGGAGAAACAGTAAAGAGGTTTATGATTAAAGCTGCCGAATTAATTTTGCCAAATTGAATAAAAGTTTTCGAGTCTCTCACGTTAACCAAGCGCTTTCCTAATAATTCGCCACTGACCGCCTTAGCGATTACGATAAGGTGACGCAGGTCACAGCAGTTTATATTTCCCATTCTACTCTGCAGTCTCCTCTCCTAGTAAACAAACTATTTCAAATCGAGTGCCTCACGTAACCGAAAATTGTGTCCATGTATGTCTTACAGACCATTTGAAGGCGTTAGTTTGTAAAAATTCATTTGTCGAGATCGTGCGTATTTGCTTGCTTTCAGTGAAACCAATACGCGGCAATTGTGAAATACCACATGAAAGTGATTCCCAACGTAACACACATATGCCTTCTTATTGCTTAAGCGCCATATTCATTTACTGCTTTTAACATATTATTTTTAGAGACGTTTAAATAAATAATTATAAATTGGAGACTTACCACTGCAATTTCACCTAAATTGCACTGTTAATTATTGATTTTTAAATATTTGCAAAAATTAAGTAAACTCTACAACACCACAAAAGTTACTGCATTTGTAATGAAGTAACATTGAACAATTCTTTGATAATACCAAAGCGTCGTTAAAAAATCAACAAGATTCCAGATCGATGTTATTACTGCAATATGTTATATAAATAATATTGTTAAAATATTAAAATGAAAAATAAATGATTACATAACTTACCGTTTGTTTTAAGTTCGCATTTATAGACTGGGGGGGGGGGGAAAGACAGACGTATATCACGGCCTGCTGGAATATAGTAAACACAGAAAACATTTTATAGCAACAATGTTGAAGATAGATGTTTTTGTTTTTAAAAGTTGCCGTCATTGAACAGAAACCAAGATGGAGATTTCATTGCAACTAATTAGAAATTCCTCTTTCAGGTATGTAATAAACGATCAGCACAAAATAATGAGATACACGAGCGGTATGTTTGTTTTCATGAGAAATAAAAAAAGCTCAACTACGTTTCGCTTTTTCAATCTTTTCCTCGACCATGAAAACGTCAACATACCGCTCTTGTAACGCATATTACTATTACACAACACGCGCAGGGGGTAAGGTACTATTATTGTAAATGAGTAAAATAAAATACAATAAAATTACGACGTAACAGTCTGTCCAGATAATCTTCACAGCCACACAGAATACCCACATTGTTGTTTAGTCAACTGTCCGAAGACAGGTCTTGACACCACAAGGGACACCAACAAGGCAACACTCATGACGCAACTAGGCCAGAAGATAATGAGGTAGGGTGGCCAGTTCCTTTCCCCCAATATCCACATTATCCACTCACAATCAGAAACATTGACGACACATTGCAGCCGTCTACATAAACATGAGTTCGAAGAGCTTCTCTCTGCCGATACGAGATGGCACTAGCATTCATAATCTGCTCCAAACTGAATCCGCGGACCAGGTTCAGGATAAGTTTTTTCATTAAGTCAAATCAATCAATGACCTCAATTTCCATCGATTAAATGTCCGTAATTTTCCATTACGAGCTGCTAGTTCGTTTCGCTCTTAATATGTGATGCATATGCCTTTCAGCTCTTTGGGCTGTTTGCCTTTCGCATAAATTTGCTATGTTCATTCTTTGAGGACTTAAGAGTAAAAATGTTAAATCCAACGTCCCTTTGATACGAAAAGTGTAAAATAAAACTGCTTCTATCTTCAGTACTTTTTAATGTTAATATTTAAGGTGTTAAACAATGTATGATGTTATTGAGGGCCAACTTGTTAATAAATAACTATGAGAGAAGTAAAAGTAATATAAAACATAACAAATAAATTGTTTTAATCATTTAAAATCTGAGAACTGTTAATTTTCCGCTAAGATAAATATATTTAGACATATACCTATGTCTGGTATGTTAAAAGGCGCATTTATAAATGAAGCGCTAACTAAATTCATAAGTTTGGAATAATAGCCATCCCGAATTTGCTTTCTGGCTGTGAAGAAAGAATAATTTGAAGAGGAGATAAGTGATAAATATATGGTTCATGCGTGCAACAACAAAATATAAATTATTCAAGGGAAATAAATATTTATGAAGAATAAGAAACAGCAAAGATGATATTTATAAATTAACGAAAACATGGTCAATTTTCAAGCATGGATTCCTCATATATTTATATAGAAGAAAAAATGGTTATATCAACATGGATCTGGAAATGCTTGGTTTATGAGTAGGGCTTGCAAGTATGATCACAGTGTACTGCAGTATGTTTGTTTGCTGGAATTATTTTGATGCATTCTGTTTACGGTAAGTACATAAATTGTAGTTAAACAGTTTACAGTTGGTCATCCAATAACATGACATACATTTGAAAACAATGGTAGATATAGATACTTTAACACACAAATTTACATTCTCATAATATTATATTTTAGTTGGGTAATTTGAAATGACAGGTTATAAGTTTTACTATGCTTAATGTTATGCATAACATAATAAATTGTTAAATTGGTAATTAGTAAATGTTCGACTGCACTTATAGTCGAGTTTTATGTAAGATAAGTTATGAACTGAAAACTTAATGAATAAATTTCTAATTACTTGTAACTTATCGGATCAAAATGTCAATAACAATTATTATTATTATTATTATTATTATTATTATTATTATTATTATTATCATCATCATCTTCTTCTTCCAAACATGTATTAAGGGGTTAGGTGCAGCTCACAGCAGTAAAAGTTTTGGAAATATTCAACATTTTTTTCCTCCATTACTGTATCTTGTACAATAATGAAAATTGGTATGTGTAAAACACTGTCCTTCTGCTATATGAAAAAAAAAATATATTTTTACAATTTAAAAAAATTATTTATATACTTTTTTCAAAATTCAAAATGGTGGCAGTTCACTGTGCAGTGATGAAGCGTTTCCCTCATAAGTCATAAACTTGTTAACTTTTCATGTTCTCTCTCTTTTATTTTATTGCTGAAACTCATGTTTACAATATCATGCTCCTTCAACTACATTCCTTAATAAATAATATTTTTTTTTGTGTGTTAAAAGAAAATACTGATATTTGACCATTTTTTAAAATGAATTTATTTTTATCAGGCAATCTATGAAAGGTAGAGAAGTGATCTTGCATCATACTGTAGATATGACATGCATAAATACACACAAAAAATTTCATCACAGAATGTTGGATAGTTTTTGAGTTATGTGGGAAACGCTTCATCACTGCACAGTGAACTGAACTTTGAAAAAAAAATGTAAACAATTTATTTTTTAAACCGTAAAAATTTTTTTCATATAGCAGAAGGACAGTGTTTTACACATGCTAATTTCCATTATTGTACAAGATACAGTAATGGAGAAAAAAATGTTGAATATTTCCAAAATTTTACTGCTGTAAGCTGTACCTAACCCCTTAAGCCATGTGGCCTGTTACGGACTCCATCCATTTTTTCGCAGGACGTCCTATTGATATTTTCCCTGGTAATCTGTAACGGAGGATCATTTTTGGGACTCTGCTGTTATTCATCCTGTTGACAAGGTTTATTTATTTCCCTCTCTATGTCCCTGTATATTCTAATATTGGTTTGAGCTGGAGTTCATTGAGGACGTCTTCATTCCTCTTGTGGTCCCATATTATTGTTATTACAGTGAAACCTCTCATTTACGGACATCGAAGGGACGTAACAATCTGTCCGCATCTGGGAGGTGTCCTTTATTGGGAGGGAGGCTCCCCAATCTAACAGTAAATTTATAATATGCATTATGTATCCCTTCATGCTTTAAATGAAATGTATTACTGTAGTTCAATTCTAATTACAGTATACTACAGTAAATTCTTTGCAACTTTGAACTACAGTAGATAAGACCGAAAAAGGAAAATACAGTACTGTGCCATGCAGTTTTATTCTAGGTCTACAGTTATGCAGTACTGTAATTTACAGTTTCCAACTTAACCTTTACGTTCAGGTGCCATGTCTCTCGAAACAGAACAACTGATTGAAGTGAAGAGAATAATCCTATTAACCCTGTCATGTATTAACGATCCGAAAACCTGGACCCATACAGGTTAAATTTTATGACTTTGTTTATCCACCCGCTCCCAGATGACAAGGATTGGTAGCCTACGAGACCCTTATTTATTGTCTTCTTTCATGTTAAGGAATTTCTGTACAGTTCTCAAAACTAAATTTTCCATTTTTGTAACACATTAGGTCTTGAAAACCAAGTTCTGTCCGCAGTCCGGAGGTAAAGCAAGCTTTAGAACTGTGAAACAGCTGTCCGTGTCCGTGTCTGAGAGTGTCCGTAAACGAGAGTTAAAATTATCATTATTGCTATATTATTTCAGTTGGGACATAAAACTCTGTCCGTATATGAGGAGTGTCCGTATCTTAAATTTAGATACGTAAGGAGAGGTTTCACTGTATTACCATCGTTATTTATTATTATTATTATTATTATTATTATTATTATTATTATTATTATTATTATTATTATTATTATTATCGAAAAAATCGAAAAATCGAAAGAGAATTGGAAGGACAAATTTAAAAGGTACGCAAAACGCGTCCTTGCAAGGGGTTGGGGCTGTACAAAACTAAATGTGTGAGCTCCAAGCCTGTTGGCCACTAGTCTCACTCCGGGTTACGCTGCTCCACTGAAGGAGCTCTAGAAAATTTTGAAAGGGATGCCGAAATTGGACGTAACATCTTAGGTACCACATACGCGAGGGGGACGGAGATTTGATCAAGTGATCACGGAACGGGGCGAGGAGGAGATGGCTGGTGTTTGCCGTTAGGATGGCAAGACGCCGTCATCTGTTGTTCGATGACAAGGCATGTGAAGGCCGTCGGAAGAAGCGCCGTGAAATCTAAATCTGCAATTTGAGAGGTCCCTGTCCTTTCAAATTGCGACTAATTGAGTGACCTCGTACATTTAATAGACAATTTATAGGTTCTGAACTAGGGCATACGTCGTTTACCAAAAAAAAAAAGGGGGGGAATATATATGGGGCAGGGCATATAGGTCCGTGGCCCATTTCTTATAGGGCTCATCCCGACATTTGTCTTACGCCTTAGGAAAACCACGGAATACCTTAGGCAGGATGAGTTGTCTCATATATAAGAGACTAGCCAATTGGCTATTATGTAGGAGGTGATTGTTGTCATTATTATTATCATTGTTGTAAGTTATTTAAATTTGTGTCCTGCAGGGTGAACGAGGTCCTCCGGGCCCGAAAGGAGAAGAAGGTAAAGCCGGTATCCAAGGACCTCCAGGTCCGAGAGGATCCGTGGGCCCCGAAGGACCAAAGGGTAGTCCCGGACCTCCTGGATTCCCAGGGACGGCAGGAGAGCCTGGCTTGGTCGGACCCAAAGGAGAACGAGGCAAAGATGGGGCGGACGGCCGCCCAGGAGACGCAGGGCCCCCGGGTGAAGCCGGGCCCGCGGGCAAGATGGGGCCCGTCGGACCGCCAGGCAAAGTGGTCAGTTATCAGAGCTGTGACATGTTATTCTGCTTTGTGGCTTACTTATCTGAGACGCTTCCGCGGCATTTCCATAACCACGAACAGTCAGTAAAACCGCTTCCCTTATCGATTACAACGAGACCCTGTAAGGGAACAGATTCAGTGTCTGCAGCCAGCGCTAGATATTTCGATATTCAGGCATTATGTGGCATTTCTGGCTACGAACTCAGCGGATTTCATTGAGTGAATGAATGCTTCAATGTTTGAGTGATGAATGATTGAATGTTTGATTGAGTGAATGAATGGTTGAATGTTTGAGTGATGAATGATTGAATGTTTGATTGAGTGAATGAATGGTTGAATGTTTGAGTGATGAATGATTGAATGTTTGAATGATGAATGATTGAATGTTTGAGTGATGAATGCTTGAATGTTTGATTGAGTGAATGAATGGTTGAATGTTAGAGTGATGAATGATTGAATGTTTGAGTGATGAATGATTGAATGTTTGAGTGATGAATGATTGAATGTTTGATTGAGTGAATGAATGGTTGAATGTTTGAGTGATGAATGATTGAATGTTTGAGTGATGAATGATTGAATGTTTGAGTGATGAATGATTGAATGTTTGATTGAGTGAATGAATGGTTGAATGTTTGAGTGATGAATGATTGAATGTTTGATTGAGTGAATGAATGGTTGAATGTTTGAGTGATGAATGATTGAATGTTTGATTGAGTGAATGAATGGTTGAATGTTTGAGTGATGAATGATTGAATGTTTGAATGATGAATGATTGAATGTTTGAGTGATGAATGCTTGAATGTTTGATTGAGTGAATGAATGGTTGAATGTTAGAGTGATGAATGATTGAATGTTTGAGTGATGAATGATTGAATGTTTGAGTGATGAATGATTGAATGTTTGATTGAGTGAATGAATGGTTGAATGTTTGAGTGATGAATGATTGAATGTTTGAGTGATGAATGATTGAATGTTTGAGTGATGAATGATTAAATGTTTGAGTGATGAATTGATTGAATGTTTGAGTGATGAATGATTGAATGTTTGATTGAGTGAATGAATGGTTGAATGTTTGAGTGATGAATGATTGAATGTTTGATTGAGTGAATGAATGGTTAAATGTTTGAGTGATGAATGATTGAATGTTTGATTGAGCGAATGAATGGTTGAATGTTTGAGTGATGAATGATTGAATGTTTGAGTGATGAATGATTGAATGTTTTTGATTGAGTGATGAATGATTGAATGTTTGATTGAATGATGAATGATTGAATGTTTGAGTGATGAATGATTGAATGTTTGAGTTAATGAAGGTTGAATGTTTGAGTGATGAATGATTGAATGTTTGATTGAGTGAATGAATGGTTGAATGTTTGAGTGATGAATGATTGAATGTTTGAGTGATGAATGATTGAATGTTTGATTGAGTGAATGAATGGTTGAATGTTTGAGTGATGAATGATTGAATGTTTGAGTGATGAATGATTGAATGTTTGAGTTAATGAAAGGTTGAATGTTTGAGTGATGAATGATTGAATGTTTGATTGAGTGAATGAATGGTTGAATGTTTGAGTAATTAATGATTGAATGTTTGATTGAGTGAATGAATGATTGAATGTTTGATTGAGTGAATAAATGATTGAATGTTTGATTGAGTGAATGAATGAGTGAATGTTCCATTGAGTTTATAAATGAGTAGATGTTCGAGTGAACGTTTGATTGAGTGAATGAATTGATGTGCCCCTTGTCTTCAGATGATGCATTTTACTGTAACTACTAATACTAACCAACAAGTCCCTCTATTTGTGTCTGACTAATGCTGGTTTAATAATCTTAACACGTATCTACAAAACAATCTCTTTTACTAAACTCTTCCTGATAACGATAGAATTATTTTGGAATGAAATTGTAATCCTCGAAGACAAATGAATCGTGAATGGCAGAAACACCACATGTCCATTTTTCAGGAGACACAAAAAAGTTATTATCTGTAGTAATTGCACGAGTGTTGTTTCATTTTAGGGCTCGTGAAATTATACTTATGAGATGAAACCACGACTGCAATTTAATAAGACTATTCAACGAATAAAATTAAATAACTTGTAAAACCGAATTACTTACGTAAATGATAATAATTATAAAACACATCAATAAAACATTATTTATTTTCCTTGTAATGAAGTTCAAAAACAAATGCTATCTATCCCGGCATACTAGATACTATTGCCAATTACTCAGAGAGGAAATACTAAACAACAATACTTAACCTGAAAAGTAAGATAAGCTGAAATATTACTTTAACAGAATAAAACACGAAAGGTTTTTACAGACATTTGTTTATTACTTTAAGTTACATTAAATTGAAAACACAATTTTCGAAGTTAAATTTTGTTTGAATTTGCAGCGATTACATGTCCAGTATTGTACGAGATGTCTTATCAGATAAGGTCTTATCAAGAAACACAACTGTGATTGGTTGATTTTAAGGTGGTTTTGAAATATTGGCCAGGATCTCTAATTCATCCTATAAGTTGAGTTATCTTCAAAAGCGTTTCGTATTTTGAAATGACTATTTTTTTGTTAAAACATAAAACTAAGATGTATTGTTTGACATACATAACTTTAATGTTTTTCTTTAGTATTTAAAATATAGAGTAAAGTCAACCCCATGACAGACCAAATCGCCCCAGAAGATGGCGAGGGGTTAAGGCTCCCACCATTACGGACAATCGGCATTAATGGCAGTAGGGATGTTAGTCCTATGTGCCCGCCGCCTTTGCCCCCAAGAAAATGGCCCTGGTACTCATTTCTGTTAGATTCACGGCTGCAAGGATTAGATCAATGGAGAAATATTTCGAATTTTATATTTTACAGAAGATGAAAATTGATGTTTCTAATTTTTTTCCGCCGGTAATGCGCTTGATCCTTGCTTGCATCACATCGAACAGCTCACTACTATCATTACAGTACTTGAAGTCCCCTCAGAGTTTCATAATATATAAATTACAATTTTATATTTCAGGGTCCTGAGGGTCCTGCAGGACAACAGGGTAGCACTGGCACACCTGGAGAGAAGGGAGACAAAGGACCACCAGGGCCTCCAGGACTGCAAGGTCCGTTAGGTCCTCAAGGAGTTCCTGGACCACAGGGGACGCCTGGACTCAGGGGCTCGCCTGGCCCAGCGGTACGTTGTGTAGCGAGTGACCATGTGATGATGTTAAGTCTCTCTTAAGGCTCATTCACAATGAAAATTAACCATAACGTAAGCGTTAACTTAAGAATATAAACGTTACAGTAAAATCAAGAAGTCATACCATCATTTACGATGGGAACATAAACATAACAGCAAACATACTTGGTAACCATGGAAACATAACAACGACGCCATTTCCTCATATTCTGTCGTATACTTCAGCGCTCCACGATTGTGTTCTGTTTGCAAATCACGTAAGCATAAGCATGAAAGTTTGGAGTTTGCAAACTTTCATGTTAACGTCTTACGGTAATGTTTATGTCAATGCTTATGTGAATCATTGTGAATGATCCCATTTGGTAGCCTGGGCGCAAACTTCTGTGTTTATGTTAAGGTTATGTTTAATTTTCATTGTGAATGGGCCTTTAGTTCATCAAATATCTCACGGAATATTCCAGAAGGATCGAACTGCGGCCCCTTTCATGAGAGGCCATCATCTAAGTGACTCAATTGAGGCCGGACTTATTTTTATTTCCCGTTCTTTTCTGAAATGTCTATAATTATACAGACTCCATTGTATGGTACTATATGAAGGGTTCAGAGCCATAGTGGGCCAAGCGCCATTTATTGAAAAGGAGAAAGCAAGGGTTAAAGTTAAGTGAATACCATAGTTTAATGAAGACTGACATATCATTTAGTTTTAATGTGTATACTTTATATTACTTGGTATTGAGGCTATCAAATGCAAAACTCGCCTTATCCAGGTAAAGTGATTTGTCAGAAAACAGGAAAAACCGTTATGGATATGGAACAGTTTTGCATTTGATAGAAGTTTTCTGAGCTCTTTGGAAGAGGAATTAGAGAAGTTTTGCACAAACCGACTATATCAGTAGATAGAGAGCTGCAAGAAGTACAACATCTCATAAGTAACTCATTTTTTTTTATTTTGGGTAAGGCGAGTTTTTCACTTGACAGCCTCATATGTTTCCATTGAAATGTGGTAATAACTTCATTTTAGCCCTTGTTTTCTACGGTTTTAGTAAATGGCGCTTGGCCCACTATGGTTCTGAACCCTTTATATAGTCCCCTTTTAAAGTACTTGAGCCTCAGATGTCGTTTAGCTTCTATTCTTTGTTTTGCACTAGAAATAAAATGAACTTCTTCTTCTGCAGGGGATGTGGGGCCGCCCGGTAAAGCCGGAGGTGAAGGTCTTCCTGGGAAGGCAGGAGATGCTGGTCCGAAAGGTCCCAAAGGAGATCGGGGTCGAAGAGGGCCCAAAGGGCACCGCGGTGACATGGGGATAGCGGGTCATAAAGGGGAAATGGGCGAAAAAGGCGAGCGCGGCATGAAGGGGCCTACCGGACCTGAGGGACATAAAGGAGAGCCTGTAAGTAACACTGCTACTCGTGAGGAAGAAAACTGAAGATATTTGCAAATAAAATTATTTATTTATTTATTCACCGATAGACAAAGACAGAAATAAGGCAGAGACGAACAGTAAACAAAGGTCAGAACCTGCGACAGTTGAGGATTTAGCAGAGATATTTGATAGGTTTAAAAAAATGTGGGGATGTGATCAAATAGTGCAAGTAAAGTGAAACTGGAAAAGATCGAGAAGTATAGGGGAGAGAGAAAGTGTATAAGCAGATGTGTAGAATAAAATATAAGTATTTATAGGAAGTGAGAATAGTGACAATGGATTAGGTGTAAGTGGAATAGTGCACGCTAAGTATACCTCTTCATAGAACATCTTGTTATTCCTCATCTTTTACAATATCCACCTCGCGTCAATGGAATTCCTTGTCACAAAGTATTAGGGGCTGCAAGACAACAAACACCTTTAAGAACAGCTTAAAAGATAACCTTATTAGCATTTCACTCCAATCATACTGATTTAAAATATTACTGACTACACTGTTGCTTTTTTTCTTTAGACATCATCCTGATTGTGCTGTATTTTCAAAATTGTCTCATAATAATCTCTTTCTATTATTTAATATCATTTGAAATATATTAACATTCTATGTATTTTAGTTTAAACCCAGTTTATTTCAGTGTTTAATTAATAGTTCATAGTATTTTGTTGTTTAATTCGTAAATAACTCTTGTAAATGTAACTCTCATCTAATTCAAATTGTTGAATTCTTTGTAAGTTCATGCATATGTATATACACTTTTGCTGGTTGTGTGGAAGAAATAGCCTTAACTCTGCCAGCTAAAATAAAATTATTATTATTATTATTATTATTATTATTATATAAAGTGGAAGGGAGCGCAAATAGGAATGAGTGAAAATAGTGAGAAAGGGTTAAGAGACGTGAACAAGTGACAGCATAAAATTAGTACTAGCATTTGAACGTTGGAACAGTAAATGAATATAAGAGAAAGATAGGAGAAAAGGTCAAAGAACAAATAGGACAAATAATTCAATATGATAATTTATAGAGAAAAATTGAAATTGAGATTTTAGTGAATAGTAGTTAGAGGAAAAAGGGGGTGTGAAAGTAGTATATAATATTAGATATATTAGGATTAAGGAACAAATAGAGAATAGCAAATGAAATGTAGGAGAAATACTGAAGGGGAGTTTGACCAAGTAACAAAAAAGGTACATAGTGTAATTGTGAGTATTTGTGTAGACGTGTACTGCAAATAATGTGTTATTGTAATAATATGTTAATGGTGACACCGGATACAGAAATGTGAGGTACACCATTACATGTAAAGAAGTGCTGTGACGAAATATATTATATCATATTTACCGATATTAATATATTTATTTACCGAGGTTTATTTATATATTTTTATTTATTTATTTTGTTTACGGCCGCAACTGAAGAAAAACGACCAGGAAGACTGCATCAAGTGCTGCTGCAATACGATAATGCACGCTCGCACTCCGCTATCATGACGAAATCAGCTATCCAGTAGCTTGGTGGGGAGATGATTCAACATTCTCCATATTATCCCGATCTTGCGCCCTCAGATTTCCACCTTTTCCGTTCTCTATCCAACAATCTTCAAGGGAACTCCTTTGATAACGAAGATGCTTTACAAACTTGGCTTGACGACTTCTTTAATTTCAAACCAGCAGATTTCTTCAGACGCAGAATCGCAGGTTGGCAGAGTCAGAGATGATGTAGGAGAATAGATTACTAATTAATTTCTGTCTTTTATTCATCTCAAAAACTTTTGTCACAGCGAAAAAAGCTATGAACTTTTGCATCAACCCAAAACAATGACATTGTAACATCTAAATTATAAAAATTATTATTTTTTAAAACACATTGTTAAAATAAAGTCGTAAACTGAAAGTTTTCTACAATTAATTTACGGTTGGAAAGGGGATAAAAATAAAAGTAAAACAAATCGTCTCTCTTATTTTCGTTATAAACAAAATAAAAATTACAGAGTTTCTCTCATTTATCTACTGCACCGTTTCGAAACTCATACAAATTAGATTCACATTTAATAAAAATATTTATCTATGTACTTACTTACTTACTTACTTACTGGCTTTTAAGGAACCGGAGATTCATTGCCGCCCTCACATAAGCCCGCCATTTGTCCCTATCCTGAGCAAGATTAATCCATTCCTATCATCATATCCCACCTCCCTCAAATCCATTTTTATATTATCTTCCCATCTACGTCTCGGCCTCCCTAAAGGTCTTTTTCCCTCCGGCCTCCCAACTAACACTCTATATGCATTTCTGGATTCGCCCATACGTGCTACATGCCCTGCCCATCTCAAATGTCTGGATTTAATGTTCCTAATTATGTCAGGTGAAGAATACAAAATTAATCCATTCCCTATCATCATATCCCACCTCCTCAAATCCATTTTTATATTATCTTCCCACCTACGTCTCGGCCTCCCTAAAGGTCTTTTTCCTCCGACCTCCCAACTAACACTCTATATGCATTTCTGAATTCGCCCATACGTGCTACATGCCCTGCCCATCTCAAACGTCTGGATTTAATGTTCCTAATTATGTCAGGTGAAGAATACAATGCGTGCAGTTCTGTGTTGTGTAACTTTCTCCATTCTCCTGTAACTTCATCCCTCTTAGCTCCAAATATTTTCCTAAGCACCTTATTCTCAAACACCCTTAGCATATGTTCCTCTCTCAAAGTGAGAGTCCAAGTTTCACAACCATAAAGAACAACCGGTAACATAACTGTTTTATAAATTCTAACTTTCAGATTTTTTGACAGCAGACTGGATGATAAAAGCTTCTCAACCGAATAATAACAGGCATTTCCCATATTTATTCTGCGTTTAATTTCCTCCCGAGTGTCATTTATATTTTTGTTACTGTTACTCCGAGATATTTGAACTTCTCCACCTCTTCAAAAGATAAATTTCCAATTTTTATATTTCCATTTCGTACAATGTACAGAAAATTAACATTTTCTTACAGTTTTTCAAGTGAGTTTCAGGACGAGTTCCAACAACAAACCAAACAGAGTGAATTCGAGTAACCCAACTACGCGTTATCTTGTGTATCTGTGCTCTGAGATTCTGATCATGCGCAGTGTCTTTATCTGGAATTTCGAATATTCCAACGGCCCGATCTTTGAGTAACTGTACATCAGTTAGAATATCCTGGAAAGAAAGTGTCCTCCGAATGAACGACAGGAGAGTACCAAAGAAGACGATCAACACTTTGGAGCAATGGCGATGGATTGTGGCCGTAATAGACGAACGACGTCTAATACTGGACTAGATGAAGAGAGAAGAAAAGTATCTATCAGTTTAATATTTACTTGTCAACTCACAAAAATTTGCCCGTCACCTTTAGACTTTTTAATATTCATCGTGTATCACTAAGGCTGTAGGCACAATCATGTGACAATTATTACTGATTTATGGAGTCCACTGCTTAAACAACTTAACTGCATATTTAAGAAAGAATTAATCAAATGAAGCAAAATGTATAAAAATTATAATCGCAGTGGCCATCTGATGTAGCAACATGTGTCGCCCAACAGCGACCCCATCCCGTCTTCTTTACTGCCAGCGGCTATAAAGTACAGCAATAAACCGGAGAAGCAGTTGGCTTTTGATGTGCAAGTACAGGACGTTACAAAATTCTGCTGTCAAATTTCTAGGGCGTGTACTGTAGGATCTAGTGTACTGGAAAAATTGTTCAAAATTTGGAGGGAAGCAGTGCCTTAAATAGGTTATTTTTCTTCAGATATGTGTGGCTCAATTCGCTTACATTGCACTGTGGCAATTGTTGAAGTAACGTGTCAGGTTGTGCGATGAGCTAGGAATCACGCCTGGGTCGTGTGACTGCAATATCCAATCAGCGTCAAACATTTTTAACAAGAGCCAAAACAGGTCACATTGTCACTCAATTGTACCTACACCGATTTCACATTTCTGATAATCCTACTTGTCTGTGGTGTAATAATCATGATGAAGATCTGGAACACATTCTTCTATACTGTCCATCCATAAACCACAAAAGAAGTAAATTAAAATCATCAGTATCAGTTGCAGAAGACACAGCCCTGCAGTATATATTGACTACACCCCAACTCTGGCTACTAGCAACAGGCATCTATAATGAACACCGATCAAAATACCCCTCATTTCTCGTGAAAAACAACTAAATAGACTGCAGTGGACTATAGTGGACTTTATGTTATCAGCAAACAGCTGGATACATTAAGAAGATTGATTGATTGATTTATGTCGCGTGGCAATAAATTTAGTGTGTTTTTGTTTGTGTTTTGTCATATATCGTGTCTTAGTGTTAGGTTGACGTGAGAGAACACGGATACGAGAGAAAAGTGTTCTGAGACTTGAGTTATCAACTGATCAGATATTTCAAGCGGGAAGCAGATAGAACTATAAGGGATGTCCAGCTTCGAGGACTGAGAGGTTTCCAACATAGAGGATATTTTGGGGATGTAAAAGCATACAAATTTGTCCGGTTTCCAGAAAATGTGTACAATATAATGAGGTGTCCAAATACAGAAGTTTCACTGCATAATCTACAACACTCGTGGCTTTCATTTATTATACAGGTCAGACGATTTTTGTTTGTTGAATTTTGTAACAGCCTCTAGATAACAAACATTTCATTAGAAAGGTCACTGAATTCTCAAATCTTCACATCTGGTCGTTACGGAGGTAATAGTTCACATCATTCTGTGTCTAAATGCAACACTTAGCCCGATTATACGAATTTAATGCACACTTCCCGAGTTTTATAGATTCCATCATGCCTGAAGCACACACTCCGTGTTTCATGACTCAATTTAAGAGGCACTTTCAAATTATATAACATATTTCAATATAGTCCAGCTGCAGATTGGGTAATAAATTCTCAAGTTGCGGTGTTGCCAGCTTGAATGCCCTCTTGCTTCATTACAGGGGCCGACAGGACCTCAGGGTCAGAAGGGCAGTGACGGCCCGCCTGGACTGCCTGGTTTGGAAGGACCTCCAGGGCCGAAGGGCTCGGAGGGCGTGGCGGGGATAAAGGGTGAACAAGGACCAGCAGGTCCGCCGGGGCCGCCCGGTCCCCCAGGGGAGGCGCCCCTGCTCCCTCCAGAGCTGCTGTTCCAGAGGGACACCGAGCGGAAGAAGAGGGCCGCCCCAACTCCCACCACGACCACCGAGTGAGTCTCACTTCCGGCCAAATAGCATTTTTTCCTTCTACTGCGAAAAATAAACCCAATCAATGTTGACATATTTATATACATACTAGTGGCCCATCAATAATAGCTAGGGACCGGATTTTTATGTAATTACATATTATATTCCTTTCAATCTAACCATATATAAATAACAAATCTTTGCGAATCTTGTAATTACCGTTAATAAATTAAAATTTGATACTGCATATTTTTACATATTTACCCTGCATTCCATATTATGGCTTGGTATTACATAAATCTACATATTTGGGGTTTTATTTATTTTTACTTCTTTAAAGGAAAATGAAAACTTCTGCTAGGGAAGTTTACAATTTGAAACACACAGATTTAAAAAGCCTTTTTACCTACCCAAGAGAAAGGATATGCAAGGGACCTTGAAAATTAGTTATAAAACTTGGATTCACATTATAACGAAATCCAAGCTTATTTTAGGACCTTGAAAATTATGGAGTGCAGTTTATAAACTTTGAGACAGTCTAATTGGTTGTCATAAATAAATGTCTTCCTTACTATGACGGAAATTCTTGTTATTATCAGTCGTTCAGAAGTGAGGTGGAAAATGGCAGAAAATCCAAGAAAAGACATAATTAGGCTTATTTTAGATTTATGCATTAAACTTTTAAGCATACCGAATGAACACAATAAAATACATGTACAATTATAAATACAGTATTCTGTATTAAAACAGTTTGTTCATTACTCACAAACTTATTTACTGAGGAGTGAAGTAATCAGTCATTTTACTCTGTTGTCTCCTACTTGCCCAATATACACTTTATAAATTACATTCTATGTTCATTATTTCAGTTGCAATTTCACTGCTCCCTCCCCTAGCTTCATAGAAATGTTCACAATTCTAATGGCTTCTAAAGTGTCACTCACTTCTTTTAGTGGCCATACTGCGTTAAAATGCGTGCACTTAGTGAAAACTTCCTGTCGAAACTGGCCGCATGCAGGTACCATTAATACCGCATGAATTCTGACAGGTTACAATGGGGTGGGGAATCTGCCTGCATTCCAGAGGTCTGTGATAGAAGGGAACAGTAAAGGATTTGCCAGATTTCAGCAAAATATTTCATAAAATACTTTGGTTCTTAGAAAATCTTATTCCAAACTGAGGTTGAAAATGACGTTATATGCGAGGTAGACGCATATACGTTTCTCGTATTAAGCAATGTGGAAAAGCCTATGTCTTATGAGGAATTAGTTGGGACCACAGAATATTTGACGTTACAGGCGAGGTGTCACACAAAACGAGATCGCTATAACCAAATTCTACTGTATTTCGGGACAAAACATAACATCTTAGTTCCAGGAAGTAACAGAGGCACTCACCCCTTACCGCCCACTGTAAATATGAGTTAACAAAAGGCAACCTTTCTCATACAACTACTTTGTATTGTAAAAACCAAGAAGATAATAATCTCATACGCATAAGCGGGTGACATAATAGTAGGGTCTAAAGACCTTACAAAGTTACAAGAAACAATAAACGTAATTGGGAAATGGTGCAATAAAACAAATTTGATATAAATGTGAACAAGACAGAAATGATGATACTCAGAAACGGCGGAAGAGCACCAGAAACAGTATAAATCGTCATGAAGAACAGAAAATTAAAAATTGTACCGGACTACAAATATCTAGGCTTAACAATACAAACCAGCGCAGATATTGATATTAAATATTTTCATGATTTTACATATTTCGGTACATATTCAGCTTATTTTTCTTACATAAATATGTACATATTTCACACCTTGCTATTACATAAAAATCCGGTCCCTAATAATAGCATTAATATGTATCATTACTGACAAATACTTAAACCATGGCATTAATTGCAATATTTTATATTTTAATGGTAATAATGTCATCAAACCTTCTGAAGATTTGTAGTTTTTAATAAGCAATACAGAGCTGTTCTCAGAAAATTACAAAATAGAAAATCAGAGCTGTAGATTCCTGATATAGCCTTTGTAAGTTTTGAAGCATTTAATAACCAATATTGAGACGTTCTCAGAAAAGTACACAAATGAAGGTCGACCTACTGGCATTATGATGTGAGAGAATCTGAGCAGGTCATGGCCTTCGTGTTATTTTAGAATGTGTTTTGTCTTCTTCTAAAAATCAATTAGTTCTCATAATTGACGACAGATGATTTTTGGAAAACAGGGAAATTATGTAGGTAAACTGACGTTCCACACAAAACTACTATTTTTCTGCATATCCTTGGATAGCAAGCTTCAAAATGAGGGGTCATTCTTTAAAATCCGTTCAGCCGTTTTCCCATAATTTCCATTACTAACGCCGAGGGACGTGAAAACTTGAGCTATGTATCCTACTTATACAGTTAAGCCGACGTGAATATGTTAGGAGAAAACTGACAAACTATTAGGAAAAACACGGAAATTATACTTGAAGGAAGTAAAGTAAGTTTGGAAGTAAATAGCCTGATGGCCTTAACACACGAGAATAGATAAATTTATTATTATTATTATTATTATTATTATTATTATTATTATTATTATTTTCAATTTCTTCTCAGCATAGATATAGGCCTACATAGTGTTCTGCCCAAGGGCAGGTCGTTCACTGCAAACTCAGCATTCTCAAATCTTTCCTATTTCTGCCTTCCTCTTAGTCTCAGCATATGATCCATATATCTTAATGTCGTCTATTATCTGATATCTTCTTCTGTCCCGAACTCTTCTCCCGTTCACCATTCCTTCCAGTGCATCCTTCAATAGGCAGTTTCTTCTCAGCCAGTGACCCAACCAATCTTTTTTTCTCTTCCTGATCAGTTTCAGCATCATTATTTCTTCACCCACTCTTTCCAACACAGCTTCATTTCTTATTCTGTCTGTCCATTTCACACGCTCCATCCTTCTCCATATCCACATTTCAAATGCTTCTAGTCGCTTCTCTTCACTTCATCGTAAGGTCCACGTTTCTGTCACACACAATGCCACACTCCATACAAAGCACATCAGTAATCTCTTCCTTAGTTTTTTTTCCAGAGGTCCGCAGAAGATGCTCCTTTTTCTATTAAAAGCTTCCTTTGCCATTGCTATCCTCCTTTTGACTTCCTGGCAGCAGCTCATGTTACTGCTTGTAGAACACCCCAAGAATCTGAAGCTGTACATTTGCCAGCATAGATATGCCTAATATTTAAATAGAAAAGTGAAGGAGTATCTCGTCAATATGTAACTCAAAACTTTCGACTCGGAGCATGCGCAGTGTAGCATTTTCACTTAGAAATAAGTAGCATCAATGTTATCTAACGTAGGTACTCTACCTTGACAGCTGAACTTTCAACTAAAGCTTGGAAATATGTGCGTTTACTACTTTCAGCGAAGACCAAACAGATGATGTATCTAAAGATGCAAACAAGAAGAACAAATCTAAGAAAGGAGACGCCAAAGAGGATCTCGGTGGCAAATTCCTAGACATGTATAGCTCAATTTATACAATGCGGCAGGACCTTGACAGAATAAGGAAACCTGTTGGCACAAGAGAGCATCCCGTAAGGACCTGTAAGGACCTATTCTACGGGCATCCGCAATTTAAAGACGGTAAGTAGCACAACTGCAACTCCACAACAAAGCAATTCATAAGCACATAGGAGAGAATCAGAGAAATAACTATTATACGTTACGTTGGAAACAGTTTCTCTAAGACTTCTTAGATAAGAATTAGGACATACTTTTTCATGGAAGGTACCGTATAACTACCGGTATATGTTGACACATTATTCATTAGGATTATAAATTTTTTATTTCATTAAACATGGTTTTATGTTGCACACAAGTGCATATTTCTGTCATTTTTATAAACGTAAAATATTTTCAATACTTTGAAACCTACAGTACTGTATACAGGGTGATTCACGACTAATGAACCGCGCTTTAGGAATCAGTTCCATAGTCCATTTTGAGCATAAAATGTTTATAACAAATTGTGAACATATTGTTGTTAATGTTTATAAATATCATTACCTAACTAGTTGCGTAACAGAAGTATTATTACCTAACTAGTTGCGTAATAGAATTATTACTACCTAAATAGTTGCGTAATAGAAGTATTATTACCTAATTGCATAATAAAATTATTATTTCCTAACTAGTTGCGTAATAGAAGTATTATTACCTAACTAGCTGCGTAATAGAAGTATTATTACCTAACTAGTTGCGTAATAGAAGTATTAATATCTAACTAGTTGCGTAATAGAATTATCTACCTAGTTGCGTAATAGAAGTATTATTACCTAACTAGTTGCGTAGTAGAACTATTAATATCTAACTAGTTGCGTAATATAATTATTATTACCTAACTAGTTGCGTAATAGAAATATTATCACCTACCTAGCTGTGTAATAGAAGTATTATTACCTAACTAGTTGCGTAATAGAAGTATTAATATCTAACTAGTTGCGTAATAGAATTATTATCTAACTAGTTGCGTAATAGAAGTATTATTACCTAACTAGTTGCGTAATAGAAGTATTAATATCTAACTAGTTGCGTAATATAATTATTATTATCTAACTAGTTGCGTAATAGAAGTATCATCACCTAACAAGTTGCATAATATAAATATCATCACCTAACTAGTGCGTAATAGAAGTATCATTACTTAACTAGTGCATAATAGAAGTATAATTACCTAACTAGTTGCGTAATAGAAGTATTAATATCTAACTAGTTGCGTAATAGAATTTACCTAACTAGTTGCGTAATAGAAGTATTAATATCTAAGTAGTTGCATAATAGAAGTATCATCACCTAACTAGTGCGTAATATATGTATCATCACCTAACTAGTGCATAATAGAAGTATAATTACCTAACTAGTTGCGTAATAGAAGTATTAATATCTAACTAGTTGCGTAATATAATTATTATTACCTAACTAGTTGCGTAATAGAAGTATTAATATCTAACTAGTTGCATAATAGAAGTATCATCACCTAACTAGTGCGTAATAGAATATATCATCTTTCTAGTTGCATAATAGAAGTATAATTACCTAACTAGTTGCGTAATAGAAGCATTACTACCTAACTAGTTTAACAGAAATATCTAACTAGTTGCGTAATAGAATTTTACCTAACTAGTTGCGTAATAGAAGTATTAATATCTAACTAGTTGCATAATAGAAGTATCATCACCTAACTAGTGCGTAATATATGTATCATCTAACTAGTGCGTAATAGAAGTATAATTACCTAACTAGTTGCGTAATAGAAGTATTAATATCTAACTAGTTGCGTAATAGAAGTATAATTACCTAACTAGTTGCGTAATAGAAATATTATTACCTAACTACTTGCGTAATAGTAGTTTCATTACCTAAGTAGTTCCGTAATGAATGTCTTTACATTTTTATTAGTGATGTAAAGTCCACATTACATAATCAAAGTGGATAAAACTTTCATGTTTAAATGGGAAAAATAGTTTTATATTGACTGTTTTCATTTGTCATATGATATAAAGTAGACTGAATAAAAAAACGATTTATCCCTCGGTTGTTTATCCAGCCCAGCAGTCCTTGAAAGGTGAAAACCATTGTTACAATAGGTGATGGATCCCTGCTCCATGTAAAGCAATCTGCTGATCTTGACATTGTCTGAAATCCTTATTCCAGGCTGGTATTGGATCGATCCCAACTTGGGCATGTCGGACGACGCTGTGTTTGTGTACTGCAACATGACGGGCAGCGGGGAGACGTGCGTGTTCCCGGACATGCACTCCAGCCACATGCCCAACATCCCCTGGAGGAAGGAGGGCGACAAGAACGACTGGTACTCCAACCTGAGGGGCGGCTTCAGGGTGAGCAGTAACAATCTGAACTGCTTCATGTCAATCAAAACCAGATTCTCTGACAAATAAAATGCAGAGTGCTTTACTGTTGTATATGTTAACCATGAAAAGAATTAATTCATACATTTCAAAATGGTTGTAAATTCAGCACCTCTTAACATAATTCAGAAATAGCTGAACTGAAACCACAGATGAGCAGGGGTCGGACAAGGGCTGAGTTAATTCTTGACCTCACTTTAAGGCCCATTCACAATGAAAATTAAACATAACCGTAACATGAACACAGAAGTTTGCGCCCAGGCTACCAAATGGGATCATTCACAATGATTCACATAAGCATTGACATAAACATTACCGTAAGACGTTAACATGAAAGTTTGCAAACTACAAACTTTCATGCTTATGCTTACGTGATTTGCAAACAGAACACAATCGTGGAGCGCTGAAGTATACGACAGAATATGAGGAAATGGCGTCGTTGTTATGTTTCCATGGTTACCAAGTATGTTTGCGGTTATATTTATGTTTCCATCGTGAATGATGGTATGACTTCTTGATTTTACCGTACGTTTACATTCTTAAGTTAACGCTTACGTTATGTTTAATTTTCATTGTGATTACTCGGGTAGGATAAGTTACGTCATCATATAGCTGTTGCTCCGCAGTCTGGGAGTAAACAAACTGTATACCCAAAACGATGCAGAGCTGTAGTTTGTGTTGTCAGTTCAATAGTACCAAAATAAACAAACCATAGCGAGTAGAAGGAATGCAGACTATCTGCTCTTCCCTCACAGTAACTTGAAGTGAACGAAAGGTACATTAATTAAATACCGGTACGTTAAATTATTATAAGAATGAAATACTGCATTGACAAATATAGAAAAGAGTATCTTCAAGGTGAATCATAAGTAATGCCATTAATTTCAATGGGTTATTCTTTGAGACATTTCGAACAAAAAAATTTTAATACAATTCTGCTCGTTTTTTGCTTCCTTTCTGAGATAAAAATTGTTTTATATGAAACATTATATGGCGTGTTTTGAGAAAGTCATTGTTTTAATTCCCAATATGCTCAGTCAATTTAGGAGAGCAGAGTATTATGATAATAAATTATAAAACGAATTTTAATGTGCAGAAATTTGATCTCAACAAATGTAACTTTTCGTTCTGAAAAGGGAATTTTAAAATGTTACATTTGTTTGTTAACAAATATAAATGACACTCGGGAGGAAATTAAACGCAGAATAAATATGGGAAATGCGTGTTATTATTCGGTTGAGAAGCTCTTATCATCCAGTCTGCTGTCAAAAAATCTGAAAGTTAGAATTTATAAAACAGTTATATTACCGGTTGTTCTTTATGGTTGTGAAACTTGGACTCTGACTCTGAGAGAGGAACATAGGTTCAGGGTGTTTGAGAATAAGGTGCTTAGGAAAATATTTGGAGCTAAGAGGGATGAAGTTACAGGAGAATGGAGAAAGTTACACAACGCAGAACTGCACGCATTGTATTCTTCACCTGACATAATTAGGAACACTAAATCCAGACGTTTGAGATGGGCAGGGCATGTAGCACGTATGGGCGAATCCAGAAATGCATATAGAGTGTTAGTTGGGAGACCGGAGGGAAAAAGACCTTTAGGAAGGCCGAGACGTAGATGGGAGGATAATATTAAAATGGATTTGAGGGAGGTGGGGTATGATGATAGAGACTGGATTAATCTTGCACAGGATAGGGACCGATGGCGGGCTTATGTGAGGGCGGCAATGAACCTCCGGGTTCCTTAAAAGCCATTTGTAAGTAAGTAAGTAGGTACATTTGTTCGGATCAAAAATTTTTTGCACATATAAAGGACAAAACTAAAATTCTTTCAATCGTTTATTATCATAATACACTGCTCTCTTAAATTAAATGAATGACCTTCCCAAAATACGCTATAAAATGTGTAATATAAAATAATTTTTAACTGTAAAAGGAAGCAAAAACAAGCAAAGATATTAAACTTTTTTGTTTATAATGCCGTATCTCAAAGAATAACGCCCTGAAATTAATGACATTATTTATGGTTCACCTTATATATAAACATTCAATTTTAAGTTCTGTTATTATCAATGTTCTCTATTCCCTTTTCAAACACTTAAAAATATGCAGTTGGAAGTTAAAAGACAACATTAATATTGCATGTAAAATGTGTTTTTACTGTGTGTTAGTAAGGAGGCGAAAGAGAGAGCTAGAGTGATATGCTGTGGAGAATTATGACAATAAAAGATGACTATAATGATGAGGAGTTAACTTATAAGTTATACATAAATATATTACAGAGCGTAAGAAATCTGTGATGTGTCTTCTCACTAAGAAAGCCTACAATTTATTGTGTGACCCTTATCTGGTTCTAGAATCATAGGCCGTCGTCAACAACATATTTCTTCTTTTTTTCTTCTTCATCATCATCAACAACAAAATTAGCAAACATATAAATGCATTTAATTTTATTCGCTTTGAAACAATTTGTAAGCATTTTTGCTGTTACTTTCGCTACTACTGGTTTTGTTTTTCAGATAACCTACGAAACGATAGGCGTGGTACAAATGACGTTCCTAAGGCTACTAAGTCAAGAGGCGTACCAGAACTTCACTTACACCTGCATCAACTCAGCTGCCTGGTTCAACCTGAAGACGAACAACCACGACATGGCAATCAAGCTGTTGGGGAGAATGAAGTCGAGTTCAGCACAGAAGGAATCAGACCAAGTGTGTTGTCTGATGGGTGTAAAGTGAGTGACTTTCAATTGATTCTGGCACTTACAATAGTAGCAGGGGTGCATGCAAGGGGGGGGGGATTACCGGGTTTGAAAGCCCCCTTGAACTTTTTGAAAAAAAAATGACATTTAGATTTGAGTATTTTTTATCCATAATCGTTTCCCCTTCTCTAATTTTTCACTATCAGAGTAACAAAATCTATATCGACATAGGCACAGTCCTCCTATCCCTTATAATCCTTGTGCTGTAGCACGTTCAAATATTATAACAATGCTATCTTTATTATAGAGAGCCCTACCGCCTACTATCGAACTTATAATAATTAACTGAAACATCATATCATATCCCTCACGTATTAGATACAGGAACTGTCTCATGCCAGTGCTTTCGTGGTGAAACACAGCCTATTGAAAAGGTTGTTTTGACAGTTCTGCATTGCATATACAGTAGAACTTGGTTATAACGACATCCAAGGGACCTTGAAAATTATGTTGTTATAAACGAGTGTCGTAGTAACCGAGATTCATATTATCAATCTAGTGAGGTGGAAAATGAAAAATAATATACATAATTAGGCTTATTTTAGATTTATGCATTCACTTTTAAGCATACCATGAACACAATAAAATACATGTACAATTATAAATACAGTATTCTGTATTAAAACAGTTTGTTCATTACCCACCAAACTTATTTACTGAGGAGTGAAGTAATCAGTCATTTTACTCTCTTGTCTCCTACTTGCCCAATATACACTTTCTAAATTAAATTCTATGTTCATTATTTCAGTTGCAATTTCACTGCTCCCTCCCCTAGCTTCATAGAAATGTTCACAATTCTAATGGCTTCTAAAGTGTCACTCACTTCTTTTAGTGGCCATACTGCGTTAAAATGCGTGCACCTAGTGAAAACTGACCGCATGCAGGTACCATTAATACCGCATGAATTCGGGCTGGTTACAATGGGGTGGGGAATCTGCCTGCATTCCAGAGGTCTGTGATAGAAGGGAACAGTAAAGGATTTGCCAGACTTCAGCAAAATACTTTGGTTCTTAGAAAATTGTATTCCAAACTGAGGTTGAAATGACGTTATATGTGAGGTAGACGCATATACGTTTGTCGTATTAAGCAAGGTAGGAAAGCATATGTCTTATGGGGAATTAGTTGGACCACAGAATATTTGACGTTATAGGCGAGGTGTGGCACAAAACGAGGTCGCTATAACCAAGTTCTACTGTATTGTTAAATATTGTGCATTGTCGATTTTAAACTCTTTTTTTGTTTAAGAGCGGTATTCAGCCGTTCGTAAGTTTTAGTTCTGACTTCATTGTGAAACGTTCGTTTAACGTTTTGTGCATTTGACAGTCCATATTTTTAATATAAACTTCACATTATCGTTCCGGGTTCTTTGATATGTCTAAGCGACCGCAAAGCTCAGTCAATTTTTAGCAAAAAGTCGCGTAGTGATTCTCGCGAGGTTAGTGAAAAGTTCACAACGTTTCTTGACAGCCGAAGCGTGACGTGTCGCAAACATTCTTCCCGGAACTAGTTTCACATCCCCCTGTGGAAACTCAGCTCATAATGATAATAATAATAATAATAATAATAATAATAATAATAATACTTACTTACTGGCTTTTAAGGAACCCGGAGGTTCATTGCCGCCCTCACATAAGCCCGCCATTGGTCCCTATCCTGAGCAAGATTAATCCAGTCTCTATCATCATATCCTACCTCCCTCAAATCCATTTTCATATTATCTTCCCATCTACGTCTCGGCCTCCCTAAAGATCTTTTTCCCTCCGGCCTCCCGACTAACACTCTTTATGCATTTCTGGATTCGCCCATACGTGCTACATGCCCTGCCCATCTCAAACGTCTGGATTTAATGTTCCTAATTATGTCAGGTGAAGAATACAATGCGTGCAGTTCTGCGTTGTGTAACTTTCTCCATTCTCCTGTAACTTCATCCCTCTTAGCCCCAAATATTTTCCTAAGCACCTTATTCTCAAACACCCTTAATCTCTATTCCTCTCTCAAAGTGAGAGTCCAAGTTTCACAATCATACAGAACAACCGGTAATATAACTGTTTTATAAATTCTAACTTTAAGATTTTTCGACAGCAGATTGGATGATAAAAGCTTCTCAACAGAATAATAACAGGCATTTCCCATATTTATTCTGTGTTTAATTTCCTCCCGAGTATCATTTATATTTGTTACTGTTGCTCCAAGATATTTGAATTTTTCCACCTCTTCAAAAGATAAATTTCCAATTTTTATATTTCCATTTCGTACAATATTCTCGTCACGAGACATAATCATATACTTTGTCTTTTCGGGATTTACTTCCAAACCTATCTCTTTACTTGCTTCAGTAAAATTTCCGTGTTTTCCCTAATCGTTTGTAGATTTTCTCCTAACATATTCACGTCATCCGCATAGACAAGAAGCTGATGTAACCCGTTCAATTCCAAACCCTGTCTGTTATCCTGAACTTTCCTAATGGCATATTCTAGAGCAAAGTTAAAAAGTAAAGGTGATAGTGCATCTCCTTGCTTTAGCCCACAGTGAATTGGAAACGCATCTGACAGAAACTGATCTATACGAATCTGCTGTACGTTTCACTGAGACACATTTTAATTAATCGAACTAGTCTCTTGGGAATACCAAATTCAATAAGACTATCATATAAAACTTCAATAATAATAATAATAATAATAATAATAATAATAATAATAATAATAATAATAATAATAATAATAACACAAAATGTTAAATACTGATAATGCAAATTGTAAATAATTTTAATAATGCCCTCCTTGACAAAATTTTGCGTCATGCCACTGAATAGTAGCATAGCAACATGTAAAAAATGCAGTCAATCTTACAACAACGCACTTATTGCATTTCCTACATCCATACCTTAATAAGCCTACTTTGAGAACTGTCAGTACAATGCATGATTTGTCAAAACCTAATGTGACGCCTTGAACACTACTAATATTGTTGTTTAAAGAAGTACAAGCACAATTAATTAAATTTGATGAAGCGAGTTAGCTCATTAAGTTCTTTTAACCGCAAATGTAATATATTGCAGATCTACTTTCGTTTGTTCACATTTAAATACACTATGCAACTTTTAATGGCCTTCAAAATTCTGCAAATAATGCTAAGCTCAGAAATGTTGCAAATGAAAATGTATTCATTCGCGAAAAATGAAGTATTTCTTATAATTTTCGTAAATTTGCGGCTCAGAGAGTTTTCCTGTGAATTTCATTAGCAAAATTGTACTAGCATTTAATATTAATAAAACACTTCTTGCTTATGTTCGTTGATGCGTTTTACTTAATAAATTATTATTCATGTCTAATGGATGACTAGATTGACTGTTGAATAGTAACGCAAGCAGATTTTTAATTATAATGGTTGGTTATGTCAATGTTAATCTGCGGAAAGAGAACAAAACATTCGTAGGATCTCGGGCAACGGAATGTGTAGGTGAAGACAAAGTGCCGGTAATAAAAAATGGCACGACACGCCATATCGTTACTGATCAAACTACAAAGAAACACACGGCCGTATCCCAAAGCTCAAGTCTACATTATTACATTACATGCTAGTGACTAGTAACTAGCTGACTTGTAAATTAATACTAGGGGGCTTTGAACATGCATGCAGGAATCATGGCCTTCTTCATAGACTATTTTTTTGAAAACCATGATATTACGATATAGCACTAAATTAAGAAGGCAGTGTCCTAATGCAGTTTCATCACGAGTTATCAGCTGTTATTGTTTGAAAATATTAATTCTGCGATTATAAACAGTCTCCCAGTGAACAGTGCATGAAACTTAATTCTCAGGTTTGTGAAATTAATGATAGTTTCCTCAGATCATAGAAAGAAACGTAGAAAGATGTAGAAATGTAAAAGATGTTCAAAAGATATCTATGAAAATTACGTTTTGCTATCAACAATCGAAATATGTGGAAAAGATAAGGGCCTGAAATATTACTATATTTAAGAAATGTAACAAATGACACTAACAATGTCAATGTTCAAAGTTAACGTATACCATATCCTACATTGTGTACTTATATTTTATTTCCAAAGCATCTTCAGATTTCACAATCCCAATTTATTGCTAATCAGGTATCCATGTTTATTTAGCTTTGGATCGTAACTTCTGACGTCACATCCGGCTATTTAGTCAACAATGTTCATTTCAGTTGTAAATGTAGCTTTGAGACATGACCTAAGATTTTAACGTAGCTCCCGCTTTTTTTTTTTTTTTTGAGAGCCAAACAGCCAACCTTCGAAACGTTATGACTCATATGAGAGATTCATCATAAATAATGGAAAGTGTCAAAGCGAAGTCTTTCCTAAATAGTGTAATTATTGAAAAAGTTCTGGAGAGTGGAGAAGTCAGAACAGTCCTTAAGTTCTAACCTATGAAGAAGGGAATGGAGCTCTGGCAGCTGATATTCATTCTTCTTTAGATATTTCGTATAAACTTCAATCTGCACAGGAAACTAACACTAGTATGTGAAGCATAACTCTACAATGAGTGTTTAGTAAATGTAATGTAAGCCTGACTGCTTTTAAACATCCATATCGTAATTTCTAAACATTTTTCACAGATCGAACTTCATCGCTTTTTTACAGATATCAGTGATTGTACATATGTATGCATGGGATGCATTATGCGCTTGTTTTGCAACAAATAAGATTTCCAGATTACTTTAGGTTGCTGCATATTTCATAATTATGTATGGAATTTTTTTCAGACACGGAAGAGCAAAACTGAAACAGTTTTTGAGGTTCGTACAAAGAAGCTCGGCCATCTACCTATAGTAGATTTCTACCCTGTAGACTATGGATTACCACATCAGGCGTTTGGCTTCGAGGTCGGACCAGTGTGTTTCAAGTGATTATAGTGAAATAATGTACTATAGTTCATACATGACAAGAAACTCGAGTACCAGTGCAGTATCAACTCAATAAGGTGGACTCACTAGAAGGTGTGGCTTGTCCTACACAGTGCACGAACTTCAGTGTCTCATATAGTCAAGCTACGCTAGTTCATACCACAACTGTCATTTTTTTAGTTCTTGGTATATTGTAACTAGTTTGCTATTTCATATTTTACTATATAATAACTAGGATATTATAAAAACACAATTATGTGAATCTTCAACAGGGATTTGTGTTCAGTTTATACAGAATTCCAAGCCTATATTTATTATGACTGGCTTTTTATTTACTTGGAACAAAACTCAAAACTCATTCACTGCCATTTTAAATCTTTTTTTTTTTTCATAAAATATTTTTATCGTGTAAGTAACATTAAACGTATTAACAAATACAACTAGATAAGATAGTAAAAAGTGTCCTCCAGAGCTATTTTTTGTACAAATGTTATAAATAATTGATGTAATAAAGTGAATATTTTAAGATTTTTCTTACAGTTAGCTCTAAAAAGTAATTATTGTACTAAAAATGTTTCTGTATATTTGGACTTTCACATGTTCTTTTTCTTTCTATCCTTATCTCAGAACAATTGGTGATTACTGTGAAAAAGGAACCGCATGGCTAATTTTTACGTAAAATATTAATATTCCTATTAATACGATAATTTTTCTGGGGGACCTATGCAGTAACAATGATGTTGCCTGCAGAACGTGAATCTGAACATCAACTTCAATCCTTCTGTTAAATTTTAACAGTAAAGGCAGGGACGTGTAAACATTATGCTGAAATGTGACGAACATATTCGACCAATCATTAGAATAATTTATTATGCTAACACCTCCAGATGTGTTGATAAAGACTTTCAGGATGTCCACTCAAATCTATCTTTAAAATTCAATGACATTTCCCTGTTTTCCATGCGCAGTCATTTTTCCCTTAAAGTTACAATTTACAATATTTATAAAATGAAGCTAGAAGTAAAGTTGGGAAGATAATATTAAAATGGATTTGAGGGAGGTTGGGATATGATGATAGAGACTGGATTAATCTTGCTCAGGATAGGGACCAATGGCGGGCTTATGTGAGGGCGGCAATGAACCTCTGGGTTCCTTAAAAGCCAGTAAGTAAGTAAGAAGTAAAGTAGCTATCCACAAAATAATTTTTAAAGATGCATTTTTTATTTAATAATAAAAAACTTTTCTTCCCTTGTGAGCTAAGTTTTTCAGCATCAAAGCAAACTTTACCCTCTTTACTTTGTTAGCACTTTCTTAATCCAATGTTTTCTGTTTCCCTTTTAGATTTTGAATATACAATGCATGAGCATTTCTTGCAGCATGGACCAGATTTTTATTAATGGAGATCTTTTCAATTCCTCCAATGTTCCAAATACCATCATGTACCTTTCTTAGGGCCACAAGAGATTCTTGCAGTATATTCTCACTTTGAGAGAGGAACAGAGATTAAGGGTGTTTGAGAATAAGGTTCTTAGGAAAATATTTGGGGCTAAGAGGGATGAAGTTACAGGAGAATGGAGAAAGTTACACAACACAGAACTGCACGCATTGTATTCTTCACCTGACATAATTAGGAACATTAAATCCAGACGTTTGAGATGGGCAGGGCATGTAGCATGTATGGGCGAATCCAGAAATGCATATAGAGTGTTAGTTGGGAGGCCGGAGGTAAAAAGACCTTTGGGGAGGCCGAGACGTAGATGGGAGGATAATATTAAAATGGATTTGAGGGAGGTGGGATATGATGGTAGAGACTGGATTAATCTTGCTCAGGATAGGGACCAATGGCGGGCTTATGTGAGGGCGGTAATGAACCTCCGGGTTCCTTAAAAGCCAGTGAGTAAGTAAGTATATTTTCAACTAAAATTTATTTTGTAGAAAACACAAGCTCAAGGGTGGCATTTCCATGAACAGTATTAGGGTTATTTTCAGAAATTAAAGCTATTTTTCTTGTAAAACTGTTAGAGAAACACTATTATTATTATTTGACGGAAGAAGGAATAAAATTACAGAATTTTTTTCCACAATTCCCTGACATTTTCTTATTTTTCAGTAATTTACTGAATTCCCTGATACATTCCGTTGTTCACCGTTTTCCAAACGAGTGGACACCCTGTTCTTGGGCTCTGCTAGTTTAACATTGTGAAGTATCTCATTACTAACAAGACAGAGCTACTTGTAAGACAGAAATCATTCGGGATGATAGGTAAGCAGAGCAGAATTTTGACGTGGGGAAAAAATACGATTATAGAGATATGTATCATGTCTCATTCAGAGACAAGCCTTTATCTTTTGTACCCATTCAAAAGCAGCCATGAAACAACCTTTCAACCTTTATCACACTAAAACACCCATCATCTCCAAACTGTACTTGATCCAGCAAATATCGAATTTAATAGCAGTAATGACAAGCACTTTACCACGGAAAACTACTCCTTAGTAAATTATCGCACACAAACAGCCACATGCCAAACATATTTTTAAGGATTAACAAATTCTAATATTCTTAAATAATTAATGCTTGTGATAAATAACAGACCTATTTTCAAGTAAAACATAATTCAGTTACACAATAACCCATTCTGATTAGCACTACTTACCGTACTGGTACATTCCAGAAATGTTTTCATTTTATCACATCCTGTAATTTAAAGAAGGTAACATTCAAATACTGCAAGATGGATAACATGCATTCAGCCCAGAGATATTTGACCAAAAAGTCTATGAAATAAAATAAAGTTCCTAGTCGCACAATACAGTAAAACTTCTTTTATACATTTCCCACTTATTCGTTTTTTTTTTCCTGATGTCCTGCAAAATTTCATGTTCACTTATTTCGTTTATTCCATTTTTACATTAATGCGATCATATTTTAATCCCCCAGAGATACGAAACATCATTTTATTTATAAGATCTAAATCAATTTTGCTGGGAATTAGGTTATGCAGTGAAAATGTAAGAATGCGAAAATACAGCACGTGTTTATTGTTAAGATGCGCCCACTTTAAAATTCGTGGAAATTCGAGACTGCCCATGCTTACTTCCAACAAACTTAATGATGCTGTTACTGCTTTAGAAACAGTGCTGATGTAGCACATCATGATGTAGCTGAACAAATTATGGAACAGTTATCACTAAAACCCGGATTTCCATGCAAATGCATGTTTTTATATAAGCTTGTTATGCTTCTTAAACTTTGCAAATATTCGTTCTATGACATCGATTCCAAATAATCCGTGTATATTTGCATGTTTTGGTTTTTTTTTAAGAGTAAATTCACGCATAACGCATATTTTCAAGATTTTAAATTTAATAACAAATATTTAGACTCTTATATAGCATTATTATACATACCAGGTTAAAAGCATATAAAGTTCTAGCAAAACCTGTCCTCATGTATGGTAGTGAGGCCTGGACTGTCCGAAACTCAGATGTTCAACGCCTAACAACTGCGGAAATGAGATTTATAAGGTGGACTGCCGGCTACAGCTTGCTTGACCACAAAAGGAATGAACTAATTACAAAAGAATTGAAAATTACACCTATTTATGAACATCTCAACCACTATAGACAAAAATGGCTTAACCATGTCAATAGGATGGACCGTTCCAGACTCCCAAGACAAATTCTTCGCTATGGTCCACATGGAAGACGATCTTTGGGACGCCCCCTGAAAAGATGGACGGAGACCGAAACAGGCCACTAGGCCTAATACCTGCAAGGACGATGATGATGATGATGATGATGTTTGGTTGTTTCCACTGTGTCATTTTTTTCCTTAAAGAGGATTATTCCTTGTTTGTCCATGGTCTGGAATTTAGTTGAAGTTTAGATTTAAGACCTCTCCTGGCACCACATTTTCATAATCATCCTATCATATCATCGGGGTAATGTAACTCCGCCTTCCAGGCGCCCCAACCTCAGAAGTGGGTTACAACTAAGCCACGGCCAGGAGAGAAGACCAGAAATGTCGATAAGACAACCTGGTGGCATTGGATAAAAAAAAATATATTGCATATTATGTCCTTTTTTTCTGGCTTTAGTGCATATATTATATTAACTTGCAAAATAGTGTTTTTTATGAATGTTGGAATTAAATATGATATGAAAATCAATAAAGAAAAAACTAAAATTATGGCCTTCTGCGGAAAATACCCTGTGCCTAGCGAAATATGTTTAGATTAAAAAATATTAGAAAGGATAAATTCTTTTACATATCTCGGATACACATTATATTTTTCGATGAAGTAGACATTTCACAGAAAATTTCTAAATACACCAAAACAATGGGAATAATTAACACCATTATGAAACCTTCCATAGTACAAAGGCATACTAGAATTCGCCTTTACAAGACCTTGGCGAGACCTGTACTTTGTTACGGCAGTGAGGCATGGACATTGAGGAAAGCAGAATAACGGCTAATGAAATGAAATTCATGAGATATACAGCGGGATATATGAAATGGGATCACAAACGCAATGAAGATGTAATGGAAGAATTACAACTAGAACCTGTAATTAATCACGTAAAACATTATCAGAACAACTGGATAAATCATCTGCATCGCATGCATAGAGATAGAATCCCAAAAGTCATGCTCCACTATCGTCCAAACGGGAAGAGATCTCTCGGTCGTCCAAAGAAGTGCTGGATTGAAAATTCAACTGTGAGATCGTAACAGGCCATTTGCCTAATACTTGAAGGGAAGAAGAAGAAGAAGAAGATGATGAATGTTTTATCATAGAACTGATATTTCCACATTATTTGTCTATTGAGAAAAAATAAAAGAAAGCTACCGGTAATATGGTTTCGTGGTATCCTACCTGACTAGTTTTGGACTTCCCACTAACCCCTCCCTTTTGTCACACTGGAATTTCCAACCCCCAAATCTTGCTAGTTACAAGCCAGAGCCCAAAATGTTGAAAGGAAGAAAGACATAAGCAGCATGCTTGCAAACTGCAATTTAGTATACTTTTGCGTCGAATTGTGAAGTTTTGCTATAATTTCTGTTAGAACTGCAAGAAGAGAACTTGTGTCAAAATGAATTTTGAGGGAAAGGAATTTCTAGAGACGGATGGCGATGTAGTTTATTGTAATTGTTGTAATAAAGTCGTAAGTAGCTACTGTATGTATTTTGGGGTGACAGCATCGCGGTTAAGGCGTAATGTTGCAAAGTCGGGAGGTCGCGGGTTCGATTCCCGATGGGGCCATGGTCATGCAGAAATGCAAAGGACTTGCAATTCGACTTCAATTTGTCCCAAATTTCTTCGCATAACTATCTCACTTTTTGTGACATCGAAAGATCATTTTCTGAGTTCAGGAGCGTCCTTCAGATAAATACATGAGCTTAAGTGAAGAAAATTTTGAGAAATTAGTTGCAGCACGTTGTTTCAAAATAAAATATAAATGCAATGTAATACTTACTTACTTACTGGCTTTTAAGGAACCCGGAGGTTCATTGCCGCCCTCACATAAGCCCGCCATTGATCCCTATCCTGAGCAAGATTAATCTAGTCTCTATCATCATATCCCACCTCCCTCAAACACATTTTAATATTATCTTCCCATCTACGTCTCGGCCTCCCCAAAGGTCTTGTTCCCTCCGGCCTCCCAACTAACACTCTATATGCATTTCTGGATTCGCCCATACGTGCTACATGCCCTGCCCATCTGAAACGTCTGGATTTAATGTTCCTAATTATGTCAGGTGAAGAATACAATGCGTGCAGCTCTGCGTTGTGTAACTTCCTCCATTCTCCTGTAACTTCATCCCTCTTAGCCCCAAATATTTTCCTAAGAACCTTATTCTCAAACACCCTTAACCTATGTTCCTCTGAAAGTGAGAGTCAAAGTTTCACAACCATAAAGAACAACCGGTAATATAACTGTTTTATAAATTCTAACTTTCAGATTTTTTGACAGGAGACTGGATGACAAAAGCTTCTCAACCGAATGTAACGTAATGTAGAACTCAATTTTGATAGTGCACATTTTTACTGTATTTTCGCTACATTGTCACATAATAGTGCATAAATGCATGCCTTTTTTTAAGATTTTATAGTGCATGGAAATCCGGGCTCTAGTTATCACAATATTTAAGGACATGGTTTAGTCCTTTGGAGCAAACAGTCCAAAGTAACATATTTTTTTTATAAAATAATCACATGTTATTAAACACGTTATTTCAGATGTTATTAAAATGTAATTTCAATTTTATACATTTTTCTTTCTTATGTGCTTTTCTTCAGACCCCATAAAAAGGTATAAATGAATCTGTACTCTATAAAAGGTAAAGAAGGCACTTGATGGCCATGCTTTCTTGAGCTCAGCACTAGAATGAGGTGGCGTGGTTCGACACCACGCTCCAACCACCTTTTACTCCTAGGAAAGACCTAGTACAGGAAGCTGAGTGAATCTCAGAACTGTTCTGAAGTTTGGCAACGAGAAAATTCTATCATTACTTAGAAAGAATCGAACCCCGCACCTTACAGTCCGTAGCCAGTTGCTCTACCAACTGACCTACTCACCACCTTATTGAAAATTAATTTTTAGTCTAGTTACTTATAAGTACCGTAATTAATTTTATTTCATTCTCCTGAAATTAAAAAGAGAATAAAATTTTTATTAGTAATTGATTAACTAGCGGACTTACTCGTGTTAATTATGTAAGTCTGTGTGGCTTACAGCTGTTTCGGTGCTTCATAACACCATCCTCAGAGCCTACTAGATCTCGGCGTCATCTCGAACTTCTCTGCCTGTTATGTGGTTACATTTGATTGTTGAAAGGTGTTGAAAAGTGGAGTCAAATAGTGTGTGTGTGTACTGAAATTGATCTGTGTGTTGAGAATTTGATCGGGGTGTGTTTTAGTGTATTTGTATATTTCGTATTGTTCTAGTGTGTTGAGTTTTTGGTTCTTGGGTTGTATGTGTAGGATTTCCATGTCCGCATTTATGTTATTGTATGTATGGTTAGCATTGGTTATGTGATCGGCGTATGTAGAGATGACGCCGAGATCTAGTAGACTCTGAAGATGGTGTGATGATGCACCGAAACAGCTGTAAGCCGCACAGACTTACATAATTAACACGAGTAAGTCCACTAGTTAATCAATTACTTATATTCAAGTGTTTAAAGTAGTGTACGTAAGATTCAAAATGAATTATCAAAATTTGTCTTATTTGGAGTAAGGTCAATTGTTTATAAAATCAAATTTTTGACAACTTCCTTTCAGTAATGTAGCATTGATATTTATCACACAGTATTTGGATGGCCTCACAACATTAACATTCATCAAACGCAAGAGGAAAAAAAGGACATAGATCAGGAAACGACATGGAGTACACACAGCGCTCCACAAGTCTCTGCTAGGTTTCATTCATTACTCATTAATGACTTAAAACTGTTATAAAGATAAGAATGTATGTTTTTATGCATTGCAAACGTCGATTCAAAAAAGTTTGTATACACACCACAGATGTCAGTAGTAGTAGCAACGCTGTATGTTCCTTTACTACACTTCAGCCATGTCATAAAATAACAGTGTAGTGCAGCACAAGGCATGTGTTGTGTGCTTTATCACGACATAATCAGAAATACCGTATTCCAAATCTCACCCGACTGGTGGACAACAATGACGTCACGCTGCAGCGAAATAGGAACAAAACTGCTGGAAGGATCGATGGCTGTCATGGCGACTGTATAAGTTGTTGTCTGTGCTACGCTAGCAAAATTTTTGCGAAATTTCCGTACTGCCATCTCGTTCAAAGAAAAGAGCATAAACAATTAATTTCTTGAACCGGTAGTAATAACTGGTCCGTTGACATGTTCGCTCACAAGCCATTAACATATTGTTTTTACGTTGTGCTCATTACAAAAATACAGCAGAACACACCGCCATGACACAACAGTGCACGATGTTATTCGTCTGCTAATTCCCGCCCTATACAAGAACCAATCAGATTCACCGATGGCGGCTGATGGAGACTGCCACCACCTCTGCAAGCTGATGGCACCAGTGCGACACTGGTGGAGCATCAGTGACTCCATCGGTGAAATTCGGAACACCGTGGTGCCATCAGATTCCTCAGTGCTGAGATTTGGAATACGCTCAAAGAAACTAGTGAGACCCACCATGTGCAAACAACATTAAGGCTTGGTATTGTAAGGTCATGGAAACTGTTAGTGTTCTTAACAGGAAAGATGTGGAAGACCCAAAAAATTTTCATAGAGTATACTCAAACTCAGGACATAACCAATCCTAGGCACCAGGTCGCCCCGGTGCCTAAAATTACCTGGTGGCACCTAATACAGAACAAAGTTACCATAATTGGGCATAATGGAGGCACAGGGATGGCATTTTAAGATGAAAAATAAGAAATCCATATAATGATCAAATTTTAATATACATAAAGGCAATAAAACATTAGTTTCGTAACTGCATTATTTTCATTAGACAATAGTTTTCTGCTGAAACTGGTCCCAGCTACCTAATAAACACTCTAAAGTGCAGCTTTTGACGTGCGATCACTAGGCTTCGGATTTCAGGTAAGGTTACCAGACATCCCCATTTCCCAGGAATAGTCCCAAAATTTTGCTTTTTGTTCTGGAACAAAATTCGTCCCTGAAATGTCCCCGCATTTTATAATTTGTCCCCAGATATCCCCGAATTTTAAGTGTTAATTATTATAATTTTATGAAAATGCTGTTGAATATATTAGTGATGGGTGGAATCAAATAATCTGTTCTTCAATAATATTAAGAATCAAATAATTTATTCGGATAAATGTTCTCGAATAGGTACTTTTATCCAAATCTAGTCTTTCAGGTAAAGCTCCCTGTAAAGCAGATTTGAATAATTTCGAGGGAAAAATTGTTCCGGAGCCGGGTATCGATCCCGGGACCTCTGGTGTACACTAACAGAAAACCACAATTCTAAGTCACACAGAGATTGTGTGCACTCGATGTGGGTCTCTGGCATTCCGTCAGCCCACGCGAGTTGTGTGGATATAAAGGGAAAAGTTGAAACGGTGTCGGGTGGAGTTCCTAGGTGGCTCAGTTGGCAGAGCACTGGTACGTTCAACCAGAGGTCCCGGGATCGATACCCGGCTCCGGAATAATATTTCCCTTGAAATTATTCAGGTACTTTTATCATTCGAATAACAATTTGATTACTCACCGGAGTTTCTTGGTTCTCTTATCCAACAAGCACAGGAGTTTATATTTTTTATTATTCTAATCACGTGCTGTAGCTATCTGCAACTTCCAATAAAGATGTTGATTTCTGCGTTCCGTAATTAGACGAGAGAAAGAAAGAGAGAAAGACAATCTGGAGCAAGATTTTATTGCATGCAACTATCACGAGGTTAGCCTAATTGATGAGCAATTGGTGTTCTCGAGAATTTCCTCCTCTATTCTTTCTTCCTATTCTCATTCTTCACTTCTCACAACATCTATCATCTGAGCAAAGTATTCGAATACTTGCTCACAATTCGAGATAACTCACAAGAATCGAATATTTTGTATTTTTTTTTATTGGAATACTCCCATCACTAGAATGTATCAGTGTCTGGAGTATTCATTCACAACATAAGCTATCTGTGGGATGTATATTGCCCTAGATCTAGGATATCGCTAAGATTCTTCCACAACTAGAAAAGTTTGAAGAGACAGTCCATTACTTTTCTTCCAATGTACATGGACTTGACCTGGATGAAATAATTTATTTTACAAAATTTCTTGCTTGAAGAAATATGTGATTTCAGAGAAAATAGCAAAGTGGGATGAAGAAAATGCTGATCTTTGCTCAAAATGGACTAACATGTTTTAAATTTTAGCTGAGAAAATGATTTTCTATGCACAATTCCAGAGTCGATTGAAATATCTTCATGTCTTCCTGGAACTAATGCTTCTGTTTAAATAGAATGAGTATTTTAATTCTTTAAGGTGTGTAAAAACAATACAAGTCAATGACAAACTAACAGAATGTTAAAAAAATCTGTTAACTTTAATTTTAGGTAAAAATCCATTTTAATCCATAAATGATGTGCATAAAAACTTTCAATTACACATTTCATAGAAAACTACGTCTTAAATTGGTACTTTCATAGAATCTAAAAATGCCTATTTTGACAATAGAGTCTAATTTTACCTACCATCATGTTTTGTCCCTGAAACATCAAAACATTCACTTTCTTTTTAGAAAATTTATATTGTAAATTCCAAAATTAATTTTTCTGTTTGTATTAATTCCTAAGCTAGGACTGTACATATCATATTTTATATCTGGTCGGGGGCTGCTTCATTACTTTATAGCATTCAAAGTGCTGCAACACACATTTAATAGGAGGGCTATACTCTTGGTTCTTAGGGGAAAAAAAGTGCACTCAACTACCCCTTCTGTCTGGTATCTACACACATCAAAATTGTGTAAAAGATGAAATCTTATACAACATTCTTTCTATACCCACGTAAATCATAACCATTGCGTATACATAAGCGAGTTATTCATTTGTCTATCCACTAGAAACCATGGTAACCGGTGTTTCAGTTTGTTGACATTATTACATTGGAATTTCTTATTTTAGTGGCTCAAATAGGGTACAGTTTATTGGTAATGGAGAAGTTTTGTAACTTTAACAGTGTAAAACATTAAAGAACTGTTAAAACAATAGAAATGGATGCTCATCGTCGTCATTTAAGCTGCGGCGACATGTTTAGGGCAATTGGTATAACTGAAAATAGTGGAACACAAGCTGATGTAGAGAATCTGTGAATACTGTAAGAGGTGTGATATCAAGAATGTGGAGTAGATATCGCGAATTTGGCAGTCTAGAAGAACGATACCCTGGTGAATCAAGTATTACAATTGCCACACAAGATAAATTTCTGTGTCTAAAAAGTCTTGAGAAAAAGGACTTCATTAAACTGCTAATGTTAAGAAATGAGTTGCAGAATCATGGGACTGTGGGTGTATCAACCCAGACTGTTTTGTGGTGTGAGCATCATGGTGATTGGGCAGATGATCAATGGAGTCAGGTTTCCTTTACTGATGAATCGTTTCAGTCTACATCCATATTCCAGAAGAATATGCACATGGAGACGACCAGGTGCAGGAGAGAGACTAAGATATGTTACTTACTTACTGGCTTTTAAAGAACTCAGAGGTTCATTGCCGCCCTCATATAAGCCCGCCATCAGTCCCTATCTTGTGCAAGATCAATCCATTTTCTATCATCATATCCCACCTCACTCAAATCCATTTTAATATTATCTTCCCATCTACGTCTCGGCCTCCCCAAAGGTCTTTTTCCCTCCGGCCTCCCAACTAACACTCTATATGCATTTCTGGATTCGCCCATACATGCTACATGCCCTGCCCATCTCAAACGTCTGGATTTAATGTTCCTAATTATGTCAGGTGAAGAATACAATGCGTGCAGTTCTGTGTTGTGTAACTTTCTCTATTCTCCTGTAGCTTCATCCCTCTTAGCACCAAATATTTTCCTGAGAACATTATTCTGTAATACCTTAACTTCTGTTCCTCTCTGAAAATGAGAGTCCAAGTTTCACAACCATACAGAACAACCGGTAATATAACTGTTTTATAAATTCTAACTTTCAGATTTTTTGACAGCAGACTGGATGATAAAAGCTTCTCAACTGAATAATAACAGGCATTTCCCATATTTATTCTGCGTTTAATTTCCTCCCGAGTGTAATTTATATTTGTTACTGTTGCTCCCAGATATTTGAATTTTTCCACCTCTTCAAAGGATAAATTTCCAATTTTAATATTTCCATTTCGTACAATATTCTGGTCACGAGACATAATCATACACTTTGTCTTTTCGGGATTTACTTCCAAACCTATCTCCTTACTTGCTTCAAGTAAAATTCCCGTATTTTCCCTAATCGTTTGTGGATTTTCTCCTAACATATTCACGTCATCCGCATAGACAAGCAGCTGACGTAACCTGTTCAATTCCAAACCCCTAAGATATGTGCAGGAAGTTTACAAATTCCAAGGAGGTTCTATCATGGATTCGAGAGGAATAATGGCACACAGGAAAACAGACCAGTCCGCAAATTAACTTCAACAGAAGGTTGATTGTCTGTGATGGACCCATACACTGGCCCCTTTCAGCCCACTGGATTTTTTTCTTCTGGGGTTTTATCAAGGATAAAGTATACACAAGTAAAGTGTCCATTATTCAAGAACTGATGCAAAGAATCAGAGTGCAGTACGAAGTGTCACTGCAGACACGCTACGGAACACATGGGGAGAACTTCACTGTTGCCCACTGCCAACTAAAGGAGCCTTATTTGGATGGAGAGCAGAAAAATTTTTTTGAGTTCATGATTGCAATGCAATAGTACATTAAGCAATGAGCCTATAATTGTAGTAATTAAGACGTGAGTTTCATAATTTTCATACGAGCGTCTTAATTACCATTATAGGCAAGTTTCATACGACTTTTTATGCTCGACCATATTTCTAACTTGAAATTATTCACAAGTATTCATATTATTCTTATCTGACTGGGGAGCGGAACTGACCTTGTGCAATATCTCGTAAATTGTGAGATGTGCGCAGACGCGAAAGTATTATTTTTTCCGAGGAACAAGTGTCATTGACCTTGATATAATCTAGAGAGTAAAGTGAACATTAATCTTGATATAACCTGGAAATTGATTTAGACATTGAAAAACGAGATGACAAATTGAATTTATTATTTACAATTAACGCTAATTATTATAGTAACAGAACATAACCTTCTGCGACAGTATTGGATTTCCAGCCTCCGTGACGTTTCGCTAGTTGTCTTTCGATTGCATATCCGAGAATAATCGATACTTGCGCTTTCATATTGTTACAATGGTATTTTCTGATTGGTGGAAAACCTGAACTTTAATGAATAGGTGTACTTTAATGAGGTCCATTAAAAGGCTGCTACCAGGTGTATAATTACTACATTTCAGCATGGTCGAGCATAAAAAACAGTACGTTCCTATATTCAACAGTTTTTAAATTATTAATGAGTAAAATCCGTCACAGATTTTTGGAGCACTTCATGAAATGTACTTTACTATCATGCAGGGACTTGTTTCTAAAATGCATCAACTACCATTAATAGGACAAACTTCGGGAGAATTCACATTTTACAAACTTTCTGTGGAATAAAATAAGACAATTTTATTGGTTATGTAGAATGCCGAACAGATTACATATATAACCACTAGAATAAAGTGGCTGTAAACATGGCAGGCATGTGGTTAAACAAGATGCATTTACAGATGTCAACATGCTGTATATGTTACCTGTTCGTAAAACTGACTTGAATGTAAAAACAATCTTGGCACTGTTATCACAATTATTTTCCAGTTTTATTACTTTATTACAGAAATAGTCTTACCTTAGAGTAACTATTTTATTTTAGAATCTGTTCTTGTAAACAATTTGAGAGTTAAATATTTCAAACACTCTACAATCATCTAACGACTTCAGAGAAGTGTTACACACAACAATCTTCTAACAACTTAGTGGTTAACAAGGATATACACAGGTAAATAATGGAATAATACTGACTGCGAAGAAAAGGTTAACAATGAGTTTATTCATTTTTTTTTATTCTTACCCCACGCCTCAAAACTGGGAACAAAAACATACACCATAGAATCACATTACTCTGATTATCACAACCAGCGTCTGAAGTACGTTTTATCTGTTCAAAACTCTTTAACATTACAAAACATTTGACTAAGGACTCTTCTATTTAACCTTTTCCAATCTCCACAATGAATTGAACACAGAAAGAGAAGTAACTAACACAACACTGTCGATATTTTTGCACATCAGATAGATGTTCAATGCATGAGGAAGCATACAAATTGATACATGCTACAGAAATATATTTAAAAAATCTTAAATGCTGCAATATAGTTAGGCAATAAGCTTACCCTGGGAACCACACACTTATAATGAAATGAAGCTGAATCGTCAGCTTACATTTCATCATCGAGACTAACCTAAAAAAAGTGTTCAACTAATACTTGTAGACAGATGACACACTTCGAAATGAAATTCAACACAGTTGAACAAATAAATAACCTCCTTAAACACGAATGAAAATAGTGTTCAGTAGTAAAGCGTAAATGAGAAAACTGTTCATATTCACTGTTAGTCGAATGTTCAAACACGGCACTGAGATGAAGCACACAATGTTCTTCAAAGCACCTACAAAATCCAATATCTACTTTTCAACTTTCATTTTGATTTTGTATTTAGGCCTGCACACTAGCTTCTGTTCCCATGCAGTATCTGCTATCATTAAATGAAGGGACGATCGTCTCACATGACAGGTACACACTACTTCAAATGTAATATCACATCTACTATGTCTGGATATGTACAATGCTGCAGTCAATAGTTCCCACCTGTACATAACAAGGTGACTGACACAAAAACAATTTTTTGAAATGTCTTAAACACGTTTACAAATTCTTCCAACTAACAATTACATATTCAGTAGTAGTACCATTTCCTGCCCTCACCGAAGCCGTCACTTACAGCAATTCATCATTTATACCAAAATAAATACAGGTAGTCCCCAATCATTAAAACTGACACGACATTGGACAGCAATACAATAATAAGATATGCCACAATAATAAGATATGCCATGAAGTGTAAACTGTATTTGCAATTCTGGAGAGAGCAGATCACGTCTGATCCAACACAACAGGAGCAGACAACATGCTTGCTGATTACATAATATACCAGATATCACACAAATAACACCATATGGATGAAACAATTACAAGGGGTTTCTTACATTAATGAAAAGCATAATGGAAACATCTAAGCCAGGCATGTCAAAGACCTGCACATTGTGCAAATGTCTCTGTGTGATGTGTACTCTCTATTCCCCTACCTGGAGGGAGTGAATCGCCTTGGAGGGGAACGCGACAGGGCTGTACAATATCTGCAGCAGCTTTTGTTTCAGTAACACAGTTTCAGTACAAGTGCCGATTTGGCTGTGTCTGTGAATGAGTTATGATAAATAAAGTAAGGAGTTCACAGATAACAGAGAAGAGAAATTACGAATCATATAACATAATTGTTATAATGTTTTCCTCAGCCAACAATAATAATTATTTTAAAATCAAAGGCTTTCATCCAGGGTTGAGAAAAACCCGGGTATTTAAAAAAAGACCCAACCCAGTGGGTTTTACTGGGTTTTTATGGGTTTTTCTCTAATGGGTATTAAATAGTTCAATTTCGTGACTAAGTGATTCAGAACACCAACATATTCTAAGAACTACTTCATGAGCAAAAACTGGTAAATTAAATAAGCAAAGATTGGTAAATTATTATTAAATATTCTTAAGTTCGCAGCCTGCCCTTCCACTATCTTGCTAATATGTTAGATCCAAGATTCAGAGGGGCAAGAATAACTGCAGATCAAGAGGAAAGTGCAGAAAATTGGCTCACAGAGATTCATCCAGAGTGGGTGACAAGTGTTATGTCTTTTAGGATTGCAGATTCTGATTATTTTCCTGCTACTATGTATTCTGACGCAGTTGTACAACAGTTCAGTCCAAAAAATGGTGGAAAATAATGGAATTGAAAACAACAAAAAAGGGGAACTTGCCAACATGATTTATTAGCTTTGTGAAAGTTTAATTTCTTGCCCTGCCACCACTGCATCCATTGAGAGAATCTTCTCCACCTATGGGCTTGTTTGGTCAAAGTTAAGAAATAAGTTAGAGAGGAGGAAAAAGCTGAGAAATTAGTGAAGATCTACAGATTTCTGCATGTTAAGAAGGACTGAATTGTGATGTAGTTAATATTAATACCATTCTACAATAAAACACCGTGTTGATGAAAGTAATTTTTTTCTTTATAATGAAACATTACCTAATTAATAACTTCTGCTGACAAATTGTTATAGTAAATAAATATGATGCACCTTTTTGTAATATTTTGTATGTTGATTAAATTACGAGAAATAAATATATGGGTTTTTTTGGGTTTTATTGAAGGGGTTTTTTTTTAAAAAACCCATATGGTTTTTTTGGGTCGGGTTAAATTACAACAACCCTGCTTTCATCAGCCTATGTTGAGGTAATAATGTTGTGAGGTGACAATTTAGATCAGATTAGTAAAGTTCTCAAAATATATTGCCAGTGCTTATTTCTTAATCAGTACTCTCATGGCAAAACGTACTTGACAATGGCGTTGTTTTAGAGTCTGTACTAACACAGCCATCAAAGATTAGACGACTTACGACTTTCATTTCATAAACTGGTAAGTGATGAGAATATAGTGAGGAATACATGTGAGGCTCCTGAAGTTGTAAGGAGAGAAGAAAATAACTATTTGCAAGGCAGAAAAATTTTCTGGAAAAATATATAATGGCTAATTTTCCATCTCACGTCACAATATTAATTCAATATACTTATACTAATAAATCTTTAAATCTGACATAAAGAGAATATCGTCGCTTCACAGCTTGTGAACTACACTTTTAATTTCTTTGAGCAACGCTCCCAACTTTTCGATACTTGCTCTCAACGTTTTCAAATAAACTATATGTGAATTTAAATTCTAAGCTTAATTTATATTTATTAATATTAATTTATATTGACATACAGCAAAGAAATAATTTCAGTGTAAAAACTTCACAATGTCCTACTGCATGTAAAAAATTGGGATTGTAACATTTTCTTCAACATTTGTGCACCAATGGTCACAGTAAATAATAATGCTTGACAAACAATGAAAGAGTAGGGTCTATTACTTTAAAATAATTAGTACCTACTACGTAAAATGAAATACTTGTTCGTTTCTTGTTGTTTCGAAATTACTGCAATTTTTTTTTCTTCAAATACTGTATAAAAATCATATAAATAAATTATGCTTTACAAACCACTACTTTGTGAAGTATAACTGAGTAAGCCTAAAGTTTCTTGTATTACAATTGTCAAATATAGACACACTGATAATAACTGTGTTTTTTTAGTTCTGCTAACTATGTTTATAATGTGCAAATGTCTATTTAATCCAACCCTAGAAGCGCAGAATAGATTACTGTACATCCCTCCAGCTAAGAACGGGTAAGAGCAACGCTTGAATGATGCAGCCTGCACAGACCGGCGATCTGCACATTTAGAGTCTGATTTCTGACATGCCTGATCTAAGCTTTGTCATTATACAACTGCTTTAAAGGAGTTTGAGAGGTTGATTTTTCATTTCATGCAGGAAGAATTCCGGAAGAAACAACAAACTGAATATAAGTTCTACAGGTAAATTACTTTGCCTCTGTTGTAAACCAGAATGGACAATCTTCCTCCTCCTTCAGGAATGGAAACAGACTGATATCTGTCTTTTCTCTTGGCGTGCATTCCAGTGGCGAAGCTAAGTTGTAAGTATTGGGTAGGCTGGAAAATCTTCTTACCTTATATCTTTTTATACAGCAGATGTTTCTTGGCTTTTCTGTCAAAATTTTTTGTGACACAAACCCCACAAGAAAATGATGACCACTCATTTTTACTCCCAAAAGAATGCAGGTATAACAATATAACTTATCTCAGAGCACCCTGTTAGCCAAGGATATTTCTTATATCATGTAAATTGAAAATTTCTAATTTGCTTTCCTCCATCTGCTATTTTTCGTCTTCTATCTCTGTAAGCACATTTTGTTTCATACATCCAACTTGAAAACAGTTTCTCTTTTAATTCTACAAATAATGACCTCAATGTTCTCTCAGTAAGAGAAATTTTATACAAAATTAATATGTAATACACACATGTATGTACTTTATTATTGCTGAGGCTAGCTGCATTTCGTACGGAGATGTAGCGGATTGATACCCCCTTTCTGGTCCCCCCTCAAGCATGTGAATCAAGATCATAGCCATGCCTTTAGAGGCTTCTGCCACAAGCCTCTCGCACTGAACTTTTCATCCTGGAATGATTGCCAACATATATATGGAAGGATCGGAGTGAAACCAAGTGTTACGATACATCGTTATTACGAACTTATACTGTTACTAGATATAATTAAAATTCTTTGGGTAGGCTAAGCCTCAAAGGTCTCTTAAGAGCTTCGCCACTGTTGCATTCACAAGAAACAAGAATTTAATTTCACTTTCATACCAATCATGGAATTGCCCAACCATACAATTCCACATTGAAATTCTAATTAACTTTACAAACCAATTTATTTCAGTCGCGCTTATCTAATTCGAATGTTTTAATTAGAATGCTTTGTGCGGTCCCTTGATATTCCTATATGATGTAATGTTAAAAAAATCGTCTGTAATTCGGTTTTTTTTATAATTAGAAGTAGAATTCAATGAAATTAGGTTCCAAAATTATGAAAATCAGCCTGCAATGTAGCATGAGCAGATTATCGTCCTGCCTTCAGATGAAGAAGAATGGTCACAACATCCCGAGAAACCATTGACTTACAATCAGGCCCATGTTCACGCATGGGTTCAGATCCAGGGCGGCAAATTCGCAGCAAAATTTTGAGAAGAGAAAAATCGAGCTGAAAATAAATTTCCGGTATTTTCCTACTTCCAATATACTTTAGACAGTAACCTAATATGTTAAATTGTAGTTACATATCACTTTTTTACAGTTTAACTGCTAAATGTCTAAGATTTGCATAAGTTGGTAGGGGAATGCAAATTTTTCGGGCTCATGAACACAGCAGTATCTAAATATTGGGCTGCCTATAATCGGCCAGGTCATGGACAACATCCAGGAATTAAAGTCCTATGCCGAAGGACAACAAAATGTGAGTGAAATAATTTTCCAATTTCTCAATAAACTCGAAGAATTTTGCATGAATCAAAGATTAAATGCTAAGAAAGTGGCATTCTACGTCAAGAGATATACATCACGTGACCTAAATTAATGACACTATGTCACACTTAAGCCCCACTTATCCTGTTCTTGAATTGTTTCATCCATCTGAAATTAACATTGTCTATCCAGTCTCTCACGCATACAAAAAGTCTAGCACATATCACAGGCTCAACATATTATTACGATTAATGTACAAGTTTAAAGAACGAATAAAATAACTGTTTTTGTATAAGTGGATTTCAAATTATAGTACACAGGAAATTAATAAACAATTGATCGTATCTTAAGTAATTTGCCATGTGTATTAAATTACGAGGATATAGATTATTGCCAACTAAAATTATGTTTGGTGACATTAACCTTCAAATAATGAATTATTACGAGTTTCTTTTAAGACTCTGAGTCTAGTACTTGTAGGAATGATGATAAAGAGCTATGATCCAGTAGGGGAAATGAGGTCACCTCTTTTGTCAAAATGTACTGCAGAAGAAATGATTTTAATCATTGAACTGTACTATGCAGGATATTTTTTTTACAAAGGTAAATTACCTATTTGCTGGATCCTTTCCTGGTTTCGTCTCGTAACATGAACAGCCTGGCTGCAGAAGATAGCTTCTTCGAACACCTAATGAATTGTTTTTGTTAATATGGTAATTTAATTTTAAAATATGTTGTATAATCTTAACAATATGCTTTAAAAGTGTTCGTTATTTTCTTTGTGAATAAGGTAACCTAATTTGGGGGGAGGGTAACTTAAAATACACAATTGAAGTTATTAACATTACGATATAATTAATTTCAATTTATTTTATTTATTATACTCTAATTTTACATAAAACCCTATTTTATCTGAGATGATAAAAACCTGATAAAATGTTGTCAAAGCATTATGCATAACGATAAGTTAACAATAAGTCATGGCCTACTAATTTAATACACATGGCCAATTACATAACATAGAGTTTCAATTGTTTATACATACATTCCTAATGCCAATGTTAAATTGCTATGTACTTCCATGTGGCATATACATAATTATAAAACTGCAAATCTGAATTTACTTTCTAAGGATGAGCCAATTCTCGTGAAGATTATGAACATACGCTAGACAATCGCAAATAGTAGGATAGTGACTATCACGGTGCAAGGCAACGACCTGAGACAATACAGTACAAGCACAAAACAAAGAACAAGAATATCTCTATATTACAGAATGATAACTTAATTATATGTAAGAAATATAGGTGATGAAGTCATTTTAATCAAACAACTTGACACTACAAGTAATGTGACCAAAATAAAAGAATCGGAAGGATACTACACTCAAAATTAAAATTCGCTTTTATTCTAGTTCATAACTAGGAATTTCAGCATATTCTAATGTATGTTTCTAAAATTCAAACCAAAAATTTAAGTTACTGTAGCTCAAGTAACGAATATCAAAATTACTGGCAATTATCAGAACATGTGTGGGATGAAGCTACCAACTGCAACATAACCAGTTCCAGAATATTTAGTTTCACTGTTCCAATGACGTGAAGACAACTTGGTTGAGATGATGTTGTGTTGATGATCTGTCTGCAGAACTGGCTTCATCAGAACTGCATCATTATCCTCTCATTGCTCCGTTATCACTGAATAATCCCTTCAAAAACTCTTATGAATTGAACTACTAAGATTTAAAATCATCTGTCCTCAAGTGAGGTTGACCACTGGGATCCGGAATTAACAAACATAAAAGATAAATACGGCAAAATACGGATTAGATTTGTACATTAAAACAAAAATGTACGTGTTAATATATAGATGATAGCGTAGAATTTGAAGAGAGGCCTTCAGAATTTCCATTACAATCTTCTGAACCTCACAAAAGAGAATTTTAAAGGATTTAAGGATATTACATGTAAATTTTGGTAAACAACCCCTCGCTCCAAATAGTAAGCCTGCAACATCCCAGTTGTAAAGCGAAATGCCATATTTTTCACTGAGGTATGGAAGACAAGGTACATATTTAGCTCGCTTGTCATCATTAATCTGCAGTGCTTGATTTGTGTCTCATTCAAAGCAAATCGTAGGGTCTAAGACCATCGCTTTCTGGGTTCTTCCAAACATGATCAGTTACATTGCCATTTGATAACTGATCCATATATTGTGTACATTAGTACAAAACAACCTAGCTACCGCCAATAAAACAACTGAAGGTTCAGTCACTACAGTTTATATATCACATCCCTGAACAAAACTACATTCTGAGCCTGTAAGTTTTAAAAAAATACTTATGAGTTCCTGAATATCTTTCAATTTCATCCACGCTTTTTTTTAAATAACAATCCTTTTTTCCATTAAAAAGTCATCTTTTTAAGTAAAGGAAGGAAAATAACATATTTCACATGTTTATTTCATTAATTGTAAGGCTATCTCGTCTTATTTAATTTTTAAATTTATATCTTCTCACCATTCGTGAGCTGCCACAAGGGACAAAGAGTACTTAACCATAGAAATTTTTACAAGTTCATGAAAAACCATTGATTTTGTTTTAACAATGAAATTCCTACAAGTACATAACTGCAAATATTTTTTTTTTGAGATTAGTGAAAATATACCTATTTTTAGAGAGGTAAGTGTTACAAAAAAGTAAAGAATGCTACTGAACTTTGTTTCATTTCGAATATAGGTGATGCTTCAGGAGAGCAATTGACCCTTTCAATGCAGCTAAGGTTACAATCGGAATAACAGATGTAGGTATTCCAAGCCTCTTAAGCACATCTTTCATGAAGAGAGTAGCGGTACCTCTTGCTCCAACCAGAAGTCCGATTACTTCAAGCTCTTTTACTGAAGTACATCAATTTCTATAAGTTTTCTTTTCGTTTCATCCAAAATAACTTGTATTGCTGTCTTTTGACAAGGAAGTGTAAGGTACACAAACCACTTCGAATAAATTAAGTGCTATTGAACTCACGTTGAAAATAGTGAAATAGATTAACACATATTTGTCTTAAAGTTGAATGCTCCCATTGGTTCCATTCACCCATCACACGTCAAAGAACTGACATCAAAGTCCTTAAACATTACCTTTAACCTTTTACATTACTACTAGCATATCAGGAACTATTGCACCACGATGAATGAAATATCTTCCTTGATCTTAGAGAATCTAAAAGCAAACCAAACATTAAATCATAAATATTCCTCCTGTTCAGAATTAGTACATGTTCATACAGCTGCATTTCAAATGATTCGATAATTCCTTTATAAAATGCAGATGTGAAGATTCAGTTAGTATCATTCGGATTTCAATTAGTTGGGGACTACCTATATGACAAATTATCTTACTATTATTAGTTATAACAGATGCCTATAAAACAAGGAAACATGGTCACAAAGTTTGAGAAGTCCCACTGAGAGATAAAATGCAAAGAGTATAGTTAACCAACAAACAGCTATAGTGCCATAGAGAGAGTTGATTTCCCTCTTCCTCAAAATGTTATCTCAACAAGCCTAAATGTAACATTCAAAGAATTCATATAAATACAAATGTAATATCGTCCTAGATTCATGCGGGTAACAGACTCCCGTTCATGTATCCATGGAAACAACTGCTTCAACAACATTTAAATGTCTAATTTTAACAATGATATAAACATTACAGTAATCATCAAAGATACTTTCAATGAACAATGAATAGAATTCATTTATGTTATGTACAAGGCAAGTAACTCAAATGTACATGGTTAACAATTTTCAAACTTTTTTTGGAAGAAGGGAAATGTAGTCTCAATGGCTTAACCCCTCCCATTTGCATATTTTTGGTCGTACAATAAAATGATCATAAATAATTCAATGTTTACAACAATGAATATCTCGTTATAACAATTCCCTTCCCTTGAATGTTATCAAATGAGAACTATTTTTAACAATCCCAAACTTTAGAACAAGACAAAACAATCACTTGTTCGCTATCACAATATCTATGAAGTATGACACCGGTGACTGGAAATAACAAATAACTAATTCAGTATCACTGCCCATCGATTTCAAGGCTGCCTTCATTCACACAAGTAAAATCGACAACTATAATGCACAGCCTAAGAAAATCAGTTCAACTAGAAACTGCTATCACACTTTCAACTGTTTTAGAGTTAATTACTGAAGATATCGCTTGGGGACCCCGCAACTGAAGTTCCAAGCTGATGTCCAAATGCTGACATAACTGCTTCTTTCTGCTTCCTTCACTCTGTTTACAAGAGAATCCAGTCCATATTATAAAATTAAAATATATGTGTTTAATAATTCGGGAGCCATTCATAAATGTCTCTGTGGTGCAGACAACGTTCTCTTGAGTCATTTAATTTGTAAGGTATACACAACACTAAGCCAAAATGAGAATTCACTCCTTTATCTCAATTACAATAATTATTAACATTTCCTTGAGGAATGATTCAGTACATCATTTTGTAACATAAAACATATAACTCAAACAAGTTACTATGTATTATTTCTAGTCAATAATCCAAAAGCAGGGAACTGTTAAAAGAGCAGAATACTATACTATCTAAACCGAGACACTGACTCCCAAATTTTTCTCCAGTTCACAAAGTCATTCTACAGCACTCGGTATTGAATTTACAATTAATAGCTTTATGAATGGCCCCCAATTTATATGAAATTTTAAAAATCTCGTTACAACAAACTATATCCGAGGCTGTTAATTTACACTTAACAAATTTGGGAGTCTGCTAAAGGAATTGTTATTTCAAGAATTTGTTATAACGAGATTTCACTGGACATTTAAACATACACACGATCATAGAGAATGAAAAAAACGTAATAATATTAATCTAAGTATGTAAAAATAGCAGCTAAATAGACTAGAGAAGCTGGATAATGACATAAACTTTAACACCAAGAATATTCACGAAGTAAATAAAAAAATTGTAATTGTATAATTAACCTAAAATTGTTACTATGATGCAGAATAAGAAGACTTAATAAGGAAGACATTGCTTAAACAAAACACTATCACTTTATAATCCTTCAACAATCATTGTAATTGACTTGATGAAATGTGAACCACAGCAAACCATGAAAAATTCAACATTTCTACGAGTATTTACGTCGTAACCTGAAGACAGCTACCTAGAAGGTAAAATATATTGATATACAAAACACTAGCATATTACTAGTCATAAAATTTAGCAGGTATCATAGTTTACACAATTTAATTTTTTGTCACGAGGTACGTTTTGAATAACTGGTTACTTCATTGCAATGTGAAGACAAAATTTCAATCAATTAAATTAATAATTTAATTATTGTAACTGATAGACATTTCTCATGCTAGTAGACATGAACAGACTTGGAATAACAAAAATTAACAGCCTCTGTTGCATGTCACTGCATCCATATTAATTTATACACATATGAAGTTACAAACTGCACTTTTAAATTATTTTATCACATATTTGACAAGTGACACGATGCCGAGATGATCACGATTATAAATACGTACCTAAATAAAACAGAAATACAAATTAAACGTTATTAGGAACTTCGCCTGATACTTATTTAAAAAATAAATATTTAAACTTTCCTTCAGGAACTCAATGTGCTAAACATTAAACAAAATGTACTGTACCACAAGTCTTTCCACTTACGAATTGAAAACATAAAATATACCAATATACTTTTCATTCTAGGGCAGTTCAACAAATGTCTGCCATTTTTCCACATGACGTGTGTAAGGAAGGGGAATGAAAATCGTACCGGTACCATGAAGAAATTCAAAGTTTACATCTAAATTGTGTACCAGGAACTTCATGCTGGTTATAATTGCCAGCGATTTTATAAAATTATTGTAGTACTGCCATTAACAAAACTGAACAATCCCACATTAATTAATAGTTATATAGGAATAAATTAAGCTGATTCTGTCCCTTTATTTTCAAATACAGTAAACCAGGCCTGCACAAGGTTTTCGCTCTCCGAGCCGGCTCACAGCTCATGAGCAGAATGCAGGTGTTAGCTGCGTTCTGTATAAGGGTGGACTGGAAGAAGGGGTGATCTCGTACAAAATGTACACAAAAGGAAGTACTATTACGAGTGCTTATGAAATGAATTCCCGTTCAGTGTTTGCAAAACTATCTTGGACTATTAATAATTAATAAAGAAATATTTATTTTACAGAAATAATAGAAATTCTACAGCTACTTAAATGTACAATATCATTTAGTTATGTTTTTATTTAACAGTACATCAAAACGAGGTTTTATGCTGTTGGCAGCTGAAAGGAACAGTAGCCTACTGATCGTAATGAAACATCAGTTACAGATGTTCGATGCCTGCCTTTATTAAAGTTGATTGTAGAAAACAGTTGCTCACAAATATAAATGTTGAGCCAAACATAGCAATCATTTTCACAGCCGCCTGTGTAGTCGTGGATATCATTGCTAATGTTTAGTCTTGTAAAACTCAACCAGGCTAGTAGTATTATTCAAATGATCTTTAGTCTTTAGGCCACATTGAAGATCAATAAGTTCGAGCTGTAAATCGTTAAATGTTATGTTCCGTCTTTTAGATTCCTCCATACTGTACTGTAGCAGTAGGTAAGCAACGTGAAACAGTTACAGAGAATAGGCCTACACACTGCACTCCACTAGATACCTGAGTGATCGTTTCCCTCTCCTCTACATATAGCAAGTCTATGTCATTCTGTTGTATCTCCCTCTCCATTTCGACGAGCGGTAAACACGGCTCTCCCGCTCCCAAGGAGCGCGCGTGCTCAAGTGCAGGTATACAGTAAACTAACAGAATGTTTAAAGTTTATCAATGTTGCAAAAAGATTTGGGATAGGTCTAATTAATATTATCCATCCATAGGCCAACAACTCAAAAATTAAAAAAATCTCCACATTAACACCAGAAAATAAGGTTACCAGATGTCCTTGTTTCTCAGAAACAGTCCCCAAACAAAATTCATCCCTAAAACATTCTCGAATTTAATAACTTGTTCTGATATATCCCTGGTTTTTCAGTGTTAATTACTATAATTTTATGACAATGCTGTTGAATATCTGTGTCTGGTGTATATTTTATCTTTGTCAGAACCAGTTCAAGATTCTCATGTTTCTTCAAGGTGAAATGAATGACCAACAGGTAACAAAGCATACTTGCTGCCATTTTGCTAAAGCACTGATCACTGCCTTCAGACTTCTTTTGGAGAAATCGATAAAAGGCTCCATTCATCCATTTCGTACTGAACATTAAACCAGAAATATCACTGCAGTATACTTAGGCACCCTCCTGTGCCAATGAAGGGATATTCCTGGTATCAGCAGATTTTCATTTAATCTGGAGTGTAAGAGCTCAGTCTTTTCCTTGGGTAATCCCAAATCTCTTATTAAATCATTGAGTTCGAACTGCGTAAAATTTCGAGACTTCCATTTTCTACATTGCACAGCCATCTAGATTATGTTTCTGATGCTCACCAACAGCTTAATAAAAGATTTTGACAGAGTACTAATTTCACAGGAGTCGTATAATACAAAAATTTGAATAATAATATGGGACAAAGAGACGTTTGTAGTACTATAAATTGTAAGAAAAATAGGTTAGAGCTATCCTTCTTCCAAAAGATCCAGGAAGGTGAGTTTATAGAATATAATATATATTTTATGAAAATAATATATAAACCTTATGTATTTCATATTTCAATAGTGGAAGGAAGGTGCTAAGAACACGATATCGAAAGTACAATACATTGTATCATCTGCTACGGAAAGAGTCTGTGATGAGGCGATAGTAGCGATCCTGGTGGTGAGCAACTATCTATGAATGCATATTTCAACTGTTTACATTTGCATATTTAAGTATTAAGCTTCGTGACTGTATACAGTAGACTGTGGTAGAATATTAGCTGCCTATGTGATCTCTTTAGGTCCAGTGTTCACTCACAAACAAGTTGTATGCAGTAACCGGTGATAATAACTGAGTAATAAGATGGTTCGGGATAAAATCACACCATATCTTTCGGCATCTTTCTTTAGACTCACAACTTCACTATAATTTCATGTTTCTTTACTTATTATTTCCAAGCATTTTAACTGAAAAATCTAGAAAATGTACCTGTTAACACATTGAATTTCTAATACAAAACTGTCCATTAAAAATGTCCCATCCCAAAATGCTAAATTCAAACACTGAAAGGACTATAAAAAAAAAAAAAAAAAAGCTGAACTTTTTGAAGTGCGAAATTTTTAATTTCAAGTTGATAAAATCTATCATCTATAATAATAAGTTGCACCTATGTCCAGATGACTTAGCCAGGTGATTTTGAGCATCCATTTTTATACCAGAGAGTTTTGTTGGCTCACTGTCCCCAGCGAATAGGGATTATAAAGAATGGACACTTCGCGTCGGTACCTTTGATGTAGCCGGACTGATTTCAATGACCTTCAAGCCAGCTAGAGCGTCAGATTCTGCTTTCTCCCTAGAGTTGGCGCTGACATCACACCAGCTAGCAGTCGACACAGCGGAAATATAACACATATAATTAATACATCTAGGTACATTATGTACTCAAATAAAATAAATTGGATCCATAAAATAATAAATCCGTCATTAACTGTAAAGTCTAGACTCTAGAGTTCCTTTATAATGAGAGTTGAGACGTTGACCCCAACAACAATTAAAATATGTAATGATTTGATAGCGCTGAAAATGGAAAAACAAAACTCTTATGAGAAGTAAAACCATATACCTATATTATATTATATACAAATATTAAACGAATTCGATCTTAATTTTATAATGTATTATATTATTTTATAATATAATTTATATCTGAAATATAAAATATTATTATTACAACTAGTTTGTCACTGAGAAATAAGGAAAAGCTGTTAACTTGAATTTATTTGAAGCAAAGCGTTACTGGATTATGCAATAAGGTAGGCAGTTTGGATCCTGTGCCTTAATTCTATTCTCAATTATTAACTTAGCGTATGCTCGATTACACTACCTCTAGCGCTTGAAAATGGAACTAGCCGCTGGCGCACAGAGAAACAAAACACAGGCAAATTAGCTCAGTGTCCATTCTTTATAATCCCTATTCGCTGCTGTCCCTGTTACATAGACATCTATTCTCTGCGGCAAATCTCCTGCATATGACCTTCAATGGCTTCATGGCTCCTACAAGTCAAAGCACAGCACTGCCTAATAAAGGAATATCGCTATGAAGGTGGACATTGGCGGTCGGGCATTTATTTAATTCTGAAATTCAGTAGCTTGTCAGATATAAAGAGAATGAATTTCTAAGTTCATACAAAAAAAAAAAACCGTAATTTTAGTTCAAACCGTTCCCTCTGTACAATTATTACAAAGATACAGGTTATAGTGCAATGTTAGAAGTTACCATATTCTGGAACAAAATTACTATTGTTTAGGTCTGCATCACTCAAGACATGTAGCTATAAGAAAAAAAAAAACACATACTAGACACACTTTTATGATTCTCCCTTCCTTTTATATGTTGCACAAGCAGATCATTTCTCGTTCGTGTGAAGGAATATTTTGTTACACCATGCTGTTAAGTAAAGTAAGTAGTAGTCATAGACGAAAGACAAACGTTTTGTGGTAACAGCCAGGCACGACAATCGATATTTAGAGTTCCCCCCCCCCCAGCAATCTGTATCTTTTAACAGACAAAATATTGAGTCTTAAGCCTTTCACCAACTGTAAAAGTCTTTTAACTCATCGTAACTCGAAAATCTGTAAAGATTTTGAAAAGTGTAACTTTTGAAACCAATTTCCATTCTTTCTCAACATCTCTCTCGGTTTGACCCCCCCCCATTTAAGTGAAAAATAAAAAAGTTTGCCACTTACCAACTTTTGAAGGTGTAAATGTCTATTCTGAACAGATCACATCAAAGTTAGTATTTTTTCCTCACTTTTCAAAAAAGATCTTCATTTCGAATTTTTTTATACGCTTTCCTTAGACACTGATCATTTGATCAATCACAAAAATTACAGTGCAATTGACTATCATGGGAGTTATGACATGATGAATGTTAATTAAGCCAGAAATTGGTTACCTACTTCCTCTCACTCCGGTATAGCAGTCTCTTTCACACAATTAGCGATATTAAGCCACAGTGATCTTTTATTGGTTCTCGTTATATGCAGGAGATTTTCCACTGAGAATAAGAATGTATCTGCTGTTAATTTCAATATACAGTTAGTAAACAAACTTGGCATCCCATCGAAATGTGCGACTTGGTTTACTGAACTTTACAGCATTTATTAAGCTTTTTTGTTGATAGTCCTAATAAGAAATAGTATGTGTTTACTAAAATTATTTTTATTAAATGAAATCAACATGATAGTGTAAAAACATTGGTGAGACCTGTTCTCATGTATGGAAGTGAAGCTTGGACCATATGTAAATGTGATGAACACCAAATCACTGCCAATGATATGAAGTTTTTAAGAAGGTCTGCTAGCTATACTAGATTAGATAAGAAAAATATGGATATTTTGAAAGACTTAAATATTGACCAAATTTTAGAAAAATTTAAAATTATATACAGAATTTGAAATCTCACACACTCAGGATGCCTAGAACAAAGGTACCATGCCAAGCATTAAATTACCACTAGTGAAAATGGAAATTTAGACACCCTGCATAGAATTGGAATATATCAGTCTCCTAACTGCCCATTGTGCAACTCAAACCAAGAAATTGATTCGGAACACCTCAAAATCTGTGTTTCAGTGGCTGGCCATGATAATATTTTGAAAACTATTGGAGTGCAAGAGGTCAAATGACTTTATTGTCAAACCCCTCGCATTAGAAAACAACAACATTAAATTACTGCCCTTTAGGAACAAGACATTTGGGCCGTCAACTGAAACAATGGAGTGGGACTGTAACAGGCCCCAGGCTTATTATGTGATAGGAAGAAGACGAAGTGCTAAGGGGTGATATTTCTTGTGAAGTTCGAAGTTATAATCATAGGGTGCTATTCATAGACATTTCACTAGCCCGCGCTACAAGCGTGCTAAACTAGCCCCGGCTATCGACTGGTTACTTGTACAGGATTCATATCATATCACATCGCTAACACTGGTATATGAATAGAAAAAGGTTAGTTTGCTGATCATCCACTGGAAGCCCGTGCTAAGAATGTCTATGAATACGGCCCTGAGAGAGTTATTCATATGTGGCAAAATTTTAATTTCGGAATGAATAAATTGTCTCTATAACATTAATTTAAATGGTCCATTATCATAGTTTTGATAACAATTGCAGTATTATGGAACAAATATTAGACAAACAATGTACATACTAAACTATTAAAGCTGAGGAAAGACTTGTGATAATATACGGGTAAGGTAAAAGGTAAAAGGTAAAGGTATCCCCGTAACATGCCATGAAGGCACTTGGGGGGCATGGAGGTAGAGCCCCATGCTTTCCATGACCTCGGCACTAGAATGAAAGCTCTGCCTTTTACCCCGGGAAAGAAAGGAGGCTGAGTGAACCTCGGGGCCGTTCTGAAAGTTTGGCAACGAGAAAAAATCCTGTCACCACCTGGGATCGAACCCCGGACCTTCCAGTCCGTAGCCAGCTGCTCTACCGATAATATACGGGTAGTAAAATAAATTATAATTTTCGATAATTACTGTACTCATACATAATCACTTATTTTCTACTGCGGTTTTCCAAAACACCCTGTAACTTGACATAACAGCAGACTGCAACAACTCATCAAAAATACAGCAGCTAGGCCTACATCGCATAATTAGATCCAATCCATTCGAGATTTACAATGTTTCACCTCCATAACAAATAACACACCTTAATTCTCAATCTCTTCAGCAGAAATGTGCAAGAAAGCATAATAATTTATATGGTCCATGACAAATATTACGGCGATTTTATGACTCTCATCTACTAGCATGAGATAATGTCAAGTAATTTTAATCCAGACCAAGACACTGAAACAAATTCCTGGCCATTTTTTAAAATCCACCTCGCCTTGTCGTACATTAAATTTCTTTGACTCTTACTAACCTTTCACTATAGTATAATTATGACAATGAAGTAACTCTAAACAAAAATTTATCTGCACATAACTACAGATTTAATTAAAGTTGATACACACATATGCCTTACAAAATAAATACAAATAAAAACACAAAACATAATTCAATTTCGTTCTACAATATGTACTAAAAATGAACAGTTGTTAAATTCCAGAATCATATAATGTACCTAGATTTCACATTGGCACTTTTGTGGTCACGTCTTTCACATAACCAAGAGTTAACACAAACAATTTTCGAAGAGATTTGTACTTAATAAGTGACACTGCACATTAAATATTATTCTAAACCTTGAAGGCCTATAAAACTTCAATTTGTAAGTAGAAATACTCTTTGCCAGTTGTATAGATGCCACACAAGTAAAATGGTGTTACTGCAACATATCACGCTGAAATTTAAATGACCACCATTCTTTAATAGCTTCAACACCTTCACTGTCAGTTCTCTACTGTTCTATGGCTGGGTCATTTACAATGCTTATCTACAGCATACAGCCGTTTGAAACACCAATGATGGAATTCCCTGCTGATGCATCAAGTTATAGCAAATACATACTGTGAGTAAATTAACATGTAACCACCCTGTTCCAATCATATTTGACGAAATATGGTCTATGTACTGTTTATTTCTCATGTACTTAATAGATACAAATCAAGAAGAAAATAGCTGGGGTCCAATTTCAATAAATAATTTTTCTTTTGTACTGTTGAAAGCTTCAAATATCTCGTGTTTCCTCGGAAGTAAGGATATATTATTACATGCATATAGTTACTCAACAAATTGTTATAGGCCTTTGCAGTTAATCTATCACTGTGGCACATCAAACCTCAGAATGTTTTTGGCCTCAATCATACAGCCCTGCAGTATATATTGACTACACCCCAACTCTGGCTACTAGCAACAGGCATCTATAATGAACACCGATCAAAATACCCCTCATTTCTCGTAAAAAACAACAACTGAATAGACTACAGTGGACTTTATGTTGTCAGCAAACAGCTGGATACATTAAGAAGATTGATTGATAATTTTCTCCCAAGCTTCTGTCTTCCTGGCATAGTCCTATTTGTTCCAGATTCTTTTGCACCTGTCATTGCTATTAATGTTAACAAAATTCTATCCAGTTTAAAAGAAAAAATGTACTTGAAGGACAGACTGACTGACATGACAAAAATCACTTCTTGGCACAAAAAATCTGAAAACCTGTATTTATGTAAAACTCAGTAAATCGAAATTTTTAGCTTTACAACATGCTCCATATCTATACTTCATGGATGCAAAAAGGTATCTGTCGGATAAAGGGGGAGAGCCATTACTCCTTCCCATTGAAGGCTTTAAGGAACCAACCTGGACAAATACCCAATGTCCCATCCCTACCTTCCCGTGGTGCAGCTGTTAGTAAGCATAATTTTACAAGCTGAACTAAAGGGAGGGGCTACTCATCAATTAGCACTGGTCAGCTTGATGAGTTAATGACCGAATTTGGTATAATTTTCCTCTATTCAATACCTAATTCCCTCTTTACCCTTTCCTATCCAGTCCTCTGACTGAAACTCTTACCCTGACAGCATTCATTCGAGGCCTAGGGGTTCATTTCCCTTTCCTTCCTCCTCTTTCTACTTTTCTGTTCCTAGTGCTGACCTGCTATGGCACTAAAATCGTCCTCCAGTGGCTTAAGGAGGGAAAGCTGGTGATCAACAAGATCTCCCAGCTAGCTCCCATCGACCAACAGCAGGTGTGGTCCTCCAGACATTCTGAGGGTTGTGTGTGGATGAAGTAGCCACCAAAACGTTAAAATATGGTGTTCACTTAAATCAGCTACAACTTGCTATTTTTTGCCCATTGTGCAACTCAAACCAAGAACTGGATTCGGAACACCTCAAAATCTGTGCTTCAGTGGCTGGTCATGATAATATCTTTGAAAAATATTGAAGTGCAAGAGGTCAAATGACTTTATTGTCAAACGCCTGGCATTAGAAAACAACAACATATCTATACTTCATATAACGAAAAAGTATAAAAATGGGTTTGAAAGTAGGCATATCTATTACAGTGCACTTCTATTTAATCATGAACTGTAAGCCACAATCTTCGCATTGCCAACAAAAATTATATTCTTTGTATTATTATACCTCAATAAACTTTTTTTTCTGTGATAATACGTACTTAGTTTCAATAAACCGAAATTTAAATAAGCAGAACATCAATAAGAATGTCTTCTCCTTCATTACTGCTTATAGCACATAAGTTACAGCAGATAGAGTTTATAGTTTGTAGTTATCATTTGTACTGAGACATCTCTACAACTATTCCCAGGCATAAGCTATCCAGGTATCTTTTATTTTTTTTAATTGGGTTATTTTACGACGCTGTATCAACATCTAGGTTATTTAGCGTCTGAATGAAATGAAGGTGATAATGCCGGTGAAATGAGTCCGGGGTCCAGCACCGAAAGTTACCCAGCATTTGCTTGTATTGGGCTGAGGGAAAACCCCGGAAAAAACCTCAACCAGGTAACTTGTCCCAACCGGGATTCGAACCCGGGCCACCTGGTTTCGCAGCCAGATGCGCTGACAGTTACTCCACAGGTGTGGACTCCAGGTATCACTGTCAGAAAACAGAGTGGCAGCAGACAAACAGTTGATTCAGAATCGGAGAAAATTGGAATCCACTGCTCATAAATAGCATGGGAGAAGAAAGCTGAACTGAGCAAAGGATGAGTTTCGAGGCAGTGCAATCTAGAATGCCAAACTGGAGAATATTTTAGAAAAAGAAAATGTGACACGACACTGAAACAAGTCACTAATACCAGGTGGCTATGCTATCATAAGCTACTGGTGTAAAGTTCAATAAAATGCCAGTGTTCAATCTCAACTGATTAATAATTGAGTGGAGTGTGCACGAATAGAGTTCTGTTCATTCTGCTGTATTTGCCCAGCAAGTGATTTCAATCTTTGTAATGTGGCCTACCACAAAAGTTATCAGACAGCACAAACATTGTGTATTAGTACTGTCTTCCTCTGACGAGTTTAGCGCTGGACCTGAGGTATTCTTGCCATCGGTGCGGGGGAGTTGCAGGTATGTTCATTTGTTGCTACAGCCAAGCCGAGCCGAGCGGAGTGGGAAGTATTAATCATCCAAAAATATGCAGTCTTCAGTTTGTAGTAGTGTGTGAATATTTCATATACATATTGTTTACCTAGGCCTATATGGTTTTGTTATTAATATATTAAATATATTGTTGCAATTTTTGCTCAAACATCTCCCTGATGTTAGCTATGTTAATATTATATGAATTACTCATATTAAATATTTCACCGCTACAAGTCATTTTTAAGGAAACATGCTGTGGAAAAGTTTTTGATTTATTCTATTGGAATTTTAGAATATGTGTGATTGGTATCGTGAAAAACAGATTCCTATAATGTCATGCAAAAATCATTTGTTGGCGATATCTTAAAATACAAATCAAGTAGTTTTACTTCTCAAGTGAGTTCAGCAGTACAGTATATTTAAATTGATTATTTTACAAATTTAATTCATTTCCACTAATCACTAAATTTTATAGTATGATTCTTCTTTTCATTTATATTATTGTACTTGTATTATGATTTTTCTTTTTATTTGTTTTATTGTATTTGTATTTCTGGTGGTGTGATGTCCTTAACTTCACCAGAATAAATAAATAAATGAATAATAAATAAATAAATAAAATTTTCTACAATACTTTCCTTCTCTGAAAACATAAGTACGAATGGTTGTATCTCTATCTCGCCAAAAATACATTAGAAAACTAATAGGCATACTGCTCTCGTAAATTGGGCGAATGTTTTCAGTATGATTGTACTTCCTTCCAGACTGCCGCTGTCACTGTTCCCTCCCACTCCAGTGTACCGCGCTAGACTAGTCGGAACCGCATTCCTCTCAGCACTAAACTCCTCAGAGGATGACAGTAGTTCACAGCTCTTAACAACACATTAATGCTCAATATAAATCAACTTAAAAACAGATGACTTTGTAGGAATTTCAAGTTTAGCTGCTGAGGAGTGGATGTAAATATAAGTGTACCACTAAAACAAAATCTCGAGGCAACAAGCTCACATTTCTAACACAAAGTATTACTCAAATTCTACTTCTATCATCATTGCAACATGTCATAATGTTCACCTGCCATTACAGAATTTGAAATCAACAATTACGTACTATTGAGCAGCCATCAATTCGAAATGCAAATTCACCAACTTACAGAGGTGTGAAAATTATTAGAATAATCTTAATTTTAAAGGTTTTTTAATAGTTCCTTCACAAATGTTAATTGAAATGATGAATATTGGTATATATTACTATACTGATGTAGGATATATTTACTACTAACAATGCCGGAAAGCATTGTTGTACATTGGTATTTTTCTTATTTTACAATTTTTATGGGAATTAAGAAATTATTATATTATGTTGGCGGAATTGGAAACATAAAAAATTATATGCACAAAACAGATGTATACGTTCATTTGAACCTTCACAACAATGTAAACGCAAAGAACAATTTGTTTAAAGCATTTGTTAATTAATTTTTTATCTTTCCAATTCCGTCAACATAATATAATAATTTCTGAATTCCCATAACAATTGTAAAATAAGAAAAATACCAATGTACAACAATGCTTTCCGGCATTGTTAGTAGTAAATATATCCTACATCAGTATAGTAATATTATATACCAATATTCATCAATTCAATGAATATTTGTGAAGGAACTATTAAAAACCTTTAAAATTAAGATTATTCTAATAATTTTCACACCTCTGTACTACTAACGTGTCATCAAGCAATTTGGAGTTACTAATAAAATGCTGAAGTCAGTAATTATGAACATGAAATTGCTTACAGACTACTTTAAACTTATTTATATAAGCTATGGACACATCTTTCAACATCAATATCTCTAAATCTCTAATTTTAAATTGAATATTTATTAAGATTTTTTTTCTTATGTTGCCTATTCAGCTGTATGCAAGATACACAGATGTAATGTTTGAATGAAAGCAAAACAAATTATAAACTTAAAAAAATCATGTTCTACCCTTCTCTGCTACTCAGGATATTACTATTAATTCACGAACCTATCCTTGAGACACAAAATGCAGAATGTCCAAGTAGTTCTAGAAGTAAGTAACCAAATCTCTAACAACAGAATCAGAAACTTAAAAGCTGCCCATAATTATATCACACATTTGGTCCCGATGGGTGGTTGGCAAGGACTAGGAAGAAATGAAAATGCTGATAAGTTTCCTACTGTCCACAAATAATATTAAATATATAAAAATATTTCATAACTGAATAGTCCAACTCCAGCAAGTCATATGAAGGGTATAATTCTACGAACAGAAAGAAATATATTTAAACAATACTGTAAAGAAATTCTTTATTAAAATACACTATTTTTATGCAGTAAGTATCAATACTTGTTCCTTTCCATATGATCACTTTTCATTGTACTCTCTTCCTTTACGGTATATATTTGTATAAAAAAGTCAAAAAATATGTCCATTGTTTATTATTCCATTCCTTTCACAACAAAATTATCACTTGTGAAAAATCTCCCCCTTCATAGCATTTCCTTAGCCACAAAAATATCAGATAAAAGAAAACCATTTTCAATAGATATTCCTTGTAAACATACTCAATAAATATAACAATATTCTTGAATGATATATATTAAATATCTAATCACATGTTATGGAACACCATACAAGACATGTGGTAGAGGACAAGATGGCTATGAAGGCTTTCCCAGAGGCATAACAAAACACGTGCAATAACAGCTGACCTAATGAGATTATGAATGAACAGCGAGACCATATGAACGCCTCTGGTGAAAGTCATAATGAACATTTGGATATTTCTGTACAAGAGCACTACCAAAGGTGTGCAGATTTATTTACATACATCCCTTTTATTAGATGTATATGTACCAAAAACAAAAGAAAAACTGAGGGGGCAACATCAATTTGGGACCGAAAATCCACTACTTCGTCTTCAATCTTCTTGCCTAAACATCCTAAGCACGCCATGTTTGTAACTGAATTACTCATGGAATGCATTTCCTCCAGCTGTATGTTGCAACATTGACAGTACATGAATTCATTCCATGGTCCTTCGAAGAATTACCCTCGGACCTTCAATATGTTTATATGAACATCGGTGTATTCAATTAAAATATTTCCCACTAAAAATTTTCCTCTGGACCAAAAAAAAGACCTTCATACGAATTGTGTTATCAGTCCCTTCAATGTATTCCTATTACGATTTACGTTGGCAACAATGTCCATTGCTTTTGGGTAAGATTTTCAACTGTTTCCCAACTAGCCTTCACACAAAGGAGATATTGCAACATCGATGGGTTCTGGCATAGATTCAAAAAGAAATGAATACATTAAATTGTGTGCAATAAAACATAGCGAGTACTCAGGGAAGAGAAAAGATAAAGGAAACAGAGAAAGAAGAGACGAGAAGTAGGAGAAGAGCAGACAGAAGTATGAACGTGGAGATACATAGGTTGGATAAAAAGTAATGGCAACACTGCTGTCACGTGACGATGGTGCGTTCGAGAGCTGCCAGCTGTGTGGACATGAACAAGGACTGTTAGATGAGTCAGTGCAGCCAGCGGCGACAGTACTCTGTCAATCTACTGCAGTGTGTAGAATGTTGACTTTCATAGGGATAGTGCGAGCGCCCTAAGACCACGTTTACAAAACTAGAGCAACGTTCCGGGATCAAAATTGAAGTGACACGAGGTCGTAGTGCACAAGAATGTTTTCAGGGACTGCATGAAGCATGTGCCGATGCAGCGTTGCCATAATCACACAGTGGCACGATGGGTTAAAGCGTTCTGGGAAGGCAGGGATGCCGTTCAGGACAACCTCCGTACAGGACAACCCCGCGTGGACCCCGCGTGGAGGACAACACAGTTCAACTCCTTGCTTCCCTGTTGGATGCTGACCACCGATGGACTGCGCGTGAGTTAGCAGCAGAAGTCGGAGTATGTCACAAAACTGTGCTCCACATTCTGCAAGGCATTCTGGGTTACCGCAGTTTAACAAGCAATGGCACCGCTATTCAGTCGCACAGGCCTTGTTGGACCTGTACCAAAGGAAAGATAACGAATTTCTTGGACGAATCGTCGCTATGGACGAAACCTGGGCTCGCTCATACGAACCAACCAAACTTGAAACGTCAATCAAATTAATGGAAGCATCCAGGTTCTTCTCGACCGAAGAAAGTGCGCCCTACACAAAGTGCTGTGAAAGAGATGTTCATTGTGGCGTGTGACATTGATGGGATAATACTGCACCACACTGTACCTCCAAGGCAGACGGAAAACGTGCACTACTGGAACATCCACCGTACTCACCCGATATGATCCATGCGATTACGATCTTTTCACCAAAGTGAAAGAACCACTGCGAGGGACCCGGTACAATACCAGAGATGAACTTATCCATGCTTTAGGGTGGTCAATTCGGAACATCAACAAACATGGACCGCTGTTGGTGTACGACACCTTCCAAACATTTGGCAAAAGGCAATAAATAAGGGGGACGACTATATAGAAGGTATGTAAATGTTGTACCCCTGTGAATAAAGCCATGTCAGAAATATCGAACTGTTGCCATTACTTTTTATCCAACCTTAGTACATTAATGCCATCTGTGTTGTGAGCTATTTATTACTTCAATCATTAGATGTCACTTCTCCAACCAAAACCCTCTCCCTCCCAAACTTTGGCAGGAAGACATTTCTATTGCCTTCCTTTGGTAGCATTCTTGTACAGAATTACCAAAATTTGAGATTTTACGGTTATGAACACAAATATGTCACAGGACTATACTATTTTGTGTAGTTATGTAACACTGGAACACAATGCTGGCCAACATGCCTGATGACGTGCCATGATGCGAATCACCGTCCTTTATGACTAGTCAAGAAACTGCTAAAAAATTTGGCAAGGAAACTACATGTATATCATACATAGAAGACTAAGCAACAGCCACGTTTCAAAATTTTAACCAATATTACAATACTCCATCATAATACTATAAAGTAAATATAATTAATTGAATCTTCGATCTCGCTATGTATCACGCAAAGCCTATCTGATTTACACTGTGCTTCTTAACTGATCAAATGAAAATGACAGATGGAATAATTTCACAAATTATGTAAATATATCACGTTTAATAACACTTAACAGCCTAAATATCTCGCACTCGTATCTCAGTCCGTTACTATCTCACAATTCTGAATATATCCAGCAGAGGGCTATCAAAATCGGTGTCAGTGTTGTAAATATCTGGCAAAAAAAAAAAATAAAATAAACCACTCAAAATAGGTTAGGTTTGGTTTGTTCAGGCTTTTGATATGCGAGTAGGTAGATAGATTTCCCTGGACCACAGTGAAGAAAGGAATGCTTTCATAAGGTACGATTATCGAAGATTTACACTTAGCATCCGTTTTCCAGCATAGTGCAAAACAATTATGGTACCACTGGGCAATGTGATTACAGTCTGAATAAATTATCCGTCGAATAGGCCTATATAAAAATGGTGGTTTTTCTACAGCACGTGACACTGAAGGTTTTTTGACGAATAATAGTGGAAAATTTGTCTAATTTTCAGAGGGAAGGTAGTTTGCAATGTGAAGCATTCATATAGGATATCAGTTGACTTATAAACATTAGAAAATAGTTAAAAATTGAAAATAATTCACCAGTGTCCGTAACCTAAAAGCGATTATTTATGAAATATGTATGAAATAAAGAAGTAGAACACTTTAAAATGAACGCGAAACGCACATTTCACTTCAATTTATTATATGCAAGAGACATCAAAAGCCTAATCTAACTTAACCTGTCAGAGATTCGTACATGTAAGGCATATTAAAAGCCTGAACTAACCTAACCTGTAAGAGATTCGTATATGCAAGGCATACGAAAAGTTTAAATTAATCTGTCACAGTTCTCGCACCGTAAAACTTATTCTCATCTTTTGAAGCACTGGGGTAGTTTCGAGACTTCTGGATATCTAAGAGCTTAACTCATATCTATCGTTGATGATTGGCAACTTAGAAAAATGCAAGTTGGAAGTTTCAGTGTCACATGCTATAGAAAAGCCAATGAAGATATTTGGGGCAGGTTGGGTGGGTTTATAGCATTCATAGTGGTCTCTAGGGTGTGCTACAATTTTGCGATGACTTAAGTAAATTCCTTTCTGTCATGTGTTGTGTAGCGTGATCGAAGATTCACTTATACTTAACCCGAAGTTATAGAGAACATTCATCTACGGTACTCTATCTACTTTTAAGACATTTAAGTATAAAAAAAAATAATTTAGGCTGTAAGAGTTCAGATGATAAGCACCATACTACTTCACCAATAATATGTGCCCCATATATTTTGTAACCTGCACAATGTTTCCACGGTCCTGTATCATTTGTACACCTGTGAGGCATCCTGGAAGATAGCAATATCCACTATAGACATCTTGTTAGGTGATACGCACTGTAGGCCATTGATTCTATTCAAAATAACCGCTTCTCGTATGAAAACAGGCCGTGAACATTCCCTTCGATCTGGGCAGACTGAGTCCTGCGTTCGAACTTCAGCTCTCCGGAATACATCATGGAACGCAGAATCGACAAACTTCGAGCACCTATATCTTGACAGCCATGTCGTAAACCACACTGCAGATACGGTAGAAAACGCAACACCGAACCTTTATCTACGATCGAACCACTCACACCTTGTGCCACCTTCATTTTGTCATTTTCATTATGAAAGTAACGGTTCATCGCTGCACCTTTGGCATCTTTACGAGACATGGCTTCCAAACTACCCATACCGCGGTACTTCTTCACACGAACACCATCACAAAAGAAATATTCACCGGGGGCTTCCGAAGTCCCAGCCACAAGGGAACCCATCATTGCTGTAGAAGCACCAAGAGATAGTGCTTTAAGAACATGGCCGACGGACTGAATACCACCATCTGCGATAACCGGCACACCGAAGCGACGGGCATATTCTGCTACTCTATACACTGCTGTGCCTTGAGGGCGTCCCACGGCCATCACTTCTTGAGTGATGCATATAGATCCACTTCCCATACCGACTCGTAAAGCATCAACGCCGGCATCTATCAGATTCTTTGCTTGGGCTGCAGTCACCACATTTCCACCGATCACTTGAAGTTCTGGATATGTTTGCTTGATATAACGAATCATATCAATCTGGTAAACAGAGTTACCCTGCGACGAATCCAGCAGCACCACATCCACACCTGCCTGCGACAATAACTGCAGCCGGCGTTTGTCTTCCTCACGTGTACCGATGGCTGCGCCTACAAGAAGCTGTTTATTCTCATCTTTTGAAGCATTTGGGTAGTTCCGAGACTTCTGGAGATCTGTACGAGCAATAAGAGCTACTAACTCATCTCTGTCGTTGATGATTGGCAACTTTCCTTTCTTTGACTTCTCCAAAATACTGTTGGCTTCTTGAAGGGTAACGTTGGATGATGCTGTAACTAGATCTTCAAACTTTGTCATTACGGCTTCTAATTTAAGACTACTATCTTTGGATTCTTCCAAAAAATCTATATCTCGTGATGTTACAATGCCCACTAATTTTCCACCTAGTTTTCCACTGTCTGTAACAGGAATTCCACAAAATCCATGTTCTTTTTTCACGTGAAACACGTCACCAACTGTATGCTTTGGACTAAGAACTACTGGATCTCGAATAAAACCTTGTTTATACTTCTTCACTTTATGCACTTCGTTGGCTTGATATTCTGGGGTACAATTATGATGTATCATACCAATACCACCACACAATGCCATTGCTATTGCCATGTCAGATTCGGTGACAGTATCCATTGGTGAAGAAACTAGTGGTGCTTTTAATGTAATTTTCTTCGTAAGGGCTGAGGTGAGATCCACTTCATCTGCGGTAAAATCAATGAAACCAGGCAAAATGATGAAATCGTTGTACGTCAATCCATCGCCGTTCGCAAATAACTGAGCACCTGTTAAACCGTCTTCAGGGACATAACCCGTACCTCCACAAATCAAATAATCAGCCATTATAACGAAACAAGAGAATTATACAAGCTACAACTTAAGTACTCGATAACTAGCACGTGCAACTTCGTGTAATATTGCAAAATGTGTAACGCACTCCTCTTCCTGCAAAGCGTAGTACAGAAAGGCCTACGAAGCTTCACTACCACGACTTTTTACAGCGTGGAACATGCCACTAGGTAGAGGAGGGGGTATGGATAGGAAGGGGAAGATTTTCCCAAGTCATGACATCACGGCCACATTGATTCCTGAGACCGCAACCATACAAAGCTATGAAGTAACCATGGCATTTGCGATATTTTTATGAAATAAAAGGATTTACTTGAACACTAAATGCATTATACATACGATACAATATTATGTTAACCGACTTTACGATTCGGTATACTGCACTGGACTCCGTACGGAATATCGTGACGTAGAAACAAGTATTGACCCGAATGCAATGAGATTGCCCGGGGAAGGTTTGGCGGGTTGACTACGCCATACGTATACAATCGTAGAATCAATTTTAACCACAGTATTTTAAATGGAAATATTACACAATTTATTTAAACAAAATAAAAACGCTATAATAAGATATTAGGAGTATCGAATTGGAATTTAATGGGACTTAAAGTTTAATAAGGTTTACCAATACCTATCAGAATTTGCAATCTAATTTTTAAAAATGCATTATCTCGCAAGAAAGAAAGAAACGTTTAATGTGTACGCTATTTTTATATAAAATTGTGCGTAATATTAATATTCAATTTCTTATCAACATGATGTGATTTTATTACGGTATTTATACTTTCTGAAACCGACAAAAAAAGGTAAAACAGGTTTTTAAAAAAGTTCCTTCTTTCGCTTCCATAATCTTAGAATACAAATGGCATTGAAATGACGTCAATTCCCGTTGACCAATCGTTGACGTTTATCAGATTTGGTTGTCATGGCAACCTAACCATACACTACGTTTAATTTAATTAAATAATTTTTTAATCAACTAAACTTCAATCTATATAACTAAGTACCGGTACATTTAATTTTATTTGTAATGTATTTTGTCGTTGCTTAATTTCATGATTTAATTAAAGCAATATCGACTATAGAATTAACCACCTATAGACGAATTAAGATATATGGATCATACAACGAAACGAAGAGGAAGGCAGAAAATAGGAAAGATTGGAGAAAGCTGGGTTTGCAGTGAAAGACCTGCCACTGGGCAGAACACTAAATGAATAAATGAATTGAAACCATTGTTAATATCTCTATACTGTACTGATCTATTCACTAGTTTACTTATTAAGTTTATAGTTTCGAATTACGAGCAATGGATAGGGGATGGTAAAAAATGCGGTACTAATCTACGGTAATTTTAAGCAACAATGTTTATCAACTAATTCACTCATTATTGTTAATTATATTACCATTTTTAAGCATTCAATAGACTATCACTACCAGTATGTACAATTTTATTTTCTGGCGACATATTTAAATTGTCATTAAATCATAAAAGTTAATTCATTCATCTGTCGACATGTACACTTTCAAGATTATAAGCGCACAGACAATACGCTATTAAGGTATTGCACTGCTTAATAGAATAAAATTACCGGTACTCGAAATTTGCGCGATGTGAATATAAAACTGAGTTGTAAAATAAAAACGATAAATAAGGGTACGCAACTTAGATCTTTAATTCTTTAGCAACGTGAAGAATTCATAAAAATAATCAGTTACTGCTTTAATAGAAGATGAAACATTTCTTGTATCTAACGCAACATAAATTCAACTTGTAATTAAAGATAAAAATTATATTGAAATAAATATTTTAAATGGAATCTTCTGTCATTATAGACCTATACTGCTCTCATTCCAAATATTAAAATTTTATCTATGTTTATTTTTTAATATTATGCCAGTAATGAAAAGTTTAAAGCTCCAATTTCAAATAAGCTAACCACTAAATCCTCTAATTATTATAATGTGAGTAGGTAATTATATCAGTCTGTAGTGGGTAAACACAATAATTCCATCTTTCTACTTAGAATATGACATAAAATCTAATTAGTTCTAGTTTCATAGTTTCAATGACGACGACGACGATGATGATGGTGGTGATGATGATGATGATGATGATGATGATAATAATAATAATAATAATAATAATAATAATAATAATAATAATGTGGCATATGAGTGTATCAACTTTTAAGTAGTGTCATGTTGACAACCAAGTTTTTCACTTTCTTTATATCTTCAACTGTTCTAAAAACTCAAAATATAGCCTAAATCGCAATTTACTTTCAAGATTTGAGCACTATGACCCACTCCTGTGAGGATTATACAACAATCTATTATTAAAACATGTAACAAAATTGTTAAACTTTTAAAATAGATCGATCTGCTAGAAACTGCTTGCAATGTAACAATCCAGTGTAAGATGGTCATCAGATCAGTTTAACACATATCTACAATATTATACATTGCTTTGATTGTCAATGCTATGAACGTGCGTATGAAACAGATCTGCACAGTGCATATATCTGCAGTTCTAGTATGTAACAAACTAATATTAAAATAATGAAATTAGAACAACCTTCACACCTTAACGCATAACTGAACTAAATAAGTTTTATCAGAGGTAGGAGCAAAACTTGTTTAATAAATATTTTGAGAATCTGAAATACAAACCTTATACATAGTAAAGTGACATCAAAAACTTTTTCCTTGCATTTTTAACTATGTCCTGATTGTACCTATGCAGTGTAAAATATTACCATGGCAACTAAAAGCAAAGCCTGCATGGTATAGTCAAAAAACAAGGTACACTAAAAATGTAAGGAAAACGTTTTTGATGTCACATTGTAAATTGAAGTCATCTAACACACGGTGGAAATACAATCTTATAAAATGATTATGCAGCAGTGAAAAGCTTCTCGTGTCTTATTTCTACACACTTTGTTTCATATAACTTACAAGGCATATTGCACTGTGAAGTGGTCAAAACGGGAACTAGTGGTCAGCAACTTTGTTCAAATGAACACTCATTCATGTTCATAAACCCTGCATATATAATATGTAATATTTATGGCTTAAAACTTCAAATTAAATTCAGAATAAAGTTACATATTCATAAATAACTAAAGTTTAGATAATAACTGGAAATGGCCAAGTATCTAAGTTACAGACACTCCATAAACAATGGAATAGATACAAATACCCCGTGTTCAATGTTTTGAATACGAGTTTCCAACCCATGTTTTTACATTCACGACATCACAGCCTAACCAAAGACAAAGGATTTCACTGATTTAATAATTTGTGGCCTTTCAAATTTTATCAGAGTATCACACTTAATATTCTAATTTTTTTAATTATGGCTGTTTTTAAAACATGTATTATTTTGTCACGTGAACAAAAAAATACTGAATTTACTTGTTAACAATTCTGAGAAGGCTTTGTCGACGAATTTGCTGGAATTGTGGCCAGAAATTCATTCACGCAATGATCAACATCATAATTCATAACATACTACCCACCAACTAGAACTTCTGTGGTTAATTAAGTTTCAAGAATAAATTCTTAATGTTCTATTGTAACATTAATTTCGCCTTTAAGAAATATTTAAAAAATTAAATAAAGTTTGGCTGTAATACTAACAAGGATTACATTTTATTTCTTGTTTTTAATACACAGCTACATTCATTTGTTGACAAAACAAAAGAATAACACTTCATGTCAACAACAGACATGGCCTGCATCGTTTATCTTTAGGTTTGTTCCAGCACAGTTTAGAATCGATTCTGAACTGCCTGCTCATTCGCAGTAGCTCAATGTGCATTCCAACAAGACTAGAACTGATTCCGAGCCGATTCTGAACTTATTGAGGTAGACAGGATTATTATAGATAGTGATTTAATCATGAAGATAGTGAAAAATCATGGAGAGACGTTAAATTACTGAAGGCGAAAGTATATGATCTGTCCAAGCCAATTAGATTTAGAAACTACTGATAATTCAGTACGGTAACACATTTGACAGCATCTCAGATCAATCTATCACATTGTTAGAAGCGATTATGATGACCATTTTACTCATTTAATGTACACCAATAACGTTTAAGAATTTTTTGAAGCATCATTCTGCTATTAACAACTCGTTATTACTGAACAGATATAAGAACTGGTGTGCAGTGGATTTTTTGTTTATGTGCTCGATTATTGTTAGCTGAAAGCAATGAAGAGCTTCCACAATTTAATTTTGAAAACTGTTTATTTAATAATTGTGTATTTATATGAATTTCAATTTGTAACTCATGTTTGGTTACATAGACTGTGTATTCTACTGTTAATATATTTTGTTTCACCATATAAAACTTTTACCAGTAAGGTAGGTCATGTAACAACAATTACATTATCTAGTTGCAATGACCAAGTTCTCAAGAGTGTAAGCACAGCCATTTTAAGATGCTGTGATGTAAGTAATTAATATAGAGTGAGGTAAAAGTCGGGTTACATAGGAAAATATTATCCATTTTCCTTCTATTGCAGTGATAAAGAATGTAGGTAATTTCTCATTTTTAAATCGAAGTATAAATGATTGGAATGATCTACCTGCAGTGGTCTTTGAGGACTGCCCTTTCTTAAGGAGATTAAAAAATAACTTAAAAAGTTGCACATAAAGTGTAAATGTTACATTACTTAGGTGACATGTATTTAATTAGCCTGACGAGTTATTCCCTTGGTTTGAATTGTAAATTAGTTTAAAATAGCTTGTAAGAGGTTCTTAGATTAGCAATTTTAAGTTAATATAGCTCATAAGTATGATTCTATGGAATAATATGGGTGTAATTGTTTGTTTTATTTGAAGTGTTGTATCAAGTATCAGTGAAGCGTATTGTGTCAATGAAGTTTGGTTTACAGCGGCAGTGAATAGTTTCGATCAGTGAAAATTTATAGTGCCAGTGAAATTTGTTCTATAGTGTCAGTGAAACGTGTCATAGTGCCAGTGCAGTGAGTAAGATGAGAGTGAAGTGAAATAATATCAGTACCAAAATAATATACATGTGCATGTCATATTTTTATGTGCATATATGTAGATTGTAATGTAAAATTAGATCCACTTATTAACTAGGTTATTTAACTATTATTATTAGTAGTAATTATTGTGTATAATTAAGTTACCACTGCACACAGCCCTGAAGTATATACTGACTGCACCCCAACTTTGGCTACTAGCAACGGGCATCTATAATGAACACCGATCAAAATACCCCTCACTTCTCATGAAAAACAAAAACTGAATAGACTACGGTGGACTTTATGTTGTCAGCAAACAGCTGGATACATTAAGAAGATTGATAATTGAAGTTACCACTGCCACCGGGTGTTTGCCCATTTGCAGTGTAAATACATAGTAAATATATACGAGTACAAATAGTCATCATAAATGCCACTCGAGATTTTGAGTTTCCATACATTCATTTATTTAAAACTAACGTCCGTAAATTTATTGGTACCTGGTGAAAACTTTCTATATATGTTCCATATACTTATGAAAGTGTGCAATTATTTTTGTATCCCCGTAACATGCCTTGAAGGCACTTGGGGGGCATGGAGGTAGAGCCCCATGCTTTCCATGACCTCAGCACTAGAATGAGGTGGTGTGGTCGGCACCACGCTCTGACGGCCTTTTACTCCCGGGAAAGACCCGGTACTCAATTTTATAGGAGGCTGAGTGAACCTCGGGCTGTTCTGAAAGTTTGGCAACGACCTTCCAGTCCGTAGCCAGCTGCTCTACCAACTGAGCTACCCGCCAGTGTACAATTATAATACTTTAAAATTACGTAGAGTTATTTACGACGCCATGTTCCTTCATTCAACTGTAAATTAATGTAATTGTAATCAGTTAATCACTCCAGTCGAATTTGCAGTTCCTAATTATAGTAACAGAATAAATAAAACATTTTTTAAGGTGTCCCCAGACAAATTACAGTACAAACAATACCATATATAGAAGTTGTTACTATTATAATAAGTATTTTAACAATTGTGATATTTTTAGTTCTAGAAGTACATTTATATCTGCCATAGTACAAAAAGCCCAATCTATATGCAATTTAGTTTAATTTAATTTGTATAAGTTTTTTTTTTTTAATTGCTACCTATTTGTTATTTGTAAGTAGTTTACCCTTATTGTTGTTGGGTAAACTATGAAAACTAAATAAATTAATAAATAAATAAAAAAAATAACAGGCTGTAACACCGGTATTTTCATCATTACAAGTGTGGCAAATCTAAGAGGAAAGTTATAAGACAATGAAAACATAACATGAATCAAGACCAAGCTCAATTTGTTTCCTATCTAAGAAACTCCGCCATTTGTACGTGTATTTAAAATAAAATCCTGAAATATGTAATATTTGAAATGAGCAAAATAATTACCAAAATATCCTTCCTATTTAGTACACACTGCAAATTTTTTTGCTGTAATATAATACAGTTCGAACTACGACAATATGTTTTAGTTTTATTCAGTTATTCTAGAAGTGTTACTCTGAAAAATTTTTTTTTTCCTTCTTCACTAACCTAATTTAACAATTTTTTCAATTCCATGTAAAATCACAGATTTCTGTAGACAAGTTTACTCCACGATTTGGTGTAGTTACAATTTGAAGAACCCTGTTTGCGACTAGCGAATGTATATAGGATATGTTTAGAATATGATTTCAGTTGCTTTCCACTCATCCCTCTTACATAATGTGCTTCTCTACACTGAGGAGGTACTATTGTGCCACTTATCTGATTGTGTACATTGATTAATAAAGCTAGTGAAGACACTGCTCCTTTATCTTCAATTACAGTTCCATTAGTTAAAAGAACTATAAAATATTTCTTCAAATGCAAGTGTGCAAAAAATAGCTGACTTTTATTCTAAAATAGTCACTTTTTGAGAAATACAAATATTAAGTAACACCAATTCAAGCAGTGGAGTAGGGTGATCAACGTGGGCAGTTTTAGAAAATAATTTTCTAAATATTATATTTTAAAGTACCAGGTAAGGTGGGGTTACTTGAGACATCGGGGATATTTGAGCCAAATCAGGTGTTTAGATGTTTTCGTTTCTGTGATTTTTGTAATTTTTTAATTCAAAATTTGGGATTAAAGAAAAGAAAATTATGTGTGCATATTATCTCAGTGAATTATAGAATATAGCTAAAGATAATAAACTACATATATACTGTACCCAAATCTATAAAATGTTATCATTTAAGGTTCTATTAACTCAACTTGCACCACATAGCATTTCCTGGGTAACTTGAGGCACTAATAAAACAATAAATAAATACATAACAATAGTGACAATGCAATAAAGCTGCTTGCCTATGGTTTGTATGTCGCAAGATTCAACATATAGGAGAGCAATGAAAGTTTCTCAAGGTATACGTTTTTTGTAGGAGTTAATGAAACTTTCTGAGGTGGTTCAAGTATCCCCAGTTTACGGTAATATTTTTAGTTAGCACCTGGAACATTGGGCAGTTTGAAAGATATGTTCAAAATTTTCTTAGACTCGTCACATCTACCATGTGCTTAAGAATATTTTAAAGATTCTTTTGCAAACTGCTATATCAGTGACTCTTAAGTGTTCATCTTGTAAAGATTACTCATTGCAAATATTCCAGAACTGATACAAGGATGAGAGCTATTCATTTATAAGAGAAGATTACGATATCTCCTTAATGTAACAAATATCCATTCAGATGATGGAAAACCACCATGCTAACATAAAGACATGTTTATTTTTGCATCACTAGTAGACTCTAATACTGGTGACAGACTACAGTCATTAATCGCGATTATCGACCTGATCGCGATCGGGTTTGTAGTGTGTCACCGTCCCGATCGCGATCAGGAGCTAAATCCTGTTTCCAGAACAAGATAATCGCGCTGAGGCACGGCCCAGTGAACGAAAGTAACATTTTAGTAGACTTTAGTTTCGAATCACCTTGATTTATATTATTTAGGAAGTCGTGATAGCTTCTGCTGTGGAATTTTGTCACCCCTTCCATTATATTATATGAAATAGAAACGAAAATGAATGGCTAGCAAATGAATTTGGCTACTATTAGACATAGTGGAGAACTTTAATGTAGATGTGAGAAAAGTAAAAAGAAATATATCAATAAATGACGAACTATTCATATATATATATATATATATACACACACACAGAGAGAGCAATAGAAGACTGTTGAAAGATGTTTCATTTCAATAAATAATGGATCACAAACTGGAACTGGTTTCTTTTTCAGATTTGCAATTTCAGTCGCCATTACTGTTATTATTATTATTATTATTATTATTATTATTATTATTATTATTAGTATTAATTATTAGTATTTTTATTAATTGTATTTTTTATTAATTGTGTTTATTATTGTCTTCATTTGAGTGTAATTAGTTACCACTGCCACCGGGTATATACCCATTGCAGTGTGAATAAATACACACATACATTACGACCCTATCGTTGAGGTTAGGGTTGATTTTAAAAATATGTTTTATTACAAAATAATATAAATTTCTGGCATGATCATACAAATTTTATAGGTTATAAAATCTCTTTTCAAAGTAATATAAATAGTAATGATATAAATTGTATCAGTTTACATTGTAAAGCATATAACAATTTTAACAAATAAATTCCCATATCAAGCTGCAAGAAACAACAACAAAAGAAAGAAACAATGAACAAACATCAAAAGAAAGTATGAACTTTAGGTGTTGTCCAGGAGGGAAACAAACATATACGATTAATTGATTAACTATATTCAAGTGTTAAAAGTAGTGTACGCAAGATTCAAAATGGAAACATATACGTATGTACATAGAGAAAATTGTTTCCTCTATGGTAATTCAGCTGTTGACCAGATGGGACCTAGTGCTAAGTGCTAATCGCGATTAGTACTATAATCTGTCACCAGTATAAGGTTGGGGCTTGCACCATATACAGCATTTTGTCTCTACTGCACACTTTCCATAACATCAAATTAAGTGCCCTTCACTGGCTGCAACAAAATTGTGCAGCTTTTTGCAACACATTGCAGCAAAGGGCGATGCTGTGTTGACAGAAATCTTGCAAAAAATATGCTACAGATATTTCAAACTGCGCACGCGCGTGCGTGAAGATAGAAAAAACAATGCCATCCATTTCCGCTACAGTCTTTGACAGTGTGTTATAAATTGTGGAGCCGTACCATATTTGCTTTTTAGTATTTAAAGTTACCTAACCCTGAATATTGTATTCTTTCCTCTAATTTTGTCTTCAACAAGGAGCACCAAGAAGTAATCAAACCTAGATAACTCGATATCAACAGTACAGTGAAACCCTTCTTAACTGAACTTCAGTTAATCAAAATCCGACTTATCTGAAACAATGTGGCAAAAAAAAAAAAAAAAAAAAGACAGTCAATGTTTTGTTTATCCTTGCAATGTTTTGTTCATCCCCTATAGCAGTGACCGGCATGTTCCGTGCTCTGTGACGTCATACCACAGAGCTGCCACGCTCTTTGCTCGGCAATCTCTGCATACTGAGCACAGCGAGGAGAGAAGGTTCAACTGAACAGTATTTGACAGAATGTGATCCATTCGTCTGAGGTAGTATGGGAACAGCACAATTACAATACATTTGTACGAAAACAAAACTGTACATCCGTGATAAATCAATGTAACAAAATATTTTGGTTTGTAATCAAATTTAATATACTTATAATAATATGAAATTCATAATACAGCCAGCTGCACAAATATAGAAATAAATAATTTAAGCAGTACTACAACACTTTGTCTACTCGGAAACTTGAAAACAGTTCAAGTGTTTTTAACAGATATTTTCCTACACAATATACAGATTGAACTATATAGGCCCTGACTTGGTGAGTAGTAAGCAAAGTATATTTCAACTTTTGAAACACACCATCACTTTGTGTCACTACCGTGCCAAGCTAAATGCTTTGTCGAGATCAAACTGTGTTATGGAGTGTGGAGGAATGGCGAAGTGTTTGATTTGTGGCAAGCTGTTTCAGCATGTAAAGAAATTCAATATACAACGCCATTATTCTGTATGCCACACAAATGATTATGACAAATATGGGGGAGAATATCGACAAGTACTAGTGCAGCAATTGAAAGATAAATTGTTAAGTTAGGGAACACACTGTCAGTGAATCAATGGTAAGCTTAAGGCTTAAGATATAGGATTTCACTAGCCATTGCAAAGAACATGCGTTCTTTTAATGACGGGGAATTTGCCATCATGACCGCAGAGTAGTTATTCCCTAGCAAAATACACGAATGTGATTCCATCAATTTATCTCCAAGAACTGTCGTATCATTGCTGCACTTACGCCACTGCGCTGGTGCGTGATAACAGTAAAACGACTCAACTGCTCGCTCTTCCAAGCTCTTGAGGCCTGACTGGCTCTTACGTCATAACTGCAGCATCTGCCGGCCACTGCCCTATAGCATGGCTACAAATTTAAGTGTCAATGTCCTCACAGCAATGCTGAATCTGTTTCCACCTCCATCCCTGAAACACTTGTTTCGTATAGTAACAGAGCACGGCCAGTCCCGTAAATTAGACGTTCTTTTCGCCGCCCCCTCCTCCCACCTACTTGGGAATTACACGATTATGGTGTATGCATTCGAAATAAGTTTTCAATTTCTCATTCATTTTAGTTATGTTGCACTTATCGTGTTATCAGTACGTCTTACTTTTTAGTTATGCTGGTGCGATGTCAAGTAAAATAAAATGTGTTGTTGTATCCATAAAGGATAAGTTAGAAGCCTTGAGACGCGTGGAAAGTGGGGCAATCTTGTGAAATGTTGCTTCCGATTATGGTGTGAGTAGGAGTATCAATCATCTCTGATTGGGTTAAATGTAAATCCAAACTATTGGAACATTCCTGAAAAATACCGAATCGGAAAACAATGAAAGAAGCTCAATTCGAAAAAATAAACGATGCCGTGTTTCTTTAGTTTCTGCAGCAACGTGCAAAGGGGATGGCATTGTCAGGGCCAATAATTCAAGAGAAGACTTTAGGTTATTAGCAGAAATGTTGGATGTAAAATTGATGTGCAATTACAATACTGAATTTGTTGAATTTCTGTTCATAATTTACATGCTTAACAATCTCTTTTCCTTCCTACTTTTACAGAAAATATTTCTTATCAATTATCTGAAAAATCACATTATCCGAAATGGCTCCAGCCCCTTTATTTCGGATAAACGAGGTTCTACTGTGGTTTTAAAACTTATTTCTAAGTTCAGTGATGAAATGTACTAACTTTTTTCTGGTTTCTCGTCTAATAAATTGAATAAATTGCCTCAAAAGAACAACTACATTCACTTCTTCACTTCCCATATCCTTCGCAATTCATTAACTAAACAAAAAACAAATGCAGCAAAAAAGAGTGTACCAAACAATGAAGAAAACAAATAACCAATAAAACGCTGTACTTAGCTCTTTGATATCTCACTAGTGGGAAATCTAAAAACTACATTGATGTTGAATCAAAATGTCTCACAAAAAATTATCTCTCTACACCAAATGCATTGAAATGCAATGTTTTGCCACACAAAAAATCATTGCGAGACGAAATGCTGCACTTTGACTAGCGCTCAACCTCATTGTCACTGTATAGCAGATATTTGTTTTCTCTCTAGGACTACAAGAAGAAGTTTCAACCTATGTAAATAAATGAAATTACACTAATTAAAAACTATTTTTTCAGTAATTTTAAGAATCCCTGACAGTTTTCAGTATGTGATGCTAGTCTACACAGATGTGGTCAACTGACACCTCTTTGGAATTCTGCTAATCAGGCAGAGTTGAAGTCCATTTGAGGTGGGGGATCATGTAAGATGACTAGCAGAGAAATTTTCTAGTTGTCCTTAAATTTGGAGACCAGATTAACTGGCAGAGTCATCAGCACTTATCACAGGAACTGGTACGGGCAGTCCATGAAACAAAAGTAGTTTGACAACAGGTCCAGCCACTAATATAGTGTGATACAGCATCTCCAGCCAGAGAAGAAAATCTCAAAAATCTATTTTCTTCTCCAGGCTTTGACCCCATGATACTTCAGTCTACATGCAAGCAAGACAATCACGAGATGTAAGAAGAAGAGAGTGTTTTGAGTAAAACTGGTTGTAATGCTTCCACTCTCTCCAGTTGTGGTCAAGTAAGACCTTTCTGTAATTTGCCAGTTTGGCAGACTGAATTCCACTTATGGGGTGGGAGCATTTGGAAGGTAGAATCCATTAGCTCTAATGATAGAATCATGAACTGCAGAGTTGAATTTTAATGTTGAGGAAAAATAGTTGTAGATCCTGCTCATGTTTCAGGAACAGAGTTGTTATATATCCTGCAGATTTCTAACACAATTTGCATTCAGTTGCCTCAGGTACGCCGAGAAGAGTTTTGCGACCTCGGATACCACTCCACTGAAGATGTCTGCCGCAGTTGCAGACGAAACGTCTGGTATAAAACCAACCAATAGACCACAGCCTCTCAGCCCGGAAAATGAATCTAGATCTATAGACTCTGGCCATGAAAGCCCACACTACAACAATTTGCATTTATTTCGTCCTTAAAAATCTATCTCTCTCTACAAACTTTGAAATAGCAAACTTCCGGTTTTGTAGTAGAAGTGACAATTATTCTTAAAAAAAGAGATGCGCTGTAACCACGTGGTCTACTTTTCGACAGATTATTTCATGATATGCCATAACAAAAATAAATGTGATTACCAGAAAAGTAGAAAAAATATTCCGACTTTCACAAATCAAATTTCTGTACTTTCTCACAAACTGAATGGACTGTATGTATCTTTCAAATACAATATATTGAAAATAGATGTCTTAAGAGTTTCAACATACAAATATGTGATCAAACATCACAGACTCAAAAAAGATGTTCGACAAGTCACAAAGAGATCATATTATTACTTCAAAAGGAGAAAAGAGGAACGTCCAAATTATATATGTAATATGATAACAATAATGAAGATGGTGGTGATAATAATAATAATAATAATAATAACTTTATATTACGTTTTTCTGTAAGCATTATCCAACATGTAATGTACGATCTGACAGATGAAATTTGTTGAGTTTACTATGTTGACTATCATTTATCAATTTCAAAAGAACAAATGAATAACTCTCAGTTTTAACACAAAATCAATCCTAGAACATTTGTAACTTACCTTGTATTCATATTCCTGTTACATATACGGAAGTTGTCTCATTTATTTATAAAATGTCTTTTGAACATCCCTCTCATCCTCGTGAACGACAGAAAGTGTCAGGCAGTACTATAAAGCGTTGAATATTATGCGCCTGCAATGGCCACTATTGCTGCTACACAACATGCAATGTCCATACAAAATCAGAACATTACACACACAATTATGAAAAACCGAGGAACCACATAAACGTGGTCCGTGGATGTCATACAGATGGGCAATCCAGACTGGTTCACAAGACAATTATTTATAAGAAAAGATCCGAGTGTGAAAGTACAATATTATGTTAAATAACGATAATTTTTTGATATTATGCACTAGGATAATAAATGCTCCTTTCTTGCTGTGTGTTTCTATTTTTAAACATGAAAAATTTTCATGACATTTCTGCATAGTTCTCCTGAGTTGTGGATTGGTTAAATAAGATGTTAAGTTTGCAAACCTTTCAGTGTGTTAATCGAAATTGTTTATATTAGGAAAGAAGTACACAATATCATACAAATTGACTGATGTATGTAACCCACATATGGTTTTTATAATCTATACTAATAATAAATCTGTAGCCGAAATTTTTCTGGTAATTTTCGATTTTCCAAAAATAATTGGTCCTAACATATATAATTAACAACCCTGAAACCGAAAATAGCTTTTTTGAAATTTTTGTTTGTATGTCTGTCTGTCTGTCTGTTTGTTACCTTTTCACACGATAATGATTGAACTGATTTATATGAAAATTGGAATATAAATTAAGTTCGTTGTAACTTATGAATTTAGGCTATATGGCATTCAAAATAATTTATTTAAAAGGGGGATTATAAGGGAGCTTGAATTAAATAAATTGAAACATCTCCTTTAGTATTAATTTTCGTGAAAAATGTTACATAACAAAAGTTTCTTTAAAAATAATTTCCGATAAGTTTTATTATATGCAAAATTTTGATACGACTGATATTTAATGAGATAAATGAGTTTTAAAATTTAAAAAAAAATGCCAACTTAAGGGGCTATAATGAAATAAAAACAAATGACTTCATCTATAAGGGGCCTTGGACAACAAACGAAAGCTATCAAACATAGCCTGCAGAGAACATTTCTGTGTTTGTATGAAGTAATATCTATGCAAAATTTTGATAGGACTGATATTTTGAGGATATACAAGACTTTTAAAATAGCAATATAATACATTTTCACCGCCGCCTCAGATTATAGCGTTGTTGTTCCTGGAATAACTCCTATGTGCAAAATATTACATTTTTGAGTAGGAAGAAAAAACACATTTATTCGTTCCATGGCAATGGTACATAGGAGATCGTGAATTCTTACATTTTCGAAAGAAAGAAATATAATTACATATCACTATATATGCTGTATCACTATTTAAGTTATTTGAAGGGTTCAGAACCATAGTGGGCCAAGCGCCATTTACTGAAGACATAGAAAACAAGGGTTAAAATTAAGTTATTACCATAATTCAATGGAAACATATAGCAACTAATATAAAGTATACACATTAAATCTAAATGATGTCAATCTTCATTAAACTATGGTTGCATGTAATAACAATTAAGAAACATGTTAAAGGAATTGTCATTGCACCAAATGAGTGTCTCTGGAGCAAAATGATCGCATTTTAATTATTTGGATGCAATTTAAATTAAGTAACATATTAAAAGATTTAACCTTCTATCAAACACGAATGTTCCCTGGATCAAATGTCCTATTTTAATTATTTAATTATTTTATATTTATTTCTAACAGGTGCAGCGGAGTGCACGGGTACGGCTAGTAATAAATATAAAAATGACGTGAAATGTTCAGACGAAGCATAATTCCACATTTATTTCATCAATACTGTACAAATTATAAACTGGTCACGATATTTCTATTTCTGCCTTGATTTTCATTTTATTTTCATATTTAATTTTTATTCTCATCTCACATTTCTTATACATCAATAAAATGTCTAATAAATAAATATTTTTAGAAAAAGAAATAAATAAAAACTGTCGAAAATACGAGGGTTGAGGCAGCATAAAGCATGGCAACTATTTTTTAATGAGAATTCGAGCTTGGGTGGAAAATGTGAAATATACAGATGAAAGGACAAGGAATGGACGAAATGTACGGACATTTAACAACACGCCAACATTTTGCTCCTCATGTTTATTACGGTTGTTGGCATAACATTACAGGGTTCCTGTGCCAGCATCATTACAGCACACATACCCGTTCTAAAGGCCCTCAAAGTAATCTGCACAACACACTGCCAACGAGGTGGGAGGTGCTGAATACCATCTGCTTCATCACTTTCCTCACCATGTGTGAATCTGGTCATCTGTTGTTGCACAGCACTGGTAATGTCAATTCGTGTCCCAAACCGTCTACCACATAATGGTTCCTTTACCTTCGGTATGAGGTTAAAATCACATGGAGAAAGGTCCGGAGAGTATGTATGTATGTATTTATTAACATTACAATTGGGTATACATCTGGTGGCAGTGGTATATGATATACAATAATACCATTACAATAATACAATAATTACAGCAATAAAAAAATAAAATAAAGGTAAATTTACTTCTAACTATAAATAAATAGATGCAATAAACCTAGGACTATAAATAAAAAAAATGCTATAACGCCTACAATAAGCAAAAGTTGTTGTTGTTTTCTAAGTAAACATTTGACTAAAGTCATTTGACCTCCAATATTTTCAAAGATTTATGATGATCAGCCAACAGATTTTGAGGTGTTCCGAATCCATTACCAATGAGCAGTTAGGGGACTGATATATTCCAATTTACAGGTGTTTGGCCAAACAATCATGGCCTTTAATTAATTACAGACGATGCCGGGAATTAACTGTGGATTTTGATAAGTTCCACTTGGGATTGACTTATCATCTAAGTATGTAGATTTTAATTAATTACATGTAAGGTCTGTTAGCAGTGCTGCCCTTCTTTGCTAAACATATCATCGTTTAATTAATTACATTATCACAATTCTTTTATTGATGATAATTACATTTTGTCTGTTTGAGATGAAGATTACATTTCATCTTAATTAATTACATATCACCTTAATTAATTACATGTCATATCATCTTAATTAATTATAGCATCTTAATTAATTACATATCACCTTCATTTAATTACATATCATCTTAATTAATTACATATCAACTTAATTAATTACACGACACAACTTAATTACACTGCACCTACAAATTACATTGTCAGTCTGTATGGTGGGTGCTCCAATTCTTCCCATCCCCAGTAGCCGTCCTACACACATTGCTTTGTGTCACATCGTCCACACACTCACTGGTCGTCCTGTCTGTTGCCGATCGCTGGTCGCTTCGCATCCTCGCTGAAACGCTACTACCCACCTCGCGACTGTCCAGTATGGAAGGGCATTATTCCCGACAGCTTCTACCAACGCTCTGGCATTCCTCCCATGGAGAACAGCTATTTTGAGCGCTCTTCAACACGGGTTACATCCATCCTGCATAGTGCTACACTGACAATGATTTAACATTACTTTCTGTTCTATTAGAGACAAGCACAGAGCCATCTTGTGTTGTGGACACACACTATGACTGCACAACTTCCATGTGATATATGACTTTCGTGATACCAACCCTTACCTTTGAAAAAACAAATAGTTGCCATGACTTAAGCCCCAACCCTTGTACAAGAAATTAAAAATGGGGAAAATTCGACAGAATCCAAATTCATTTCCTGACTATTCCAGAATATCAGTTGCCGCAGAGCTTACACTTCTCACCATGCAAAATATTAAAGTAGTCCACTGTAGTTTTGATGTTTCAAAATTATGTACTATGTAAAAAGGTAAAGGTATCTCTGTAACATGCCATAAACGCACTTGGGGGGGCATGGAGGTAGAGCCCCATGCTTTCCATAACCTCGGCACTAGAATGAGGTGATGTGGTCGGCACCACGCTCTGACTGCCTTTTACTCCCGGGAAAGACCCAGTACTCAATTTTATAGGAGGCTGAGTGAACCTCGGGGCCGTTCTGAAAGTTTGGCAACGAGAAAAAAATTCTGTCACCACCTGGGATCGAACCCTGGACCTTCCAGTCCGTAGCCAGCTGCTCACCAACTGAGCTACCCGGCTGCCTATTATGTACTATGTATATAATAATAACAGTACTCATGGAGTTCTATCAACTGTTGCGGATATTATAAAGAAATACTAAGATGCAACACAACAGATAAATTAAATGTCACTGACGACAACAATGTAAGTTAATCCAATTCACACACAAATACCGGAACCAAAGACATCGACTTTGATTGTTATTAAGTCTGCAAATAATTTTGATACCGGTATACTGTACAAAATGATGTTCCATGTTCATACGAAGATATACGGTAGTTTGATACTTTCGTCAACATAATTATTTCTATTATTCGTTTGTTTATTTTTTTGCATGCCAATTTATAGTTATTTATGTATCAAGGACAACAGATATTATGCTAAATCAAGGGCCTGTGACTCGAGGTGTACTATTATTATTAACAATTCCCGAGTTGCATACAATAATTTATGTCTTACTTCTTTATAAGAAAAGGAAATAAATATTAATTTATCACATTAATTTGATGAATTTCATATACGTCAGAGTCAACAATGAAGTTACTAATGAAATGGTAACTAGGGAGTTTGTTATTAACTCGTACAAAATGGTTGAATGTAATATTCCCCAAGAAGTTTGTGAATTGGTTATTGAAGCTGAAAACAAATTATTACTCCCTTGCAATTGTCTGTAACAATGTAGTTTCTATTTAAATTCCGCTAAAGACTACTTCGTGTTTCATTCTATTAATTTCTGTATTTTGTATTTTCTTGTTTCAGAAGTTGTGTAACTGAAAACTTTACCCTCTTGCAATAGCCTGTAGCTATGGCAAACTTTATAGGGCTGTGTGCCATGGGCATGTTATAAATACCTAATGCCCACGTGGGTGTAATGTATTTCCTTATAATTATATCTCATACCTAAGGATAAAACGACTGTTATGTGCAAGTAAGACATAAAAATAGTAATGTTTAAGATTTGAGGGGATAAAAGTTGTGTTAATAGACGTTTTCTCGAGTTAATCGGTACTAGCTATCCATAATTCGACATCATCCTTAAAATTGGTGTAGAAACTAAAAGTAAAACTGCACCAAATCATAACTCCGTGAAATTCATACAATAAAACAGCCTGTATTACAAGTAGTAACACAGCTACAACACTTGGGTTAGCTGGTACTGTAGGGTACACATATAGAAATATCTGTGTAATTATGCAACAGAGTACCAGTAAAGGTAAGCATTCACTACATCGTATCGCACTCCTTGTACGAATCGCACGCAACGGATATTTTAAGTGCAGTGCGTTCACTGTAACGGCTTCACCTCATCATCATCGATTCCCTATCATCTGTTTAAAACATGACGTCGTACGATATTGACATTACTGAAAGCAGAGGAGTTGAGGTTAGGTCTATTAATTACGTCTGTTAGCGAATAAGAATTTGTAATTGCTTCATGCATCTTAATTGAAGAGGAAGAAACGAAAGAAATATTGGTTACATAATATATTTGCAAGAAACGACTTGATTACTTTAATGGGAACGCCTCAAATTATATAATTCTTCGCAATTTTCTACAAGAGAAATAAGTTTTCTGTCTGCCATTTTGGGGCGACACTGAACATGGCACAACATAATAGTAACAGTTGACCAATTGTTGTTGTTGTTGTTTTCTAATGCCAGGCATTTGACAATGAAGTCATTTGACCTCTTGCACTCCAATATTTTTCAAAGATATTATCATGACCAGCCACTGAAGCACAGATTTTGAGGTGTTTCGAATCCATTTCTTGGTTTGAGTTGCACAATGGGCAGTTAGGGGACTGATATATTCCAATTCTATGCAGGTGTTTGGCCAAACAATCATGGCCTGTTGCCAATCTAAATGCAGCTACAGACGATTTTCGTGGTAAATCGGGAATTAACTGTGGATTTTGATGCAGAGAGTTCCATTTTTTCCCTTGGGATTGTGTTATTAAATTTTTGTTTGTTGAAGTTTACGACGCTGTTTCAACATGAATGAAAGATTTAATCCAGCACCGAAAAATCTTTTCAATCTACATACTTAGACTTCAACAATTGAGCAATTAAAATTGATTTATTAAAGAAGGCCATGATTGCACGCATCGGAAAAGTTGCCCATCCGAGAAATGTGGACGGATTTGCCGAGAGGCGATGCGTCCGATACGATGTAGTGAACGCGGTTACATAACAATTACAGCAAAGATAGTCTTTTTCCGATCCATGCGATTTGTCCGATGCTGCGATACGATGTAGTGAACGCTTACCTTAATAGATCATTTGATGTGTGTGTGTTTGTGTGTGTGCATACGCGTACATATATATTGAACATTTACAAGTACAAAGTAAAATATACATCAGTATAGATACCCCATCTGTGCAACATAAAAAGAACGCGAGGGGTCAGCTACAGAACTTCACTTACCACCTTCGTAGTGCTTCGATTTTATACACGAGACCAAGACAAATGGCTTATACGAAATCCGGCACATTGAGAACACAACACGACTTAAAAGAAAAACTGACTTATACAAAAAATAAACAAAACTACATACCAATCAAGCTTTCCTTACAATTACGTTGTATAATTATAAACATTGTGACAGCAGTGAATATAGTAACGATCATTAATATGAGATGGAAGTCAAACCACATTACAACATATTCACACACATCACACAGAGACAGAATACTACCACAGTTATATAAAAATATTGAACATTAAACAACATTTAAATAAAACCTTTCAATTAGATGAAGTTGCCAGTAATACAGCTGAGAACAACCATGTAAGGAAAGCCTAAGTGGAAATAAATTGACAAAGAAAGCTACAGGAAGGTGATGGGGATGCATGAACCCAGTGATAAGCACACAGCTCTAATAAGAAGCTGCTTTTCTTCAAGACTTGTTCACAATTATCAATATCTTAGAATACGTAATTTTGTTAAGAGCACCATTATCAATAATTCATTTTATTTTTATTTCTTTACTATTCTAAAATCAGAAGCTTTCAAAATTACGAAGTAAAATGTATTACAATTAACTGTGCTATAAATTGACTTGCTTCTAGTCCCTGCTGCTTGTACTGTTAACGTCATAGTAGGCCACCAATGCAACACCGCTGCTATGCACCCCACCAACACTTCTTTTATCTTCCAATTGTCGTGATTTCTACAAGATGAGCTTAAAAATGCTTTGTGTAATAAAACTAAATTGCTGTTTATCGTTTGCAAGCAACCCTAAAGGTACGACTCGGAGAACTCAAAGTCGGACTGGCTCGCTCTAGAGCTGCGTGTGTAGACCGACACACCGCCCCCAAAGGCTGAATCTGAAGTGCCTTCTCCGGTAATAAAATCAGCTACGATAAGAGTATCTTTGTTAGAGGTCAGACCTGTGTTGGCAGTGGAGTCCTGGTGCGGGGTGCTCAGACGTCCGTCCGTCACGCCTCCCCGCAACGCATCTCGCTCCTGCAGTCGAATCTTGATCAATCGTATCTTCTCTTCTTTCTGTAAAGTCAAACATTTCCACATACTTATCACTATCATCATTATCGTTATTAATATTTAGAGTTTCTAGTTTTTTCGCATTTGTAATTTCAAAATTTAGCATTTTGTAGCATTTGATTTTCATAGTTAGTATAACCATGTGCTGGGGGTTCTGTAAGAAGGGAGAGCTACTGCGTAACAACAGACACCATTGTGCCCGTACAGCAATTGCCAACCTGCTAAGAAACAGAGGGCATTGAACATTTTACGAGAATTCAATTGCTCCACGAAATTAGCTATACATGCTTTATGACTCCACATTTGATAATATTAGATTTTAATTTGTATAGTTTTAGTATTTTAATGATTTTATTGACAACACAATACATTTGAGATACCATACAAGGGATCTACTTAGCATGGCTAAGCACATTCACATTGTTTTAAAATGAATTAGTTTTTAATTTTGACAGGACAATTAATGTTGATATAGATAATATAGTCACTATGTCATACTTTATTCTAGTCAAGGCAGTTTTAATGTAAGCTTGTATTGTAATTGATTTTAGATGATACTTATATGTGTACCTGAAGATGCCCCATTAGGGGCGAAAACGTTTGTATCAAGATTACATAGGATGTAACACATCAATATTCCTTCTCATATGTTTTTCTTTCATATGTAATGCAATGCTTAAGCCATACTGACTGAATAATAATCAGATTTTGATATTTGTTATTAAGAAACAGAGGATGGGAAGTACACGAGGAGATTCATTGTGTGTCTGAAGATGATTCTCATAGAAGAGTCGATATAATTGCCATCAATAGAAAAACCCAGAAAGCGATGGTCTTAGACCCTACAATTTGCTTTGAACGAGACACGAATCAAGCACTGCAGATAAATGATGACAAGCGAGCTAAATATGTACCTTGTCTTCCATACCTCAGTGAAAAATATGGCATTTCGCTTTACAACTGGGATGTTACAGGCTTACTATTTGGAGCGAGGGGTTGTTTACCAAAATTTACATGTGATATCCTTAAATCCTTTAAAATTCCCTTTTATGAGGTTCAGAAGATTGTAATGGAAATTCTGAAGGCCTCTCTTCAAATTCTACACTATCATCTATATGTTAACACGTAAATTTTTCAATTTCACGTTGAAGTTTGCCGATAAGCTATTAATGTTTGACTATAATTATATGTGTACAAAACCGCCTTTGCTTATCATAAAATAAATAAATTTTCATTAACGTTTTCGATACTTTAAACTTTTAAAGTGTTTATACAAAGTGTTCACATTTCAATAACTACGCTAATAGTGGTTACAATTCTTAAACAGTTTTATTTTATATTTTAGATCATATCGTATGACTCGCAGTGATTTAACCTAACATAGCATGTATATCATAGATCAACCTAAGTTAAGTCCAAGTAATCACACTAATATGACCCGAAAATTACCACATTAAGTTCCATCTAATAGGCAAGGTTTTCATCATATTAATCTAACATTTCACATCTGAAGATGATACACAAGTATCAAAAACGTTAATGAAAATTTATTTATTTTATGATAAGCAAAGGCAGTTTTGTACACATATAACGTAAATTTTTGTTTTAATGTAAAAATCGAATCATTATTTTGCTCCTTCCATTTCCCTTTATCTTTTATATTTTGTTAATTCCGGATCCCAGTGGTCAACCTCACTTGAGGACAGATGATTTTAAATCTTAGTAGTAGGCTGGGAACTGAAGGATAAGTATGGAATTCTGCTAATAACTTCTTAAATTTTACATTTACAAAAAAAAAAAAAAGTTTTATACAAGTTTCAAGTTTATACAAAATCTATTAGAGATAAACCATTCAACATGATACCAGTGTTCGAAAAAAGTTATTCAGGCATAAAGAGTGTGACAGTAAACTTTATTTTTTTAAACAGCATACGCGGCCGGCGGGTAGCTCAGTTGGTAGAGCAGCTGGCTACGGACTGGAAGGTTCGGGGTTCGATCCCAGGTGGTGACAGGATTTTTTCTCGTTGCCAAACTTTCAGAACGGCCCCGAGGTTCACTCAGCCTCCTATAAAATTGAGTACCGGGTCTTTCCCGGGGGTAAAAGGCGGTCAGAGCGTGGTGCCGACCACACCACCTCATTCTAGTGCCGAGGTCATGGAAAGCATGGGGCTCTACCTCCAAGCTCCCCCAAAATGCCTTCATGGCATGTTACGGGGATACCTTTACCTTTTTTACTATATTAAAATTTACATATTTCGAATCTCGATTAAATTTTATGTATGAATGTAGAAATTTTACCTATTCATCCGTTTCATGTCTTTTAACCATTTATTAAACTTGTTTCATGGACTTCAAACTTGAGACAAATAAGTATGTAAAATCATGTTGAGCAGGCCATAAAACTAAACAAAACACTATCACTAACCAAACTATACAACAGATCCTCAAAGTGACAACCATTCACAGCCAAACAATGTCCCAGTCTACACGGAAACAGTCCATTGTCTTTCTCACAGTTACATGACTGATCTATTCCATCTCATATCTACAATAGACTGTATTTGTAATAGACTGGAACAATGCTTGGCTGTGAATGGTTCTCACTTTGAGCATGTGTTGTAAAGTTTGGTTAGTGATAGTGTTTTGTTTACTTTCATATCCATTGTTCAAGAATTAAAACACAAAATCAATATCCCGAATTTAAAAGAAAACTTACAAATTAAACCAAACCCTTTAACTCTATTAAATATAGAATATAATCTAAATTTAACAGAAGAAATACTGAAATCAGAAGTAGACACTGAAATAATGAAACAATTGTCTTTAGAGACAATTAATATTAGGTACCCTCCACAAAAATGGCTTCATTTATACACCGACGGATCCTTGATCTCCAGAGAACAAGGTGCCGGTGCAGGTGTTACGTGCTGTCTCTTCTCATTTTATAGATCTCTTGGATATGGAACAACAAGTTTTGATGGAGAAATCGTTGCAATAAGTGAAAGTCTCAGGAATCTTCTATAAATTTAGGAATGCAGTTATATTGTCAGACTCCAAAGCAGCTATTCTATCAATAGTCTCTAAACACACACCTTCATCTCAAACAGCAGAAATAACTAAAATGCTCTCTCAATTAATATCACTCAATAAAAGAATTGTATTCCAATGGATACCATCCCATTGTGGAATCCTGGGAAACGAGAATGCGGATGCTTTAGCAACGAAGGGCAGCACTGCTACTTACAGACCTGTTACTAAATCTACGTATTACGCTGTGAAGAGATTTATTAAATCTACATACTTAGACTTCAACAAACAAAATTTGATAACTCAATCCCAAGGGAAAAAATGGAACTCTCTGCATCAAAATCCACAGTTAATTCCTGATTTACCACGAAAATCGTCTGTAGCTGCATTTAGATTGGCAACAGGCCATGATTGTTTGGCCAAACACCTGCATAGAATTGGAATATATCAGTCCCGTAACTGTCCATTGTGCAACTCAAACCAAGAAATGGATTCGGAACACCTCAAAATCTGTGCTTCAGTGGCTGGTCATGATAATATCTTTGAAAAATATTGGAGTGCAAGAGGTCAAATGACTTTATTGTCAAACGCCTGGCATTAGAAAACAACAACAACACTTTTATTGCCTACTCAACATGATTTGCCTCAAGTTTGAAGCCCACGAAACAAGTTAGCCACCCTAAATAAGGGTTCGATAGATCAGCCTACTAATTCACAATGAACAATGATCAAAAACAATTATGTGACAATTTGAAGTTAAAAGACATGAAAAGGATGAATGGGTAAAATTTCTACAGGAAATAAGATTTGTTGATTAGTTCCCATTCTTTCTCATATAATGAAAATAAATATTAAGACACCTAGAAATGAAATTATAGATCCAACAGATGATACTACATTTCAAGCTGTATAAGCATCAGGATAATCGCAATAGTGTCGAGGTATACCATGGATCCAAATTATCTTATAGAGCACCTTGTTTATGATTATTGGGATTTGTATTTCTATTTACTATTGGAGGTTTAACAGATGTAGTATTTGCAACTTCATCAATTGATATTGTATTACATGATACTTACTATGTAGTGGCTCATTTTCACTACGTATTTAATGGAGATTCGGAATATGTAAATTTTAATATAGGGTGTCATTTAAAAAAATTAAGTTTACTGTCTGTATGCCTGAATAACTTTTTTTGAACACTAGTATGCTGTCATGTTGTATGATTTATATCCAACAGCTTTTGTATAAAACTTTTTTTTTTTTTTTTGGTAACATTAAAATTTAAGAAGTTATTAACAATATCCCATATTGTTTACTCTCTATAGTAAATCAAAGATAATAAGCTGTAATAAATTAAATAAATTTTGGGATGAAATCAAACTATAATTTACACTCATGATCAATGCTGCATTCAGTTCAGACATTGAAATTTAAAATTGCACATGTTTTTATTGCACTTCATTTAGATCACAAAGTGTGCATAGGGGGCTTGGTTTGATGCCCATGTGATACAGGTGAAGGGTTCACGTAAAAAACAAGTTGTCATTTTTTCGGAATATGTCTGATAAGAACTTTCTTGTGTTAAATATTATTAACGTACCTTGTTAATGTTTCGACCTATTTTCGGTCATCTTCGGAACTGGTCGTTGTTGGTCTTGGCGCCTCTTGTTTCCTGTGAGGGTGCGTTCGTAGTGTAGAGTCAAAGAATGTATGTGTTTTGAAATTGAGTTGTGTGTTGAGAATATTGTTGGGGTGTGTTTTTCGTGTGTCTGTATATTTCGTATATTGTTCTAGAGTGTTGAGTTTCTGGCTTTTTGGTCGGATGTGCAGTATTTCCATGTCTGTGTTGATGTCTCTGTAGGTGTGGTTGGCATTTGTGATGTGTTCTGCATATGTGGAAGTGTTTTGTAATTTTGTTATGGCTGTGATGTGCAGAACACATCACAAATGCCGACCACATCAACACAGACATGGAAATACTACACATCCAACCAAAAAGCCAGAAACTCAACACACTAGAACGATATGAAATATACACACACGAAAACACACCCCAACGATATTCTCAACACACAACTCAATTTCAAAACACTTACACTCTTTGACTCTACACTACGAACGCACCCACACAGGAAACAAGAGGCGCCAAGACCAACAACGACCAGTTCCAAAGATGACCGAAAATAGGTCGAAACATGTTAACAAGGTACGTTAATATTTAACACAAGAAAGTTCTTATCATACATATTCCGAAGTGATACAGTGTTAAAAGTTGTGTAATCAAGATGTATAATGTCATTTTTTGTTACTTTTGTCTTTTGGTCCTATCTGCTATTTCATAAAGTGAACTATTTTTCTAGTACCTAAATCAGAATGGCAAAAAGTCTGCATTGTAACATGATAACTTAAACTAACATGAGATGTAAGCTAATGATGTCTTAGCAGTGTATTAAAGTATTAATGTCCCTTGTAAAATTAAACAAAAGTGACTTAGCATGTTCATTCCATGGACCCTTCAAATAGTCACGGCCAATTGTTAGACAGAATTCTGCTACTGCTACACTTGGGGATTCAGGAAGTTCTGAATTTTGAATCAAACTAATGAAAAATGAAAATATTAAACAGTGTAACATTTTGTATTTATCGCTAATGCGAAAACGCACGAACTCTATTAATATTATAACAACAAACTTTATTTGTAGTTACATATCAATGTTTCACCCTGATTGTGTGCAGCTTCTTTCAGAGCACATCTGCAGCATGCGATTACAGATAATTTGACAACTCTTATTTATGACGATACAAAAAAATCACGTGTCATAATCTTGAATAAGACAAGGACAGTGGTCAACTTACAGCTGATATGAGTTTCTGGAGTTCTTCATTCTCAGCCACCAGTTTTTGATACCGCTCTTCGTCTTCCTTGGTCATCCCCACGTCGGGGTTGTACTTTGATTCAGCCTTGTCTCTTGGATGGCGTATCACTTCTATCACCTAGACATCAATATCATGTTATCGTTTGATTGTGTATGTATATATATTTTGTGTGTATATATATTTTTTTGTACATTTTATTCAATTGTCAGTTTCTGGTTTAATTATGTAAATCCTACTTAATTGTAATCTAATACTAATATGCAGGGAACGGATTTATATGGACTAAAAATATATGAAATATGTAAATATATATGTAGTTATTTTTACCAAAATATGGAATTAAATATGGATTTTTACCAAAATATGGAATTAAATATGGACTTAAAATTATAAAAAAATGACTATGTACGTTAAATATTGGTACATTTTAATCAAACTAAACAAAAAATATAATGGACGTACCTTATCTTCCAATGTAGTTTCAACAAAACACAATTTTTATTGTCTGTTACCATAACAATAGGTTACAAACATTTCTTTCAAGTGCTGAAAAGTGAATCTTCTTCTATTGTCTCTGAGGATAGATTTATACTGACTAAAAGAGCGTTCGACGTCACAAGAAGTAACTGGTACATAATTCAATTTCACAATGTCTGCTGGGGATAAGTCCAAGTTAATCTTCACTGTTGATTCACCACTCATCACAGCAACAACCTTTTGTAGTTCTTCATATCCAGGGTTTTTTGAAAGTACAGTGTCCACCTTAGCTCTTACTGCATCTGCAACTTTACCTCTACCACGATTCAGTTGTTCCACAGTACTATTTATAATTTCAAAACTTTCAGATAGTGAAAGGTGCCTATTTTGGAGACTTTTGAGCGTTTTTATGATGCATGAAAATGTATGCTGAATGTGAGCTAAGTCATTCTTCACACTTATGTCACAGGTACTGTTTTCGCAGTATCAATTGAGACTGCATCTTCAGAGTCCAATGCAAGGAGAACATTGTTAATAGAGTCTATATGTTCGGCATAATATTCAACTGCTTCTAGCCATGTACCCCATCTAGTTAAAATTGGCTTTGGTGGCAATGGAATTTCAGGGTACATTTCTTTCAACACGTTAACTCTACTGGGAGCTTTGAGAAATACTTTTTCACTGATGAAATCAACAAATCTACTTTAGGAAATTGTCTCTGACCACTTCTGCCACACGATGAAATGCATGCGCCACACAAGTAAAATGAGTCAATTTAGGATATACAACAGATAATGCTTGTCCAGCTTTGACCATATAAGGGGCAGCATCGCTAATAAAGAATAACACATTATCGTACATAATACCCTTTGGCCACAGGATACCCATAGCTTCGTTGAACAGTTTAACTATAGTTTTGTTATTGCACTTTTCTAGAACATCACAATGTAAAAGAATTCGTTCAGAATATTGTTCACTTAACAAACCGATAACTACATTACCAACAAGTCTACCTTCTTTGTCGGGAGTCTCATCAATGGAAACCCAAATTGAACTATCTTTAATTTCATCTCTTATCTTCTGTATTGTCTCATCGTAGATGGATGGAGCATACGTCTTCCTAAGTGTTGACTCATCCGGGATTGTATGTTGAGTATATTTTTCAAGGAATTCCCTGAAGACCTTATTCTTTAGTTTGTAGAGAGGAATATCAGCAGAGATGAGAGAACGGCACAGGTCGATGTTAAACTCAGATCTTGCATTCGATGTTGTTGGTTGTGTTAAAAACAATTGTCTCTGCTTGGAATTTAGTTGTTTGTTGGCCTGATGTTTACTAGTTGTAATGTGTTGTTGCACCAGGAACTTTTGTGTAGATGATACTGCACACTGACACAAATTACAAAATAATATTTTATTGTCAGTTGATAAACCATCTTCTTTAAATTCTGAAATGTAACTTGTTAGTTTTGATTTTAAATTGACTGAATGACGTACTTTTGGCATATTTACCGTCTTTATAGTATGATTTACAAAACTGAACCTATGTGTACTCTGACTGGCATTTAACTGTTGAGCTGCACAACTGAAGTCTGTTAAAAATTTTAAATTAAATTAATACAGTTTTGTAACTTACTTTCCCATTGTTGATAGGACTGCTAATTTTCAAATAACTCTGATGTTAAAGGGATTACTGAACATGTGTTTAAATCTCTATTGTTGAAATGTATTTTTAAAAGTTAATGGAATTTTGTTTTGTTTTATTGTTAAACCTAATATAATATGGACTGTTTTATATGAAATATGGAAAATATATGGAAATTAACGAAAATATGTACTAAACTCTAAAATATGGAAAAATATGGAAAATAAAAGTAGGATTTTTCAACCCTACACATTGTGAAACATAAAGATAATGCAAAATATAAATTATATTAGCTTTATAAGTAAATATGTATTTACATATAAATCCTTTCCCTGCTAATATGTATACTAATGTGTTTATTTTTATTTTTACTGTGTACATTTTTTATTGAATTATCGGCTTCTGTTTTTATGTGATTCGTATTTGATTCTAACAACATTAATATGTATTCCACTATGTTTATTTTTATTTTATGAGGTAAATTTTATGTAACTATCTCTTTTGATCTCAATATGTACCTGAATTGTATCAGTATGTAATTACTTAATTCCGATCCAGTTTTATGTTCAACTATGTAAGCAAGTTTTAATCCTGGTTGAGTGTAAGAGAAGGCCTTACGGCCTTAACTCTGCCAGGTTAAATAAAGCCATTATTAAAGGCTAAAATAACTACACTACATGTGTTACATACCAAACATTATAATCATTTAATTAGGCCTACAATTATTATTTACAATACATTTCATTGCAATATTTTCTGACTCTTCAAATGGTGAGACACGAATGTTTTTCCATTAGGTTGAACCTGAACCACATTGAAACTCGGCATTGAAAATTTATTTTTTCTTCTTCATTATTCCCCGTAATGAAATAGTTGGCAAACCATGCCTTTTCGCCATATGCGATAGTGTTATTTGAGGATTAACCTCGATAACCCTTATTATTTCCACTTTCCATCCGATAGTTAATTTCTTCCATTTAGTCTCCATTATAACGATGCGTAAACAGCATAAACTAACAAAAAATAACTTGGAAACAGGATCCACACAACTTGTATGAACAAAGCAATCACTCTGTGAAAGCAATGCAAAGCAGGACCATAAAGAAATTGATTGAGATGCACTATCGAATATGCTGGTACTAATGATTATTGAAAGTTGACTGGATATTTCGAGCTTCATTATCACAAAATTCACTTGAAAATTTTAAAAGCGGGATTTTCCTTAAAAGCAGGATTTAATTATATTATTCTTACGGTAATTTGGCTGGACTTGACAGATTATTTCTTAAAAACGGGAATGATAAAACGAGGTTCTACTGTATATACTAATGAGGAAGAATTTCATTTGAATTATGTTTTAAGTTTGTTTTCTTCCATAACAACGCCAATCCTTGTCTAAAAGCTTGTGTTATTGTACATGTCACTTGAAAACTTGCTCAGTCCGTAGACCGGTGGATAAAAAACTAGCCAGTCCTCTCATAAGAATGAACTAAACGTATTTTAGAATCATACTCTTCAATTGTACATTGTGAACTAATATTAATACTTCTCTAGAACAGAACAATGGCAATTTCACTTGTAATTTTTAAGTCGTCGTCATTGTCATCATCATCCTTCTATGTATAGGGCCTAGTGGCCTGTTATGGTCTCTTGCCAACACTTTAACAGTCTGCCCAAGGATCTCTTGCCCACAGAACAATAATTCAATATTTGATGTGGAATTCTAGATCGAGGCATTCTGTTTACTTGTGATTTCCAATTTTGCCTATAATTTTGTAGGTAATCTACGTTTCGTTCAATCTCTAGTTCCTTCATATAATGTCACAATTTCTTATGTGCTGCATTCTCATAAATCTTAAAGTACCGTACTTACTTACTTACTTACTGGCTTTTAAGGAACCCGGAGGTTCATTGCCGCCCTCACATAAGCCCGCCATTGGTCCCTATCCTGAGCAAGATTAATCCAGTCTCTATCATCATAACCCACCTCCCTCAAATCCATTTTAATAATATCTTCCCATCTACGTCTCGGCCTCCTCAAAGGTCTTTTTCCCTCTGGCCTCCCAACTAACACTCTATATGCATTTCTGGATTCGTCCATACGTGCTACATGCCCTGCCCATCTCAAACGCCTGGATTTAATGTTCATAATTATGTCAGGTGAAGAATACAATGCGTGCAGTTCTGCGTTGTGTAACTTTCTCCATTCTCCTGTAACTTCATCCCTCTTAGCCCTAAATATTTTCCTAAGAACCTTATTCTCAAACACCCTTAATCTCTGTTCCTCTCTCAAAGTGAGAGTCCAAGTTTCACAACCATACAGAACAACCGGTAATATAACTGTTTTATAAATTCTAACTTTTAGATTTTTTGACAGCAGACTGGATGATAAAAGCTTCTCAACCGAATAATAACAGGAATTTCCCATATTTATTCTGCGTTTAATTTCCTCCCGAGTGTCATTTATATTTGTTAAAGTACCGTACGTCTCACATATTTCGTTTCTGCCGTAATTTTTAACTATGGAGGAATAAAGTACAATAATGCAACCCTCGTAATATGTATAATTTACAAGTGAATTTATTTGCAATATAAATACCGTACTTTTGTGGAACATAACCCTCGTAATATGTATAATTTACAAGTGAATTTATTTGCAATATAAATACCGTACTTTTGTATAATTTGGAACATAACCCTCGTAAAATGTATAATTTACAAGTGAATTTATTTGTAATATAAATACCGTACTTTTGTGGAACATAACCCTCGTAAAATGTATAATTTACAAGTGAATTTATTTGTAATATAAATACCGTACTTTTGTGGAACATAACCCTCGTAAAATGCATAATTTACAAGTGAATTTATTTGTAATATAAATACCGTACTTTTGTGGAACATAACCCTCGTAAAATGTATAATTTACAAGTGAATTTATTTGTAATATAAATACCGTACTTTTGTGGAACATAACCCTCGTAATATGTATAATTTACAAGTGAATTTATTTGTAATATAAATACCGTACTTTTGTGGAACATAACCCTCGTAATATGTATAATTTACAAGTGAATTTATTTGTAATATAAATACCGTACTTTTGTGGAACATAATCCTCGTAAAAATGTATAATTTACAAGTGAATTTATATGTAATATAAATACCGTACTTTTATGGAACATAACCCTCGTAAAATGTATAATTTACAAGTGAATTTATTTGTAATATAAATACCGTACTTTTTGGAACATAACCCTCGTAAAATGTATAATTTACAAGTGAATTTATTTGTAATATAAATACCGTAGCTACTTTTGTGGAACATAACCCTCGTAAAATGTATAATTTACAAGTGAATTTATTTGTAATATAAATACCGTACTTTTTTGGAACATAAACCTCGTAAAATGTATAATTTACACGTGAATTTATTTGTAATATAAATACCGTACTTTTGTGGAACATAACCGTCATAAAATGTATAATTTACAAGTGAATTTATTTGTAATATAAATATCGTACTTTTGTGGAACATAACCCTCGTAAATGTATAATTTACAAGTGAATTTATTTGTAATATAAATACCGTAATTTTGTGGAACATAACCCTCATAAAATGTATAATTTACAAGTGAATTTATTTGTAATATAAATACCGTACTTTTGTGGAACATAACTCGTCATAAAATGTATAACTTACAAGTGAATTTATTTGTAATATAAATACCGTACTTTTGTGGAACATAACCCTCGTAAAATGTATAATTTACAAGTGAATTTATTTGTAATATAAATACCGTACTTTTGTGGAACATAACCCTCATAAAATGTATAATTTACAAGTGAATTTATTTGTAATTATTTGTAATATAAATATTTATTTGTACTTTTGTAGAACATAACCCTCGTAATATGTATAATTTACAAGTGAATTTATTTGTAATATAAATACCGTACTTTTTGGAACATAACCCTCGTAAAATGTATAATTTACAAGTGAATTTATTTGTCATATAAATACCGTACTTTTGTGGAACATAACCCTCGTAAAATGTATTTAGTTTACAAGTGGATTTATTTGTAATATAAATACCGTACTTTTGTGGAACATAACCCTCGTAATATGTATAATTTACAAGTGAATTTATTTGTAATATAAATACCGTATTTTTGTGGAACATAACCTCGTAAAATGTAAAATTTACAAGCGAATTTATTTGTAATATAAATACCGTACTTTTTTGGAACATAAACCTCGTAAAATGTATAACTTACACGTGAATTTATTTGTAATATAAATACAGTACTTTTGTGGAACATACCTCGTAAAATGTAATATTTACAAGTGAATTTATTTGTAATATAAATACCGTACTTTTGTGGAACATAACCCTCGTAATATATATAATTTACAAGTGAATTTATTTGTAATATAAATATCGTACTTTTGTGGAACAGGACCCTGATGGCGTAATTTAACTACTGTGAATGATAAACTGAAAAATACGACAGGACTGCAAAAACCCATGTTTTTCTAATTTGGAACAAGCCGAAGTAGTTACGTACCTTAGGAACAAAAATGAGTGCCATACTGAGGAAACAGCAGAAGATGACAGCGAGCGCAACAAACGCGAAGCTGGCATCTTGTTGTGAGGCAATGACCATGGTGACGGGGGCCGTGATGAGGCACAGCACCACCACGTTGTAAATAGACATCCCCACGTAGCGTGAGTCATTGATCTGCTTCACCTTGATGCTTCTTGTTTCATACGCCAGGAACAAGCCGAACACCAGTACAAGACCCTTGTAGCCATACATTACACCTACAACAAACATAAACAAGCCAGCATCAACTGAAGGTTCGGATTATTGGCGAGTGAAAATCTTTATAAATTTGCTGCTGCTTTGTATCAAATTATAGTGAATGCCGTATTTACTCGAATATAATACGAATCTGTTTTTTGGTCCTAATATCCAAAAGAAAAATACTGTCGAATATAATACACACCTGTGCTAAAAATCACTCAAGATTAAAATTATATTATCAAGTTTCTAGCTATACACCACATTCATCCTCACTTGCAGAACTGGAATTTAATTCAACAGGTCTGGGTTGATGTTAAAACTACAGTGACTATTATCATGTTACTCTTTATCAGTAATTATTGGTAATTTTATTTTGGCTTATTTAAAGATGCACGATTGTTGAAAGCTGTATACATAAAATCTCAGAATAAAAGAAACAAGTGTCAGTAAGCCAGTACCGTAATTAAAAACAATATTCATAGAATAATGATTGTTGTCAAAAATAACATGAATTTACGAATGAAAGAGCGCAAAAGACGAGAAAACATGCACCTGCAATGGCTGTTTTGTCAGCAGTTTGCCAGTAATTATCTCGTAGCATAAATAGAGCGTTAATTTAAATTTTATTCCAGTCTGGATGTTTGCTTGCGAATATATGCACTCCAGTTTTCAAGACGACATTTTGTCAAAAAAGGTGCGTATTATAATCGCATAAATACGGTAAATTCTTTTCAGTTGCACTTCCAATCTCCACCTTACGAAACATATGAATTATTATTATTATTATTATTATTATTATTATTATTATTATTATTATTATTATCATCATCATCATCATCATCATCATCATAACTTTTAGATCTCTTCAGAGTGCACTCAGACTGTTACAAAACTGACAATGGGTCTTTTTCAGAGATAAAAGGCATCCAGAGGAGCAAGGTTCTAACCATTGACAAAGCTCTTCAGAGGTTTTTGAGGCTTAGCCTACTCAAAACATTTGAGTTAACATATCTAGTAACAATATAAGTTCGTAATAATGATGTATCGTAACATTTGGTTTCACTACAATCCTTCCATATATTAAATTCACTATTGGTAGTCATTCCAGCATGTTGAGTTCTGTGCGAGAGGTTTATTGCACCGGCTTCCTAATAGACAGCAGCACTCGCAAGTTTGTGGGAAGGCCAGGGAGGGGAGGTACTATCGATTTGCTACTATGGGAGAGTTGGGTAGTATCGGATATCGTGTAATATCGGACAGTGAGTTTCTTTCATCTACAACCAGATGATAGTACCTGAATGACATGGTTACGTTTCTGTGATGTCGCATACAGTTACGTAACCACGTCATTCAGGTACTACCATCTGTGGTAGATGAAAGAAACGCAGTGTCCGATATTACCCGATGTCCGATACTACCCAACTCTCCCCTATAGCTCTGTAAGAAAGATGGTTAGCCTCAATACGTACATATACGTTGCACTATATTGATATTCTGTGAATGTTGAGTGTTAGTTTAATCAGAAGTGCATTTGTGTGTTACATACTAATTTTGTGAAAAATTGCTCATATTGAGAGAACATTGAAGTCATTATTTGTTGAATTAGAAGAGAAACTATTTTCAAGTTGGACATATGAAACAAAATGTGCTTACAAAGATAAGTGATCGACAACATATTTACAAGTTAAAATAGCAGATGGAAGGAAACAAAATAGAAAACTTCAATTTGTCATAGTATGAGAAATATCTTTGGCTAACAGGGTGCTCTGAGACAGATAAGTTATATTGTTATACCTGTATTGTTTGGGGGTGAAAACGAATGGTCATCATCTTCTTGTGGGGTTGGTCACAAAAAATTTTTATGGAAAAGCTGAGAAACATCAAAGTTAAAGACGACATCTTCAGAATGAAAAGAGTTTTCTCTTGTTAGGTCGTGGAGGAATTAATGTAACATGCAATTTCTGAAGGAGCCAAGATTCAAGCCATCAAGCACAATAAAACTGTGAAACAAAATAGATTTATAATTGAGAGATTTATCGAAGTTATTTGCTTCTTAGATAAGCAAGAGCATGAAGATGAAAGTTCCGACAGCAAAGGGAATTATCTTGAATTATTATTGGAACTTCTGTCCAGACAAGAACAGTTTATTTGCAGCACTCTTCCGGTTTTAAAGTTACATCAAGTGCAAATGACTGTCAGTGGCGGATAGTGAGTTTGAAAGTTGAGGAGGCCAAAACGTGACTGATGAAAGTTTGCATTACATGTATTAAAAACATGCCTGTGACGTACCTCATTATCAAGGACAGAATTTATAGGTTTTAAGAAACTAAAATTAGGTTTTCCAATCTATGTTTTAGGAATTTATTTTTTTTGGTTTTTAAATCTCATGTTTAGGAGTTTATATGATTTTATGGGGAAAATAAATAAAAATAAACAATATACTGTTAATAAATTACAATACTATTAGAGTTATATTCAAATATCCGTTATCATATCTAGCTATTTATTATAGCTATAAATCTAAAAACAGCCTGCTGACTCACGTGGTGATGATGCAATGTTTTAAGGAATTATTTACCAATATTAACAGTCTATTATGTTTACAACACTGTATCTTTATTAAATTACTGCAAACCATTCATTTAAGTAGTGCTCCATATGATTAGGTATCTTTAGTTTAGCAGTACAGTTGTCGGTGGGTAGGACGTCTATGTTCTAGTTAAGTTTAAACACTCCGCTAACCAGCTATCTTATTGGTTGAACTGCTGTTGTCATGGTTACCGGGAGCAGAGTTATGTAGCTGTCTCCTCTCCCGGTTTAGACACTGCAGGCTGCTAGATGTCGACTATACAGGTTACAGCGTTATTTTTCAGTACAATTATTTGACTATCTACAAATGGGCGGGCATCACCAACTGGATGTGGTCGACTTGATGTCGTAGTAAATAGTAAAATTAATATAAAAGGAAAAATGTTCGTCATTTGCTATAACTTGTCTGTGATCATAATTCAGCTGGAATTAATACTGACATAATGTGTTCTGGTAAAATATTAGGGGAGGCAAAATAGCTTTGCGAGATATAAACTAAATTTTCCTATGATGAAATTAAATAACCTTCTGTTCACGTATCCATTTTTCAACAAAGAACAATTAGAAAATGAATTAAAGAATATTTATGTAGATGAAGAAACTTATTTACGCCCTGCAGACCTTCTGAAATTCATAATTAGTATTGGTTTTCAAGCCATCTATAAGAGGTAACACGACTTATCTAGTTGGTCTTGGCATTTGCCGTTACTACAGCTTCCTCAGAAAGAAGTATGAGCACATTGAAAAGGGTTAAAAATTATCTTCGTGATTCAATGAAGAATGAAAGATTAAGTTCTCTCAGTACAATCGCCATTGAAAAGAAAACAACTTGCAATTCATCAGAGTTTCAAGGAACCAGTAATTGATACTTTTGCAACCAAAAAGAATCGATGTCTTGAGCTGCTGTATAAAAATATAAGGTAAGGAGATTTTTTTCAGCCTACCCAATATTTACACCTTAGCTTCGCCACTGGTTCAACAAAGATCAAGAAAGCATGGGGTAATATCAGCCTACCTCCTGAGCATGTACTCAAACAAGCATCTGTTGCAACGACAATTTGATAATTCATGTATCAGTAGCAAATGTCAGTTATAATGAGATTATTTTCAGTTTTACTACAATAGGAAAATACTTACTTACTGGCTTTTAAGGAACCTGGAGGTTCATTGCCGCCCTCACATAAGCCCACCATTGGTCCCTATCCTGAGCAAGATTAATCCAGTCTCTACCATCATATCCCACCTCCCTCAAATCCATTTTAATATTACCTTCCCATCTACGTCTTGGCCTCCCCAAAGGCCTTTTTCCCTCTGGCCTCCCAACTAACACTCTATATGCATTTCTGGATTCGGCATACGTGTTGTTGTTGTTTTCTAATGCCAGGCATTTGACAATAAAGTCATCTGACCTCTTGCACTCCAATATTTTTCAAAGATATTATCATGGTCAGCCACTGACGCACAGATTTTGAGATGTTCTGAATCCATTTCTTGATTTGAGTTGCACAATGGACAGTTAGGGGACTGATATATTCCAATTCTATGCAGGTGTTTGGCCAAACAGTCATGACCTGTTGCCAATCTAAATGCAGCTACAGACGATTTGCGTGGTAAATCGGGAATCAACTGTGGATTATGATGCAGAGAGTTCCATTTTTTCCCTTGAGATTGTGTTATCAAATTTTGTTTGTTGAAGTCTAAGTATGTAGATTTAATAAACCTTTTCATAGAGGAATACATAGATTTAGTAACAGGTCTGTAAGTAGCAGTGCTGCCCTTCTTTGCTAAAGCATCCGCATTCTCGTTTCCCAGGATTCCACAATGGGATGGTATCCATTGGAATACAATTCTTTTATTGAGTGATATTAATTGAGAGAGCATTTTATTTATTTCTGCTATTTGAGATGAAGTGTGTGTCTAGAAACACATGTGCCCATATGTGCTACATGCCCTGCCCATCTCAAACGTCTGGATTTAATTTTCCTAATTATGTCAGGTGAAGGATACAATGCGTGCAGCTCTGTGTTGTGCAACTTTCTCCATTCTCCTGTAACTTCATCCCTCTTAGCCCCAAATATTTTCCTAAGAACCTTATTCTCAAAAATCCTCAATCTCTGTTCCTCTCTCAAAGTGAGAGTCCAAGTTTCACAACCATACAGAACAACCGATAATATAACTGTTTTATAAATTCTAACTTTCAGATTTTTTGACAGCAGACTAGATGACAAAAGCTTCTCAACCGAATAATAACAGGCATTTCCCATATTTATTCTGCGTTTAATTTCCTCCCAAGTGTCATTTATATTTGTTACTGTTGCTCCAAGATACCTGAATTTTTCCACCTCTTCAAAAGATAAATTTCCAATTTTTATATTTCCATTTCGTACAATATTCTGATCACGAGACATATTCACATACTTTGTCTTTTCGGGATTTACTTCCAAACCTATCTCTTTACTTGCTTCCAGTAAAATTCCCGTGTTTTCCCTAATCGTTTGTGGATTTTCTCCTAACATATTCTCGTCATCCGCATAGACAAGCAACTGATGTAACCCGTCAATTCCTAACCCTGTCTGTTATCCTGGACTTTCCTAATGGCATACTCTAGAGCAAAGTTAAAAAGTAAAGTGACAGTGCATCTCCCTGCTTTAGCCTGCAGTGAATTGGAAAAGCATTTGACAGAAACCGACCTTTTCAATAAGAAAATACATGGATTTTAATTTTAAATCGAAAGTTGATTCTTATAGTAGAAAATATGAAACCATATCATGTAAAACATGTATTAAACCGTGATAATCTATGGTGTTGAAATACTAATAACAGGAAAAGACTGTACAATTGATAAATTACATCAAATACAAAACAATGCCCTAAGAATAATTTCAGGAGCAATGGAGGTAGCCCCAATAACAGCTTTGCAGATATACACAGTTAAACCACCAATCAAACAACAATTAGAAATACAGGCAGCAAACTAAGAATGAAAATGGAACAAGATTCCACGACAAAAGAAATCCAGATATCAGAAGATTAAAATAACACGAAATTTTTGTACACAAAACAGACCACTTTAACCATTTAAGAAAGGATCATTTTGAAAATTTGAATGACACAAAATTTCACGAAAGATATTGGGTCATGAAGATCGTGGTACTCAAAATTTTAGAAGAAACTGATCATAAGTTAGAATATCATCAGAAAGGCTGAGACAACCTGTGCTTCAACTGGTAACTGTGCCTCGACCTGTAGTTACCTGGCTGTTAGTACTCATTCGAACAAATACCGACATGCAGCTCTACTGCATTACTGTTTCAATAACTGATATTAAATAATAATATAGACGACAATAAATTAATTTACTATATTTTCGGTACAGTTTAAAAAATTTGGCGTTTTATTTACGTAATTTACAGTAAATGTTCTACTTTCTATGACATAGCAGGATAATAATGTGTGTTTGTGAAGACAATTTCGAATATCTCAAGCTTAATAAAATTTTCGTTATCAACTTCAGATGAAATATTTTATTCTTGGGTGCTCTACCAATGTCAATGGTATTTCGGGCACCGAAAAGTCCTTTTGAACACATGAAAGCATTCATATGGACGAATGTAATAGTAATATGCATTACAAGAGCGGTATGTTGAAGTTTTCATGTTCGAGGAAAAGTTTGAAAAAGCAAAACGTAGTTGAGCTTTTTTAATTTCCGAGAATTGAAAGAAAACATACCGCTCGTGTATCGTACATTATTTTGTGCGAAGATCGTTTATTACATACCTGAAAGAGGAATTTCTAATTAGTTGCAATGAAATCTCCATCTTGGTTTCTGTTTAACGACGGCAAATTTGGAAAACAAAAATATCTATCTTCAACATTGTTGCTTTAAAATGTTTTCTGTGTTTACTATACTCCAGCTGGCTGTGATATACGTCTGTCTTCCCCCAGTCTATGATGAGTCTGGAATCTTGTTGATTTTTTTCACAGCTTCCTTAATGTTACTTGCATCACGAATGCAGTAACTTTAGTGGAGTTGTAGAGTTTACTTAATTTTTGCAAATATTTAAAAACAATAATTAACAGTACAATTTAGGTGAAATTGCAGTGGTAAGTTTCCAATTTATAATTATTACTATATTGAACGTCTCTAAAAATAATATGTTAAAAGCCTAAAGCAGTAAAATCAATATGTCACTTAAGCGGTAAGAAGAGGGAAATTGTTATGTGTGTTAGGTTGGGAATACTGAATGTGGAATTTTAGACTTTCCGCAGATTGGTTTTGTGCAGAAACCAAGCAAATACGCACGATCTCGCACAAAATATTTTTACATGTTTACCACTATGGTTGCCATAGTAACCACAGCTGACTACAGTTTTGTAACAGAAGTTACATCTAGCTCTCTGTCCACTAGTATTATTTACCTCGATGATCTCGCCAAATACCAACAATTATTGCTTTTTTAATCATATTACGATTGAGTTGGAAGTGTACAAGTACACTATCGTTTATCACATGGTTCTTAAATTAAAAAGCCTTGCACCTACTAGTACAGAGCCATATTACTACTGCAAACAAAAGTAAATATAAACAACTAAAAAATCACTAACAGAATAATAGTGGAGACATCTATGGATGACAATACATACTGAACTAGAAGTTACCTCAACTGTTAGTTACCAGCACTGATAAATTTATATTAAACTTCCGGAAACTCGTGAAAGTTATCAGTGCAGCTACATTTATACATTTATACCGAATTTCCTCTTTACCCTTTCCTATCCAGTCCTCTGACTGAACTCTTATTTTCTTCGACCACGACGGCATTAGAGCATTCGAGGCCTAGGGGTTCATTTCCCTTTCCTTCCTCCTCTTTCTATTTTTCTGTTCCTAGTGCTGACCTGCTATGGCACTAAAATCGTCCTCCAGTGGCTTAAGGAGGGAAAGCTGGTGATCAACAAGATCTCCCAGCTAGGTCCAATGGACCCGTCGACCAACAGCAGGTGTGGTCCTCCAGACATTCTGGGGGTTGTGTGTGAATGAAGTAGCCACCAAAACGTTAAAATATGGTGTTCACTTAAATCGGCTACAACTTGCCATTTTCACTCCAATACTTAGACTTCAACAAACAAAATTTGATAACACAATCTCAAGGGAAAAAATGGAACTCTCTGCATCATAATCCACAGTTAATTCCCGATTTACCACGAAAATCGTCTGTAGCTGCATTTAGATTGGCAACAGGTCATGACTGTTTGGCCAAACATCTGCATAGAATTAGAATATATCAGTCCCCTAACTGCCCATTGTGCAACTTAAACCAAGAAATGGATTCGGAACACCTCAAAATCTGTGCTTCAGTGGCTGACCATGATAATATCTTTGAAAAATATTGGAGTGCAAGAGGTCAAATGACTTTATTGTCAAACACCTGCATTAGAAAACAACAACAACATATTTAAAAGCAGTTAAGTAACTGAGAGTTAATTGAGGTGTACTATAAACTGGGCATAAGTTTAGTAGTCCATGATATAGGTGCAGAGATAGTGGTGGATCTCGTGCTACAGTGGATCTCAAGATCATCAGGAATTACCACTCCAAGCTGATGAATATGAATAAGTGCAGATGTGTCAATGTGCGCAATATGTTCAGTCAAAGTCCCAACAAATCAACATGCCAGGCCTTTTGTGAGTGTGGTCTAACCTGCCACGTGATCCGAACTAGTCCGAAGCTGCCAGGATCAGCAAAAGACTATGATCGTTGGCTGGAGTAGTTGGTACAGAAACGATATCATTTGGAGCAACAAAACTGTGTTCCATGTGGGAAAATTTGTGAACTGCCGAAACTGTCATGACAGGGCACAAGAAGATGCAATGTAAAATAGCACTAAGGTCACAGTGTAGTGCAGCGTATCCCACCAGGTTGTGGGTTCGATCCTGATCCAGGACATGAACACAGAACGATACCTAACCATGCTGCAAGATGATGTTTGGGCCTATCGTGTCCACTTGGAACAATGTCAACGACCTCAATTTCATGCAAGGTGATGCTTCACATCATTTTGCACACACTGTCTATCAGTGGCTCGATAATCAATTTCCAGGACGTTGGCTTGGTCATGGTGGTCCACATGAATGGCCAGAACGGAGCCCGGACCTCATGCCACGTGACTTTTTTTTTTGTGGGAGTGGATGAAAGAGGTTTATGGAACCAAACTATAAACTTTGGATCAACTGGAGGATCACATTCAGCATGGTATTTCCCAATGCTTGCAGAGAATGCTAGACGATGCTGGTGCCTATGTTGATTTTAACATTGCACACAATTTCTACCATTCTGTAATCCAAAGTAAAATTTGTTTCACTACAACCGACCAATAATAATTATTAGTGAAGTTATAAGCAAGTTTCAACAGTTATTTCTCACTCAACCTGTACTTGATTTCAAGCAGAATCTGATATAATCTGCATGTAACATTCAACTTCACACTCATTTCTTGTAACATGATCTTCTCACCTAACCACACATTGTTGTTTTCACTTTCACAATGTTCGAGTTCAGGCCGAATCTTAATGTCATCTTCTGTTGACACTGGATCTTCCAAGGGAAACACTTCTATCCGCCGCTGCAGAGGATCGTACAACTGCCATGTCAGCAGCAGCACAAGGTCTACTAATAGGAATCCAGTCACCATCAGGTACAGCTTCCAAGGTTCTACTTTCTGCAAAATAATCACAGAACATTATATTCCCTGCGAATTAGTTTAAAACTTACAGTGCAACAATATCAAACCTATAACAGTAAAATTCCATATTCTTCGTCCTATATTAATGTGCTCAAGAAAATCTACTTATTTCAATGATAACCTTTTTTCTCAATATACAGTAACTGCCTTGCCAAAAAAAAAAAATATAATATATTTACTAGTATATTGCACTCTTTAACTGTATGTAAATATGCAGCTATTAATTCCTTTAATTTAATATCTGGTAACGATTTATTGTAATACTATATATTTACACATTATCAAACAGCTAACAATGAGAATATTTAAATTGTGTTGATAGCTAAACGCAGTCAAAAAGCCAAAAGCATAAAAAAAAACAAATTTTCGATAGCACACATAATGAAAGCTGCGTAAGTTAAACTGCTAACACAGTACTGGGTGTTATGTACTGTATCAGTACACTTCCAGCTGCTATAAGCTTGTGAGTTAGGACACAGAAATGCACAACTATAGCAATGCACCTGTGCCTATGTGTAAACTGTGACTTCAAATATAGCATGTGCAATTAAGGATATGGTGAGTCCCAGCAAATGTTCCTGTTACGAGTCCCCCACTACTGCCATTGCTTGCATCTGTGAACTCACGGTGCTTCACCAGATAAATTTAGGTATTATGTTATATTGATAAGTTTTCAAAATAGGACATCCCTGTTTTATGACTAAATCACTAAAGATGCTGATTCAACTACCCTCATGGGTTTGTCTCCCTTTATCTATATGCCTGGTGAATGATTAGCTTAGGTGTAGTTGTAGTTGTAGGTGCAATGTAATTATTTGTAGGTGCAGTGTAATTATCTAAATTGTGTCATGTAATTAATTAAGTTGATATGTAATTAATTAAGATGATATGTAATTAAGTTGATATGTAAATAAATTAAGGTGATATGTAATTAATTAAGATGATATGTAATTAAGTTGATACGTAATTAAGGTGATATGTAATTAAGTTGATATGTAAATAAATTAAGGTGATATGTAATTAATTAAGATGATATGTAATTAAGTTGATACGTAATTAAGGTGATATGTAATTAAGTTGATATGTAAATAAATTAAGGTGATATGTAATTAATTAAGATGATATGTAATTAAGTTGATACGTAATTAAGGTGATATGTAATTAAGTTGATATGTAAATAAATTAAGGTGATATGTAATTAATTAAGATGATATGTAATTAAGTTGATATGTAAATAAATTAAGGTGATATGTAATTAATAAAGATGATATGTAATTAAGTTGATATGTAATTAATTAAGATGATATGTAATTAAATTGATGTGTAAATAAATTAAGGTGATATGTAATTAAGATGATATGTAATTAAGTTGATATGTAATTAATTAAGGTGATATGTAATTAAGTTGATATGTAAATAAATTATGGTGATATGTAATTAATTAAGATGATATGTAATTAAGTTGATACGTAATTAAGGTGATATGTAATTAAGTTGATATGTAAATAAATTAAGGTGATATGTAATTAATTAAGATGATATGTAATTAAGTTGATACGTAATTAAGGTGATATGTAATTAAGTTGATATGTAAATAAATTAAGGTGATATGTAATTAATTAAGATGATATGTAATTAAGTTGATACGTAATTAAGGTGATATGTAATTAAGTTGATATGTAAATAAATTAAGGTGATATGTAATTAATTAAGATGATATGTAATTAAGTTGATATGTAAATAAATTAAGGTGATATGTAATTAATAAAGATGATATGTAATTAAGTTGATATGTAATTAATTAAGATGATATGTAATTAAATTGATGTGTAAATAAATTAAGGTGATATGTAATTAAGATGATATGTAATTAAGTTGATATGTAATTAATTAAGGTGATATGTAATTAAGTTGATATGTAAATAAATTATGGTGATATGTAATTAATTAAGATGATATGTAATTAAGTTGATATGTAAATAAATTAAGTTGATACGTAATTAATTAAGATGATATGTAATTAAGTTGATATGTAAACAAATTAAAGTGATATGTAATTAATTAAGGCGATATGTAATTACTTAAGTTGGTAATAGTTGGGTGAAATAGAAGTACTTATAAGTTAGGTGTAACTATGCTTATTGTAGGCGTTATTATAGCATAGTTCTTATTTATAGTCCTAGGTTTATTGCATCTATTTATTTATAGTTAGAAATAAATTTACGTTTATTTTTATTTTTTTATTGCTGTAATTATTGTATTATTGTAATGGTATTATTGTATATTATATATCACTGCTACCGGGTGTATACCCAATTGTAGTGTTAATAAATACAAACATACATACATTTCATCACTCCTAACTGCTGTTTAACCTATCTTTCACGCGTAGTTTTTATTGTGTATGTTACAAGAGATAGGAAATGAAGGAAAGAGAGATAGAGATCACCACGTAAAGGCTGCATGTTGGTGAATCCCAGTTCCCTGAAATTGGTTGTATCAATCTGTTTTTGGCTGTCTTCAGTAAAGGCATGCAGTGACTCAGCTAAAAAATAAGTGTAATTCATTACGTTGCATTGTGTTTTGCAATGGTTACATATTCTGTGCGTGAAAACTTACATACGGAAAAAGAAATTGTGTGGCAGAACAAGGGACAACTTCAGATGTAAATTTCCTGGCAGTCAAGTTTGTATAGAAAAAAAATACTAAATTTAGTGAACATGTTTAATGACACAGATTCCATGAATGATGTGAATTATGTATCACACAAGATGGGCAACACTTCCAGCAGCTACTGCATGGAGGGTGAGTACTGAACATTATTAATGTAACAAAACAGATAAGTTTTAATTCAGTGAAGCATCATGAGTTCAAGGATGCAACAGGAACTATAGCAGGGGGACTTGCCACTGGTTGGCATACAGAAACATCGAGAACGTTCATTGGAACTCACTGTATAAATTAAGTTGTACGTTATGTGATGACATTGTGAACTTATAGTACAGCACGAAATTAGAAAAATATACACATCCTACTTGTATTGAGAAGTCCTTATTTTGCAGCATGGAGTTCCAGAAATATAATAATAATAGTTAATAATAATAATAATAATAATAATAATAATAATAATAATAATAATAAACGAAAATCATCATTATGGATGAGGTGAATGACAAGCAGTAAAAGTACGGAAGGTCAGAGGAAATGAAAGAAGAATAAGTGGGTTGGAGGGGAAGGGGGAAAGAGGAAAAGCTGGAGAAAGAAAGAGACATTTAAAGGAGCATGAAAGGTCTAACCCGCTAAAATTAAATTTACCAAATTCATTTCCCATTTTCTCTGGTACTATTCAAGATAATATAATGAACATTTTATAGAATATATGTTCATATTTCGTAACGTCACTAATCTTTTTTCATCAAGTTACATTACTCCAAAGCAAGAAATAATTTTTAATTTTATGTCATTGTTTTTTTCTTTCTTTCAATTTTTATTTTTTTATGGTGTCAATATTTGTTCTAGCTCTACATAACAGGTTCACATTATAACGTTACGAATAAATGGACAATTTTCACAGTTCCAGCTTAAGCTGTTCCTGAGAAAATGGGAAACTCGTCAAAGAAAATTTAGTTTTTCAGAAATTGTAGTAAAAAAATACGCTATTTTACAAACATGAACACTTCCATGAGTTTTTACCATCTTGAATTCCAAACAAGAAGCGGCATAATAGGAACAAATGCTGCCAACGTGGGCAGTGTAGTTTATAAAACAGGCCAAACCACAGCCTGAGTTATTGAATTTTAATTGAACAAGTGCTCACAAAAATAAAAACAAATCGTGCAGTAACACTGTTATTAAAAATGCTTATAATCAACCAACATTAATAAAACATGGATCAAATTAACAGAAAGTTCCAAATATTAATATGCCATAAAAACATAAGATATGATTTTTTTTCCCACCAAGACCGCCTTTCATAAGACCCATAAAAAGAAAAATAATTCGAATAAAAATATTTTTATAACATGTTACATATACCAATATGTGAGTGGCTTACAGCATAAATGGTGTAACTCCACTTTTCATGAGAATGGAGTTACTAGCATATTTTGTAGCAAGAATATCCATCCATACTTTTCAATGTTACAAGAAAATACATATACAGTACAAACAATCACAATACTGAGATGTCAGCACTATGTTTACTGAATTTTCCCTCTACATTTTCACTTTTAGAAAAACTCCTTTTTCACAGAAGTATCCCAGATGAAGTTAAGGTACAGTCACACATTGCTACTTTTGCAGCACAACTTTTGTACTGCAGCTGCAAAAGTTGCGTGTCGTGTTCACACGTAAGCCAAAAGTATCGCGCTGCACACTACTTTTCGTGCTGCGCAACCCGAGTGCTGCAAAAGTTGCAACTGGAGGTTGCGAGTCTGTTCACACACAAGGCGCTACTTTTGCAGCCGCAGTCATGCTGCAGGTTTCCATCTCCGTGCTGACTTCTCAATATACATTTTGTGGTTATGTTCGCATTATTAAGAAACTCATGCGAAAGCTTACTTATCTATTATTTGCTTTTCTGTCGTATCTAGTATTCAGAAATTGACATTATTTTTTCTATAAAGCTTTTAAAAACGCCTATATACTTAAATGATAGCCAACAGCATATTCACATAATCAATGTTGGCAACCCTCCTGTTTGGAACTACGCTACGGAAAATTTAAAAAATGAATTATATCGTCAGCAATTATGCACAGACTGTGTTGTGTATTTAATAACTGTTACAAATAATTTATTTTCATCACATTTAACATTAAAATATATCCAAACGATAAAAGTATCATTGGCACATTTGGGTGGTAACACTGGTTGCAACCGCAGCAAAAGTTTCAACAAAACTGATATCAAAAATGCTGCGGCTGCAACCCTGAGAACCCTGTTTAAGCTGCACACAGCATGGAAAAGTAGCGGGCAGCAGGTTCGACAGCCGCTACTTTTTGGGTTGCACTGTTGTTCACACGTCGCAGTACGAGAGTTGCGCAGTTTTTTGTACTGCAGCGCTGCAGAAGTAGCGACGTGTGACCGTACCTTTACACCATTTGTGCTCTAAGCCTCTCATGTGTTTTTTCAATAAACTTTTGCCAGTGAACATAAATGAAATTCAGAAGAAACATAGTTTGGTTGATATCTAATGTCGAGCAGTTGGCAATGATATAATCCACTCCCTTGCACTCTTAATATTTAGCAGGAAGACTGGATAACTGAGTAAAAGTTGGACAGCAAAGAAGATGATCTTCAGTAACATTACAGAAGGGCATGTAGGAAATTCTGCAATACCAATTCCGTGTAAATTTTTATTAAGGTAAATCACCTGTATGAATTTTGGGCTACTGACAAGAGATGGAGGAAGACCAGCAAGGCTTCTGAAACGTTTCACAGACAATCTGGTCTAACATTAGTAAAAATCGTCAGACAATGACGACAAAGTGAGGCACAATACCAGTAAGGAAACGAGAACAAAGGGAGAGTCAAAGATTAAACCATTTATAGATGGATTAAGTCAAGGCTTACCCTTCCAAGCAATTTTTTAACTCTGAACATAATCTCAATTGTTGATTATATATTGTTTGCTAGGTGAGTTCACTGTTAATAACTTATATTATGAAAAACTTCTGACAAGTAAGTCTTTCAGTAACTAACTTGTTTACACTCAAAGGTAAATTAATCCAATTCAATATTTTTGTTGGACATATTTATTCTTTAATAATTCTGGTTTCTTTCAAATATCAGTCATCACATGATACCAACCTTAACCTCTGATTTTGCTTTCGTGGTTAGGCGGTGCACTCTCCACACTTTGCTGAACATGGCTCCATACGCCAAGGTGAAGCCGATGCACAGCAGCCAGGCCCGAGCCTGGCACACTATCGGGTACACGCGCGGACTCACAAACTGACCGTCCAGTCCTAGCAGAAACACGGACCACAAACACGTGCACACCCCCAGCAACATGATGGTGTTGCACACAGGGTGGGACGACTGGATGACCCTGAAAATTACAATCAAATAAAGTGTTCAGGTACTTTCATTTTGTACTGCGTTTATTATATTTTAGTTAACAATGTTAGTTAAATCATTATTTATTTAATATTTATATATTTTAGTTAACAATGTTAGTTAAATCATTATTTATTTAATATTCATTATATTTTAGTTAACAATGTTAGTTAAATCATTATTTATTTAATATTCACTATATATTTTAGATAACGATGCTAGTTAAATCATTATTTATTTAATATTCATTATATTTTAGTTAACGATGTTAGTTAAATCAATATTTATTTAATATTCACTACATATTTTAGATAATGATGTTAGTCAAATCATTATTTATTTAATATTCATTATATTTTAGTTAACGATGTTAGTTAAATCAATATTTATTTAATATTCATTATATTTTAGTTAACGATGTTAGTTAAATCAATATTTATTTAATATTCATTATATTACATTTTAGTTAACGATGTTAGTTAAATCAATATTTATTTAATATTCATTACATTTTAGTTAACGATGTTAGTTAAATCAATATTTATTTAATATTCATTACATTTTAGTTAACGATGTTAGTTAAATCAATATTTATTTAATATTCGATGTTAGTTAAATCAATATTTATTTAATATTCATTACATTTTAGTTAACGATGTTAGTTAAATCAATATTTATTTAATATTCATTACATTTTAGTTAACGATGTTAGTTAAATCAATATTTATTAATATTCATTACATTTTAGTTAACGATGTTAGTTAAATCAATATTTATTTAATATTCATTACATTTTAGTTAACGATGTTAGTTAAATCAATATTTATTTAATATTCATTACATTTTAGTTAACGATGTTGTTTAACGATGTTAGTTAAATCAATATTTATTAAATCATTATTTATTTAATATTCATTATATTTTAGTTAACAATGTTAGTTAAATCAATATTTATTTAATATTCATTATATTTTAGTTAATTCAATGTTAGTTAAATCAATATTTATTTAATATTCTATTATTTTAGATAACGATGCTAGTTAAATCATTATTTATTTAATATTATTCATTTTATAATGATATTAGTTAAATCAATATTTATTTAATATTCACTATATATTTTAGATAAATGCTAGTTAAATCAATATTTATTTAATATTCACTATATATTTTAGATAATGATGCTAGTTAAATCATTATTTATTTAATATTCATTATATTTTAGTTAACAATGTTAGTTAAATCAATATTTATTTAATATTCACTATATATTTTAGATAATGATGTTAGTCAAATCATTATTTATTTAATATTCATTATATTTTAGTTAACGATGTTAGTTAAATCAATATTTATTTAATATTCATTATATTTTATTTTAGTTAAATCAATATTTATTTAATATTCATTACATTTTAACGATGTTAGTTAAATCAATATTTATTTAATAATTACATTTTAGTTAACGATGTTAGTTAAATCAATATTTATTTAATATTCATTACATTTTAGTTAACGATGTTAGTTAAATCAATATTTATTTAATATTCATTACATTTTAGTTAACGATGTTAGTTAAATCAATATTTATTTAATATTCATTACATTTTAGTTAACGATGTTAGTTAAATCAATATTTATTTAATATTCATTACATTTTAGTTAACGATGTTAGTTAAATCAATATTTATTTAATATTCATTACATTTTAGTTAACGATGTTAGTTAAATCAATATTTATTTAATATTCATTACATTTTAGTTAACAATGCTAGTTAAATCATTATTTATTTAATATTCATTACATTTTAGTTAATGATATTAGTTAAATCAATATTTATTTAATATTCACTATATATTTTAGATAATGATGTTAGTCAAATCATTATTTATTTAATATTCATTACATTTTAGTTAATGATATTAGTTAAATCAATATTTATTTAATATTTATATATTTTAGATAACGATGCTAGTTAAATCATTATTTATTTAATATTCATTATATTTTAGTTAACGATGTTATATTTTAGATAAAATCAAATCATTATTTATTTAATATTCATTACATTTTAGTTAATGATATTAGTTAAATCAATATTTATTTAATATTCACTATATATTTTAGATAATGATGTTAGTTAAATCATTATTTATTTAATATTCATTATATTTTAGTTAACAATGCTAGTTAAATCAATATTTATTTAATATTCATTATATTTTAGCTAACGATGTTAGTCAAATCAATATTTATTTAATATGACTTCTAGGAAAGTACAATGGCTAGATGCCAATAAAGCACCTTTTCCTCATGAATATAAATGAACAGTTTAACTTGTAATTATTGATGATTTACATAAAAACATAGAAGAGACTTGTGGCTTATAATGAATCAGTATTGACAAAAAAATCAGATATTTAATAAATTGGTAATAAATAATAAAATGGCCGAGAATGATTCACTAAGAATGTAAAATGCTGTTGGCCTTATGAGGCAACTAAGCCAGGTGATAATGGGGGTAGGGTGGCCAGTTTCTCCCCCCTCCTCCATTGCATACATCACTGATTAAAAACGTAAAAAGAGATATAAGAAGTCTAATATATTCAATTAATTCAAGGACAAACTGAAGCTTAGAGAGAAAAAGTCTGTATACGTGTCTTATTTTCGATGATTCATATGCACTAAAAAGTGCACGTTACTCCTTCACACGCCATGAAGGTAGAGCTTCATGTTTCCTTGACCTCGGCACTAGAATGAGGTGGTGTGGTCAGCACCATGCTCCGGGAAAGACCTGATACTCAATTTGATGGGAAGCTGAGTGAAACTCAGGGCTATTCTATAAGTTTGGTAACGAGAAAAACCCATCACCAGCAGGGATCAAACCCCGAACCTTCCAGTCTGCAGTCAATTACTCTGCCAACTAAGCTATCTGATACATGGACATATGCCATAAAAACTAGGATATATGCACTAGAATTAACAAAATATGCACTAATACAAAATGAAAAACAGATTTTATTTTAAGCATTTTACTTTAATGTATTGTTCACGTGCTTCAAAATGTTAAATCTATTGTACTTTTCAATTTATTTTGAAATTTGAGTAAACAACTACATTATATATTTACAAATAAGGCAATAAAAGTATATTTACAAAGAAGGCAATAAAATTATTCTATTGTACACAATAAACTTCCAGATCTGCGACTTCATTTTTTGCTCAAATTGGAGTTGCAATAAACTATTATATCAATATTTTTCCAAATCCTCAGACAACAAAAATTTTCTGTTGTACACAAGAATGTTTACATAGGAACCAGCCAGCAAGTAGAAAGCTGAAACCTTTTTTTTTGCAACGATAGGTTCCTTAATTTGCTATTATTCGCCCCGACACTACGAGTGTGGCTCATAGATGTCACTACTGCTGAGAAGCGCAGACCACTTAGTTCGTCAGAGACTATCCAGAGTGCACCACAGGCAGTGGATCTACATTGCACACGGAATGAATAAGGTATGATGATGATGATGCTAGAGAATTGCTGGAATGTCACAATCTCATATTTGTACAGAACAAAGAGTTTAATAGCGCGTGCTTTGTTGATTGTTGTAGTGCTATTATTGTCAGACTGCAGTAAGTGAAATAAAATTGGAAAGTGGCTCCATTGTCTGTTTCTCGTAATTTGCATATTGCGATCTTCCATTTTTTTAAACATTCTTTTCAGGGTTGATAAATAAAGATCAATAAAAGATATACATTTATATACACTAAAAGCAGAAATATCGACGGGCCAGTTCAAAAGGGAAATAACTGAAAATTTAAAGTTTTGATAAACCTGCACTTTAAAGCTTTATGGTGCTGTGCAAAATCAAAATATTGTTAAAATTACTCCAAATTCTGTTAATGATGTTTTATATATACTATAAATTTCAAATTGTTCCGTGCCGTGGCACTGTGGTCTAAGGCATCCTGCCTAGGACTCGGGTTACGGAATGCACGCTGATTCGAGTCCTCATGGGGGAAGAAATTTTCTCATGAAATTTCGGCCAGTGTATGGGACCCAAAATCGTGATAGATTTTCGGGGAAATAATCTAGGTGAGAAAACAGAAAATGAATTTTGGGATCATTTTAACCCAAGTTCCATTCTGGTTGGTTGATCGTCCACCTCTGCAAGCATGCGGGCATGAGGCCAGAATGTTTGGTCTAGAACCCTTTGTTGCTTAGCGCCAAGAAATGTTAAAACAAATTAGAACATGTTAAAGATATCCATGCTGCTTGAAGCTTTAAAATCCACAGTGTTTTTCAAAATTTAAGCATCAGACATCTGTTTTCTTTAGCTCAGGACCATTAAATTTATGTTCTTTTAATTTGCTTCAGATAGTAGTGGAAATTCTGACATTTATTTGAAACAGACTGTTAGCTTATTTAAGAGTCCATGTTCTGAATGCATGGATGTCATTGGGGTATACATTTTCAGGAGAAGAAATTGAAAGTTTGAAAACACCAGCTATAAGGTTAACTGTGGGATCATCACTGGACAATGACTATCAGTGTTAATGCCATTCTCTGTATGTACATTGATCGTCCAGCTCTGCATTGACAGTCTTGGGCATTTTGAGGCCAGCATCCATCATTCTTGGGTGGACTCTTCATATAATAATAATAATAATAATAATAATAATAATAATAATTATAATAATAATAATAATAAAATATTTATTAATACATGTTACATTGGCATTTTGCAGCGAAAGAGCATGAAGCTTCGGGCGCAGTTCAGATCAGTTATACAGGTTTTTTCAAAAATTACGAGAGTTCATTGAGTTCTTTCACATTAATAAATGGTAAAATACATACAGCATGTAATAACAGAATCTATATACAAATAGAAAATAAGAAGTACATGAATATTAGAGTAACAATTTTAACTCAATTAGCTTAAACAATTAAATAATTAATCTGATTTGTTTCTTAAATGATATGTCTTTTGGAATACATTTTGCAGGAGAAGCTCTAATTAATGTTTATAATTTTAGCGCTCAAAATTAACTGTGATTTTCCATCATTACTGGACATTTGGGAGTATTTAGAAAGAAACTGTAGTTTTGTCTCGTCTGGTATTCATGAGGATCAAATTTAAATTTATTGTGGTTTTTTGGAAGTAAATCAGCAATTTTGTTTATAAATTTGTTCTAGATTTGGACTCTTCATGAAAATTAATTTTTTGTAATCAAAGGAAAAAATATGACAAATTTTGCTAAAATCCGTCCCTAAAAATTATAACAGTTAGTACTTCAGACTAACAAGGAGGTGATGGCAGAACAATGGCTACAACACAGTTTTATGACTGCAGAAAAGAATGAACATGGAGTGGATGACATATTATATATTTTGTAATTTATATAATAATATCTGCTTTGGAAGAGGACAAGATGTGGGTTGAACATACCTCCTGTGGCGGTACCAAATATTGAACACAATAAGGGCTATGGCAGCCATAATTCCTATACAAGAGATCGTCCACATGCAGATGAAGAGAGGCAAGGAAACCGTGCGCAGCACCTGGCGTACGATGGTGCGGTCCTGTGGAACTTTGCCTCCTGGAAATAAATAACAGCAGTATTACAATACAGTATAAATCCTGAAGAAGCAGAGGGCATTGCTACACAAGCAATTTACAGAAAATATCCACAAAAAGACTGGCTGTACATTTACACAGATGGATCAAGAAGAAGAAGCTGGAGGAGGGGTTACATGCCTATACTTTTCCTTCATAAAAATGTCGGCAAATATACAACAAATTTTGATGGCGAGATTAAAGCCATTTACATATCCAAATGCCATGGGAACAAGAACATTATCGAATAATTTCGAGGAAAAAATTGTTCCGGGGTCGGGCATCGAACCCGGGACCTTTGGTTTAACGTACCAACGCTCTACCAACTGAAATTATTCAAATCAAATCAATCAAATCAACTTTATTCAATCAACTTTATACCTGAAATCTTGATTTGCATAATACACGTCACTGTTCGTTAACAGAAAGCCACAATTTAAGTCACACGGAGTTAGTGTGCACTCAATGTTGGTTGCTTGACGGTTGTCAGCCCACTTTGAGGTCTGTGGATACAGAGGGAAAAATTGGATCGGTGTCTGGTAGAGTTCCCGAGTAGCTCAGTTGGTAGAGCGTTGGTACGTTAAACCAAAGGTCCCAGGTTCGATGCCCGGCCCCCGGAACAATTTTTCCCTCAAAATTATTCAAATCAACTTTACAGGGAGTTATACCTGAAAGCTTGATTTGCAAGAACATTATCATCAAGTCTAGCCTTTCTTCCAGAAAACTAACAAACAATAATACTGAATTTCAATCATTAGTCACTCACCGCTCCATTTCTCCCTGTTCAGCCATGTCAGGTTGTCACTCTGGGTGTCGTAATATCCTAGCTTTACGTATGTTCCATTAATCATCTGTTCGATCTGTGTCAGCGCTATTCTGTCACCCTGAGAGCTGAATGCCACATAACCCTGCAACGAAACAAACAAAGAATGACATCCAAGATATAAAGCTGAAATGACTGCTTGGCTTTCAATGTATTTTCATCATTTAACTGTGCAGTAGAAGAAAATGAGTCTAAGATCGAAAAATCCTGTTGTCAGAAAAATACAGAACGACCCATATTTATACCCAACTTTTTATTCATTTATCACAAGTAAATGAATTAACATGATAGGCTCAAAATAGCATGAACTAATAGTCCAGTCATTAGGATTGCTTAAAATTCCACCAATATTAAAATTCGATGTAAGCACCAGCATTTGCTGCACATTTTTCCATACGTGGCTGAATGTTCTGTACTGCTCTCACAGACATTTCATTTGGCACCCGGCCACACTCCTCTCGTCTGACCATAGGATGTGTCGCAGAAGGTTAGGCTCCTCTTGAATCCATGCTAGTAGAGACTCCACAAACTCCATTCTGATATCAAAGTCCTCACATGACAGAGCTTGCACAAAGTGTGGCTTCCATGGCAGCCAATTCATTTCCTTTAGCAACTGCTGCCCAGACCCATAGGATACACCAGATTCCCGCTGGTACTGTCCAATGGATTTCTTAGGATTTCTCTGGAAGGCTTCAGTAGCAGCTGCTTTCCCTCCTCTGTGATCACTGTTTTTGGTCGGCCAGCACCCATCCGTTGCGTAACTGAGCCAGTGTGAATCAAGTTGGCGTGAAGTCTCTGGATGGTCTTGTAGTCCAGCATCGCATTTCTTCCTTTCGCCATTCTCCACCGTCTCTGCACCATAATTGGGGACTGCCACACCTCCATTCGAGCACCAGTTCGTGTTCAATTGTACACAGTGTTGTGGCCATGCTTAATGTTTTAAGATTTACACTATATTTTTCTCTTCTTCTTCTTCTTCTTTTCTTGGCGCTACAGTTCATTGTGAACCTTGGCCTCTTCCACGATTTTCCGCCAGTTGTCTCGATCCTGCGAAATTGCTTTCCAATTCCTGTATCCCATCTTACATATGTCTTCCTCAACTCCATCCAACCATCTTATTCTTGGTCGTCCACGGCTTCTTTGGCCCCCAGGATTTCCATTTAATATCCTTTTAGGAATTTCTACGTCATTCATCCGTGCCACATGCCCAGCCCACCTTAATCTTGCTGCTTTTACTGTTCTTCTAATAGGCAGATCTTTATAGATGGAATAAAACTCATTATTACATCGCCTCCTCCATCTTCCTCTCTCGAATACTGGGCCAATTATTTTACGGAGTATCTTCCTCTCAAAGTTCCAGAGTCCTTTTTTGTTAGGGACCACATTTCAGCAGCATATGCTAGTTCAGGTCTTATAAGTGTTTTATAGATAGTTATCTTTGTGGTACGAGATAAAATTCTTGAACAAAGTAATTTTCTTAAAGCGAAGTAAGCTCTATTGGCAGCCATTAACCTCTGCTTTATTTCATATGAAATATCATTAGAATGAGTAACTGTTGATCCCAAGTATTTAAATTCATCGACTCTCTCGAAGTCATATCTGCCTATTGTTATTGAGGATGGCATATTCTTGAGGTTTGCCTTTCCACAATCCATGTATTTAGTTTTAGATTGATTAATAGTCAATCCCATATTCCTTCCTGCCTTTTCTATATTCAAGAATGCATCTTCCATAGCCCTTCTAGATCTTGCCACTATATCTGTATCATCGGCGTATGCGAGTATCTGCACTGATTTATAAAATATGGTCCCTCTGCTAAGTAGGTTTGCATCTCTTACCACCTTTTCCAATGCAACATTAAAAAGGAGACATGCCAGCGTATCTCCTTGTCGCACACCATTCTTAATATCCAATGGATCTGATAACATTCCTCTGACCCTTATACTGCTTCGGACATCTGACACTATATTTTTCTGATTACATTAAATGTTTCGGACCGTACTGAGAACACAATAAAGTAAAATAAAATGACAGCTTCTTTTGTGCTTTTAATGGTATGGAACACAGTAGATTTTAGCGGTGGAATGGGTCACTTAATCTGATTGGTTTTGCTACTACAGTGTAATAAAAAGTTGGACATAAATATGGGTCAACCTGTATAAAAACTGAAGTGTGTCACATACATTGCGACAGTTAAAACAGTATATCAAAGATCGATGAGACTGAATATGTGGGTTGACAGTGACATGTATCAATTTAGTAAGTCACCTACTGGTTTTACATAGAAATACTGTACAGCAAAAATTCCAAGTCTAAATAAACATGAAATTTGACAGATTGTATATTATTTTCCATATTTTTTTTCTAGCATCATTATGCCTTATATTATTCTCATATCCCAGGTGGTGACAGGATTTTTTCTCGTTGCCAAACTTTCAGAACGGCCCCGAGGTTCACTCAGCCTCCTATAAAATTGAGTAGGTTCGGGTCTTTGGGGGTAAAAGTCAGAGCGTGGTGCCGACCACACCACCTCATTCTAGTGCCGAGGTCATGGAAAGCATGGGGCTCTACCTCCATGCCCCCCAAGTGCCTTCATGGCATGTTACGGGGATACCTTTACCTTTTTACCGGTAGAATTATTTATATGCTTTTCTGAACTCATTCAAGCTCAGCTTCAAATTCAACTAAACTATACTAAGACTCCACCTTGAATCTTGCATACACTACTTTTAACACTTAAATATAAATTATTGATTAAATGGTAAACTTACTAGTGTTAAATTGTATAAGCACGTGTGGCTTACAGCTGATTCGGTGTATCCTTCATACCATCATCAGAGCCTACTAGATCCGGCATCATTCGACATCACTGCCTGTTGTAGGGGTGCGTTTGCATGTTGAAAGTGGAGTTGAATAGTGTGTGTGTTCTAAAGTAAAATTGATCTGTGTGTTGAGGATTTGATTGGGGTGTGTTTTGATTGGTGTGTCTGTATATTTCATATTGCTCTAGTGTGTTGAGTTTTGGTTTTGGGTTGTATGTGTGAGGATTTCCATGTCTGTATTTATAATATAACATACAATAACATAAATACGGACATGGAAATCCTACACATACAACCCAAAAACCAAAAACTCAACACACTAGAACAATATGAAATATACAGACACACTAAAACACATACTGATCAAATCCTCAACACACAGGTCAATTTCAGAACACACACACAGATCAATTTCAGAACACACACACTATTCGACTCCACTTTTCAACAAGCAAAAGCACCCCTACAACAGGCAGTGATGTCGAGATGATGCCGGGATCTAGTAGGCTCTGATGATGGTATGAAGGATACACCGAATCAGCTGTAAGCCATACGTGCTTATACAATTTAACACTAGTAAGTTTACCATTTAATCAATCATTTATACTAAGACATATAAAAAGTTTTTTTTTCAAGGGCGACATTCATTCATTCATTCATTCATTCATTCATTCATTCATTCAGTATTCTGCCAGAGGGCAGGTATTTCATTGCAAACCCAGCATTCTCCAATCTTTTCTATTTTCTGCCCTACTCTTTATATCCTCATATGATCCATATATCTGCTCCTTTATTAATAAAAAATTAAAATCCTCTATCAAAAAATGCTGTGTGCTACATTTTTATTGTAGGAGTTTAAACCTCTTATTTTTTTTTTAAATGTCTAATGAAACAGATCAGTGTATCAAAGTCTGACGAAGACACCAACGAACAAATACAGCATGCAACATTTCAATAAGAGACCTCAATACCAGTACAAAAGGATCACAACACTCACAGAAACGCCCAGGAATTGCGTGCTGTTGATGGCCGCATATATGTTGTCAGCTGTTTCTTTATCTGTATATGTAAAATTTTTCAGACTTCTCCCATGTTTGTTTAACCTTTCCATTGTCTTGTTGAATGCTAAAATCAAAGAAATTTAACGTACTTAAAAACATACTCCTGAGGCGAAGCAAATTAAGGAACAAAAGAGATTTAAGTTTGAAAATTCTCTGACAATCCATAATAAGAGAAGAATAATTTCACAATTCAGTTACTTTTTTCTGGTAATGACTATTAGAATAAAGAGCACCTTCCATCCGATCTCATGGACAGCAGCCATGAAAAACATAGCCATAAAATTCTAATGAATGTGAACATGCAAAGCAATATTATTAAAAATAACAAGTAGAGGAGAGGTAATTTATTTTTAAGTGGTTCAAACCAATACAACAGCTGTGATAGCACTGCTATAAAATGACAGGATAGATTACACAGAATCCGTAATAGTTACGTGTACCTTGGACCTATATTTTATAATAAATTGCCTGAAAATTTAAATAGTAAAGCTTTTAAAACTAGAGTATACACGTGGTTACTAAAGCATTCTTTCTATTCAATTGATGAATTTTTAAATTTTAATTTATATAATATTAGTATGTAATTTGTTTTTAACAATGTAGTATGTACTGCTTTTTTGTTAATAATGACTTAGGCAAGTGCCTAAAGACAATGAATAAACGCTACTACTGGTATATCATCTCATTAACAGCTTAAGATATGACATCATACAAACTGCATAACTTAATACGTCATTACAGAAGCTGTCATAAAACGCAATAGGGAACTGGTCTGTCTGTCTGTCTGTCTCTCTCTCTCTCTCTCTCTCTCTCACCATTTATCTCTACTCTCTCTTGTAACACAGCACCGATCTGCTATTGGTTCTCGCCAAATGCAGGAGATTTTCCGTGGTACCGAATATATAGTTATGGAATTAATAAGAAAAAATTTTCATTTAGAAACAAGACTTAAAAGGTTAATATAAAGTATATAAATATATTATATTTCATGTTAGTTCTAATTTAGAAACAATAATTAAAAGGTTAATGTAAAGTACATAAATATATTAATATATTTCATGTTACTTCTAATTTAGAAACAATAATTAAAAGGTTAATGTAAAGTATATAAATATATTATATTTCATGTTAGTTCTAATTTAGAAACAATAATTAAAAGGTTAATGTATAGTATATAAATATATTATATTTCATGTTCGTTCTAATTTAGAAACAATAATTAAAAGGTTAATGTAAAGTATATAAATATATTATATTTCATGTTTATATTTCATGTTCGTTCTAATTTAAAAACAATAATTAAAAGGTTAATGTAAAGTATATAAATATATTATATTTCATGTTAGTTCTAATTTAGAAACAATAATTAAAAGGTTAATGTAAAGTATATAAATATATTATATTTCATGTTAGTTCTAATTTAGAAACAATAATTAAAAGGTTAATGTAAAGTATATAAATATATTATATTTCATGTTCGTTCTAATTTAGAAACAATAATTGAAAGGTTAATGTAAAGTATATAAATATATTATATTTCATGTTAGTTCTAATTTAGAAACAATAATTAAAAGGTTAATGTAAAGTATATAAATATATTATATTTCATGTTAGTTCTAATTTAAAAACAATAATTAAAAGGTTAATGTAAAGTATATAAATATATTATATTTCATGTTAGTTCTAATTTAGAAACAATAATTAAAAGGTTAATGTAAAGTATATAAATATATTATATTTCATGTTCGTTCTAATTTGAAAACAATAATTACAAGGTTAATGTAAAGTATATAAATATATTATATTTCATGTTCGTTCTAATTTAAAAACAATAATTAAAAGGTTAATGTAAAGTATATAAATATATTTTATTTCATGTTAGTTCTAATTTAGAAACAATAATTAAAAGGTTAATGTAAAGTATATAAATATATTATATTTCATGTTCGTTCTAATTTAGAAACAATAATTAAAAGGTTAATGTAAAGTATATAAATATATTATATTTCATGTTAGTTCTAATTTAGAAATAATAATTAAAAGGTTAATGTAAAGTATATAAATATATTATATTTCATGTTAGTTCTAATTTAGAAACAATAATTAAAAGGTTAATGTAAAGTATATAAATATATTATATTTCATGTTAGTTCTAATTTAGAAACAATAATTAAAAGGTTAATGTAAAGTATATAAATATATTATATTTCATGTTAGTTCTAATTTAGAAACAATAATTAAAAGGTTAATGTAAAGTATATAAATATATTATATTTCATGTTCGTTCTAATTTAGAAACAATAATTAAAAGGTTAATGTAAAGTATATAAATATATTATATTTCATGTTAGTTCTAATTTAGAAACAATAATTAAAAGGTTAATGTAAAGTATATAAATATATTATATTTCATGTTAGTTCTAATTTAGAAACAAGACTTAAAAGGTTAATGTAAAGTATATACAAATATTATATTTCATGTTAATTCTAATTTAGAAACAATAATTCAAAGGTTATGTTTCATGTTAGTTCCGACAATTAAAAAATTATTAGAATGCTTTAATTTTGTGTATTTCGAATTTTGTTGCTACATATTGATTTTTGCAAATTTGTATGCATTTGTGAGATAGAGGAGGGAAACGAAGAGAGACGTAGGGAGGAGAGGAAAGAGAGTGGGTTAACCCTGGACTCCTCACCCTTTTTTAGACATCATTACTGCTCACTGGGGTATGTTGTCACCCCGTGACTTTTTTGTCTTTGAATAGCACAAGCTATTATAGATTATTAGACATAACTACAGAAGAAAATGGAGTCATCTGGGGTGACACGTCATCCCGGGGAGCATTGCAGGGTTAAAGAGAAGGTGTGTGAATGGAAGCAAGTAAAGGTTTAATTTTCTTCATTTTGCTGTATCTAGATTTTGGTTTTTAGATTGTATCAGAGATTTATTCTCGAGAGAATGAACCATGAAACCAACACATGCTCAGAAAACATTATCAGTAAGCATTTTGATTAGTCTGCAGTGTCTCCAAATACACTGATAATATCTCTCCTTAAGAATGCTAGTCCTGCAAAGTAGATGTGGAATACTTATAATAATATGGAATTATTATCCATGATAGGATGGTAGGTGAAGTTGATCAAGATAATATTTTACACTTTACATACCAGAACCATCTGCACATAAAAGTGTATGATACAAAGGCCGTTGGTAATTTAATTGTAACTTTAATCACTTGAATGGCACGAAGTTAATTCCTTCCTAATTAAGATGTATTTTGGATTTGTTGTCAAGAAATCCATTGTTCTCAGCTATGTCAGAACCTGTGATATCTAGGTCCAGGGACAAGCAAAGAATGTCAAGGCTACTGACGAATGACTTGGTAAAAAATGATTTAAAAAATTTTTGTCTGGTCTATTCTTTTCTGTTTATAAATACAGCAAAACTTCATTTCTACGTTTTATAGGGGTCTGGAGAAAAAATGCCTAACTGAGAAAAAGGTATAATTGAAATATAATTTAATAACATCTGAAATAGAATTTGTAGACTATATGTGGAGAACAAGGTAAGTCAATTTAGTAAAATTTTCACAAGATAAATTTAGAACTTCATAGATAAGCCATCTTTCAGTCTATATAATACAGTACTCAAATTTATAACATATTCTTGAAGAATGTGAAATTATTTCTATGAAATCTTAGCTGCTTAGAACCAAAGCTTACATTTCAAACTCCAATCCAGAAAATTATATGAAACTGGAATGATTGCTCCTAAGCAATAAATCATGTCCTCAAATTGTGATCAATGTTCCATAATTTGTTCAGTTGCATCATGATCTGTTACGAAATGCTTCACTGTTTCTAAAGCAGCAACAGCATCATTAAAGGACACAAGATTGTTGGAGAAAGCATGGGCAGCTACGAATTTCAAAGTGGGCCACATCTCAACAATGAACACATCTATATATATACTTAATTTGAACTGGTAATGGAAATTACGGGAAAACGACTGAACGGATTTTAATAAATAACCCCTCATTTTGAAGCTTGGAACTCAAAGTTTTTCAGAAAAATAATAGTTTTCAGTGAAATGTGAATTTTTCAACGTAATTTTCCTATTTTCCAAAATTCATCTGTCGTCAGTTTTGAGAACTAGCTAATTGCATTTCAGAATAAAACAAAACACACACTACAGGAAACAATATTACACGAAGGCCATGATCTGCAAGAATGCTGACATATTTAGAGCTCAAATTAAATTGGTTATTAAAAACTCAACTTATTAAAAATGATTTACAGGTTCGATTCTATGGTGTGTAATTTTCTGGGTACAGCTGTGTATTGGATATTAAAAACTACAAAACTTGAGGTGGTTTGATGACATTATTACCATTAGAAATGAAATATTATTGTAGTTAATGCCATGCTGTGACTATTTTTCATTAATTATACATATTAATGCTATATTGATGATAGGAAAGTGAAAAGTTTTGAGGTTATATAAGTAGATGTAGAGAATAACTTAAATTAGATTTTGATTTCTATTTTTTACTGAGTGGCGGCTATATAGTATATATAGTATATGTTACTCAAAACTATAAAACTTATGTAAGATAATAATATTATTAAAAATCAAATATTTTTATAGCTATTAATCAAGTGGGGTTGGGTCTTTTTCATATATTTAATGGCAGTGTGGTGTAGATATTTATATGCGTGGTTCTCTTCAGTATTGGCTCGAGAGAGAGTATCTTTCATTATTATGGAAGCAAATAACTTTCAGAATGTCTGGTATTCTTCATTGAAAATAAATCTGAAAAATGTTTATTTAAACGTCTAATGAACTTAGTTTGCAGCATTTGCTGCACAAGCCACTAGTGTTATATATTTGCGTTTTTACAGTTTCAAGACAAACCTAATTTCCAGCAAAATTCATTTAGTGCGTATAAATAAGGTTTCCTATCTTCTGGAGTTTAAAATGCGATCAGTAAGTGTAGAAAACATATAAACAAAAAATTTATAACTGAAATAAATTAACATGGAAAGTAAAGGAATTTTGTTGGGACTGTATACGTAAGTATGAAAAACGTATAAAAGAAGTTTTACTGTATTAAGAATGAATTTCATTATCCTGGGATTTTTTATACCTTTCTCCCACTCTCTCACAACATGGACGGTCATTCTTGACCAATGAAAAATGTTTCCACAATAGCATAGTGGACACTAGGAAAGTTTAAGTCTGCTGCATATGTTCAGATTTTCTTACGTGAAATGATAGTACAATGTAAGTATCAAATAATTAATTTGATGGTTTACTGGTTTATAAACTGAATCGATTTTTTTTCATATTATCGAACAACTGGAATTATTCTGTAGTTTTTATTTGATAGTATATAATCTTGCAATATGCAAACAGTGAAACTTACAAGCCAACAATGACTGTCCTTGCTGTATTTTGTTCTTAAGGGTGTGTTTAAAAATTACGGTATCACTAAAACCCATGAAAAGTCTGAATTGCACAGAAAAAATAACCAAAATTTTCGCATATGTTACAAATTTAAATAGTTTTAGAAGCAATTGTTAGTACTACGGATTTCAACTTATATTATACACAAAAATGGTAAACTGCAATGTCTTTATGCACTAGCTATATTACAGTTAACATATAACAGAATCAAATATTTGTACACAAGAAAAGTTAACTGTGCAATAGCAAACATCATGCAATGCTTTACATTTCCAATTAAATTAACTTCAAACCAAAACTGAAGATGGTGCTAATGTGCAACAACACTTAAACCAGCGAATAGGGATTATAAAGAATGGACACTGAGCGAATTTTCCTGTGTTTTGTTTCTCTGTGCGCCAGCGTTTAGTTCTACTTTCAAGCACTAGAGGATAGTGTAATCGAGCATAGGCTAAGATAATAATTGAGAATAGAGTTGAGACACAGGATTCAAACATCGCCTACCTTATTGCATAATCCAGGAACGCTTTGCTTCAAATAAATTCAAGTTAACAGCTTTTCCTTATTTCTCAGTCACAAACTAGTTGTAATAATAATATTTTATATTTCAGATATAATAAATTGTATTATAAAATAATATAATACATTATAAAATTATGTATCAAATTCGTTTAATATTTGTATATAATATAATATAACCACAGTCTAGTACAGACAGTCACGAAGCTTGGGGTGATTTTTTGCATTTCTCGCGATAGTTGCTAGCTGCTTGGAGCGCTGTGAGTACTAGGAACAATAGACTGTGACACTGGCATTGTGATCTAATACAGGCCGTAAGGCAGACCATGTGACTCGCTTAACCCAATCACGAAGGCGGCGTTTCAACCATATAAATTAATTGGAATGCATAAAGAGTAACACATATTTCTCTAAAATGTAGTGTAATTGCATTAATAAAATTTAAAACAATGATTAGGAGACACTTCAGACATAATTCCTTGCGAGTTACGGTGTAATATTGTTTTTGGTGTGAAAATTACGTTCTTCGTATGTGTATAGACCTACCTGCCTTTATTTCGATTAAATATTGCGAAATTCTTGTACATTCATTTATGCACGATGAAATAATTTTCAGTTGCAACGCACGAATATTTAATAAATATGTTGAAATTATAGGTTATGTTTACTGTGCAAGTTGCCCCTTTCTGTCTAATTTTAGTGGTCTCCAATGTCCTGCCATTCATATGGAAATATTATAGGTTATGTTTACTATATCTTATATTCCTAAATTCGCAATTATACATTATAATTAAGCATAATGTCTTGTATGATACTCCACACATTCAATTTGTCTGTATTTTAATACTACAATTGAGTATTTAATTATCTGGTCTAGATCGAAAAGGCATTGATGTGTCGTATTTCATTGTTGTGAAAAGTTTGTAAACTGTGAAATGTTCGTTATCGGTTGTAATAACTGTAAATGGGTAAAATACAATAATTTGAGTAATAATATGGGACAAGGAGACGTTTGTTGCATTATAAATTCTAAGAAAAAGAGGTCAGTGTTATCCTTTCGAAAGTTCCAGGAAGGTGAGTTTATAAAATATAATATATATACTTTATGAAAATAATATATAAACCTTATGCATTTCGTATTTCAATAGTGGAAGGAAGGTGTTAATTTTTCAAAAGAACACGATATCAGAAGTACAATACATTTTATCGTCTGCTAGGGAAAGAGTCTGTGATGAGGCGATAGTAGCGATCCTGGTGGCTAGCAACTATCTATGGATGCATATTTCAACTGTTTATGTTTGCATATTTAGTAAGTATTGAGCTTCGCAACTGTATATACTAAACTGTGATATAACATAGGTATATGGTTTTACTTCTCATAAGAGTTACGTTTTTCCATTTTCAGTGCTATCAAGTCATTACATATTTTAATTGTTGTTGGGGTCAACGTCTCAACTCTCATTATAAAGGAACTCTAGAGTCTAGACATTACAGTTAATGACGGATTTATTTTATAGATCCAATTTATTTTATTTGAGTACATAATGTACCCAGATGTATAAATTATATGTGTTACATTTCCGCTGTGTCGACTGCTAGCTGGTGTGATGTCAGCGCCAACTCTAGGGAGAAAGCAGAATCTCACACTCTAGCTGGCTTGAAGGTCATAGAAATCAGTCCGGCTACATCAAAGGTACTGACGCGAAGTGTCCATTCTTTATAATCCCTATTCGCTGCTTAAATCGCTTCTTCAGAAAATCATTTTCATGGATGAAGTCACTACTTCTACCGTGTTACTTCACATATCAGGTTATTTATACAAAATAAACAACCAATCACATTGAAACAAAATTATCAACAACTACGCATTAAATAATATCTTCATAAGAACTCCGCACATATAAATTAACACTACTCTGAGGATAAGCATTGCTCAATGCCGGAAGCTTGATCAGGTTGATGTACAATATCCAGCAAGGTTAGTTTTTTTAAAGATGAACACAAATGAACTGTTAAACAGTGCTTTCAATTATTTTCATTCATCCAGTGTGTGAACTAAATAATTCTACATTTGTAGGTGCTGAAAGCCACAACAGTTTATGGAAAACAATTTACAATAAATAGTGATAAAACTACCCGTAACATAAGAAATATAAATTAAGATAAAGGTAATAACATTACGTCATTAGTTTTCATCCAGTACATTCTACAACAAAATCCACAAAAATAAATGAATAGTACACAATGAAATTTTAATAACTGAGATTTCTACACTGACTAAAACCTTCTAGTATTTCTATTATAAAAATAGGGTAATTTCCTAGTACCCGGTACTCGTTACATAGGTCGTTTTTATGTTTAACATATTTAGTATAACTTGTTGCTTGTGAGCCATCCCAAACCCCGACCTCCACACCTAAGAGCGCCAGTCCTTATATACCCATCAGTCAAGGCCTTCTGACAAATAAAAGCAATTGACAATAGATATCTCAGTCGTGACAACCTCATAAAATATCCTATCAATTGAATAATCGATCTTGCTATGGACAACATAATTATAATTATATTATTACCCATTTCAGTGAGTACTGACGACCACTGAAAAAATACGACAATTTGGTCCAGGAGCATTCTCTTTTGGCACAAGGGTGATTTATGTAACATGTTTCTAATTTAGTCTTTTAAATACCAGTACATTCTTTAATAAATCACTGAAAAAGAAATGTGAATATAGGAAATGGAGTAAGTACGAAATTATTATTTTTTTGGCGCATCATTTTTACGTAAATAACGACAAATAAAAAACTAACTGCGTTTGTCAAATGCGCATCATTCCAAAAGGTACTTTTCATTATTTTAACAAAAACCCTTCTTGGGGAAACAATTAATTTAATAATATTCATCAATTTGAGTTAATGATCTTGTTTTAGGGGGATAGACTTGGCCCCAAAAAAATTTATGGAACTGGTCCAAATTACAGTTACAAATGTGTTCCTTCTTGTTTTAGGGGGCAATAAACAATTAGTCCCCAAACCATCAATTAATTTATAGTAATTAATCATTTCAAAACAACGTGAATTTTATAATGTGTTCTTGGATTGTGACTTGGCCCCCAAAAAATAATTTTTCTTCCATCACATTTGAGTTTGTACATTCTTTAATAAATCACTGAAAAACAAATGAATATACATGATTGTTAACATCATTTTTGTAAAAACGACAAATAAAAATTAACAACATAACATTATTTTAAGGAAACAATAAACACTATTTGAAGAAAGATACAAAGGTGAGTAATAAATTAAGCAAACCATCTTCGATTAATCATTTTTTAATAATAGCGTAGATGGAAAAAATTAATGAAATATGTATGAAAAATAGAAATTAAAGCATATAAACAGATATTGAGCATATAGAAAAAAGAGTAAGTAGAATCATTTATTTGATTAATAAGCTTAAATTACTCCAGGTTTAGTGTAAGAGTGGTCTATGTAACGAGTACCGGGTACTAGGAAAATACCAAAAATAGTCTCAACAAGGGAAGATATATCGCATTTGCGTGTTTTTCTCTATTCACATTTGAATGAATAATCAACATTCGGTTATGTCACTTTCATTCCATATTTTTCAACTGCGAGTTTTTGTCATTTATTCAGTATGAGAGAGATGGTTTAAGTCTAATCTGTGTTTAGGGATATCCGATTTTTCCAGGTGACTTTTTCATAAATTTCTGGTAACTGAGGCAGACAGTTAAAATTTTTATGGATATGAATGAGATTCATTCTGTAGACACGTTTTACAAATTGTAATTTGTCGTGCATTTCGCTCGCTTTTCCCTTTTTTTTTTTTTTTTTTTTTTGGGGGAATCCGGCAATTTTTTGCGTTAAACGCGATTTTTTATAAATATATCTGAATCATACATTCATCAGTCACGAAATCCCGTTATTTTACTTTCAACAATGAAACATTGACATTAAAATAAGTTCGGAAATAGATTTTTCAGAAAGAGTATGCAATAAAGACTAAGGAATAATGAAAGGGAATGAGTGTTTCATTTACATTTTTTTTAAAATGATTTCAGTGTTTAAATTCAAACTTTTCATGATTTACATATTTTAAACAACGACTTTTTCACGAATTAAAGTAGTTTTATTTACTGACTTTGATGTGTTTTATTCACCATTTCACGGTGTCTCTATCTGATATACATGTAACAATAACGAAATTTATCTCGAATTTCTAAATTAATGTATAAATTAATAAATTAATTACTTCAAAATCATAATGTATAATACTGTTTATGAAAGCTACTTCTTCCAAAACTGTAAAATAATTATATAGCGCACATATGAAACATATACTTAATTAACCTATAAAATACTATTAAAAAGGGCTGTACCCGATGTATGACATAACTTACAATGTACATCACTCATCATAATATTAAGGTAAGCGAATACAAGAACAGTCTACGACAAAATGTCTAAATGTTGAATTAATAAAGTTTTAGTTTGAATTACATTACATTAACTAGAGAATAGAAAAGTATAATGCTGTGACTTTCTTAAAATTGTAATTTCTGTCTTTATTACGTTATAATCAGATACTAAAAATTTACTTCTTCATCGACACTATACAACAATGTACTAATTTTCATCTCACTACTACATCAAGATTTTTAACAAATGGTAAATAACTTATTAAATGTAAGCCATAAGTAATTCGTCTTAAGTTTCAAGGTATACTGAATTATTAAATGAACATATTCTGACTATATTAAGACAGTTATTAAAGCTTCATTCAGCACAATTAATTTATCATTTTTGCTGGTATCTAGAACAAATGGCACACTTAACACTGAAATAAGTGCAACTGGGTTCAAATAAGTGCAAAATGTACAACACACTTAAAAGAAACATCTGCATTAATAACAAATAGTACTAATTTTATAACTGGACGTACAAATTGCTCGTTACTGCATAAATTTACACACAAACTTCTGAACATAAGATTTTTCTAACTGTACACCACCATTGCAATCTATGGAATAGTCAAATACTTTTCATGATTTTTTTTATCAGTCATTTTGTTACACTGCATTATCTGTGCTATTATCTAGCTTAGTTGTTCCCAAAGTGGGGGTTGCGACCCCCTTGCGGGGGGGGGGTCGTGTAAAGAGCTGAGAAGGTCGCGAGATGACTTACAAAATAAATTTAGGTTAGGTTAGATTAGATTGTAGTATTATGTGAGGTTAGGTTAGATTAGATGTGTAGTTTTATGTGAGAGGTTAGGTTAGATTAGTGTGTAGTATTATGTGAGAGGTTAGGTTAGGTGTGTAGTATTATGAGAGAGGTTAGGTTAAATTAGGTGTGTAGTAGTATGTGAGAGATTAGGTTAGGTTAAATTAGGTGAGTAGTATTATGTGAGAGGTTAGTTAAATTAGGTGTGTAGTATTTGAGAGAATGGTTAGGTTAAATTAGGTGTGTAGTATTATGTGAGAGGTTAGGTTAGGTTAGGTGTGTAGTATTAGAGATTAGGTTAGGTTAAATTAGGTGAGTAGTATTATGTGAGAAGGTTAGGTTAGGTTAGGTGTGTAGTATTATGTGAGAGAATGGTTAGGTTAAATTAGGTGTGTAGTATTATGTGAGAGGTTAGGGTAGGTTAAATTAGGTGTGTACTATTATGTGAGAAGTTACGTTAAATTATTTTTTTATTTTACTAGGTTATTTTACGACGCTTCATCAACAGCATAGGTTATTTAGCGTCTGAATTAAATGAAGGTGATGATGCCAGTGAAATGAGTCCGGGGTCCAGCACCAAAAGTTACCCAGCATTTGCTCATATTGGGCTGAGGAAAACCCCGGAAAAAACCTCAACCAGGTAACTTGCCCCGACCGGGAATCGAACCGGGCCACCTGGTTTCGCGGCCAGACGTGCTAGCCGTTTCCACAGGTGGACAGGTTTAATTAGGTGTGTAGTTTTGTGAGAGGTTAGGTTAGATTAGGTGTGTAGTATTATGTGAGAGATTAGGTTAGGTTAAATTAGGTGTGTAGTATTATGTGAGAGGTTAGGTTATATTATGTGTGTAGTATTATGTGAGAGGTTAGATTAGATTAGGTGTGTAGTATTATGTGAGAGATTAGGTTAGGTTAGAATAGATGTGTAGTTTTATGTGAGAGGTTAGGTTAGATTAGTGTGTAGTATTATGTGAGAGAGGTTAGGTTAGGTATGTAGTATTATATGAGAAGTTAGGTTAGATTAGGTGTGTAGTATTATGTGAGAGGTTAGGTTAGGTTAGATTAGGTGTGTAGTATTATGTGAGAGATTAGGTTAGATTAGTATTATGTGAGAGGTTAGGTTAGGTTAGTTTAGATGTGTAGTATTGTTGAGAGGTTATGTTAGATTAGGTATGTAGTATTATGTGAGAGATTATGTTAGGTTAGATTAGCTGTGTAGTATTATGAGAGGTTAGTTTAGGTTAGATTAGGTGTGTAGCATTATGTGAGAGGTTAGGTTAGATTAGGTGTGTAGTATTATGTGAGAGGTTAGGTTAGATTAGGTGTGTAGTATTATGAGAGGTTAGGTTAGATTAGATGTGTAGTATTATGTGAGAGGTTAGGTTAGGTTAGTTTAGATGTGTAGTATTATGTGAGAGGTTAGGTTAGATTAGGTGTGTAGTATTATGTGAGAGGTTAGTTTAGGTTAGATTAGGTGTGTAGTATTATGTGAGAGATTAGGTTAGGTTAGATTAGATGTGTAGTATTATGTGAGAGGTTAGGTTAGGTTAGTTTAGATGTGTAGTATTATGTGAGAGGTTAGGTTAGATTAGGTGTGTAGTATTATGTGAGGTTAGGTTAGACTTTATGTCTGCAGTATTATGTGATAAGTTTGGTTCATATCACAGGCATGCCATTCTCCACTGAAAATCCGATAATTTCCTCCCTCATATTTTCACATTAAGGAAATCGGCGGTTTTTTCATTCACGCACGACGAAATTCATATAAGTAGGGTATGCATTTGGGGCGATCTGGGTGGGCATACAGCTCTCCTAGTGATCACATCCAATTTTCACTACTCCATACTATAAATCCAAGCGATTTTCAAGGTATTTTAGGAATGTCTTCTAGTGGCACATACATACTGAACCTTTATCTTGTTTTATGTTATGTTATGTTTTATTTAACGACGCTCGCAACTGCAGAGGTTATATCAGCGTCGCCGGATGTGCCGGAAAAGTTCTTTTACATGCCAGTAGATCTACTGACATATTAGCCTGTAATTTAAGCACACTTATATGCCATCGACCTGGCCGGGATCGAACCCGCAACCTTGGGCATAGAATCTATACCAACTTGCCAACCAGGTCGACATCTTGTTTTATGTAGTCTAGTAATTCTCTAAAAAAGGTTTGCACAATATTATAATATCTGGTAGATAGGTAGGCTATCTAGGTTACAGTGAACTTGAAGCACATGCTTTAAAATACCTAAAAATCTGTGCTTCATTGGTTGACCATGATAATATCTTTGAAAAATATTGGAGTGCAAGAGGTCAAATGACTTTATTGTCAAACGCCTGGCATTAGAAAACAACAACATGTTTTAAAATTATGTCAAATTTTTAGCAATATGAAACAGTCTTTGACAAGTCTTTTTCAATATTGACCAATTTTGACAAGTTTTCACATCCAATTTTCACTACTTCATACTATAAATCTGGTAAAATAAAAAAGTTGTTGAATTAGAAGAAAAATCTGATCGTCTACAAGCAGCTCTAAATATGGCTGCTTTATGATATAAATAATAATTGATCAGCCATTCCAGTTGTCACGGATGTTACATTTTTACTATTTTCAAATTCTATATATTGAAAATTAAATGACTTTTGTCAACTTTTATTATTAGAATCAATTTAGAAGATGAGTATCACGTTACAGAAAGAAAGTTGTTGAATAAAATTTATTATTATTGCTGATAATGAAGAAAAGGTTCAGTCACGAATGTTACAAGATTTGTGAACTCACTTCACACCTTATTAACAAAAAGTGTAAAACTCAGGTCTCTGCCCCAAGCAAAAATAGATTCATTCTCATAGTGTCCATGTGAAAGCTATGCAAATCTCATTGCATCCAATTAGTTCACAAAAACATAATCTGTAAATATTTTATAGATATTAACATATTTTATCATGGATATTACAGATGAGCTAATGTCCTTCATTTTTCCAGTTTCAAAACAACTGTGACATTTCTAAGTCAAAATATTCACTTGACTGTAAGATCAATTGTTATTAACCCAAACTATTGAAATTAAATGGCAGAGAGAGTACAGAGTAAAAAGTTCCTTGATCCTGAGCTCTGTAATTAACAGTGTAGGCTCTCAAAATATTTCTTCAACAATATCTCCTTGAAAAACATACATCAACAGCTGAACTCTCTATTAATAAGTGCTGCAAACTTAACGGAAACAAAACAGTACCTATTAATTACGATGAAAGAGTAATGGAACGGAGAAGAATTCTCTCGGCACCGGGATTTGAACCCGGGTTTTCAGCTTGCTGCTTTATCCACTAAGGATTCCACTCTCTTCGGAAGAATTCAGTTTTAAGTTCCAACTCTTAGGTTCATCTACGTCATAGATATCTTGAACCTAGGACGAAGTCCACAAGCATGTGCTGAGGTTTCATTTTTGACTAGTTGGACGGAAAATCTTAAATCATTGATTTTTATCATATTTATTATCCGAAGTACATTTATTTCATGCAGATATTTATGTACGATGAAAGAGTAATGGAACGGAGAAAATTCTCTCCCAGTGGATTTCAACCTGCTGACACTTTAGGATTCTACCCCAGCGTCGGAAGAATGATCAGTTTTGTTTCAATTAATTTCTACGTATAGATATCTAGGAATTAGGAGTCAATAATAATACCTATTATTTCAATGCCCGTAAAACTTATAAAATATTTTCATTTTGAAAATAAAACATTAGAATATTTATATTTAGAGCCATACTTATGTTTTACAATAATAATAAACAAATATTTCTGAATACTTTATTGGAACTATTTTGTCTGGAATTCGGTTTAAAATGTATGATTGCCTAAATATTTTTAAAATTGTATTTTATTGGAATCAACATCTAGGTTATTTAGCGTCTGAATTTAAAATGTGAAATGATGAAAGTTAAATTGGGTTGAGGAAAACCCCGGAAAAAACCTAAAGCTGAAGATAATGAAGATAATGTATACTAATTCATTAATAATAATTGGAGCTGTTTAAGTAACTGACCTTGAAAAAGCAGTTTGAAGTCCAGTTATAAAATCAAATTGGCAGTTTGAACAACTTAAGAAACCTGGTGCAGCAGTAAAAGGAAACACGACAATATGAAGCTGAAAAAAAAGACAATAACAAGGGGGAGGCATGCGCATGCCTCACCCAGGGCAACGGCCCAAACGGCATCATACGCCAGCGGAGCCTCTTGGTAGCCCTCGGGATAGCGCATGTTGTCTATGTCATAGCCCGCCTGACGTAGCACCTCGTTCAAGCGCAGGCGGAAATCCTCAGACGTCTGCAAGGCAATTGCCATGCCTGCTACAGCTATTCCTTATCTCATGCATATGTCACAATTTGCCAACATACAGTACATTGCAATAGCTTGGAAAATGTGTTGCTAAGGAACTCTCATATGTAATACTTTTGTAATGAGTAGAAAGATAAAGTATCACGCAAAACACATAACTAGTGTAATAAATATTGCACCTCTCTCAACATTATAAATTTACAAACAAACATTTCACTTATGCTATACAATTATAAGAAGAGTTAATATTAACAATCTGTAAAATAACTTTTTTTCCCCACATATAATATTTCATAAATTTGTGTCACTACTACAAAAAAATATAGAACCTATTTTATTTTTATTTCGAAGGTAAGCCCTGCTATACAATTTGGCTTAATCCTCATTTACATTCCATCTTTCCTGTCAAAGGTCTCTACAGTTTCACTGACTTCTACAGGAGTATTCAGTCTTAACCGGAATAAAAACTCACAGACATATTTGTCTACAAATAAAAAACTTGCATAGCCAGTAATCCTGCCTGAAACCCTCTCAATCAGAGACAAGATTGTTTTATGTACCAAAAATCTATGACAAGAAATCCTCTTCATTTACATGGTATTCCTATGAAGGTATATTTTTCAATAATAATCAGAAATAATTTGAATTTAATCTATGAAAAGCACCTGATTTTTGTTGAATGGGGTTCCAGGCAACACAGATTTTAATGCTACAATATATCATTAATTAAATAGTAAATTTTGAGTCATGAAAACAATAGACCGTGTGTTTCTCTGGGTAAAGGATATTGGGATTCATTACTGCCACAAAAATCGATATATAAAAACAATGAAGAAATAACTTAGTGGGCCATGTTTAGAAATTAGCAGGCTTTGACAATTTATAAAACAAGAGAACATCATTCATGGTTGCCATTATCATGGATTCCCTACAAAATACATAAAAACCATTGTTATTATCTATCTTAATTATTTAACTTTTCAGGATTATCCAGTGTTGTAAATTTGAAGTTACTTGCACGTAACATTATATCTAATGCTTTATCATAATTTATTATTTGCATCTATCTGGTATGCTTTGTCTATGGGAACCTCGAAATTTGAGGAAGCAATAAAATAAAGAAATACAAATTGTCAAAGCCTGCTAATTTCTAAACATGGCCAGTGATTAAGTTGCCAATATTTCTTCATTGTTTTTATACATAGGTTTCTTTTGTGACAATGTTAAGCCTCTATGTCCTATAACCAGAAAAACACATGGTACTTTGTAAATGTGATTTGGCTTTCTACAACTCCATTAAATTATTATTCTAAATCAAGGGCATGGAAAGAGTTTATAAATAATAGAAAAAAATATTGTAACTTAGCTTATTCGAAAAGTGTATTAGCATGAGGCAGTTATCATCACTAGATATTAAGCATAGAGAAGCAAACTTCTAATACAATAACCAATAAGACATTCTTAACTTAGTATAAACAATTTAGTTTGTTAAATCAATGAGAAAGTATAATTATGCTAAAGTTGGTTGAAGATTATGAAGTTCAGACAGTAAACTAGCTTTCCACTGAATGATTTTAATACATTATTGTAACAAACTATCTCTCTAATATCAATTTCGTAATCATGCTTTGCATGTACTGTCAAATCTTTATGATGAAACTAAACATTAGAAAACTATATAAGCAATAGAATCATCCATTGTTAAGTGTTTGAAAAAATGTCATTCAGTGAACATATTTTCTTATTACACATATTACCTAACAATTAAAAAATATCAGTTTTCTTTTGCAGTCACGATATTGCAATTGTCGGAGTTCTATACCACGCATATCCAAACATCAACAATATATACGGTAAAATCCTCAACAATGTCAAACTCATCTCCTCTGCCTACTAATCAGGAAAAAAAAACTGTTTGGACCAATTCTGATTATTGTGAGCAGAAAAGTTTCAAACAATATCATATTGATTTTGTAGTAAAAATGATTATCTTATAATTTGACCTGAAAGACCGTGTTCTGTTACATAGAATTGGTAGTATAAACTATTTATATGCATAAAAAAGTAAACACTTCTACTTCTAAGTACAAACTAAGAAAAATCATAGTCTACCTTGTTTGAGACTTTGTTAGCTTAGCATAAGCATTTATACAGTTTAAAATGACAGAATTCATAGGGTGTGCAAAGTATATAAGCAGAATTTAATAAGTCTGAATCTAACCTAACCTATATAATATTTGAATCTACAATGGACGTTGATAGAAAACAGCACAAATATAACCAGTTAAATGGTGTTATTGAAAAAAAAAAAATTTGGTAAACAAATGTCCGTTACTACGAAATTGAGATTGCATACTGTAATATCGAAACCTGCCCTTTTATGTGGCTGTGAGAGTTGGATCTTCATAAGTTAGGAAAATAAAAGTAAGTTAGAAGCTGTTCATATGAGATTCTTGAGACCTTTATTGGGTTTAACAAGATTAGATAGACAGAGAAACGTAACTATTAGGGAGAAATCAGGTGTTAGCAACACTGTTGGTGACATTTGCAATTATCATTTACATTAGAGAGAACACATCAACCCAATGGATCCAGATCATCTCCCCACTTTGGCTTTTCAGTAAGATTTGGGTTGACCAAGAAGAAGATGGCGAGGCCAGGAACTTGTTTGTGATTTATAAGAAACAGGGATTATCAGTCAATTAATATACTCGAAATGTCCACTGCAAAAATGTCCAGTCATTAAATGGCCATTACCTTAAATGTCCCGAGTTATTACACGTATGGTATTATGGATGTCCAGAACAATATTTATTAAAATGCAAATTAATAATTTAAACCAATCAATCAATCTTCTTAATGTATCCAGCTGTTTGCTGACAACATAAAGTCCACTATAGTCCACTGTAGTCTATTCAGTTGTTGTTTTTCACGAGAAATGAGGGGTATTTTGATCGGTGTTCATTATAGATGCCTGTTGCTAGTAGCCAGAGTTGGGGTGTCGTCAATATATACTGCAAGGCTGTGTCTTCTGCAACTGGTACTGATGATTTTAATTTACTTCTTTTGTGGTTTATGGATGGACAGTATAGAAGATCTTGATCATGATTACTACACCACAGACAAGTAGGATTATCAGAAATGTGAAATCGGTGTAGGTGCAATTGAGTGACAATGTGACCTGTTCTGGCTCTTGTTAAAAATGTTTGAACATGTCTGGGCAAGTTTTTGTACATTTCCAGGTCATTTGGTTTCTTTTGTACAGACTGTAAAATTTTGCCTTTGTCAGAAGAGAGTCTGCATTAATAATTTAAAAATTAAATGTAATCTAATTTACAATATTCTGTTATGCATTTTATTTTATAATTTTCTTCTTCACTGGGGTCAGCATGCAGCTGCATATGATATGAAAGCTCAGATATTGTTTCACATTATTGTTGTCCTTATATTTATTGTAATGATGTACAATAACTTCAATTCGCCGTTGTGTAGTAAGATACTTCTTGCTACAGAATGTTTTAGGTTTAAGTGACCATTGTGAACTTGGATTATTTTATTTCAGTAGATTATTTTACGATGCTTTATCAACACTTAGGTTATTTAGCATCTGAATGAGATGATGATGATAAATGACGGTGAAATGAGTCCGGGGTCCAGCACCGCCAAAAGTTACCCAGCATTTGCTCATATTGGGTTGAGGGAAAACCCCGGAAAAAACCTCACCAGGTAACTTGTCCCGACCAGGAATCGAACCCGGGCCACCTGGTTTCGTGGCCAGCTGTGCTAACTGTTACTCCACAGGTGTGGACTTGTGGACCTGGATTAAATGGCATTCTCTGGCTCATTCTGTTCTTGTTTCATGTTTTCTATAAATCTCCAAACACTAACATAATGTCCAGAAACCTCTTTTTGAAATTTAGATTAGAAACTTTCCACCGTGTTATTGGTTCTATAACCGCCCTGCAATGCTATTTCATAGGAATTCCACATGTTTAATTTATTGGTCAGGTCACAGTATAGACAACACACAGTAAAGACACCTAAGCCATTTCGTGGGAACAAATTCTGAGTGCGCATGTCACGAAACCGGGTGTATTATCTGGAACCGCCACCAGATGGATCTCCATCTACGACAGGGCTGGCATAATTTAATATTAACTGAAAACATTCATTACTATCTTTTAATAATTTTAAAGACATGAGGCAAAGGAATGGCAATATAACCATAATAATAATTACTTCCGTATGCAATCATCATGAAAATATTCACTATTTGACGCTAACGTTCAAGTCACTGTTTGAGGCTTATGTTGGTACAACTGATCCAAGTACAGCATAATACATCATGGCGTCCGTTGCGGTGAAGTGCGAACATGAACGTCAACAATGGATATAAGTATTCTGACTTCCTAGCGACATAATATTAATGATAGATAATATACATACAAGATTATTCGTATTACTGACCAATAAAATAAATAAATAAATATTTTACTAATATTTTGATAATGGTTTGATACTAGCGACATAGTTGGATTCATTGAGAACTAGACCTTACTGAGCTTGAATTTAGTACCAACAACATCAAAGGTGCCGACAAGAGTTGTCCCTACTGATTCTTCTTATACTGTGGTCTGACCCAATATTTTGGGTTTGCCCTGCGACACAGAATAGCTCACAATAAAATTTAAAATGAAAAATTGTAGAAACAGGTTTCAGACAAAAGTGAATAAGACATAAGAAAAAAAACCAAGTATAATTTAAATTGAATGTATGCCATAAAGATGCTGACGAAATATCGCTACAGAAAATTTTATAATGGTGGTGACGATGGCATCTTGAAGATCTCTCGTCAGTGTGAATCTTGCTGGGGTAGTTCTCCAAAAATAATGTTGAATAAACGTCTCTATGCATACCACACGCTGGACATTTTGACTTATGGACATTTCTGTGTATTGCATACCGGTACAGTGAAACCTGCTCAGGACGGAAGTGACATGGTCCTAATTTTTTTTCCGTTGTGGACAGGTTTCCGTGTTATTCAGGCGTGAAGTTAAAATGGTATATTTTATCATTTGCATAAATGAAAAACAAAATGGCATGCCGCAAATTGTAGGAATTACAGAATATTCAGTTTAACACTACTGACATCAAATCAGCTTCCTGTAACTTATTTAATTGATGAATGAACTTGATGAAAATCTCATTTCCTGTATAAATTGTATCGTAACTCACTCATTAAACACTGTAAAGTTTATTAATTACACTAAATTTAATATCTAACACTATAATATAATACTGTACTGTATATCACAGCACATTATTTAATTGGACTAGGAGCCTAGAAGCCTCGAATTCTGGATTATTTAATTTCTTTGCCAGTTCAAGGGGTTTTCTTTGCAGAATAGGGCCAGAAATTTGCGTGATCTATGAAAGGGCAAGAACAATCCACTCCCACAACTGTTCATTTATTTTTATGTAACCAGTTGTTTTCTGTTTTCTTTTTATCTCACCATTATTGACCGCAAGCCACTCACTAATGATATGGCCTTTATTTCTGAAAGTGTTAAGTTACACCTGAGTTTTTCATTCATAAATTTCAACATTATTTTCCATACACTTCGTTTCTCATTTTCCTCGATAACTTTTACTTCATCAATTAATGATAGTGCAACATTTTTACTCAACTTTTTTGTTTATCACGAAATCGCTAATACACTTGCGTTCTACCTAGCTACGACAGTATACAGGAGTGAAGCATTGAACATCTTTGAAGGGACTCGTCCACCTAGTCAATAGGGTAATAAAATTTATGACCGACAGGCCAACACACCCTCGCACCCTCAAAAATTTTACAAAGAAAACTTGTTTTTATTTTAGTGACCTATTAGTATTTTGTACATTCCTTGAAAGCACATAGGCCTACTGTTTCAAAATATAGTTTACATTAAAGTAGTGTGTCCAAAATATTATTTCCGTTTTGAACAGTAGCAGACAGTTTCCGTTTCCGTGTTGGACAGTTTCCGTTTTATTCAGGAAAAATTACACATAATACATATGAATTTCGCCGGGACCAATAAATTGTTCCGAAATAGACAGGATTCCGGATTATTCAGGTTCCGATTTGAACAGGTTTCACTGTATTTTGATTTTGGACATTTCTATATATTCTATAGATTGAACATTGTGCTGTTAACGAATTGAGCTGGATGGAAACAGGACAAAGGTCCTAATAAATAATCCGGTTCATGATGATGAAAATAACACGATTTATGCAAATTGGAATAAATAGGAAATCATAGACGAGAACCATCAGAACGTGATTTGAAGAAGCTGTACAGGTTTGACAAGGACAACGTGAGATGGTTTAAACGATCATTTCATTGGAAATAATGAAGAAAGATGTGGCAGAGTCTTAACCTCAGAACAGAAAATGAAGATATCTCTTATATAAAGTTTGATAAATAACACAAGTCATTCTAGTTATTTGAGCCTTCATTTTAAAGAAAAGAAAATTAATTCCTCACAGATTCATTAAAAGAGGTTCTATTGTATATCGGTAAAAGTGAAATCTGTGGAAAACTAGTCACAATTTCTGAATAAAACAATCATCAGTAATAACTGTCCCTTACACAAGAATACATGAATGTAAAATAATGTCATTAATATGACTCAATAATTCGCCTTTTACTATACACAGTATGCCCTAATAATCACTGGAGCATTTCACGCTTTGTTTAAATATTATGATTTGTTAATACTGCTACTGAACTACAAAATATCCTTGCAGGTGCAGAATTCAGTCACAAATGTTTACATTCTATATATAACAACATAAAAGCATATTAAAGAAAGCTGAATGTATCTGAAGCTACAGCAGTTTAGAGATAGACTTATTCTACTTAGCTGTTGAGAACGGATCACAAGGACTAAGCAATACCACATCCAGGTACTGCTACATATCTTCCATTACCTTGCCAGATATTGTGCGTTGATTGTTCTGGTTCCACATCAGGGCTTCAGTCGTGAGATGGCCTTCGGCAGCAGTCCTCATTTGTTCTTTTGTGCATTCAATTTCTTCCTTTTCTAAATTCACTTCAAACCAGTTATCTTCATACCAACCTAGATCATAAAAGTACCAATACAAGTCTAAGATACGAGCTCTTTCTGATGTAAACAAATGAATGCTTAAGTCTTCTATAAATACACGACCAAACGACCAAACATTCACACACTTAATACATGTGATCTATATCCAAGTTTGTGAGCATGTTGATCAATAGCAACTTCTGTAGTGTTGAACAAAATTTCACTTTTCATTTAATTTCATTTATTGTATTTCATACATCTTACATTAGCATTCTAGCTTTGAGATATGAAACAAATAAAAAATTATACAAAGATGTTATAGTTGTAATAATAGTTAAGTAGATTAATTCAATTTATAAGCATAAACAATTCATTAGCTGAGCAGAAGGTACAAATATGGAAACACATTTTGTTAATTCTGTTCTATATGTAGATTGCATTGAAAGCCATAATAGATGAATAGAGAATTCCTTTTTCATAATAGATGAGACTATCGGAAGGTAAATGAGGTATGATTTGTGTTTTTCTTTGATTAGTACTAAAAATATGTCGATTTTTAACATAAAACATCATAAGAAAGGTCAACATATTTAAATTTTGAAAAATCTTTTTAAATTACGTCCTTTTATGTACACCTGTCATTATTCTTAGGGTTTCTTGAGGGGCTTAAAACAAAAAATATGACATTATTAAAAAAATTTCGTGTTGTGATAGCCCGAAAAATGTTTCTTTGGGATAAAATCATAATAATGCTATATGGGCAAAAAACATAATTCCGTTTTTAGAAACGAATTCTCAAAATAGGTTTATGACTTACCTGCTTTTTGTTTCATTGAAAAAATCAGAATCGCGAAACAACGAAGTATTGCAAAAAAAATAATATTTTTTTCATAATTACATTAAAGAAATCTTCAAAGTATTTTTTATTAGTCTCCTTTTTTTTTTTTTATTTTTTAGACAGCACATTTCATTCCACCATTCCATCAACAAATGAATGCAGCCATGTATTAAAATTTACTGGTATATAAATTGTAAAAACTGAAATTGAGGTTGAAAATGTTCTATATACCACTGTTATCATGTTTAGGATATCTTAAGTCAGGATAAAACTTACATATATAATTATAATTTTAAAATAATTCCGTCAAATTGACAATAACACTGAATTCTTGAAATTTTAAAACGAAATTTCTTCAAAAATAAAACCACTTTCAACACTTATCACGTAATGTAATGCCATGCAATCATGTCGGTAATTTTCTGATCAATACGAAATGCCATTCTTATGTTTTAATAGAACTATTTCTTGTGAGTGCAAATCAGTTTGCCTCCAATCCTAAGTTAGAGAAAAATCTATTCCCCTTTCTTGTTTACATTTGGGCTAAAGTAAGATTATGTTTACAAAAACAGTCACTGTAAAACAAAATCCTTAATCTGGCATATCATAGTTGTGATGGCAATGCTAATTCATTACAACTCTACTCACCTATGAAGAACCACACGTATGACTTTCCATAGATGTGCTGCTTATACATTTCACAAAGGACTCTACGAGCGGCCACGACGTAAAACAAACCCACAATTATCCGAGCATCTTGACGCCGCAAGTTGCGCACAGCGTCAGTCGGATCGCTCAGAAAACTCTGCCGTGTCACTATTTCAATGCCGATCTCTTTACATCGGGCTTCAAGATCTTCAACTGTCTGCAAATAAATAATATTAATAAATGTATTGCTAGAACAAAGATACATACTGGTTTCTTTCATGAAAAAAATCACTCCAGCACCCCCAGAAAGAGTACATACTCGTGCTGAGGGGGCATTCCACAGCATTTTCTTCTTCTTCGTTAGGCCCTTATGCCGGTAAGCGTTGGGGCTCCTCGTTTTGTCCATTTTATCCACTCCTCTGAAACCATCCAATCCAAGGCTTCTGTTTTCCCTTTGAATCAATAATTAGCCCAACTCAAGGTGCTTTGGGTGTGCTCCCTGTTTCCTCTGTCTTGAGGTGGAGTTGGGCATTTCCTCCCAATCTCAATGCTATGGTTAACCCGCCAATACTCGGGTGGCTGACTGCAGTGGTTTCCCACTGGGCGATGGGGTCGCCACTTCCCTACGCCAAGCCACAGCATTTTAAGACAAGTATTTTAGGAGCTGAGCATCCATTATAGTGGACAGGTAGTACTATGGTCATGACGTGATATAATATGTTATAAATTGTTTATCTATATATATAATTTATAATATAAAATGAACGATTTTAATAAATGATTTTATTCGTTTTTCAATTTTGAAATATCAATTTTCCACATTATTTTCCTATTTTCCAAAATCTATCTTTCTTCAGTTTTGAGAACTAATTGCATTTCAGCACGGCCGTGATTTCAGAATAAAAAAAACAACACTACAATAAACAATAGCTATTAAAATGACCTGCACATTGCTGACATATTTAGAGTTCAAATTCAATTGGTTATTGAAACTTGAAGACTTACTAATTTACAGGTCTGATTCTGTTGTAATTTTCTGTGTACAGCTATGTATTGGATATTGAAATCTACAAAACTTGAGGTGGTCTAATTACATTATTACCATCAACAATGAAATTTCATTTAGTTAATGCCATGATGTGATTATTTTTCATTAATGCTATATTGATGATATGAAAGTTATTTTTTATATAAGAGAATAGAGAATGTGTCAAATTAGATCTTCATTTCTATAATTTACTGAGTGGCGGCTATTATATATTAAAACTTCTGTAAGATAATAATATTGTTATAAAAATCAAATATTTTTATAGTTATTAATCCTGGGGTTGGTTTTTTTTTCATCTTATTCAGAAGTGTACTGTATTTTGATAATTCCTTGCTAGCTAATTAAGTTCATCTAGCTGAGAAACTACAACTTTCCAATGATCGATTCATTGCAATAATTAAATTTACCATATAACACCTTCCCTCCAGTTACTTTCATGGGTGCGTCTGAAGGAACGAAGAACAATACATTCACTGTCTCTTCTGTTTAGAATCATGCATACTTTCATAGCTTCCGAAATATCTGTTATGCTTTCAATTTCTTACAACTATAAACCGACATCAAGCACTTCTTTCTTTCATCATAGAACGTCTTTATACTCATCTTCCTATTGTAGAAAAATGGCCTCTGGAATTCGTTACCTAATGATGTCAGGGACTGCCGGACTTTATCACAATTCAAAATTAAATTGGAAAATTTTATCTAGTTAATGTTTTTTAGGTATTCAGTATTGATTTGTGTTTTTTTTTCTTTTTAACCTAGATTAAAATTGCAAGTTTCTTGTTTATGTTAGTTAAAAGGATGGAATTAATTATGATACTTAAACTCATTTAAAGTTTGTGTGACTGCAACCTGAATATTTTTTGTGGCTTTACTTTGTTTATAGTGTTTTTTTCTCTTCTTTATTTCTTGAGCAAATTAATAATTAATAGTGTATTTATTTCTGTTTATTTTATTATTTATTTGTATTCCTGGTGTTGTGGAAGAGAAGGCCTGATGGCCTTAATACACCAGAATAAATAAATAAATAAATAAATAAATAAATAAAATATTTTAATGCATCATTCTCTTCAATATTGGCCTAAAGTTCTAAGGAAAAGTTACTGATAAAACAAAAAGACCTAGCGAAAAAATTCTCCCGATCATTTCAGCAAGATTTTAGCAGGGTAAAATGATTTTACCCTTACATACCACCAAGATCTATGTCTATTGTTCCAAAACATAGGTAACTTTTACAATCCTATGACCAGCTATTGCTTTATTCTCACTGATCGCCCTTTCATTGTTACTTGCGTTTTTGCGTTGAAATTTCAAAAAAGGATACGATTTCAAGAAAAGTACTGGTAAAAACCATTCAGAGGTGGTATGTTTCATTATTATGAAAGCAAATAACTTTCAAAATTTTTGGAAAATTGAAAATGAATCTGAAAAATTTTTATTTAAATTAATGAACTTAGTTTGCAGCATTTACTGTACAAGCCAGTAGTATATATAAAATACGTTGATATTCTTTAATTTTAAATAACAATAAGGACATTGCACTTGATTAAAATAATGATTTTTTTGTAATTTTTTTTAAAGGAGCAAAATTATTTCAACTGCAGTCAACTGAAACTCTGTCAGCTTTCATGCATACCATTACACCGACTGTTTTACATGGCCCTCCCATCCTTCGGAATATGTATTATATGACTTTCTTGTGTTAAATTCTATCGTACCTGGTTTACATGTTTCGACCTGTTATTGGTCTTCTTCAGAACTCTTTTTTTTTTTTTTTTTTTTTTTTGCCTAGCTGAAAGTGCCATTGTTTTGGTATTGCCGGTTACGAAGAATTTTACTGTATATTCATTTTCAGGTTTAGGGTCCCAGATAAGATTTTTCCATTTTTTAAATTATGTTATCAGATTTCTTTTCACAATTTCCGGGAACAGATCTCAACCTATTTCTGTTTCTTCACCATTCACTTACATTGCTTTTACACACTTTAAAGAATGAAAGTACGCATTCTATTTACACACTAAATATTCAATCTACTTCACTATTTAAGCCATTGCTATTTTCAGAAGAGTTCTTTTTTTTTTTAAACAGATCTTATGTGGATCTCCAATTTTGCAGTGAATTCCGGACAGGTCATGTTGAAGTTGATTAAGATAGCAAGCATGGCTCCAACAGTTTCCAAACTCATTTTTTTTTCAATGTCCACATCACGTTCACTGAAGAAAAAACTCTCTCCACTGAAGCATAGCTTCCAGGAAGACACAGAGGTAGTTAAATCAACTTCTGCCATTGTGCACAGGAAATCATTTTCTCAGAGAAAAATTTAAAATTCCCATTACCTTTTGAACAAAGATCAGCATTTTCTTTATTCCACTTTGCTATTTTCTCTAAAGTCACATATTTCTTCAAGCAACAAATTTCATCAAATAAATTCTCTTCACTCAGGTCAAGTCATCTACTGTTATTACAAGTTATCTTGAACTTCCTGAGCAGGGACAGAGGGGCAGAGGGAAGGAAGCGTGTAACATGGGCGGAGCCAACTGAGTTGTTTGCGCATGCTCCGCATCATAATCTCTTGTCAAGAAACACAGAACTATTCCCTTCACTGTGTACCAGCAACCACAGGGTAGTAATTATGGTGACATCACACCACCGCGGAGAAAAAGTAACGCTGTTATCCACAGCGGAGAAAGAGAAATTATCGCAAATATAATTAAATGTTGAGAGGAAGAAAAATTAAACAAATGTTTCCTGGAACCTCTTGATAAGTAATATGAGAGAGCGGCTAAATATACTCTGGCAAAACTATTAGTTCTGTGAAGAGAATTAAGAATAATATTGAATTACAACCGAATGGACCTCACACTACTCCGAGAAAGAATAGGTATGTAATGTTTAGAAATTATTGCTTTAATAGTTATTTACAATAGTGTGTGTACTGTGAGCGAAATAATGAATGACTGTTGTAAGTTATTATATTGTTACAGTTCTGCAAAACATATTACTTCATTCCAGAATTAGGACTTGTGTAAAGTTAAAGTGGACGACTTCGATCAACATGTCATTCGGGATACAATCGAAGAATTCTATCGTGTTCAGAAAGTAGTACCTACGATTAAGAAGATAATTCCGAATGGATGATGCCATTGACGAAATAATAATTAATTTTGGACCAAGTGTTGAAGACTATGACGATGATGGCAGTAATGATAGGGATATGGATTGTGTATAATTGTAAATTAATGTAAATTCAAATAATAAGCTTGTAAAATATTGTTATAAGAATATATACATATCAACTCTAGGTGTAAGTTATGTAGGCCTATATAATGTATAAAAATAGCTGTAGTAACTCCTCCATTGCCGGTCCTCAGCCCGGATGAGAGAGGAGTGTACACACGGTTATATTTAAATACTTACTCATTACAGGTTAATTATAACCTGCTACGAAACCATGTTCTCCTCTCAAAACCGGAGTGTCATGAGATGATGATGTCTGTAATGAACCAATTTCTTTTACAGTAGAGAGCCGTAAAGTGAAAGAACCAATGTTTCCTGAAAAGAGTCACATTACCCGAGGAAGGGGCATCCTTTTTGAAGAAAAATAATGAACTGTCTCTTCAAAATTTTCTCTTTCTAGAGGAGTCACAGCAATATACATCCCAGATATCTTATCTTGTGAATCAATGACCCAGGCACTGAGATATTCAACAGCATTTTCATAAAATCCGGGGATATCTGGGGATAAATTATTAAATTTGGGGACATTCTGGGGATGAATTTTTTTGGGGACAAAAGCAAAATTCAGGACTGTGCCAAGGAAATGGGGACATTTGGTAACCATATCTAGAACATTTTATATAATCCTTGTACTATGAAAGTGCATACTTGTCATAGTACAAGGATACAAGAACAAGTATAGACCTGTCCTTGGGCAGAATACTAAATGAATGAATGAGTAGTACAAGTACAACAATTAGATTTGTCACTTACAGATATAAAGACTTCCTCTGCTTGCTGCAAAATAGCAACACGTGACCAACCAAACTTCTCCATAAGCTTGATGCGTGTTGGATTATGCACTGTGGCAGATGGATGCGTTCGGAAAAGTGTAGGAAAACGATTGCGGTCTGAAAGTGCTGGAGAACTTGCACCATAGCACAGCTGTTAACAGACAAATAAAACCTGTTAGTTTTTTTATCATAACTGTAATTATTGAAGAATATTTACAATACAGTAGTATCACAGTCTAGTATATACAGTCACGAAGCTCAATACGTAGTAAATATGCATCCATAAATAGTTGCTAACCACTAGGATCGCTACTATTGCCTCATCACAGACAATGCGAAATAGTACCTGCACAGTCTATTGTTTCTAGTACCCTCATCAACTCAAGCTTCGTGACTGTATATACTAGACTGTGGTATATCACCCAAAGTTTATTTCCCTTCTCCATAATTATTTACTAACAGCATCTTCGACCATCAGACCACAATAATTCATACTTCATCCACCCATTATTCCCTGCCTGGGTACCTAGCCTATCTTCTTTATACTTCTACTTTCCAATCTAAATTAAATCTTTATTACTTCCAGGTTTTAAATATTTTTGCATTACCAAAACCACGTATTCCAAATAATACCTATATGTACAAAGACCAAGAACGAAAAATTAAAAACATTTGGAGCATGTATGAGTATTCGATGTATCATACTTAAAATTAAACAACGAAGATAAATTGTATTTTTAAAAAAATCTGTGGCACGAGAACCCATGGAGTTCCAAGGCCTTCTAGCTAATTGTTGGCATCATTTCACATGTCTCAGCAGAGGTAAACGATCATCCAACCAATAAGAGGGTAACATTGTGGTCAGCATGCTCATTAGAGATGGTAGATTTTTGCAATCATGATAAATGTGAAATGTGCTAAAATGCTGTCAAAATAAGTAATTTTATGTTTAAAAACATGTTAAGTATATTACTGTAGTTGTTTAACCTGCGATGAAATGCGAAATTGAATACAAAATGCAAAATTTATGCATTTTTTCAAAATAAGAGCAAAATTACATTTTATAAGAAATTCTGTGTTTTTCTGTAAAAAAAATCAGAATATATCTAAAGGCCCAGCCACATACAGGTTTTTACATTTTTCAAATCCACAGTTAATTCCCGATTTGTCATGCAAATCGTCGTCTGTAGCTGCATTTAGATTGGCAGGCCAGATTGGCAAACACCTGCATAGAATTGGAATATATCAGTCCCCTAACTGTCCATTGTGCAACTCAAACCAAGGAATGGATTCGGAACACCTCAAAATCTGTGCTTCAGTGGCTGATCATGGTAATATCTTTGAAAAATATTGGACTGCAAGAGGTCAAATGACTTTATTGTCAAATGCCTAGCATTAGAAAACAACAACATTTTTCAAATAGTTGATCACTCCTCCATGTTAACTTTTAGCATAGGAATGTAACCTACCTGATACCCTCTTTATTATTATTTGTACAATTACCTCCACTAGTCTGTCTGGTGTTGGTGATAGAATATTGGCTAATCTTACAATATCACAAAATTCTTTCTCTGAGTGTTTGTTCTGGGTGAGGTGGATTCATTATCCATATTCTTAGCTTCAACCGCCTTTCTGGCTGATATAGATTCGTTTATTTCCGTTCGATGATTTTGCAGTTAAATAGAGAAAAATTTCCTTGGTCTTCAAATATGTTGTTGTTTTCTAATGCCAGGCGTTTGACAATAAAGTCATTTGACCTCTTGCACTCCAATATTTTTCAAAGATATTATCAAAACTTTGATTTTGAGGTGTTCCAAATCCATTTCTTGGTTTGAGTTGCACAATGGACAGTTAGGGGACTGATATATTCCAATTCTATGCAGGTGTTTGGCCAAACAATCATGGCCATTGCCACTCTAAACAAGCTACAGACGATTTTCGTGGTAAATCGGGAATTAATAATTATGAGCAAAGTTCCATTTTTTCCCTTGAGATTGTGTTATCAATTTTGTTTGTTAAAAAGTATGTAGATTTAATAAATCTTTTCACAGAGTATTAAGTTTGGTAACAGGTCTGTAAGAGGGAGTGCTGCCTTTCTTTGCTAAAGCATCCAGGGATTCCACAATGGGATGGTATCCATTGGAATACAATTCTTTTATTGGTGATATTAAAGAGAGTTCATTTTGTTATTTCTGCTGTTTGAGATGAAGATGTGTGTTTAGAGACTATTGAGAATAGCTACTTTGGAGTCTGACAATATAACTGCATTTTTAAATTATTGATGTTAGAAGATTCCTGAGACTTTCAATTGCAATGATTTCTCCATCAAAACTTGTTGTTCCATATCCAAGATATCTATAAAGTGAGAAGAGACAGCACGTAAACCTGCACCGGCACCTTGTTCTCTGGAGATCAAGGATCCAAAAAATGAAGCCAGTTTTGAAAATACAATATTAATTGTCTCTAAAGACAATTGTTTAATTTCAGTTTAATGAAAACACATTTCTTCTGTTAAATTTAGATTAAATTCTATATTTAATAGAGTTAAAGGGTTTGGTTTAATTAGTAGGTTTTCTTTTAAATTAAGGATATTGATTTTCTGTTTTAATTCTTGAACCATGGATATGAAACTTTTTGAGTTTTCAATCTAAAGGACTGTATGAATGCCAATTGTATCCTGGTAAAATAAGTTTTTTATATTAAAGGTCTTCAAATATAAAACTATAAGTTTTGTACTAACATAAAAATTTGTATTATCTCTTAATATTGACATAAAATTGAAGCACACCACTTATTAGCCATATAATTTACAATGGTTGGTGCTCATCCAATGCCTACAACTTACATTCCTTGTTAACACAATCTTCATATGTCGTATTTCCTGATCATGTTTATAAAAATAGCAAATTTGTATTATTGTTGTTGTTTTTAGTCAAATGTCCGAAAACAGGTCTGAACCTCACAAGTGAGTAAGTCTTCGAAATTATATAAGAATGCTTTCAGACAGGGACCTAATTAACTTAGCATTCTAGGCACCATAAAGAGGTTCTTTGTCCTGCACAATAGAATGGGTTTTGGACACATGACAGTTTGCATTTGTTTACATATAATTCAATTCAATTTATTAAGCCAATAAAATACAGTGATAGACTTCGTCACAAATACATTTGAAAATACAATATAATTGAAAACAGTAAAGTTTAATTAGAATGAAAACACAAAACATTTTGAATTTCTAAAAATTAATGAAAACACTTCACTTTTAATGTATTATTTGTAACTAAATGTAAATAACTTTATTTATTAAAAAACAATTTCATTATGAATTTATGTTAAGAAACTCATCTACAGAGTAGAAAGGATTAATTAAAAGCCAATTATGAAATCTAGCTTTGAAACTATTGGTTGGTAACTTATAATATTGACTGGGAAGCTTATTATATAATTTCATTCAAGACAGAAAAATTAATACTAGTTTTATGTAATTACAGTATGGGATATTAATGTGTTCACTATTTCTAATTTCATGATCATGTATATTTACTAATGAGTAATTGTCTATAAGTGTAAAACATTAGGTCGTAATATAGATTTATGACTGTTATATTTGTGATTGTATAAAAAGTGGTCGACAATGTTCAATTCTAATGGCTTTCTTTTGCAAAATCAAAACACTCAAGACAATGGAGTCTTCTTGTATGCAATGGCAATTACAACACTATTATTCACATAAATAAAACCTCCCCATTTGACTTGTAGTAAAAACTGAAATTATAGTGAAGGTTTCCACGTTATTTATGCTTGTATTGACGTGGTTTATCAAACTCTGGTGTTCAGGCGGTATTTAATATCCTTAGTGCACAAACTTAAGATCTGCATCTGGTCTATTTTTTCCATAAAGGAGATCCAAGTGACGTCAGCAGAGAAGTGCATGGGCAAGAGAAAAGGGAGTGGAGATAAAGGAAGGAGAATCAATGGAGAAGTAGAAGCAGGACGAGGGAAATGAAAAGAGAAGAAGAAAAATGAGTGAGAATATGCCCGCAAATTAAACTGCAGCATTTTTAAGATGACCTATGTATCTTACCACAACTAAATTCCACATCTTGGCAGCTTCGGCAACTGTGGTACACACAGTGCTGCACCCAGCCAACAGCATGAGCTTCTGTGGCTTGTTGTACAACAAATTGTACATGACTGATGCTCCAAGACCAGGTTCACACTGCAACACAAGCATTCAACATCAAAACAATAAATTACCATTCAATAATGCTTCAATAATACTGTTTATCATCATCATCTTTCTTAAGATGATAAAACTTTCGTTTCCTGCATTGTACACAAATGATTTCTTATAATGCCAAATACTCACTAAGTCGGACCACGTTAAACCGGGTATAGTTTAATCTGGGCAGGCACTATGAAGAAATAAATAAAATTTGATACAGAAAATTCTAAAACTGTATTCACGCGAGGTGAGACATAAGTTCTCATACACTAGTCCAGGCATGTCAATTGATGCCCACAGGAGCAATCGCGCGCTTTAGAGCCCAGGAGAGCCTGAGCGCTTTACAGCGGAAAGGAAAGAGACAGACGAAAGAGGTGGTATATACCGCTTGGTCGAGCTATATTCAGGGATAGCCAGCACTGATTCAATAGATAAAGGGAAGAGAACTTATTAAAACTGTATCCATGTTAATTTTTAGATTTGCCTGAGAAGTATAAGTGCATTATAAGAATGTAAGTTTTAATTTTAATGCTCATTTTTCACAAGTTTGATTTTTTATTCAAAAGAAATATTTTCTCAATTTTTCGTACAGAAAAGTGAAATTTTCAGGTATAGGCCTATTTATTTAGTAGCCTTACAGAATGTTTTCGTAAATCTATATATGTATTACTGAAGATAGTGTATTGAAAATTTTGAAAATATTCGCATGGAAATTGTTTGTAAGGAAATGAATTAACAAAGCAACTACTGTTACATCATAAGCAAAAGATACGTGCCCATGTGTTGTAAAAATGTCAGCTCTATAGCTTCAGCACATTTCGAGAAAATAATTTAATATTCTAATGATAGGAAGTTGCTCACAAATATCACCTTAAAAGCATAATGCGATAAGAGTTTTGTTATGTAATATTAGTTACACTTAAAACAGATACAGTACCTAGGTAACTTTGCTTTTTACTGTAATATTGATTACTTTTGTAAGGCTAAAGATACCATCAATATAAATTCCAACTTATCATGTCATACTCAATCTCTTTCTTTGGAATATCACTTTCTTTATGAATGATGTGTTTCATCCACTTAATACAGTATAATATTATAGCCTACTACTATGGAATTTAAGTGAATATTCCTTCTTAACTCTTTACTATGTTATTAACATTTAAAATACAACTGCAATATTAAGAAATCAGTTTTAGTACTTTTGTTTTACAGACAATATACACTCAGGGACAAAAAAACCGGACACTTCTATATTTGCTTGTATTTTGTTGTAAATTATTTCAAAATGAAACAAAACCCATTTAAACAAAACAATGTTCCATTTAGCACCTTATACGACAACATTTGTAAAAAATAAAAATCTCTGATGAGAAAATTTACAAAAATTACAAAGGGCGTATAACTGTGGCATCGTTTGGTCTAACTGTTTTTTTCATTTTATGGTGCCTTAAACATTAAAAACTCTTTTCAGTAACGGGTATTACCCCCTCTGGCTTGAATAACTGAATCCATACGTCTTGGCATGCTCTCAATTTGGTTAGCAATGTCTTCTTGAGGAATAAGTTCCCATTCTTCGCCAAGTGCTCGCCTCAACTCTTGTAACGATTCTGGTCTCGGTGTCTATTCTTAACACGCCGTCCCAGCATGTTCCACACGTGTTCAATTGGGTTCATGTCTGGACTCCTTGCTGGCCATGGAAGAACATGGATTTCCACTTCTTGGAGATAATCTCCGACCGCATGGGCAATATGCGGCCGTGCATTATCATGCATTAAAACAAAATTATCGCCTACAAATTGGCCAAATGGCACAACATGATCAGCCAAACATTCATTTATATACCTATCAGCTGTTAGTCTTCCATTTTCAACAAAAACCAACTCTGTACGAGCATCCGTACACACTCCTGCCCAAACCATCACTCCACCATCTCCATACGGCACATTTTCGGAAATGCAACACTGTGAAAATCGTTCTCTCCTCCTTCTCCAAACTCTTTCACTTCCATCAGGTGAGCACAGATTGAAACGGGACTCATCAGTGAACAGAACACAGCTCCACTGTCCATTTCTCCAATCCCTGTGATCATTTGCAAAACGCAGTCGTTCAACTCGATGCATCCTGAGAAGTTTGGGACCAGTTGCAGGTCTACTTGATATCAGTCCACTTGCTTTCAACCTCCTTCTAACTGTTTTGGCCGAAATTGGGCGTCCATGCATGTTAACAAATTGCTGGGGTACACTAGTAGCTGGCAGGTTGCGCTCCCTAAGAACTCTCAACACCATATACCTGTCTTCATTTGGATAGCTCTTGAACGACCCGAACCTGGTCTTCTGGGATATTCTAGGGTCTCTCTATACCGTTTTATGGCAAGCCATATTCATAACATTTGCAATGTAACGTACACTGCGTCCATCATCATAAAGGGCTATAGCTCGAGCCACATCTTCAGGTCGCATCTTGTTTTAAGACAAATGTTACAACCCCAATTAAACTCACAAAATGTAAAAATAAAGAAATAACGAATGATAACGATAATGAAGCACAAAATGGTTGAGACAAAATTGTTATAGCTGAGACTCCGAAAACAAAATTGGAATATTTGTTTGTAATGGCTTGTTTATAAAACAAAAAAACAATAAACAATGTATACACGTCTCCATAATAACAGATGGCTACCATAATATTGTATGAGAAGATAATATTTTGCAAAATACCAGCAAATATTAAAGTGTCCGGTTTTTTTGTCCCTGAGTGTAGATAATATTAAACAGAAAGAAGCCATATAAAAATAACGACATAAAATTTCACATTCCGTTTGAAGTTTGTGCACCACTGTTTTCTTGATCCAACACGACCCTTCCTCTTTCCATACTTAGCGCTTGCTGCCCGCGCACGATGTCAAGATCAGAAAAATGCGCTTGCTTTGACATCACTGCACTAGTCAATGGATAAAAGAAAATTTTGTATGATAACATTGTTGGACTCGAGGGCGAATAAATTAAAATCAAACACTGATTAGCACCCACCTCGCTATCATTCCAATGTAACTTCAGCGTGAAGCCTGTCAACAAGTCTTTCCTGTTGTTAACGTCATCCAGGGCCAAGGAAGCAGCTGGCTCACAAGCCTGAAACAGATTAACAACAAATTAACTATTATCCGAAGCATTTGTAGGGACTGGAGTTACAATTCCATTGCTTTTACTTGTATGTCACAAAGAGGATAGCAATGGCAAAGGAAGCTTTTAATAGAGAAAGGAGCATCTTCTGCGGACCTCTGGAAAAATAACTAAAGGTGCATCTACACGGTTCAACTTTTCTTTCAACTTTACGCATCCAAGCAATGCATGTAAAAGTGAATGAAACGCATTCAATTATGCAAGCCTTTTTCCACTAAAAATGAGAGTGCATGCAGCAACTGAAAGCTACTCGTCGCTGATGGGGTATCATGTGCGTTATTTTGTTGAACAGGAACATGTAGTGAGACGCTAATTGTTCTAGGTGGCTGTGAGTAAACTGAAAATTGTTTTGTTTGGTGATGGTGAACCCTTATAAGCTAAAAATGGCAGCACGTAACATTAGCTATATTGAAAATGATCGACCACAATTTTGAGAATCAAGTAGACCTAAATATTGGATTGATATTTAATATTTATCGTCAGTTTACAAGCAAAACACATTAAAATAAAAACATTACTTCTGAGAAAAAGGCGTTTTTATTCTGAAAAAAAACTGAATCCTTGAAATATTATTTTTAGTAAGTTGCTTCTCTTTATTTGTATTTCATTTTCCAATTATCATAAATTTACATCTGTACATTATGTACATTATATACGCCTTTTTCTCAGAAGTAACATTTTTACTTAATGTATTTTGCTTATAAATTTTGTAGAAAAAATAGGCGTAGAAAATATACAATCTTATAAAGAAAAACTTTTAAATTATGCTCAATTTTTCCAATTATTTATTTAAAGATGCAGTTGCTTCATCTAAGATCAGTATAGAATAAGCATGCACCACGATGTTCAACAAGGTGCACCATGAACACGCAAAATCTGCATGCATCTTAATTGAACGTGCATTTTCAACTTATTTGAATATCCTTCCCAGATTGCATGAGTATGAACCATGTAGATGCAGCTTAAGGAAGATACTAGTGAAGTGCTTTGTGTGGAGTGTGGCACTGTATAGTGCAGAAACATGGACATTACGACGAAGTGAAGAGAAATGACTAGAAGCATTTAAAATTTGGATATGGAGAAGAAAGGAACGTTTAAAATGGACAGAAAAATAAGAAATGAAGTTTTGCTACAAAGAGTGGGTAAAGGAAGAAAAATTACAAAACTGATCAGGAAGATAAAAAAGAATTGACTGGAACCACTGGTTAAGAAGAAACTGTCTCCTGAAGGATGTGAAGACTAAGAGGAAGGCGGAAAAGAGAGAATAGTGGAGGATCCTGGGTTTGCAGTGATAGACCTGCCCTTGGCCAAGAACACTATGAATGACAAATGTCACTAGGGTAAATTAACATTAACTTTCGGTTTTCTTTTTTTTCACACGAGGCTTTTATTTCTTACTTAAGCCCGATGGGATAACCACCACCATGGATGGATGGAGTGCATTAGGTTTGTATGATTTCGAAAGACCATGCCACATCCTAGGTACCGGTACCAAAAATTTGATACTTGCTGTAAATATTTGCTATTAATTACGTTCTTGCCTCTTACTGGTCCTGCCCTAACACTGTTATCGTTTTGAATTTTTTACAAACATTTCCATCCCAAAATCGTCTTATATATTCTGTAACGCAAATATGCCTCTTTGTAAATTAACTTCCAAGTTAGTAATAATAATTTGACTATCTGAAAAAATAGGATGTTTAAATTGGTAGAATGTGTGAAGTGATGAGTAGCAAATACATTTTAGTTCCATTTGGAAATCATTGCATTCGCGTAAATGTTAAAAAGTATTTAGTGATGTGATAGTGTAGAGTCCTGTCGAACTCCATTATTGGTATATCGTCTAATATCTGGTTATTTTATCCGGTTATTTGTGTTAGGCCTAGTGTATATGTGTTATGTTTTGTAACAATAATTAAATAAACATTCCTCAACTTGGTGAGGTTGCCAAAGATAAAGAATGTTAAACAGTAACATTCAAAATGACATTTAAAATGTCTTACAAGAAATTTGTTTACAAGAAACTAAAATTTGCAGTAGATAATATTTCACATAATGAAAATTTATAAAAACGCAGATAAAAAAAATGGACTGAGAAAATTCAACTGTAATTTGAATTGAAATGCAAATGTCGCCGTAAAATCTGCAGAGAACCGAGATATTGTTATCCTGTAACTATCAAACAAAAGATCTTTTAACTTTGTCGAAAGTTTCCACATAATCAAAATAAATAAATAAATGAATTAATGAATGGGTGGATGAATGGATGAACAAATGAGTCAATGAATTAATTGATGAGTAAATGAATTAATGACTAATGAATGAATGACTTACTGAATGAATCAAACAATCAATGAATAAATGAATAACTGTATGAATGAATTAATTAATGAACTGGATAAATGTATAAATGAAGAAATAAATAAATGGTTCTCCAAATGAAATTCTCTTCTTTCTTCAAAAAGCAGCTTGCTACTGAACAATGAATCTATGAAGGATCTACGTTTCTAAATGTTTTTATATTTTAAAAGGAAATTTTCAGCTTGTTTTTAATTTTTCAGTTACAATTCTGTTATATATTCTGTATCATGCATTCAGAAGACTAACACCTCTATAATTTTATATGTTCAATTTGTTTTCTTGTATGTACATAAAGATAATCATATTGCTTTCCATTCTTCAAGTAATAATTGTAGTCTGATATACCATCTTTAAGAACGCAATAATCTTCTATTGAGTTAAGTCTCTTGCATACTTGTATAATTGAGAGGTGAGATTATCTTCTCCTGGTGATTTACCATTGTTAGTTTTCGTGAAGTTAATTCTTCCATTGAGAAAAACTGTTCATCTTCATTTTCTGTCTGCCAAATAGCTATTTTCTTGGAATAAGGGTTATGTCACAAGTTTGTACTTACGCTAATTAATTGGTTAGTATAATGAAACATTTTAATAGATAGGCCTACAGAGGTAACAAGATACTGAACAAAATATTTTAATCACGACATTAGTAAATGTGTTATGTATCTCTATGTAACGTAATTATTTCAATATAACAAATTAACATTATACGCATGATTTCATTGTAATGACATTTTAGTGGAAATTCAAAACAATGGATTTAGTAATGGTAAGAAAAATCAATAGAGATATTACATACTGTGTGAAGTCAATTTAACGATATTGCCAGAAGTGAAACATTTACAGTAAAACACTCAACAAAATTAGGTCAGATATGTGGAAAATTGTCTATTTGATATTGGCTATGAGCGAAATACTACTAGGTTCAAAAAGTTCCCGGAATTTTACTGTCATTTTTCGTATTAATATATAACAAGGAATATTATACATTTGTTTTGTTGGTAACATTCATGATGTCATTTCCTTAAAGTTTGTTGATAATGGCGATTGTTGGTTTTGAGTTGTAGGCAATTGTTTATCATAGTGTTTTGTTTGTTCGTCACATTTTGTAATTATGTCCACAGAGCAACGTACAAACATCAAGTTCTGTGTTTTGTTACACAGAACACCTGCAGAGACATTAAGATTGTTGGAAGAAGCATATGGCGAAGCAGCAATGAAAAAAACTCCAGTGTATGCCTGGCATAAACGCTTTTCTGGTATATGTACGCAGCGGCCGACCAACAACTGCAACAAATGAAGCAATCGCTCAGCGTGTGCGTAATGTTGTGAGGGACGACCGACGTAAAACCATAAAAGAGATAGCAGCAGAGGTCGGAATATCAGTCGGAAGTGTACACAATGTTCTTCACAAGCATCTCAACATGCATTACGTGTCTCAGAAGTTAGTTCCGAAAATGTTGTCAGCAGAACAGAAAGAAACAAGAATGACTCTTGCTGGGGACATGATCAGTATTGCTGATGAAGATGGTGATTTCTTAAACAAAATTATTGCTGGTGATGAAACTTGGTGCTACTTGTACGACCCAGTCCCTAAGCGACAGTCATCTGAGTGGAAATCGAAAACATCTCCTCTTAAGCAAAAATTTCCTAGGGACACTTCCTAAGCCAAAGTTATGTTGGAAGTTTTCTTCGACTCTCAGGATCTCATCCACCATGCGTTCATTCCAGAAGGTCGTACTGTAACAAAAGAATTCACGTAGAAATCCTCCGTCGCCTCCGGGACGCAGTGAGAAGAAAACGTCCAGAAAAGTGGGTAGAAAACAACTGGTTCCTTACGCATGACAATGCACCTGCTCATCGCGCAATTATTGTAAAGAATTTTCTTGCCAGGCACAACATAACTGCTTTGGATCACCCACCATACTCTCCGGATCTCTCACCACCTGATTACTTTCTGTTTCCCCGTCTGAAAAGTCATCTGAAAGGACGGAGATTCAATGCTGAAGAGGTTATCGCAAACGCGACGAGAGCACTAAGACGGGTTTCACAAAATGGCTTCCAGGCCTGCTTCCAGGAACTCTACACGCGTTGGCAAAAGTGTGTTGTTGCGGAAGGCAACTATTTTGAAGGGAATGCTGTAGAATAGTGTTTAAGGTACGTTGTTTCTATGATACTAGCAAATTCCGGGAACTTTTTGAACCTAGTATGTATAAAAATATGCATTACACAAATTTTTCTCAACATATTGAAACCTACTAAACAAACAAATGTAGACGTTATACAAGAAATAATTCGCAATGAACTTCCTCAGATCTAGGCACAGACGATGACAAGACGGATATCTGGCTAAATATGAAATGAGAATTCCAAAACAAAACACAACACAATAAGTAATCTTTTTTATTTCTCCAATTTAATCTTGATTAAGGGGGTACTTCAAATTTCGAGCACTTTTTTTCTCAGAAACAAGAAAGTGTATTAAACTTAGAATTGGCATAATAAATATTCACTACCTCTGTTTTAAGAAACAATATTTCGAAATTAAAAATAATTTATAGTTACCAATAATTAAATATTCAAAATGGCGCCTATGAAAAACACAGTGAGAAAGAGTTTCCGACCTAATTTCCATTTTTCTTAATATGTTTTTATGATTCCTTTTCCAATTTATTCTTAAATTTATATCTAGAAAATGTAGATAGCACTATCTTCTTCCAACACCTCATGCCAGTCTCTACTTCTTCACCTGGTTGCTCCATCTTGTACGTGATTTACCTAATATTCTTTTTCCTGCAATTTTCAATTCCAAAGCTTTCCTGAGAATCTTGATAGATCCATTTTTTTCACATGGCCATACAATTTTAGCCTTAATTTGTAATCCACCTCAAATAGTCTCATTGTTTTAATCTATCCCAGTCCACCACTGTGGAATGACAGCATCCTTAATCGTGAAATGAACAGATCCGGGTTCAAATCCTGATTGGGACAAGTTTATCTCAGCCTATTAAGAGCAAATGTTGGGTAACTTTCGGCGCTGGACCCTGGACTCATCTTGCTAGCATTATCATCATCTTCATCTCACCCACACACTAAATAGCCATCGCAGTTGATAAAAGTCGTAAAATGAACCAATTAAAAAATATACTTTTACCTCTATTATTTTTTACCATTTACATTCACTTCCTGCAAGACGTTGTAGTGATGTGGCAAGTCTCATGAAAGTTACAGAACAGTAAGTGAAGTTTTACTTATGATTTTCTTAAACATGTGTAGTAACATTAGATTGCCATTTCTAATGTTTATCATTTTACATTATTTCCGTATAAATGTTAAATGTTATGTTTCATTTAACGAATCTCGCAATTTCATTCATTCATTCATTCATTCATTCATTCATTTATTTATTTTATTCCATAGATCTTACATGAGGAATGAAGCTTTAAGATGTGGAACAAGTCAAAATTTTACAATATTACAATTACAATTTTTACAAATTTTTACAGTTTTACAATTTAGTAATGTTCTACAATTTTGTGCAATTTTTTTACAATATTTTGGCGAAATGTAGTGAGATGAGGTGAGGTCCGAGGATTCGCCAAAAGATTACCCAGCATTTGCCTTTCGGTTGGGGAAAACCTCGGAAAAACCCAACCAGGTAATCAAATCAAAGGGGTTGATGCCGAGATTATATCAGCATCGCTGGTGTGCCGGAATTTTGTCCTGAATGAGTTCTTTCACATGCCAGTAAAACTACTGTCGCATTTAAGCACACTTAAATTCCATCGACCTGGCCCGGGATCGAACCTGCAACCTCGGGCATAGAAGGCCAGCACTATACCAACTGCGCCAACCAGGCCGACTTATTGCTGTATATGCTGGGTAATTAATAAAAAATGAAATTGAATCTTCCATCTCACTACGTACCACACAGATATGTGACATATGTCAGATTTGTGTTGCGTTATTTCATGATGAAATGAAGCTGAGGTTAGGTCCAAAATGTGGCAAACAAAATTGTTTCAAGCTGATTGAAACTCACTCAGACTGTTTGCTACACCAACTAGCCCTTGATAAGCAGGTTAGAGCCTGTCACATGAACACACTATGCGGACGAAATGTTTTGCTTGTTCCAAGCAGGGAAAGACAGCCAGGAATTGTTCCATGTCTACTTGTCTGCAGAAACAAAATCCAGAAATATCTTTCCAGCTGAGTGTGTGTGAAGGCGTTTGAAATAGCTCCATAGCAAAGAATCCAAAAGTGAGGAAAATGGGCTTTCTATATCAATTTATCATCAATTATCGATTGTTTATTTACCTTCTTACTACCAGCTGCGCATATTTTACAATTTATTTATCACTTGAGGTACAGTATAATTCGAAATTTGAAATAACAATTAGCCTACATAATTGAAAAATATAATGTTAAATACAATTATTACAACAATGTACACAAACAAAACTATTTCTTATTGTATAATATAACAAATTTAGCTTTTTCACCTAAAGTAAAATAAACTACACACCACACACATACACAACACATCTAATCACCCCACACAACACAAACATGCTGCATTCAGGACAATGGTACACAGATTACTCAACATACCCATGAGCCAACAACACTACAATGAAGAAGTGAACACAATCAAATATATAGCACAAGAAAATGGTTACAACCCAAACATAATAGACAACATCATAAGGAAGACAAAACAAAAACTCAACAAACATAAAAACACTCAAAACACAACACAAACACAAGAACACAAGAAATACATCACACTAACATACGAAAACAAAAACACACACAAGATCGCATACAACATAGCATACAGAACAGAAAACACACTACAAAGACATCTCAACACACAAACAAATAAATACAGCCACACAGGCGTATACAAACTCACATGCAATAGTTGCGACAGTTTCTACATTGGACAGACAGGCAGATCATTCCAAACTCGATACAAAGAACACATTAAAGCAATAACCAGAGGACACAATACATCTACATATGCCGAACACATAAGTAATGCTAACCACACATACAATAACATACAGACATGGAAATCCTACACATACAACCCAAAAACCAAAAACTCAACACACTAGAACAATACGAAATATACAGACACACTAAAACACACCCTGATCAAATTCTCAACACACAGATCAATTTCAGTACACACACACTATTTGACACCACATTTCAACACTTTTCAACAATTGAACACACCCACACAACAGGCAGCGAAGTTCGAGATGACGCCGAGATCTAGTATGCTTTGAGGATGGTGTGATGAAGCACCGAAACAGCTGTAAGCCGCACATGCTTAAGCAATTAACACGAGTAAGATAGCCATTTAATCAATTACTAATTTTTAGATGAAGTGTGGTGCTGAGAAGCTCCTTGTGTGAATAGAAAAACGTCCGGTTATTTACAATTTTAACTGAAGGATCACAGCAACTGTGTGTTTGATAATGACTTGTTTGCTGCATTGTGTATTGAAGACGTTTGAAACAGCAACAAACATTTTGTTCCGATCAGCAGAAAGCAGTTCGTTTGCCACAATGCGGAACTAGCGTGAGAGCTGGTATAACTTCATAACAGCGAGTTTTCGAAAGGTCAAAGACCAGTGACAGGTTAAATTGGTTTGTTCAGACTTTTGATATGCCTTGCATATACGCTTTTTAGTAGATAGGTGCATAGACAGATGAGCTAGATTTACCGTGGACCGAAAAAAGGAGGCTTTCCTGCATAGTGCAACATTATAGAGGTATCACTGGGCTACGTGGTGGTTTCGTGTGAAAATGTCTGAGAAAATCATCAGTCATGTATAATAAATAAGAAACAAAGGTATTTGGGTTGGATTGGCTGGGTTTATTGCTTTCACAGTGATCACTAGTGTTGGAATTTTTACCAACTTCATTCCCTCACACGTTTCATAGATTTCTAATAGATAAACAAGCCTGACAGCTGATACTCGTAGCTAAATTTTATAGTATCAGTACCTATATTTGCCTATTTTGAGAGTTGCTCCTATTTTTTAATCAGGCAGCACTGCTACTTACAGACCTGTTAATAAATCTACGTATTACTCTGTGAAGAGATTTATTAAATCTACATACTTAGACTTCAACAAACTGATAACTTTGGAATTGTCTAGTTACGATTTGAAAAGTTTAGCTGCATTTAGATTGGCAAAAGATTTTTCAAACAGAGAAAAAATTCTAATCATTTGTAACAAGAAATGGAGGAACACCTCAAAAGAGGATAAAGAAAAAAACTCAAATGACTTTATTTTGCATTATAAAACAACAACAACATAATTTTATTGTCTTTTACTGAGTTTATGATGTAAAAAGATTTTCAAGAAAAAATTGATCTTCATAACAGGAAAAGAAGAAAGAAACTAGGATATCTGCATACACATTGTTAATAATGTCCAGCTTTTACACTGTCAACTGCAGTATTATAATTATATTATGTTCTGTGTATTGTTGTCAGTCAAAGCAGCTGATGGTCGTATTCGAACAACAGCTGCTTCATGTCGTATATTATTCAGTTTTCGGGTGAGAGCTAAATCAGTCTTCTTTCATTTAACACTATATGTACAAGAAGAAGAACAAAACATCAGAAGTGTCCTTCTTAGATAGGGTTGTCACAATTCTGGATACAAAAATATAGATGACTTTTTTTTCCCCAAAAATTTCGGATATCATTTGCATTAAAAAAATCTATCTACTATATTGCACCAATACATAAAAATTAACACCAAAGTGAATATATCATAATTCTACTCTCATAACCTTAACATCCTGATGTGCTAGTCTGATTAAGTGATTTAAATATACAGTAGAACTTGGTTATAGCGACCTCGTTTTGTGCAACACCTCGTCCATAACGTCAAATATTCTGTGGTCCAACTAATTCCCCATAAGACATATGCTTTCCTACCTTGCTTAATACGACAAACGTATATGTGTCTACCTCGCATATGTCATTTTCAACCTCAGTTTGGAATACAATTTTCTAAGAACCAAAGTATTTTAAAAAATATTTTGCTGAAATCTAACAAATCCTTTACTGTTCCCTGCTATCATAGACCTCTGGAATGCAGGCAGATTCCCCATCCCATTGTAACCTACCCGAATTCATGCGGTATTAATGGTACCTGCATGCGGTCAGTTTCGACAGGACGTTTTCACTAAGTGCACGCATTTTAACGCAGTATGGGCCACTAAAAGAAGTGAGTGACACTTTAGAAGCCATTAGAACTGTGAACATTTCTGAAGCTAGAGGAAGCTGAAGCTAGGAGAAGGAGCAGTGAAATTGCAACTGAAATAATGAACATAGAATTTAATTTAGAAAGTGTATATTGGGCAAGTAGGAGACAACAGAGTAAAATGACTGATTACTTCACTCCTCAGTAAATAAGTTTGGTGAGTAATGAACAAACTGTTTTAATATAGAATACTGTATTTATAATTGTACATGTATTTTATTGTGTTCATGGTATGCTTAAAAGTGAATGCATGAAAATCTAAAATAAGCCTAATTAAGTTTGTTATTTTTCATTTTCCACCTCACTAGACTGATAATATGAATCTCGGTTACTACGACACTCGTTTATAACAACATAATTTTCAAGGTCCCTTGGATGTCGTTATAACCAAGTTCTTCTGTACATAGCATTAATTATATTAATAATCAATATTATTCTCATACTTGTGGGAAGAATGTACTTGCTTTAGAAAGAAGGGTTTTCTTTGATGGAAACATAGAGAGACACTCATGATAATTCTCAATCGACTTTAATTTGAAGCATTGCTTTACTTTATTTATTTGTATTCCATTTCTTTCAGGTGTCCAAATTATTTTCATGAAAGAAAATACTGTCCACAGATGCAAAAGTTCTGGGAGACAGTATACAAATTCTAAAACTTTCTCAAAATTGTTAAATTTCATTTCACTTTCTTTTAAATTGTTGAAAACTTAAATACATAGATTTACAGCTTTCAGTTCTCTGTTCGGATCTTTTTCCTTTTTTACTACTTCTTCACGTTTTCTTCATTATTTTTAAAGCAAAAGAATCACGACTATGACCTCATAAAAAAGTTTATCAATGTTTATGGAAGCATTAGTATCAGAAGCGAGTGAATTTATAAACTCAGCTGATTTCTCGACACTGCCCCACTGCAATTCATAACCTGAACCTACTTCAACCTACTCAGCACCCTCAAAACTCCCCTCTCATAGTTCAGTCATAAGTTCAGAATATTTTCTTCGTAATCCTCATCTTTCAATTCGTCTTCAGTTTCTATTTAGCTGTCTGGGGGATGAATTTATAGGTTAGCTTCGTAATCTGTGAACACAGTATTTTGGTTGGTTACTATGTAGTAGGTGTCATACCTTAAAAGATTATGTTGTTTGTTGTTAGTTGTTTGGTCAACTGTCTGAAGACAGGTTTGAACCTCTTAAGTGACACCAATAAAGCATCACTCATGAGGCAACTAGCTAGGAGATAATGAGATTAAGTTGGCCAGTTCCTTTTCCCCTCCATTGCATACATCACTGACTATTAACATATTACACTAATCAGACTTCAGATGTATAGCAACAATTGTTCTTCTTCTGACACATATCATTGAGATGTAATGCCTGATAATAAATGTACATATCAGCCAAAACTTCAATCAGAGATACCTTGAAGAATGTAATGGCTAAATCTCCTCTCCTATATCGATCCAGAAAATACGGACTTTTGTCACTTTTTTACTTCTACGGTACGAACATGGACATGAATTTTAAAATACAAACCGTCAGTACAAAATACGGACATATGGCAACCCTATTCTTAGACACTTGATAGGAAGAGATGGTCACTTCAATTTCGTCAAACACATACACTCCTGTAGTAGAATTTTACTTACGTGCTGTGTATTTGAGTTAGGCCTAAAATTTAGTAGGCTACTATGCATTAAGAAATGTATAACATGATAACTATCACAAAAAGTGGACTTGTTCGATTCTATTAATTATATAAGTTGTATCATAAGGCACAAATGTATGCATGAAAAAGTGTGCAGATAACTTGAACTATACGTACTACATTTCTACTCATTTGTACTTTATTTACCATACCTGTCCGCCCTGCCATCCGCCTTTTCCTCCTATGGGGAATATACCTCCTATGTGAAGTACATTGTCGTCATCAGTATCATCCGCAACTGCACTGCAACTCTCGAGTATCTGAAGGGTGGTTATCAGAAGGCATATTCCCAATTTCTGAAAACAAATTTTACAATAATTTGAAACAAATCTGCTTAACTTCGAATATTTAAAAAATACATACGCTCAAATCTATCTACGAAGCGAGTGCAGTTCGCTATTTACAAGTGAAAAAGCGTTAAAAGCATGATATTCTGAATATGGTGTTCTTGGTGTACTGACTTATTTATCAATGACTAATTTAAGTTTCAAATCACATGCATTACTGTTAATAATAACTTCGTTCACTCACGATAGTATTACATAGCGAATACATGCAAACGCGACTAAGCGTTAACCAGTGCCAGTTACTTTTAATTTGACAAATTTAAATACCATTACGAATTCAACTCAGCTAAATTAACACCACCTACCCCCGTCATACCCGTCTTCCCACACATCTAATCAAACCACCTGCATATCGATCGCTGCCGAATTTTGTGCATTTACTATTCAAATGTAGCGCTTACTGGTGGTTGCAAAAGTCAACTAACACATTACTTCGTATATCAAATTAAATGTCTTTACAAGTAATTAATATATATGTCATTCGTATTTAAATTACGATCAAGTAGTATAAATATCTGTCGTTGAATCTAATCTCGTATAAATGTTAATGATTGTATACACTTATAATTTTTGTACCATTTGTATGCTCTTTTGACTTTTATGTCGCCATGATTCTGACACTTCTACAAGCAGCAGAGAACCCAGCACCCAGGTATTCTATCAGCTGTCTAGGTCAGGAGGCAATGTCTTACCCCTACTTCCCCCCACCCCCTATGGTGTGGCGAGAGTATTGAATCGGTAGCAGAGGAGTAGTAATGTGTGAAGAGATAAGATAGATAACTGTATATGAATTGTCAGATTTAGAAGGGGATCGAGAGGAGAACCAGTTTCTCCGACACCAAGGACAATATCAAGCAGTTGTAAAGAGGAATCGTCTGATCAGTGTGCGTACCACATTGCACGTTGAGTGTTGATTGTACTTCATAATACAGTTAGGTTGTCATTACAACAGTGTCAAGTTTGAAGATAAAACTGTGCGGATTCTTCAGTTATCATCGGATTTGCGTTATGTAAGATACTAAACTTTACGGTCAAGTGTACAATAAGCGTTAAAAATCGTCTTGGTAGAGTACCATTAAATATAAACAGATGTTACTATTTAGTTCTACTTTATATTAAGTTAATGTGGTATCATATTGCGCTTTTAATTATTAATATAACGAAAAACCATTTGATTTGGTTGAAAAGTGTTAGTTACCCGTCTCCAGTCTGTTCGACTTTATTATTGCATACCGGTTAGCCTAACACGTGTATGTATGTATCCTCAATGTAAAAAATTCAAACTCTTCCTGCAATAGATGTCCAAAGTACATTCATTGACAAATATATATACACATTTTAATGAAGTTTTCAACGTTTTCTTATGATAGACATATTGTCATTCTCTTTAAACTCTAACTGGAAAGTAGCCTATAGGATTATTATAAATTTATAAAGATTTATTGATGAAATCAACATAAAACAAGATGTTCATAATAGAAAATGAGAGAATTGAGACTGATGATGTTAGAATTTGACAACAGAAGACATACAAAAAGAGGTACGCACTTTTTTAACGAAACTCAAATCGGTCACCTATTTCTCAAGTCACCAGTGAGAAGAATAGAAGCGAAATTCAAAGAACATGGACATAAAAATATAATTTTCTGTTCGGAATATCTTTTTTTATGTTGATTTCATCAATAAAACTGCTTACATAACACAGGGACTAGCAAAATGTATCAACAATAACTGTTACCATAGTAACCATGCTTCTGTAAAAAAAAAAAAAGTATGGCATAGCAATGTAGCGAAAAAAAATTTTCCGGTGATATTAAAAAAACTATTTAAAAATGTTCTCGATGACATAACTCGCACAATAGTTGCAAAAATATTTTGTGTTGTCAGTGTTACTGGATTGATGTTTGGAGCAAGAGGAACGATACCCAACTTCTCTTCTCAATTCTGTAAGACCCTAGGACTGCACAAATCTTTTCTGAATGAACTGGCCCTCTTCATAATTAGAGAGTCAGTCAAACTTTTCCGGAACCACGTATATGGACTCTAATTCAGTGTATGGAAAAAATTAACGCACCGTTATCATTTTTCTTTTTCCTTCTTAGCTTTCATTGATTCTTTACTTGAAATTTTGTTTCTTCTTCTGTAAACTGCCATTGTTTGTTTGTGTATTTGTTTGCCTTTTTTCTTACTCTTTTAGCTCTCATCTTCTATTTGTTCTTGTATTGTTTTGTATGCTTTGTCTAATGGCAGCCTCTAATTTGAGGAACCTCTGATAAATAAATAAAAATAGTAATAAAGTTTCTCATAGTAACATAATAAAGAAGTTACAAAGTTATTCAGTGAATATAAATATTTATTTATAAATATAAGGTTTAAAGTGTCTGACCATTTTTGTTACAAATCACCTTATTCAATTTTAATTGTAATTATGCGTTACTTTTTAAACACACTATATTCTTAAAAAAAAAAACATGTTATTGAAACGACAGCAGTTCAGATATATACTGTATTATTTAGCTACTGTATTCGCATATAAAATACTGTACCGAAATGTAGCCCTGGATGCCATAAGGACCAGGTATTTACTGAAATTGTTACGATTTTTCTAGCTAGAAGTACGACTTTAAAACAAAACACTGGTATGCATCTCAATGTCTAGGCCTACTAGTACTTTATTAAAAGGAAATATGTGTAAAATATTCATTTCCGTACATAAACAAAGGAAATAATATAAATTTTGCATGTTACAGAATATTAGGCTGTATGTAATATTCATTTCACGTGTAACTGCAAACTTTGGTTGCTGTCATCTTATCAGTGGTAAAATGTAGAATTAAAACATGTTCATAAAATTGTTGTAATCTTAAATATTGAAGTACAAAATACGCATTAGGCACATAAAGGGCCTATTACACCTAGCTGTGACAATTATACATTTAACGTGTAAAATACTGCAAATAAAACGTGCTTAATATGCTGTTACATAATCGCGTATTATAACATTCATAAGACACCAGACCAGGGGCGGCTCGCCCGTAAGAGCTGCGGAGCTGCAGCACTCCCTGCTTTGTCAATAAAATAAAAATAATTTTAATTTTAATTTGTAGAATAATTTTTTGTAGCTTTTCTTAAGTAAATTGCTTTATATTTCATCTGGCCGGGAATATGTACTATTATCTGATGCATAATATTTTTGCGCATCGACTGTATTGGAATTGACACTGCATTCAAAGTCGTCCTGGGATCTGCAGGGTGGTCAGCTCATAGAGAGTGTGTCTTGCACGGTCAGGGGGTAGAGAAGTGAAGGGAAGCAGAGGGAAACTGCCGCTGTTTAAAACCCATATTTCGCTGCAGTGGCTTGCAGAGCCAGGCTACAAGGAAAGATCTTTCCTCTCCTCCCACACCGCTATTGTAATGCTACGTCAAATGGATTCTCTATTCCCTTGAAACGTAATGACAAAATTTTTATTTTCTCTTCACATACTTATTGTTGTAGAATCTTATCGAGTTAATATAACGAAATTAATATCGTCCAGCCTCCTTAACTCAAAATGTTAGCGCGAGTAGAATCCTTTTGATGTATGTAAAATACGAGAGAGACTTCTTTTCCAGTTTTAGAAAATTTTTGACCATCAGTATATCCGAGTGTTGCTTTGATGTGACATCTTAGTGCCGTAACTTAACCAGTGCAAATGTGCAAGCATGAGTGTGTGTGAATTACAGAATATTAATTTTTCTCAACTTTCCCTTGTGAAGAAGATTGAAGTGAAATTTGTATATACCAGAATCTACTGCAGCGCCCCCAATCCACAAGTTCACGAGCCGCCACTGCACCAGACTATTACTCAACCTTATCTTCTTAGCCTTCGGTTTATCTATTTTTAAATAGTAGTTAATCAAGAAAAGTTATACTCCAGAGTGAATGACGCTCAGACAGTACGAAATTGCATGTCAGAGTTTACAAATACCGTGATAGATTTAAATTAAATATTAAAACAGACATTTATTTTTCTTTTAGATGTTAAAACGTATTGCTCCAGCTTGCAGACATCTACTAAGACCCAGAGTGACATCGCATTCTTGTCTCCCAGTTGTGTGTCGAGCACAATCGACAATGAGCGATAAATTTGATTTGCCTGCAAGATACCATGGCTCAGAGAAAAGTGTATGGTATGTAATAAATTAACAATGTTTGAATGAAAGTGGAAAGGGGAACCTACGTATGTAACATTCACCTTGTGCACCATAAATGTTGTAGAATCGAACCCAGTCCCTTTAGACAGAAGATGGCTAATTATTCATTTGAGAATGATAATGTTCCCTTTGTAGTCATTTGTTTTTGTTGATAAGTTGATGCGTTTAGATATTGTTTTGTTTTTGGCAATTAAATATACATTTGTAACAAAAATTGAGTAGCCTTTAGCTTTGTCACTGAAATAAGAGAATGTTTATATTTTTGGTGATCCGTGAATTTAATTCACTGATTGAAAAGCTCATTCCAGCATCTTTGATTATAATGAACTTAATGATTTTAACAAATTTGTCGATCACTTCTGTGGTGTAGGGGTAGTCTCATACACAGAGGGCTCATGATCGATTTCCGATCGAGTTGAATTTTCTGGTTGAGGTTTTTCAGCATTTTCTCTCAACTGTAAGGCAAATGCCAGGAAATTCGGGCAACAATGTATCTGAATATTACCGGCTTCATTCATCACCAAAATCATATTCATAACAAATCAGTAATACATCTACAGACGCCATCTAGTTCACAACAATAGAACCAGTTTCAACAACAGTACACAGACCTTCGGATTTCACCCAAAAGATTAACTCGCGATATGACCAGAAATGTTAAATGATTATAAATAACAGCAAAAAAAATAATAATTTCGTATATACTTGCAAGTATAATGCGTTCAATTTAAAAGAAGATTACATATTGAAGAGTACCGGTACATAACATACTGGTAATTATGTGTAGATTTTGTTTGTAGTTGTAATATAATTATAGTGTGATTTTCTGGAATTTAATATTGCCATAAGAAACCTGTCCTATGTATAAAAATAATGAAGAAGTAACTTTATCAGGGGGCATGTTTAGAAATTCCCAGACTTTGACAATTTGTAAAACAAGAGAACATCATTAATTATGGTTGCCAAGTCAAAATCTGATGTTCTTTTGTTTTTGAAATTGTCAAAGCCTGCTTATTTCTAAGCATGGCCCACTGAGTAAGTCATTTCTTCATTGTTTTTACACATAGGTTTCTTATGAAAATGTTAAATTTCTATATCCTATACTCAGAAAAACACATGTATAAGTCATAATTATTAATTAGTAATCAAGCAAAAATCAATAATTTTTTTTTTACAAATGCACTGAAATGGAAGAACATAATATGCTGTCTTGTATAATCATATTAATATTAATGTATTTCAGGGTGGAATATATCCAGCTGGCTCTGGAACACAAACCTCTGAATTTGGGGCAAGGTTTCCCAGATTTTGCAGCTCCTGACTACGTTACCAAGGCTTTGTCTGAGGCCCCAGTGGACGAAAACGTCCTCCTAAACCAGTACACTCGAGGATTTGTAAGTCTTGTTGCAATAGCATCCCAGTAAATTTATAAAAGTGATTTTTTTTACCCCTACCTCATATGCTCCTCCTCCCTCTTTCATTTCATCCACTACTTCTTCAAGAATTAGGCTTCATGACCACTTCCATCCTCCAGAAAACTGGAAGGAGCAATTTATGAAAAATTAATTCTGAAACATTAAATTCAACAGTTTGCAGGGTCTGTTACAACAGCATCTCAGAAAACTTGTACGAGAATCACTTACTCATACTTTTTACTTTCTTCTCCTTCTTCTTCAGTCAGAATGTTTAGATTTTGTATTTATTTATTCCCTTTACAATCTATTAAAGATTCTAGGTTCGTCAAAATTACTCAAACACACAAAACAAGATTTCTAATATGAATTTATAGAAGCTTTATCTTAGTTATCCTGTAAATTTGTTATTTATTTATTTTGTAAGGGTAAAGAATCAAGTGCGACAGGCAATGAAAATAGGTATTCAATTTTATGGCTTTAATTAAAAAAAAAAAAACCAGTACTGTAATTTTTAAAGGCAAGCAAAATAGTTTTCACTCTGGTTTTGAAACATATATCATTTAAATTCTTAATATCTTCAGGTATCTTGTCATATAATAAGATGATTCTATGGGAAATACTGCTAAGAGTTTTGGTAGTAATATGACAGTTTATACCGTAAATAGTTAGTCGTGAATTTCAGATTTCCTTTTAAAATAGTTAAGATTTCTATGAATAAAGCGAAATGTTTCTAGAATATAAATAATTCTTGGAAATTTTTTTTTATTTGGAGTGCGTATTGGAACTTGTTTCAATATTTTTATTACCGTATTTTCTTTTGAAATATAATATATTTTTATAGCTTCAGAGGGCATGGTCGAGAGCATTATATCGCATGAAAAAATTGAATATACACTGGACTGCAAAAAAATCCCAAGTCGAAGTCACTATTGAATTTGAAATATTGTTGTGTGGACTTCACTTACAAAACAATAGAAATAGAGATACACAGAAGGCATTGCATTCAATTTTCAGTTCTGTATCTGTATTTATAATAAAATTTTGTGTTTATGTTTATAATAAAATTGATACTTTTTTTATGAATACAATATGAAATGTAACTGGCCATATATATCGATTGTAACAATGACAACATGCATGGATAATAAGGAAGGCTTTGGAATACCATATAAACTGCAGTTTCACTATTTTCGTGTAGTATTCTTATTAATGTTGTAAAATAAAAGTGTATGAATAATTTAAAATCAATTCATAAATAATAATGTGAACATGTTATAAAAGTCGTATTTACGTGTTTGTAAAATCACTAATCTTAGGAAAATAGCTTTCCACCTCGCCATGTTTGCTGAAGTTCTCGGAAAATGATATAATTTCATATTGGCATTTCTTTTGCAGCCCAGTGTACATAACCATATTAGACTACTTTTAAGGTTGGAAGAGAGATATTTTTGTCAGAATTCTGAGAGAATTAGCATTAATTTGCGTAGTTTCTTTGCGTGTTTAATTCTGGACAAAATGAAATGAATCCATACTCCCAAACATTTTGTGCAGTCAACTTCTTTTTTATATTGATTTTCAATATATATTTGCAGGGTTTCATGAGTTTTATGTTGATTAAAAGAAATAAACACTGTTTTGTCGGTATTTAGATTAAATTTGTTGTGTGTTAGCCATCTTTTAATGTTATTACTACCTTCATTTATGTTATTAATAAAGACAATTCTGTATTTACTTTCATTTTATATATCAGTTTGAAGTTATCCATTATCTCAGTGACATTGAATCCCATTGAGATATGAAAGTAGGCTTATTTATAATTACCACCTCACTTTCAGGGCCATCCTCGACTCGTCAATGCCTTAGGCAAGCTGTATTCCCAACTGCTTGGACGTGAAATAAATCCTCAAACAGAAGTCCTGGTGACTGCAGGTGCCTACGAGGCACTGTTTAGCTCGATCTTCGGCCACACTAGTCCGGGAGATGAAGTCATCATTATCGAGCCTTTCTTTGACTGCTACGACCCCATGGTGCGGGCAGCGGGTGGCACCCCACGCTTCATCCCCCTCAGAACGGTTTGTATAGCACGCAGCTGCATGCCCATACAGGCCAGTGTTGTGACTTCAAGTTACAGCATTGTGTCTTCAAGGAAAGCAGTTATCTGTATTGATATCTTCTAAAAACTACCTTATATGTAAAGAAGGTAGTAGAAAGTCAACAACAAAAATAGATTTCCTAATTAACATTAATTTAAAATGTACAAAATTAAAAAAAAAAAAAATACATTAGTATATTTTAATGCAGTGATCCCAAAAGTGTGGGTCGCGATGTCTGGGGGTCGTGTAAAGAACTGATGGTGGTTGCGAGATGATTCACAGAATAAAACAAAAAAACATTATTAATTGATTAACTAGTGGACTTACTCGTGTTAATTATGTAAGATTTGTGCGGCTTACAGCTGTTTCAGTGCTTCACACACCATCCTCAGAACCTACTAGATCTCGGCGTCATCTCGAACTTCTCTGCCTGTTATGTGGGTGTGTTTGATTGTTGAAAGGTGTTGAAGAGTGGAGTCAAATAGTGTGTGTGTGTGTGTGTGTGTGTGTGTGTGTGTGTACTGAAATTGATCTGTGTGTTGAGAATTTGATCGGGGTGTGTTTTAGTGTGTTTGTATATTTCGATCACATAACCAATGCTAACCATACATACAATAACATAAATGCGGATATGGAAATCCTACACATGAACCCAAAACCAAAACTCAACACACTAGAACAATACGAAATATACAAACACACTAAAACACACCCTGATCAAATTCTCAACACACAGATCAATTTCAGAACACACACACTATTTCACTCCACTCTTCAACACCTTTCAAAAATCAAACACACCCACATAACAGGCAGAGAAGTTCGAGATGACGCCGCGATCTAGTAGGCTGTGAGGATGGTGCGTGAAGCACTGAAACAGCTGTAAGCCGCACAAATCTTACATAATTAACACGAGTAAGTCCGCTAGTTAATCAATTAATTATATTCAAGTGTTAAAAGTAGTGTACGCAAGATTCAAAATGAAAAAAACATTATTAGCCGTCAACACAGACATGCGCTCTCTGATACAGCTATTGTATAAGTATTCTTGTCGGCACAAGATTAAAGCAATGGATGTGAAATAACTTGTTCTTTTACATTCCTTTGCTTAATTTAAAAAGCAGATATGTAAAATACTGCATTATTTTATTCATGAAATCATAAATGCTCAACATTGTGACAACTGCTGCTTGGAAATGCATGAGTACACATACAGGGTGATCCAGAACTTCTCCGACAAACTTTCACAGGTTGTTCAGGGATGTTGGCTCAGTGTTTTGATATAAGAACCCATGGTCTCGGGTGACTTATTACTGAGTAATATGTTATTGATGTGTTTACTTGTAGCATGTCATTTGGACGGTGATAAGATTGGTTCTGATAGAATACAAGGAAAAGTTTAAAAAGTAATCAACTAAGTTCTGAAGTAGGTACTGTAATATCATAAATTATAATATAAACAATACAAAATTACTTGAGTAATGAAACAAACCTTAGAACAAAACATACAGTACTTGTTTGTTAAACACTTCACTATACATTACACTGTGTACTCTTCACTTCATTTAAAGCAGCTGTTCAAAATATCGACTGCCATGATCTCTACAGACTGTACAGTGACGCACCAGCGTCACCTCTCTTCTTGCAATTGCCAGATTCCCGGTCAGGTTGAATTTCCTTGTTGAGGTTTTTTCAGGGTTTTCCCTCAACCATAAGACAAATGCTAGGAAATTCGGGCCACAACATCCCTGAATATCACCGGCCTCATTCATCACCGAAATCATATTCATAACAAATCAGTAATACATATACAGTCGCCATCTAGTTCACAACAATTTTCATCACTATAGACTTTTGTTATTCTAGGTTTAATTTGTAATTCAGTAAATACAAAAATATTCTTTGTTCTTAACTTCTATGATAAAATGTCTAGCTTTCATTAATCAGGTAATCTTGTCGTACTTTAATTTTTATTGTAATTGTAATTGTAAATTTAATATTAATTGTAATTTTATTCTTCATATTATAGTTGAAATCCCCTGGTAGAGGGGCAGAACAATAGGCCTGACGGCCTTATCTCTACCAGGTTAAATAAATAAATATTAATACTAATAAATACTAATACTAACAATAGAACCAGTGTCAACAATAGTACACAGGCCTTAGTAGACTTTCACACAGAAGATCAATTAGCGATATGACCAGAGATGTTAATGCAGTATAGATAACGTTTTGAGCGTCTGTAAAAAAGAGAATAAGGGTAACAATCAGTACAAATCAATAACCACATCTCTATAACAACCATGGCCATCTCTATATCATATTATAGTACAAGCACATCTATATATACAGTCACTGAAGCTCAATTTTGAGGGAATATGCATCCATAAATAGTTGCTAACCATTAGGATCACTACTAGGGCCTCATCATATTACAATGTGAAACAGTACCTGCACAGTCTATTGTTCCTAGTACCCCCATAAACTCAAGCTTCGTGACTGTATATTTATAGTAAATCGCTCTAATTTCTGGCAGCCAATCGCATTGCAGGTCAGCTACATTTAAATGTGCGTCTTGTGATTCGCAGAGAAAGACGTTATGCATTTCTAAGGCTCGATAAACACTTAATATAATCGCCCGCCATTTTGCTCTTTCGTTGGCGTTCGCAGAAAGCACACGCAGGACGTTATTGCCACTCAATTATTTGCTGAATTACATTGCGTTTGATTTATTATCGTTTAGGAGCTACGACATGATAATGTTTTGGAGTCTGGCAAATAGATTCCTAAATTTATTGAGTTCGGCAACGAAAGGACAAAAATGGCGAATGATTACCTACCTAAAACTTTATAGAGCCTTCACTTCCAAAGACGTAAAGTGAGAAGAGGAGCACATCACCTGCACCGGCACCTTGAATAACAGAGATCGCGATCTATAGACTGTGATACAAGTGTAAAAAAGGAATAAACGAAAAACGAAGTGTATATTCGAAATAAATTAACATGAAAAGCATGGGAATTTTGCCGGGACCTCAGAAAAATGCGTAAATACGAAATTTATATAAAAAAGTTTTACTGTATTTGGAATTTGGGTTCCGAATAATTTGTGTAATGCCATCCACTTATTTTCTGATTCTTTCAGAGCTACAAGAGCTCTCTGTCATTCCCCCCATGACCTGACTGAGCGCGTTGTCCTACAGTGTGTTTGTAACTGGTGTTTTACGTTGCAGAACAAGAAAAGTGGCAAAATAATGTCCAGTGACTGGGTGCTGGACCCAGCAGAGCTGACCAGCCTGTTCAATAAGAAGACGAAAGCCATCATCCTCAACACCCCCCACAACCCGATCGGCAAAGTGTTCAACCAGCAAGAGCTGGAGCTCATCGCAGACTTGTGCAAGAAGTGGAACGTACTCTGCATTTCTGACGAGGTGTACGAATGGCTAGTGTACGAGCCTAGCAAACACATACGAATTGGTATGACTTCAGCTTTCAGTTTTAAGAAAGTTAAATCGTAATTAGTTACTTTAAAAACTATTTGTTGATTCACTGGTTTCCACTGTTCCCATATATTCTGTATAAATTGCTAGCATTGGAAACTATTCATAGTAGATTCCCTAACAAGGAATAGCTTCATATTTTCCTTAGATTATGGAGCTACAAAATGGAAGGTGCTTTTGATGTCTGAGTTTTATAAAAGTTGAAGCCATCTATTTGACACTTAAAAATCTCATTGTTTTTATTCTTCACTTTAACTTACTTACTTACTGGCTTTTAAGGAACCCAGAGGTTCATTGCCGCCCTCACATAAGCCCGCCATTGGTCCCTATCCTGAGCAAGATTAATCCAGTCTCTATCATCATATCCCACCTCCCTCAAATCCATTTTAATATTATCCTCCCATCTACGTCTCGGCCTCCCTAAAGGTCTTTTTCCCTCTGGCCTCCCAACTAACACTCTATATGCATTTCTGGATTCGCCCATATGTGCTACATGTCCTGCCCATCTCAAACATCTGGATTTAATTTTCCTAATTATGTCAGGTGAAGAATATAATGCGTGCAGTTCTGCATTGTGTAACTTTCTCCATTCTCCTGTAACTCATCCCTCTTAGCCTCAAATATTTTCCTAAGAACCTTATTCTGTAACACCTTTAACTTCTGTTCCCTCTCAAAGTGAGAGTCCAAGTTTCACAACCATAAAGAACAACTGGTAATGTAACTGTTTTATAAATTCTAACGTTCAGATTTTTTGACAGCAGATTGGATGATAAACACTTCTCAACCGAATAATAACACGCATTTCCCATATTTATTCTGCGTTTAATTTCCTCCCGAGTGTCATTTATATTTGTTACTTTTGCTCCAAGGTATCTGAATTTTTCCACCTTTTCAAAGGATAAATCTCCAATTTTTATATTTCCATTTCGTGCAATATTCTGGTCACAAGACATAATCATATACTTTGTCTTTTCGGGATTTACTTCCAAACCCATCTCTTTACTTGCTTCAAATAAAATTCCCGCGTTTTCCCTAATCATTTGTGGATTTTCTCCAAACATATTCACGTCATCCGCATAGACAAGCAGCTGATGTAACCCGTTCAATTCCAAACCCTCTCTGTTATCCTGGACTTTCCTAATGACATATTCTAGAGCGAAGTTAAAAAGTAAAAGTGATAGACAGTATACATTGTGACTTCTCAAATAGCATTAATTGTTAATTTCGAATTTTATGTGTCACTTTCAGCATAAAACAGATGTGTAAAATATTACTGTATCACGATGCATATAATCCATGATGTCCTTATCATATTATATAAACAATTCTGGATGCTGCAAGTGACCTTGGAGCTTAAAAGCATTTCTACAGATAATAGTATTGCCGTATACAAAGTTCAAATAGAAGTAGGTTACGTACACTTCCTTATTGCATCATACAAACTACATTTTACATAAGATATCAATATGGGCATAGCAAATCAGTCTATTGAGGTTTAATAATGCAGTCTATTTATGATATTTATTCCGTTGTGTTATTCACATAAGTCATTATATGAGATTTGTTAATCATAGAATTAAGACGCAGTTCTTTTAAGCCATTTCTGAACCAGTTTTATACTTTTTCTAAAATCTTCCAATTTAAAAATCTCAACTTGCCGAAACAAAAAGAATGTTTACGGGGAGATAGGAGTGAAATCTTCAAATTATATAATTCTGTGTAAATGTTTATCAAATTTGAACCACATACTACTAATAGTCATGGCTAATGTTATGCTAAATCAAATAGTTTTAGTTATTTACAATTTTGTTAGTTCTTTTAATAGTATCACAAAAAATGTCCCTCGCGATATATTTTTTGGTTTTACGACCTGTAAATTTACAGAATAATAGTACATATATAGAAGTAAAAATTAGTGTGATTTTTGTTTGGAAAAAAAATCTTGAGAGAAAAAATTTAACTTCGCTTTTCTGATTTTTACATAAAAAGAAAATGGGTTACTACTTCTATATGTGGAAATGTACAGTAATATCGACGTCACATAAAACCAGACGAATTTAAAATACGTGTACATATTACAACAATTCCTATAAGTTTAATGTGAATCAGATAAGAATTGTGTCGCAAGGAACATGTAGCTATATGAAAAAAAATGAGATGAAAGTTTTGTACTAGCTATTTAAATGCCACACTGCTGTCTTTAAAAATTTCCCCAAGGAGCTTTGAACATGGCGGATTGGTAAAATGATAAATTATCTTTTAAAGAGGAAAGATTAAAATATTATAGCCCATCTATCTTTAATAAGAATATCAGTCTGTTAGAATTAACCAACCAATTATTTATTTTAGGACACTTTAATGATATAATTAAGGCATTCCCTGGAATAACAACTTATCGTACATAATGCCTTTTTCTGTTTCCAGCCTATATTGAATCCTTAACAACACATCTCCCTCCAGACAAAATATTCAATCAATCTTCTTAATGTATTCAGCTGTTTGCTGACAACATAAAGTCCACTATAGTCCACTGTAGTCTATTCAGTTGTTGTTTTTCACGAGAAATGAGGGATATTTTGATCGGTGTTCATTATAGATGCCTGTTGCTAGTAGCCAGAGGTGGGGTGTAGTCAATATTGCAGGGCTGTGTCTTCTGCAACTGGTACTGATGATTTTAATTTACTTCTTTTGTGGTTTATGGATGCACAGTATAGAAGAATGTGTTCCAGATCTTCATCATGATTATTCCACCACAGACAAGTAGGATTATCAGAGATGTGAAATCGGTGTAGGTACAATTGAGTGACAATGTGACCTGTTCTGGCTCTTGTTGAAAATGTTTGAACATGTCTGGGCAAGTTTTTGTGCATTTCCAGGTCATTTGGTTTCTTTTGAACAGCCTGTAAAATTTTTCCTTTGTCAGAAGAGAGCCAGTTGTTGATCCATAGGTTTGTAAAATGAGACTTTCCTGAAGCAAAGGCACTGGATAGAGATATCACTTGAAGAGGTCTTGGTTGCAAATATGTTGCCTGTTTTGCAATATTATCGACTTTCTCGTTTCCAGGTATACCACAATGACTAGGTATCCATTGAAATGTTATTTCATTTTGGAGTTGTTAGTTTACATAGTTGTTTCTGAATTGGAATAATTCTATGTGCATATAGGTTTGGTACATATTTAATCATATTAAATATAGCCCCCTTGGAGTGGGTAAATCTTTTCCATACAGTTGTAGGCGGAGTATTTAGGTTTAAAGACCCAACAAATCACTGCCAGCTTGTTCTTTTGGCTTCAAGAATACTTCTTCTGAGATTTGCCCTTACTTTATTATATTTTATTTTGTCATCAACTGTCCTCGTTTTCATCCATTGTCGCCAAGCAGATTGCTGTTGTTTTCTCATTTAAGTTAAATCATTTCCCGCCAAAAACACAGCGTCGTCTAGAAACATTTCAATATTGCTCTGCTCAATGCTGTTACACCAGATCTGAAATGTAGGATGCTCTGCATTTCAAATTCAAGATTTTGCAGTTAAGTTCTTGTTCCAGAGAACGCCTCAATTACGGTTTTAATTTTTTTTCTTTAAATAGGTTATTTTACGACGCTTTGTCAACATCTTAGGTTATGTAGCATTTGAATTAGATGAAGGTGATAATGCCGGTGAAATGAGTCCGGGGTCCAGCACCGAAAGTTATCCAGCATTTGCTCGTATTGGGTTGAGGGAAAACCCTGGGAAAACCTCAGCCAGGTAACTTGCCCCAACCGGGATTTGAACACGGGCCACCTGGTTTTGCAGCCAGACGCGCTGTTACTCCACAGGTGTGGACTAATTTGTTTTAATATGTACTTGCTTAATTTAGAATCTTAAATATTTTTAATTTCAGCCACACTGCCTGGCATGTGGGAGAGAACGGTCACCATCGGATCAGCAGGGAAAACGTTCAGTGTAACGGGCTGGAAAATCGGCTGGGCTTATGGACCAGCTAACCTAATGAGGAACTTGCAGACAGTTCACCAGAACTGCGTGTACACTTGCAGCACACCTATCCAGGTATTTTATGACTACCAAATTAAGTAAGCTACAAATAGCGTCCGATGGAGGCACTTTATGAATGCCCTATGCTCCTCATGAGGAGATACAGGAGTTTGATTGAAATTAGGTAATACTACTAGGTTCAAAAAGTTCCCGGAATTTTACTACCATTTTTCGTATTAATATATAACAAGGGATATTATATATTTGTTTTGTTGGTAACATTCATGATGTCATTTCCTTAAAGTTTGCTGATAATGGCAATTATTGGTTTTGAGTTGTAGGCAATTGTTTATCATAGTGTTTTGTTTGTTCGTCGCATTTTGTAATTATGTCCACAGAGCAAAGTACAAACATCAAGTTCTGTGTTTTGCTGGGGACATGATCAGTATGGCTGATGAAGATGGTGATTTCTTAAACAAAATGAAACTGGTGCTACTTGTACGACCCAGTCCCTAAACGACAGTCATCTGAGTGGAAATCGAAAACATCTCCTCGGAAGCAAAAATTTCCTAGGGACACTTCCAAAGGCAAAGTTATTTTAAATGTTATGTTTTATTTAACGACGCTCGCAACTGCAGAGGTTATATCAGCATCGCCGGATGTGCCGGAATTTTGTCCCGCAGGAGTTCTTTCACATGCCAGTAAATCTCTACTGACATGAGCCTGTCGCATTTAAGCACACTTAAAGCAAAGTTATGTTGGAAGTTTTCTTCGACTCTCAGGGTCTCATGCACCATGAGTTCATTCCAGAAGGTCGTACTGTAACGAAAGAATTGTACGTAGAAACCCTCCGTCGCCTCTGGGACGCAGTGAGAAGGAAACGTCCAGAAAAGTGGGTAGAAAACAACTGGTTCCTTATGCATGACAATGCACCTGCTCATCGCGCAATTATTGTAAAGAATTTTCTTGCCAGGCACAACATAACTGCTTTGGATCACCCACCATACTCTCCTGATCTCTCACCACCTGATTACTTTCTGTTTCCCCGTCTGAAAAGTCATCTGAAAGGACGGAGATTCAATGCTGAAGAGGTTATCGCAAACGCGACGAGAGCACTAAGACGGGTTTCACAAAATGGCTTCCAGGCCTGCTTCCAGGAACTCTACACGCGTTGGCAAAAGTGTGTTGTTGCGGAAGGCAACTATTTTGAAGGGAATTCTGTAGAATAGTGTTTAAGGTACGTTGTTTCTATGATGCTAGCAAATTCCGGGAACTTTTTGAACCTAGTATGTATTTACACACATTAAAGTGAAATCAGACAAACGATGCTCACCAAGTGAACTTGTGCTCGAGAGATTTTCGTTTTGTCAATTTTATAATCGCATTTCAAAAGCAATGTACTTAGGGATCCCAGATTCTGAAAACAAAAACTGAAACATCTCAACGAAATACTGGGAGGGAGGAGCGAAATTGCAGAAAAGGGAAAAAATCTATATCATAGGCACAAAAAAAAAATGAAGTTAAATACTTCATTAATTACAGGGTGTATCTAAATTAGACCGACAAAATTAGGGAACAGATAACCTTCGTGAAAGCATATTTTGTTAAGGAACCCATGGGCTGTGGCACATCGTTGAACAGTCAATGTGAATTATGTTGTC